>CM060944.1:636331833-636931833 GCA_030765085.1 Allium cepa
CTTTTCGGGCATTAACCTATCCGTTGCGGCTGAAAGCTGTCAAAGCTGTAGAACTCACCGTGGCCTTCGTTTTGACAGGTTATGGCTCCCATAAATCTAAACGAGCCAAAAGTTATGGCTGTCCAAATAATCGATGTATACAGGGTGCAACATCCGCGGCGCAAGGTGCAACATCCGTCCGAAATGGCGAAACAGTGCCGTAGGACTTTTAGAAATGCGTGCATGGATTTGAAATGGAACAGTACCATGGTGCACCACTCTCCAGCGATGGTAAATCGATGACGAGCCACGGTAATCCCGTTTCACCGTAAAACTCCGGTGTCGAAAAAACGAAGGGTAAAAAACTAACGAACCCCGATTGAGATTCGGGTTGTCCTTTTTGGGCATTAATCTATCCGTTGACGGCGGAAAGCGGTCAAAGCTGTAGAACTCATCGTGGCCTTCGTTTTGACAGGTTGTAGCTCCCGTAACTCTAAACGAGCCATAAGTTATGGCCGTCCGAATAATCGATATATACAGGGTGCAACATCCACGGTGCAAGGTGCCACATCCGTCGGAAATGGAGAAACAGTGTCGTACGACTTTTAGAAATGCTTGCATGGATTTGAAACGGAACAGTACCGTAGTGCACCACTCTCCAGCGATGGTAAATCGAAGACGAGGCACGGTAATCAGGTTTTACCGTAAAAATCCGGTGTCGAAAAAATGAAGGGTGTAAAAACTTACGAGACCCGATTGAGATTCGGGTTGTCCTTTTTGGACATTGATCTATCCGTTGACGGCTGAATGCTGTCAAAGCCGTAGAACTCACCGTGTCCTTCGTTTTGACAGGTTATGGCTCCCGTAACTCTAAACGAGCCAGAAGTTATGGCCGTCCGAATAATCGATATATACAGGGTGCAACATCCACGGTGCAAGGTGCAACATCCGTCCGAAATGGAAAAACAGTGTCGTACGACTTTTAGAAATGCGTGCATGGATTTGAAAAGGAACAGTACCGTGGTTCACCACTCACCAGCAATGGTAAATCGAAGACGAGGCACGGTAATCCCGTTTTACCGTAAAAATCCGGTGTCGAAAAAACGAAGGGTGAAAAAACTTATGTGACCCGATTGAGATTCGGGTTCTCCTTTTTGGGCATTAATCTATCCGTTGATGGCTGAAATCTTTCAAAGCCGTAGAACTCACCGTGGCCTTCGTTTTGACAGGTTATGGCTCCCGTAACTCTAAACGAGCCAGAAGTTATGGCCGTCCGAATAATCGATATCTACAAGGTGCAACATCCGCGGTGCAAGGTGCAACATCCGTCCGAAATGGCGAAACAGTGTCGTACGACTTTTCGAAATGCGTGCATGGATTTGAAACGGAACAGTACCATGGTGCACCGCTCTCCAGCGATGGTAAATTGAAGACGAGCCACGGTAATCCCGTTTTACCGTAAAAATCCGGTGTCGAAAAAACGAAGGGTAAAAAACTTACGAACCCCGATTAAGATTCGGGTTGTCCTTTTCAGGCATTAATCTATCCATTGACGGCTGAAAGTTGTCAAAGCTGTAGAACTCACCGTGGCCTTCATTTTAGAAATGACCATCCGAATAATCGATATCTACAGGGTGCAACATCCGCGGTGCAAGGTGCAACATCCGTCCGAAATGGCGAAACAGTGCCGTACGGCTTTTTGAAATGCATGCATGGATTTGAAACGGAACAGTACCATGGTGCACCACTCTCCAGCGATGGTAAATCGAAGACGAGGCACGGTAATCCCGTTTAACCATAAAAATCCGGTGTCGAAAAAACGAAGGGTAAAAAACTTACGAGACCCGATTGAGATTCGGGTTGTCCTTTTTGGGCATTAATCTATCCGTTGACGGCTGAAAGCAGTCAAAGCCGTAGAACTCACCGTGGCCCTCGTTTTGACAGGTTATGGCTCCCGTAACTCTAAACGAGCCAGAAGTTATGGTCGTCCGAATAATCGATATCTACAGGTTGCAACATCCGCGGTGCAAGGTGCAACATCCGTCCGAAATGGCGAAACAGTGTCATACGACTTTTAGAAATGCGTGCATGGATTTGAAACAGAACAATACCATAGTGCACCACTCTCTAGCGATGGTAAATCGATGACGAGCCACGGTAATCCCGTTTTACCGTAAAAATCCGGTGTCGAAAAAACGAAGGTTAAAAAACTTACGAATCCAGATTGAGATTCGGGTTGTCCTTTTCGGGCATTAATCTATCAGTTAACGGCTGAAAGCTGTCAAAGCTGTAGAACTCACCATGGCCTTCGTTTTGACAGGTTATGGCTCCCGTAAATCTAAACGGGCCAGAAGTTATGGCTGTCCGAATAATCGATATACACAGGGTGCAACATCCGCGGTGCAAGGTGCAACATCCGTCCGAAATGGCGAAACAGTGCCGTACGTCTTTTAGAAATGCATGCATTGATTTGAAACGGAATAGTACTATGGTGCACCACTCTCCAGCGATGGTAAATCAAAGACGAGCCACGGTAATCCCGTTTTATCGTAAAAATCTGGTGTCGAAAAAACGAAGGGTAAAAACTTACGAACCCCGATTGAGATTCGGGTTGTCCTTTTCAGGCATTAATCTATCCGTTGATGGCTGAAAGCTGTCAAAGCTGTAGAACTCACCGTGGCCTTCGTTTTGACAGGTTATGGCTCCCGTAACTCTAAACGAGCCAGAAGTTATGGCCGTCCGAATAATCGATATCTACAGGGTGCAACATCCTCGGTGCAAGGTGCAACATCCGTCCGAAATGGCGAAACAGTGTCGTACGACTTTTAGAAATGCGTGCATGGATTTAAAACCGAACAGTACCATGGTGCACCACTCTCCAGCGATGGTAAATCGAAGGCGAGGCACGGTAATCCCGTTTTACCGTAAAAATCCGGTGTCGAAAAAACGAATGGTAAAAAACTTACAAGACCAGATTGAGATTCGGGTTGTCCTTTTTGGGCATTAATCTATCCGTTGACGGCTGAAAGCAGTCAAAGCCGTAGGACTCATCGTGGCCTTCGTTTGGACAGGTTATGACTCCCGTAACTCTAAACGAGCCAGAAGTTATGGCCGTCCGAATAATCGATATCTACAGGGTGCAACATCCGCGGTGCAAGGTGCAACATCCTTCCAAAATGGCGAAACAGTATCATACGACTTTTAGAAATGCGTGCATGGATTTGAAACAGAACAGTACCATGGTGCACCACTCTCCAGCGATGGTAAATCGAAGACGAGGCGCGGTAATCCCGTTTTACCGTAAAAATCCGGTGTCGAAAAAACGAAGGGTAAAAAACTTACGAGACCCGATTGAGATTCGGGTTGTCCTTTTTGGGCATTAATCTATCCGTTGACGGCTGAAAGCGGTCAAAGCCGTAGAACTCACCGTGGCCTTCGTTTTGACAGGTTATGGCTCCCGTAACTCTAAACGAGCCAGAAGTTATGGCCATCCGAATAATCGATATATACAGGGTGCAACGTCCGCTGTGCAAGGTGCAACATCTGTCCGAAATGGAGAAACAGTGTCGTACGACTTTTAGAAATGCGTGCACGGATTTGAAACGGAAGAGTACCATAGTGCACCACTCTCCAGCGATGGAAAATCGAAGGCGAGGCATGGTAATCCCGTTTTACCGTAAAAATCCGGTGTCGAAAAAACGAAGGGTAAAAAACTTACGAGACCCGATTGAGATTCGGGTTGTCCTTTTTGGGCATTAATCTATCCGTTGACGGTTGAAAGCAGTCAAAGCTGTAGAACTCACCGTGGCCTTCGTTTTGACAGGTTATGGCTCCCGTAACTCTAAACGAGCCAGAAGTTATGGCCGTCCGAATAATCGATATCTACAGGTTGCAACATCCGCGGTGCAAGGTGCAACATCCGTCCGAAATGGCGAAACAGTGCCATACGACTTTTAGAAATGCGTGCATGGATTTGAAATGGAACAGTACCATGGTGCACCACTCTCCAGTGATGGTAAATCGAAAACGAGGCACGGTAATCCCGTTTTACCGTAAAAATCCGGTGTCGAAAAAACGAAGGGTAAAAAACTTACGAGACCCGATTGAGATTCGGGTTCTCCTTTTTGGGATTTAATCTATCCGTTGATGGCCGAAAGCTGTCAAAGCCGTAGAACTCATCGTGGCCTTCGTTTTGACAGGTTATAACTCCCGTAACTCTAAACGAGCCAGAAGTTATGGCCGTCCGAATAATCGATATCTACAGGGTGCAACATCCGCGGTGCAAGGTGAAACATCCGTATGAAATGGCGAAACAGTGCCGTACGACTTTTAGAAATGCGTGAATGGATTTGAAACGGGACAAGACCATGGTGCACCACTCTCCAGCGATGGTAAATCGAAGGTGAGGCACGGTAATCCCGTTTTACCGTAAAAATCCGGTGTCGAAAAAACGAAGGGTAAAAAACTTACGAGACCCGATTAAGATTCGGGTTGTCCTTTTTGGCCATTAATCTATCCGTTGACGGCTGAAAGCTGTCAAAGCCATAGAACTCATCGTGGACTTCGTTTTGACAGGTCATGGCTCCCGTAACTTTAAACGAGCCAGAAGTTATGGCCGTCCGAGAAGTTAAGGCCGTCCGAATAATCGATATCTACAGGGTGCAACATCCGCGGTGCAAGGTGCAACATCCATCCGAAATGGCGAAACAGAGTCGTACGACTTTTAGAAATGCATGCATGGATTTGAAACGGAACAGTACCATGGTGCACCACTCTCCAGCGATGGTAAATCGAAGACGAGGCACGGTAATCCCGTTTTACCGTAAAAATCCGGTGTCGAAAAAATGAAGGGTAAAAAACTTACGATGTCGAAAAAACGAAGGGTAAAAAACTTACGAGACCCGATTGAGATTCGGGTTGTCCTTTTTGGGCATTAATCTATCCGTTGACGGCTGAAAGCGGTCAAAGCCGTAGAACTTATTGTGGCCTTCGTTTTGACAGGTTATGACTCCCGTAACTCTAAACGAGCCAGAAGTTATGGCCGTCCGAATAATCGATATCTACAGGGTGCAACATCCACGGTGCAAGGTGCAACATCCGTCTGAAATGGCGAAACAGTGCCGTACGACTTTTAGAAAAGCATGTATGGATTTGAAACGGAATAGTACCATGTTGCATCACTCTCCAGCGATGGTAAATTGAAGGCGAGGCACGGTAATCCCGTTTTACCATAAAAATCCGGTATCGAAAAAACGAAGGGTAAAAACTTACGAGACCCGATTGAGATTCGGGTTGTCCTTTTTTGGCATTAATCAATCCGTTGACGGCTGAAAGATGTCAAAGCCGTAGAACTCATTGTGGCCTTCGTTTTGACAGGTTATGGCTCCCGTAACTCTAAACGGGCCAGAATTTATGACCGTCCGAATAATCGATATCTACAGGGTGCAACATCCGCGGTGCAAGGTGCAACATCCGTCCGAAATGGCGAAACAGTGCCGTACGACTTTTAGAAATGCATGCATGGATTTGAAACCGAACAGTACCATAGTGCACCACTCTGCAGCGATGGTGAATCGAAGACGAGCCACGGTAATCCCGTTTTACCGTAAAAATCCGGTGTCAAAAAAATGAAGGGTAAAAAACTTACGAACCCCGATTGAGATTCGGGTTGTCCTTTTCGGGCATTAATCTATCCATTGACGGCTGAAAGCTGTCAAAGCTGTAGTACTCATCGTGGCCTTCGTTTTGACAGGTTATGGCTCCTATAAATCTAAACGAGCCAGAAATTATGCCTGTCCGAATAATCTATATATACAGGGTGCAACATCCGCGGTGCAAGGTGCAACATCCGTCCAAAATGGCAAAACAGTGCCGTACGACTTTTAGAAATGCGTGCATGGATTTGAAACGGAACACTACCATGGTGCACCACTCTCCAACGATGGTAAATCGAAGACGAGCCACGGTAAGACCGTTTTACCGTAAAAATCCGGTGTCGAAAAAACGATGGGTAAAAAACTTACGAACCCCGATTGAGATTCGGGTTGTCCTTTTCGGGCATTAATCTATCCGTTGACGGCTGAAAACTGTCAAAGCTGTAGAACTCACCGCGGCCTTCGTTTTGACAGGTTATGGCTCCCGTAACTCTAAACGAGCCAGAAGTTATGACCGTCGGAATAATCGGTATCTACAGGGTGCAACATCCGCGGTGCAATGTGCAACATCCGTCCAAAATGGCGAAACAGTGTCGTACGACTTTTAGAAATGCGAGCGTGGATTTGAAACGGAACAGTACCATGGTGCACCACTCTCCAGCGATGGTAAATCGAAGACGAGACACGGTAATCCCGTTTTACCATAAAAATCCGGTGTCGAAAAAACGAAGGGTAAAAAACTTACGAGACCCGATTGAGATTCGGGTTGTCCTTTTTGGGCATTAATCTATCCGTTGACGACCGAAAGCGGTCAAAGCCGTAGAACTCACCGTGGCCTTCATTTAGACAGGTTATGGCTCCCGTAACTCTAAACGAGCCAAAAGTTATGGCCGTCCGAATAATTGACATCTACAGGGTGCAACATCCGCGGTGCAAGGTGCAACATCCGTCCGAAATGGCGAAACAGTGCCGTACGACTTTTCGAAATGCGTGCATGGATTTGAAACGGAACAGTACCATGGTGCACCGCTCTCCAGCGATGGTAAATTGAAGACGAGCCACGGTAATCCCGTTTTACCGTAAAAATCCGGTGTCGAAAAAACTAAGGGTAAAAAACTTACGAACCCCGATTGAGATTCGGGTTGTCCTTTTCAGGCATTAATCTATCCGTTGACGGCTGAAAGCTGTCAAAGCTGTAGAACTCACCGTGGCCTTCATTTTAGAAATGACCGTCCGAATAATCGATATCTACAGGGTGCAACATCCGCGGTGCAAGGTGCAACATCCGTCTGAAATGGCAAAACAGTGTCGTGCGACTTTTAGAAATGCGTGCATGGATTTGAAACGGAACAGCACCATGGTGCACCACTCTCCAGCGATGGTAAATCGAAGACGAGGCAAGGTAATCCCGTTTTATCGTAAAAATCCGGCGTCGAAAGAACGAAGGGTAAAAAACTTACGAGACCCGATTGATATTCGGGTTGTCCTTTTTAGGCATTAATCTATCCGTTGATGGCTGAAAGCAGTCAAAGCCGTAGAACTCACCGTGGCCATCGTTTTGATAGGTTATGGCTCCCGTAACTCTAAACGAGCCAGAAGTAATGGCCGTCCGAATAATCGATATCTACAGGTTGCAACATCCGCGGTGCAAGGTGCAACATCCGTCCGAAATGGCGAAACAGTGTCATACGACTTTTAGAAATGCGTGCATGGATTTGAAACAGAACAGTACCATAGTGCACCACTCTCTAGAGATGGTAAATCGATGACGAGCCACGGTAATCCCGTTTTACCGTAAAAATCCGGTGTCGAAAAAACGAAGGGTAAAAAACTTACGAATCCAGATTGAGATTCGGGTTGTCCTTTTCGGGCATTAATCTTTCCGTTAACGGCTGAAAGCTGTCAAAGCTGTAGGACACACCATGGCCTTCGTTTCGACAGGTTATGGCTCCTGTAAATCTAAACGAGCCAGAAGTTATGGCTGTCCGAATAATCGATAAACACAGGGTGCAACATCCGCGGTGCAAGGTGCAACATCCGTCCGAAATGGCGAAACAGTGCCGTACGTCTTTTAGAAATGCGTGCATGGATTTGAAACGGAACAGTACCATGGTGCACCACTCTCCAGCGATGGTAAATCAAAGACGAGCCACGGTAATCCCGTTTTATCGTAAAAATCTGGTGTCGAAAAAACGAAGGAAAAAAACTTACGAACCCCGATTGAGATTCGGTTTGTCCTTTTCGGGCATTAATCTATCCGTTGTGGGCTGAAAGCTGCCAAAGCTGTAGAACTCACCGTGGCCTTCGTTTTGACAGGTTATGGCTCCCGTAACTCTAAACGAGCCAGAAGTTATGACCGTCCGAATAATCGATATCTACAGGGTGCAACATCCTCGGTGCAAGGTGCAACATCCGTCCGAAATGGCGAAACAGTGTCGTACGACTTTTAGAAATGCGTGCATGGATTTGAAACCGAACAGTACCATGGTGCACCACTCTCCAGCGATGGTAAATCGAAGGCGAGGCACGGTAATCCCGTTTTACCGTAAAAATCCGGTGTCGAAAAAACGAATGGTAAAAAACTTACAAGACCGGATTGAGATTCGGGTTGTCCTTTTTGGGCATTAATCTATTCGTTTACGGCTGAAAGCTGTCAAAGCCGTAGAACTCATCGTGGCCTTCGTTTGGACAGGTTATGACTCCCGTAACTCTAAACGAGCCAGAAGTTATGGCCGTCCGAATAATCGATATCTACAGGGTGCAACATCCGCGGTGCAAGGTGCAACATCCTTCCAAAATGGCGAAACAGTATCATACGACTTTTAGAAATGCGTGCATGGATTTGAAACAGAACAGTACCATGGTGCACCACTCTCCAGCGATGGTAAATCGAAGACGAGGCACGGTAATCCCGTTTTACCGTAAAAATCCGGTGTCGAAAAAACGAAGGGTTAAAAACTTACGAGACCCGATTGAGATTCGGGTTGTCCTTTTTGGGCATTAATCTATCCGTTGACGGCTGAAAGCGGTCAAAGCCGAAGAACTCACCGTGGCCTTCGTTTTGACAGGTTATGGCTCCCGTAACTCTAAACGAGTCAGAAGTTATGGCCGTCCGAATAATCGATATATATACAGGGTGCAACATCCGCTGTGCAAGGTGCAACATCTGTCCGAAATGGAGAAACAGTGCCGTACGACTTTTAGAAATGCGTGCACGGATTTGAAACGGAAGAGTACCATGGTGCACCACTCCCCAGCGATGGAAAATCGAAGGCGAGGCACGGTAATCCCATTTTACCGTAAAAATCCGGTGTCGAAAAAACGAAGGGTAAAAAACTTACGAGACCCGATTGAGATTCGGGTTGTCCTTTTTGGGCATTAATCTATCCGTTGACGGCTGAAAGCAGTCAAAGCTGTAGAACTCACCGTGGCCTTCGTTTTGACAGGTTATGGCTCCCGTAACTCTAAACGAGCCAGAAGTTATGGCCGTCCGAATAATCGATATCTACAGGTTGCAACATCCGCGGTGCAAGGTGCAACATCCGTCCGAAATGGTGAAACAATGTCATACGACTTTTAGAAATGCGTGCATGGATTTGAAATGGAACAGTACCGTGGTGCACCACTCTCCAGCGATGGTAAATCGACGACGTGGCACGGTAATCCCGCTTTACCGTAAAAATCCGGTGTCGAAAAAACGAAGGGTAAAAAACTTACGAGACCCGATTGAGATTCGGGTTGTCCTTTTTGGGCATTAATCCATCCATTGACGGCTGAAAGCGGTCAAAGCCGAAGAACTCACCATGGCCTTCGTTTTGACAGTTTATGGCTCCCGTAACTCTAAACGAGTCAGAAGTTATGGCCGTCCGAATAATCGATATATATACAGGGTGCAACATCCGCTGTGCAAGGTGCAACATCTGTCCGAAATGGAGAAACAGTGCCGTACGACTTTTAGAAATGCGTGCACGGATTTGAAATGGAAGAGTACCATGGTGCACCACTCTCCAGCGATGGAAAATCGAAGGCGAGGCACGGTAATCCCGTTTTACCGTAAAAATCCGGTGTCGAAAAAACGAAGGGTAAAAAACTTACGAGACCCGATTGAGATTCGGGTTGTCCTTTTTGGGCATTAATCTATCCGTTGACGGCTGAAAGCAGTCAAAGCTGTAGAACTCACCGTGGCCTTTGTTTTGACAGGTTATGGCTCCCGTAACTCTAAACGAGCCAGAAGTTATGGCCGTCCGAATAATCGATATCTACAGGTTGCAACATCCGCGGTGCAAGGTGCAACATCCGTCCGAAATAGCGAAACAGTGTCATACGACTTTTAGAAATGCGGGCATGGATTTGAAATGGAACAGTACCATGGTGCACCACTCTCCAGCGATGGTAAATCGAAGACGAGGCACGGTAATCCCGTTTTACCGTAAAAATCCGGTGTCGAAAAAACGAAGGGTAAAAAACTTACGAGACCCGATTGAGATTCGAGTTGTCCTTTTTGGGATTTAATCTATCCGTTGATGGCTGAAAGCTGTCAAAGCCGTAGAACTCATCGTGGCCTTCGTTTTGACAGGTTATGACTCCCGTAACTCTAAACGAGCCAGAAGTTATGGTCGTCCGAATAATCGATATCTACAGGGTGCAACATCCGCGGCGCAAGGTGAAACATCCGTCTGAAATGGCGAAACAGTGCCGTACGACTTTTAGAAATGCGTGCATGGATTTGAAACGGGACAAGACCATGGTGCACCACTCTCCAGCGATGGTAAATCGAAGGTGAGGCACGGTAATCCCGTTTTACCGTAAAAATCCGGTGTCGAAAAAACGAAGGGTAAAAAACTTACGAGACCCGATTAAGATTCGGGTTGTCCTTTTTGGCCATTAATCTATCCGTTGACGGCTGAAAGCTGTCAAAGCCGTAGAACTCATCGTGGCCTTCGTTTTGACAGGTTATGTCTCCCGTAACTTTAAACGAGCCAGAAGTTATGGCCGTCCGAATAACCGATATCTACAGGGTGCAACATCCGCGGTGCAAGGTGCAACATCCGTCCGAAATGGAGAAACAGAGTCGTACGACTTTTAGAAATGTGTGCATGGATTTGAGACGGAACAGTACCATGGTGCACCACTCTCTAGCGATGGTAAATCGAAGACGAGGCACGGTAATCCCGTTTTACCGTAAAAATCCGGTGTCGAAAAAACGAAGGGTAAAAAACTTACGAGACCCGATTGAGATTCTGGTTGTCCTTTTTAGGCATTAATCTATCCATTGACGGTTGTAAGCGGTCAAAGCCGTAGAACTCATCGAGGCCTTCGTTCTGACAGGTTATGGCTCCCGTAACTCTAAACGAGCCAGAAGTTATGGCCGTCCGAATAATCGATATCTACAGGGTGCAACATCCGCGGTGCATGGTGCAACATCCGTCCGTAATGGCGAAACAGTATCATACGAGTTTTAGAAATGCATTTATGGATTTGAAACAGAACAGTACCAAGGTGCACCACTCTCCAGCGATGGTAAATCGAAGACGAGGCACGATAATCCCGTTTTACCGTAAAAATCCGTTGTCGATAAAACGAAGGGTAAAAAACTTACGAGACCCGATTGAGATTCCGGTTGTCCTTTTTGGGCATTAATCTATCCGTTGATGGCTGAAAGCGGTCAAAGCCATAGAACTCATTGTGGCCTTCGTTTTGACAGGTTATGACTCCCGTAACTCTAAACGAGCCAGAAGTTATGGCCGTCCGAATAATCGATATCTACAGGGTGCAACATCCACGGTGCAAGGTGCAACATCTGTCTGAAATGGCGAAATAGTGCCGTACGACTTTTAGAAAAGCATGTATGGATTTGAAACGGAATAGTACCATGTTGCATCACTCTCCAGCGATGGTAAATCGAAGGCGAGGCACGGTAATCCCGTTTTACCGTAAAAATCCGGTGTCGAAAAAACGAAGGGTAAAAACTTACGAGACCCGATTGAGATTCGGGCTGTCCTTTTTTGGCATTAATCAATCCGTTGATGGCTGAAAGATGTCAAAGCCGTAGAACTCATCGTGGCCTTCGTTTTGACAGGTTATGGCTCCCGTAACTCTAAATGAGCCAGAAGTTATGACCGTCCGAATAATCGATATCTACAGGGTGCAACATCCGCGGTGCAAGGTGCAACATCCGTCCGAAATGGCGAAACAGTGCCGTACGATTTTTAGAAATGCGTACGAGGATTTGAAATAGAATAGTACCATGGTGCACCACTCTCCAACGATGGTAAATCGAAGACGAGGCACGGTAATCCTGTTTTACCGTAAAAATCCGGTGTCGAAAAAACGAAGGGTAAAAAACTTACGAGACCCGATTGAGATTCGGGTTGTCCTTTTTAGGATTTAATCTATCCGTTGATGGCTGAAGACTGTCAAAGCCGTAGAACTCATCGTGGCCTTCGTTTTGACAGGTTATGACTACCATAATTCTAAACGAGCCAGAAGTTATGGCCGTCCGAATAATCGATATCTACAGGGTGCAACATCCGCGGTGCAAGGTGCAACATCCGTCTGAAATGGCGAAACAGTGGCGTACGACTTTTAGAAATGCGTGCATGGATTTGAAACGGAACACTACCATGGTGCACCACTCTCCAACGATGGTAAATCGAAGACGAGCCACGGTAAGACCGTTTTACCGTAAAAGTCCGGTGTCGAAAAAACGATGGGTAAAAAACTTACGAACACCGATTGAGATTCGGGTTGTCCTTTTCGGGCATTATTCTATCCGTTGACGGCTGAAAGCCATCAAAGCTGTAGAACTCACCGTGGCCTTCGTTTTGATAGGTTATGGCTCCCGTAACTCTAAAAGAGCCAGAAGTTATGACCGTCCGAATAATCGGTATCTACAGGGTGCAACATCCGCGGTGCAATGTGCAACATCCGTCCAAAATGGCGAAACAGTGTCGTACAACTTTTAGAAATGTGAGCATGGATTTGAAACGGAACAGTACCATGGTGCACCACTCTCCAGCGATGGTAAATCGAAGACGAGACACGGTAATCCCGTTTTACCATAAAAATCCGGTGTCGAAAAAACGAAGGGTAAAAAACTTACGAGACCCGATTGAGATTCGGGTTGTCCTTTTTGGGCATTAATCTATCCGTTGACGGCTGAAAGCGGTCAAAGCCGTAGAACTCACCGTGGCCTTCGTTTAGACAGTTTATGGTTCCCGTAACTCTAAACGAGCCAAAAGTTATGGCCGTCCGAATAATTGATATCTACAGGGTGCAACATCCGCGGTGTAAGGTGCAACATCCGTCCGAAATGGCGAAACAGTGCCGTACGACTTTTATAAATGCATGCATGGATTTGAAACGGAACAGTACCATGGTGCACCACTCTCCAGCGATGGTAAATCGAAGACGAGCCACGGTAATCCCGTTTTACCGTAAAAATCCGGTGTCGAAAAAACGAAGGGTAAAAAACTTACGAGACCCGATTGAGATTCGGGTTGTCCTTTTTGGGCATTATTCTATCCGTTGACGGCTGAAAGCTGTCAAAGCCGTAGAACTCAACGTGGTCTTCGTTTTGACAGGTTATGGCTCCCGTAACTCTAAACGAGCCAGAAGTTATGGCCGTCCGAATAATCGATATCTACAAGGTTTAACATCCGCGGTGCAACGTGCAACATCCGTCTGAAATGGCGAAACAGTGTCGTTCGACTTTTAGAAATGCGTGCATGGATTTGAAACGGAACAGTACCATGGTGCACCACTCTCCAGCGATGGTAAATCGAAGGCGAGCCACGGTAATCCCGTTTTACCGTAAAAATCCGGTGTCGAAAAAACGAAGGGTAAAAAACTTACGAGACCCGATTGAGATTCGGGTTGTCCTTTTTGGGCATTATTCTATCCGTTGACGGCTGAAAGCTGTCAAAGCCGTAGAACTCAACGTGGTCTTCGTTTTGACAGGTTATGGCTCCCGTAACTCTAAACGAGCCAGAAGTTATGGCCGTCCGAATAATCGATATCTACAAGGTTTAACATCCGCGGTGCAACGTGCAACATCCGTCTGAAATGGCGAAACAGTGTCGTTCGACTTTTAGAAATGCGTGCATGGATTTGAAACGGAACAGTACCATGGTGCACCACTTTCCAGCGATGGTAAATCGAAGGCGAGGCACGGTAATCCCGTTTTACCGTAAAAATCCGGTGTCGAAAAAACGAAGGGTAAAAAACTTACGAGACCCGATTGAGATTCGGGTCGTCCTTTTTGGGCATTAGTCTATCCGTTGACGGCTGAAAGCTGTCAACACCGTAGAACTCATCGTGGCCTTCGTTTTGACAAGTTATGTCTCCCGTAACTCTAAACGAGCCAGAAGTTAGGGCCGTCCGAATAACCGATATCTACAGGGTGCAACATTCGCGGTGCAAGGTGCAACATCCGACCGAAATGGCGAAACAGTGTCGTACGACTTTTAGAAATGCGTGCATGGATTTAAAACGGAACAGTACCATGGTGCACCACTCTCCAGCGATGGTAAATCGAAGACGAGGCACGGTAATCCCGTTTTGCCGTAAAAATCCGGTGTCGAAAAAACGAAGGGTAAAAAACTTACGAGACCCGATTGAGATTCTGGTTGTCCTTTTTGGGCATTAATCTATCTGTTGTTGGCTGAAAGATGTCAAAGGCATAGAACTCATCGTGGCCTTCGTTTTGACAGGTTATGGCTCCCGTAACTCTAAACGAGCCAGAAGTTATGGCCGTCCGAATAATCGATATCTACAGGGTGCAACATCCGCGGTGCAAGGTGCAACATCTGTACGAAATGGCGAAACAGTATCATACGACTTTTGGAAATGCATGCATGGATTTGAAACAGAACAGTACCAAGGTGCACCACTCTCCGGCAATGGTAGATCGAAGACGAGGCACGGTAATCCCGTTTTACCGTAAAAATCCGGTGTCGATAAAACGAAGGGTAAAAAACTTATGTGACCCGATTGAGATTCGGGTTGTCCTTTTTGGGCATTAATCTATCCGTTGACGGCTGAAAGCGCTCAAAGCCGTAGAACTCATTGTGGCCTTCGTTTTGACAGGTTATGACTCCCGTAACTCTAAACTTGCCAGAAGTTATGGCCGTCCGAATAATCGATATCTATAGGGTGCAACATCCGCGGTGCAAGGTGCAACATCCGTCTGAAATGGCGAAACGGTGCCGTACGACTTTTAGAAAAGCATGCATGGATTTGAAACGGAACAGTACCATGTTGCATCACTCTCCAGTGATGGTAAATCGAAGGCGAGGCACGGTAATCCCGTTTTACCGTAAAAATCCGGTGTCGAAAAAACGAAGGGTAAAAAAACTTACGAGACCCGATTGAGATTCGGGTTGTCCTTTTTGGGCATCAATCTATCCGTCGACGGCTGAAAGCTGTCAAAGCCATAGAACTCATCGTGGGCTTCCTTTTGACAGGTTATGGCTCCCGTAACTCTAAACGAGCCAGAAGTTATGGCCGTCCGAATAATCGATATCTACAGGGTGCAACATCCGCGGTGCAAGGTGCAACATCCGTCCGAAATGGCGAAACAGTGTCGTTCGACTTTTAGAAATGCGTGCATGGATTTGAAACGGAACAGTGCCATGGTGCACCACTCTCCAACGACGTTGAATCAAAGACGAGCCACGGTAATCCCGTTTTACCGTAAAAATCCGGTGTCAAAAAAACGAAGGGTAAAAAACTTACGAACCCCGATTGAGATTCGGGTTGTCCTTTTCGGGCATTAATCTATCCATTGACGGCTGAAAGCTGTGAAAGCTGTAGAACTCACCGTGGCCTTCGTTTTGACAGGTTATGGCTCCCGTAAATCTAAACGAGCCAGTAGTTATGCCTGTCCAAATAATCGATATATACATGGTGCAACATCCGCGGTGCAAGGTGCAACATCCGTCCGAAATGGCGAAACAGTGTCGTACGACTTTTAGAAATTCGTGCGTGGATTTGAAACGGAACAGTACCATGGTGCACCACTCTCCAACGATGGTAAATCGAAGACAAGCCACGGTAAGACCGTTTTACCGTAAAAATCCGGTGTCGAAAAAACAAAGGGTAAAAAACTTACGAACCCCGATTGAGATTCGGGTTGTCCTTTTCGGGCATTAATCCATCCGTTGACGGCTAAAAGCTGTCAAAGCTGTAGAACTCACCGTGGACTTCGTTTTGACAGGTTATGGCTCCCGTAACTCTAAACGAGCCAGATGTTATGACCGTCCGAATAATCGGTATCTACAGGGTGCAACATCCGCGGTGCAATGTGCAACATCCGTCCGAAATGGCGAAACAGTGTCGTACGACTTTTAGAAATGCGTGCATGGATTTTAAATGGAAGAGTACCATGGTGCACCACTCCCCAGCGATGGTAAATCGAAGACGAGGCACGGTAATCCCGTTTTACCATAAAAATCCGGTGTCGAAAAAACGAATGGTAAAGAACTTACGAGACCCGATTGAGATTCGGGTTGTCCTTTTTGGGCATTAATTTATCCGTTGACGGCTGAAAGCGGTCAAAGCCGTAGAACTCATCGTGGCCTTCGTTTTGACAGGTTATGGCTCCCGTAACTCTAAACGAGCCAAAAGTTATGGTCGTCCGAATAATCGATATCTACAGGGTGCAACATCCGCGGTGCAAGGTGCAACATCCGTCCGAAATGGCGAAACAGTATCATACGACTTTTAGAAACGCATGCATGGATTTGAAACAGAATAGTAACAAGGTGCACCACTCTCCAGCGATGGTAAATCGAAGACGAGGCACGGTAATCCCGTTTTACCGTAAAAATCCGGTGTCGATAAAACGAAGGGTAAAAAACTTACAAGACCTTATTGAGATTCGGGTTGTCCTTTTTGGGATTTAATCTATTCGTTGATGGCTGAAAGCTGTCAGAGCCGTAGAACTCATCGTGGCCTACGTTTTGACAGGTTATGACTCCCGTAACTCTAAACGAGCCAGAAGTTATGGCCGTCCGAATAATCGATATCTACAGGGTGCAACATCCGCGGTGCAAGGTGCAACATCCATCCGAAATGGCGAAACAGTGTCGTACGACTTTTAGAAATGCGTGCATGGATTTGAAACGGAACAGTACCATGGTGCACCACACTCCAGCGAAGGTAAATCGAAGACGAGGCACGGTAATCCAGTTATACCGTAAAAATCCAGTGTCGAAAATACGAAGGGTAAAAAACTTACGAGACCCGATTGAGATTCGGGTTGTCCTTTTTGGGCATTAATCTATCTGTTGTTGGCTGAAAGATGTCAAAGGCGTAGAACTCATCGTGGCCTTCGTTTTGACAGGTTATGGCTTCCGTAACTCCAAACGATCCTGAAGTTATGACCGTCCGAATAATCGATATCTACAGGGTGCAACATTCGCGGTGCAAGGTGCAACATCCGTCCGAAATGGCGAAACAGTGTCGTACGACTTTTAGAAATGCGTGCATGGATTTGAAACGGAACAGTACCGTGGTACACCACTCTCCAGCGAAGGTAAATCGAAGACGAGGCACGGTAATCCCGTTTTACCGTAAAAATCCGGTGTCGAAAAAACGAAGGGTAAAAACTTACGAGACCCGATTGAGATTCGGGTTGTCCTTTTTGGGCATTAATCAATCCGTTGATGGCTGAAAGATGTCAAAGCCGTAGAACTCATCGTGGCCTTCGTTTTGACAGGTTATGGCTCCCGTAACTCTAAACGAGCCAGAAGTTATGACCGTCCGAATAATCGATATCTACACGGTGCAACATCCACGGTGCAAGGTGCAACATCCGTCCGAAATGGCGAAACAGTGGCGTACGACTTTTAGAAATGCGTGTATGGATTTGAAATGGAATAGTACCATGGTGCACCACTCTCCAGCGAAGGTAAATTGAAGACGAGGCACGGTAATCCCGTTTTACCGTAAAAATCCGGTGTCGAAAAAACGAAGGGTAAAAAACTTACGAGACCCGATTGAGATTCGGGTTGTCCTTTTTGGGCATTAATCTATCCGTTGATGGCTGAAAGCGGTCAAAGCCGTAGAACTCACTGTGGCCTTCGTTTAGACAGGTTATGGCTCCCGTAACTCTAAACGAGCCAAAAGTTATGGCCGTCCGAATAATCGATATCTACAGGGTGCAACATCCGCGGTGCAAGGTGCAACATCCGTCCTAAATGGAGAAACAGTGTCGTACGACTTTTAGAAATGCGTGCATGGATTTGAAACGGAACAGTACCATGGTGCACCACTCTCCAGCGATGGTAAATCGAAGACGAGCCACGGTAAGACCGTTTTACCGTAAAAATCCGGTGTCGAAAAAACGAAGGGTAAAAAACTTACGAACCCCGATTGAGATTCGGGTTTTCCTTTTCGGGTATTAATCTATCCGTTGACGGCTGAAAGCTGTAGAACTCACCGTGGCCTTTGTTTTGACAAGTTATGGCTCCCGTAACTCTAAACGATCCAGAAGTTATGACCGTCCGAATAATCGATATCTACAATGTGCAACATCCGCGGTGCAAGGTGCAACATCCGTCCGAAATGGCGAAACAGTTCCATTCAACTTTTAGAAATGCATGCATGGATTTGAAATGGAACAGTACCATGGTGCATCACTCTCCAGCGATGGTAAATCGAAGACTAGGCACGGTAATCCCGTTTTACCGCAAAAATCCTTTGTCGAAAAAACAAAGGGTAAAAAACTTACGAGACCCGATTGAGATTCGGGTTGTCCTTTTTGGGCATTAATCTATCCGTTGACGGTTGAAAGCGGTCAAAGCCGTAGAACTCACCGTGGCCTTCGTTTAGACAGGTTATGTCTCCCGTAACTCTAAACGAGCCAAAAGTTATGGCCGTCCGAATAATCGATATCTACAGGGTGCAACATCCGCGGTGCAAGGTGCAACATCCGCGGTGCAAGGTGCAACATCCGTCCGAAATGGCGAAACAGTGCCGTACGACTTTTAGAAATGCGTGCATGGATTTGAAACGGAACAGTACCATGGTGCACCACTCTCCAGCGATGGGAAGTCGAAGACGGGCCACGGTAATCCCGTTTTACCGTAAAAATCCGGGTGTCGAAAAAACGAAGGGTAAAAAACTTACGAGACCCGATTGAGATTCGGGTTGTCCTTTTTGGGCATTAATCTATCTGTTGACGGCTAAAGCTGTCACAGCCGTAGAACTCAATGTGGCCTTCGTTTTGACAGGTTATGGCTCCCGTAACTCTAAACGAGCCAGAAGTTATGGCCGTCCGAATAATCGATATCTACAGGGTGCAACATCCGCGGTGCAAGGTGCAACATCCGTCTGAAATGGCGAAACAGTGCCGTACGACTTGTAGAAATGCGTGCATGGATTTGAAACGGAACAGTACCATGGTGCACAACTCTCCAGCGATGGTAAATCGAAGGCGAGGCACGGTAATCCCGTTTTACCGTAAAAATCCGGTGTCGAAAAAACGAAGGGTAAAAAAACTTACGAGACCCGATTGAGATTCGGGTTGTCCTTTTTGGGCATCAATCTATCCGTCGACGGCTGAAAGCTGTCAAAGCCATAGAACTCATCGTGGGCTTCCTTTTGACAGGTTATGGCTCCCGTTACTCTAAACGAGCCAGAAGTTATGCCCGTCCGAAAAATAGATATCTACAGGGTGCAACATCCGCGGTGCAAGGTGCAACATCCGTCCGAAATGGCGAAACAGTGTCGTATGACTTTTAGAAATGCGTGCATGGATTTGAAACGGAACAGTACCATGGTGCACCACTCTCCAGGGATGGTAAATCGAAGACGATGCACGGTAATCTCGTTTTACCGTAAAAATCCGTTGTCAAAAAAACGAAGGGTAAAAACTTACGAGACCCGATTGAGATTTGGGTTGTCCTTTTTGGGCATTAATCTATCTGTTGACGGCTGAAAGCTGTCAAAGCTGTAGAACTCATCGTGGCCTTCGTTTGACAGGTTATGGCGCCCGTAACTCTAAACGAGCCAGAAGTTATTGCGGTCCGAATAATCGATATATACAGGGTGCAACATTCGCGGTGCAAGGTGCAACATCCGTCTGAAATGGCGAAACAGTGCCGTACGACTTTTAGAAATGCGTGCATGGATTTGAAACGGAACAGTATCATGGTGCACCACTCTCCAGCAGTGGCAAATCGAAGGCGAGGCACGGTGTTAACGTCAAAAAATGTACGCTAACACCCCGGTGTGTAGATGACAGTTGTGAAAGCACCACCCGTGAATACGGGAACAAGATACAAGTAAAGAGATTGCAGAAAAGCAGTAAAAACACAAGTTTTATAGTGGTTCGGCCCAAAATCAGGCCTACGTCCACTTAGATTCTCTTTATTGCTGATATGAGTACAATCTATATCACTTTCTTCAATTACAATTAGCTTCAGACAAATAGCTCAAACTCCCATGAAGAATAATCTTTCGAATTCATCTTGAATGATTGTGATTCTTCTTTGAAGTGTGTAGTAGCGTCCTTGGAGTTTGGAGTGCTTGGAGTGTTGCTTGAGTTGAGAAAATGGCAGAGTAACGGTGCTTCGAGAATTAGCCCCCCCAAAAGGTCCCTTGAATGTTGGTGATGGCCGTGTATTTATAGAGGTTCTCGGTGTTGAGTTATAGGTAGTAGCCGGGTCAAACTGGGTCGTGAGTTGGTGCCGAGCTAGGCTAGGTCGTAGGTCGCCCCCTCTCTCTTATGCATGGTCTTCAGTTTAAGTTGACGTCATGTGCTAAGTCCTAGGTCGTTACCGAGATAATGTGTTACGTTTTAAACTCCTGCGCAACTTCACTCCTCAAATCCATAGATCGGTCACGACTCATCACAAGTCATAAGCCGGCCACGGTTTAGATTGGATGAGTTTGTGCCTGATAGTTAAGTCGGCAAGCATCTTGGATAGTTAAATCGGTAAATAGGTTAAGTCGGTGGGCTTTTATAAGTTTTTAGATCGGGTCCTTCTAAGGCACTAGATCGGTAGCTGCCTTAGGTCGTAAACCTTGTAAAGTACTAGGTCGGCTTCCATACTAGGTCGGAACTCTCCTTAGGTCGGCATAGCCTCGTTAGACCGGCATCCCTTCATGCCTTAGATCGGTATCATTTGGGTTAGCATGCTTCATAAGGTTAAACAGTTAAGTCGTCATCCCTTCAAGCCTTAGGTCGGTGTCCTTGTAATTCCCCTTAGGTCGGTAACCCTATTAGGCAGTTAGGTCGGCAACCATGTTAAGTCGGACCCTTTGTTATCTCTTAAGTCGTTAGGCCAGTCTCTTCTGAGGCACTAAGTCGGCACCCGTGATAAGGCATTGGATCAGTACGATTCTTAACCAGTTAGGTTGGCATCGAATTAAGTCCTGAGCTCTTAGATCGGCAAACCCTTTGGGTTGTTAGGTCGGCATAGCCTTAGGTCGGCAACTCCTCTGGGTCGTAACTTTCGGCCGAGGCAGAGTTAACATTTGCCCCTCGAAGTACACGCCTATTGGTTAGGTCGTGTGCTTCGATATTCTTTAACTCGTCCTCCACCAAGTCGGTAAGTATTTAGACCGTACGCGATCCAACAGTTCTCCCCAATGTAAGGTATAAAACATCCATCCTCTTCTTTCTTTTCATCACTTACTCCTTTGCTCGATTTCGCCATTAAAATTTTCTCAAGCTCTTACAAGCGACCTCATTCCAGTCGATCACCGATAATCACTACTATCCATTGCGTAAGTGAATCCGTCCCCTTCTCGATCATAGGTTGCTGTCGGTTCATGAATTCTGTCATTTGAATACGAATCGTTTCTTTGCGCAACGTTCCATCACGAATCCCACTATACCTGTAGTCGATGAAGTTTAGGTTACTCGATTTTGGCTTCAGATGATCGTTGAGATGATGAAGATGGTTTATCACTCAGGTTCAATGATCTCTGAAGGCAGAGCAATAGATTTATGCAATTTGGAGCTGTTTTATTGGGTGACCCGATAGCTTGAATGAAGGCTGCTGTTGATTGAATGACTATCGGGTTAATGGGTTGAAACCGAAAGAGATGTCTGACTCGGAAGTGGCTCAGTGAATTTGGGTGGCCTAACTTTTGACCGATCTGACCCTGAAATGGCCTTAAGTTGTGGTTGAGATAATATTTGAAAGAAACTCGCCGATCTGAACAAGGCTTGGACCGTGGCCGAGTTAAAACTTGGGGAAATTTCGGCCTCTTGAACTGGAACGTGCCTTCTTATTTCTCCCCTTGCGACCTAGGGAAATAAGTCGCCAAGCTGAACCACCTAGACTTTGACCCGTTACCGACTTAGTCTTATCTCGCATGAGACTTTTGAACCGTAGCCGAGTTAATACTTAGGCTCTGGACGTATTGACATTTAGGAGCATAGGCCTTCTTTAAGTATTCTGACCTGGACTACCGAACTAAATTGCCTTTATTTTGAACATCTTGAACTGCCCCAACTTAAAATTTGCTTGAGTCTCAATGTATTATCTCACAGATCGTATTAACTTATAAGCTGCTAACCTGCTGAAAATAACAGACAAACAAAGAAAACCAAGGCGCACATACTGCCATTGACTGCCCATATCAAATGACAGATTAGTCAAGACAAGATAAGAGACATGAATATATTGCATGAAATGTTGTGAATTAATTGACTAAAGTAAAATATTAATGCAAAGTATCAACAATTTGAAATGATTTGTTTGCATCCACATTGTATTTGCATAATCAAACTCAAAACAAAGATTCCTGGTCTTTATAACTAACAAATGTTTGCTAGGTTTTATTCCAGTTGCCTTTGCTTATTGTTTGATTGATACTTGTACAACACTTCACACACTTTAGGAAACGTGCACCTTCATGTTTGAATATCCAGTTGTTTGTGTAGAATGACTTCTCATCAACAAGAAGAAATGGTAGCTCAAGAGGAAGAGACTTTCCCGGTGGCTGTTCCCATAGAGAATCCTCCGGAGAGAACTTCAACCATTCTAACCCCAAGAATGTTTATTCAGATACGCACTCAATTCGGCTTTGCTGAAAGTGATGTCTTATTGCCCGGGCCAAGCGACACTGCCGATAATCCTCCTTACGGTTTTGTTGCAGCCAATCGCCAAATGTGCTTAAGTGGGGCAATTCCCCCTTTCAATGACTTCCTTCGAACTCTTCTTCTCCGGTTGACGATTTCTCCATTTCAACTTCATCCTAATGGTTATGCCATCTTGATGGGGTTATGTGTTTTGTTTAGAAGAACTCTTGATCGCCTACCGAGTTTTGAAGAAATTCGTTATCTGTGCTCGTTTACAAAGAGTAAAGATCATCCTTCACTCATTATTGTGAGAAGTGCCAGAAACCGCAAGCTCCTTTCCGATCTCACTGAAAGTGTTCATGGATTTTTGAACCAGTTTTTCTTTGCTCGCTGCCCTCCAGGGTTTTATGCCATCTGGAGAATAGGAAGTAAGACTAGTGTTTCCATTTTTTCGTTTTTGAAACTTTTTCCGAGATCCGAACTTTCAGTTGCTAACTTCATTCTTTGCTCTTTTCAGCACTTCCTCTCCCTTCTAGAGATCCGATTCATAAACAAGTTTTCGAGAGGTTGAGTGCCGTGGCTGCGGAAGAAAGGAGCATAAAATTTCTGCTGAAGGATGAATTTTTACACCAATACGGGCTTCTACACGCTTCTCGTTCTACGCATGCTCATGAAGTTCCAACAGAAGTTCCCGATTCTCCGACGAAAACTCCTGACGCCCCGGTTACTGTCGAACAACTCGCATCAAAAGAGTCTAATATTGAAGCTTCATTGGTGAAGTGTTCCACTTCTACCGACATTATGGGGTCATCCAGTAAGACGGTGCTTGCCCCGATCGAGGAAGAAGAAGAACCTTCACGGCCTCTCGGGGGGTTAGCTGATGTAGGAATTGAGAAAACAAGTCCCACCAAGCATGATGGTGACGATGTTTACGAGGGGTTGAGCGACATAATAGTGACTTCGCAGGAGCTTTTTAGAGATGACGTATCTAAAACTATCTCTCCTGTAATTGAGGCGACGTCTCTTCTTCGACAAACACCAACACAAACATCAACTCCTCATACCCAAGCTTTCATCACCTCTGCACCAAAGAGTGGTTTGTAGTTTAATGCGTGTAGCTTGCACATCACACAACACTTAGGATTTTCCAGCACATTTATGCACTTATCTTCTTGTACTTTAAAGACTTCTAAAGCTTATCTTTTCTTATTTCAGATTCTTCAATGACACGCGGCAGATCATATTACCAAGATTTCCAACGCTATGGGGGGCGTGGTCAATATGATTATCGGCGTTACTTTCCCTCCTATAGAGAGTCTGATGAAGAGAGGGCTGCTCGAAAGGCTCGTGAAAGGAGGGATGCAGAAGAGCGTCATGACAGAAGGGATAGGGATGAGCACCATGATTCTCTGCAGAGGAGTGATGACTTGCACAAAAGGAAATCTCACGACGACCGAGGAAAAGGTCATGTAGCTGAAGATTCAGGCAAACGAGCCCGACATGGTGAGAGACATGTTTCCACTATTCCTGAAAAGCCTACTGTCCCTGCCCCTCTTGACATTACTTCCGACTCTCCTGCTCTTGGGAAGGAGGACATCCAGACAATAATAAGCAGGCCCAAATTTCAAGTGGGACCGGGCCCTGCCACTTTACAAAGTCGTTTTCCGCAGTGGTGTTTAAAGGGTGTGAGGTTCGATCTCGACCTAGTCCCTATTGACAAGCCTGCTATGCTACGAAATCTTGACGCCGTTAAACTTGATATCGAGAGGATGTCAAACTGGCAGAAGCTTGTTGATGAGCTTCAACGAGTTAACCGCGCCAACTTAGAGGCTATGCTCACCATGGAAAATGATAAGGCTGAGTGGCAAAAGGTCCTTGAGCAGCACGACAACGAAATGAGGAGCATTACTTCCTACAACGAGGAGCTCGAAGCAAAGGTTGAGAAGTTGAAAGATGAGCTTGCTGCTTCCTCTACTTCATACTCTCAAAAAGAAGAAGTGCTTCTCAGACAAGTTAGAGATGCTCATGCTAGTCAGAGGGACGCTGAAGATAGGCTCGAGGTACAAAAAAGAATCAATGAAGGCTATGTCTTTGATATTGCTGAGCTTCAAAAGAAAAACAACTCCCAGGAGGCGGAGATACAAATGCTTAAGCTTCAGCTTACCAAAACCGAAAGGGAGCGCGATGAGGCTGTCGCCGGCAAAATCGCAGCCGAAGAATCTCATGAGGCGACCAAAAATAGCTTCGGCTCAACATTATTCGACTTCTACTTGCATAGCGTCCTGGGTCGTGGAAGCCTCGCCTTTCTTGGTCCCAAGTATGAGATCACTTTAGCTGAAGTGTGGGAGGCCGCCCTCGATATGCTTGGTGCTGAAGGCGCTGGTTATGACGAGCCAGCCCTGGAAAGGCATTATTTTGATGAAGACGCTCGCGCTGCTCTTGCCAGGGGAAAGGAACAACTTGCCAAACTAAGAACCGAAGTGACGGAAGGGGACCAGCTGGGGAAAACCACTTCAACTACTCTAGTCCAGCCACCTTCTTCGTCTGAAGTCGACATTATTGGTTCCAGTTCCCATCTCGCATCTCCCACCAAAGTTACTGCTGATATTACAAGCACACAAGGTGGAGACGAGGGTGAAGAGAGCGCTGATGCGCAAGCTTATGAAGTCGATATCAGGAAACCAGCTTCTCCAGGTAACTTCACTGTTAATCTCGCTACTGTCAATTCTGCTCAAGCTGATTACTCGTTTATTTCACATGAGTTTCACGAGCTCCTTGGCTATTTTCTCAACCTTGACGAGCCTTCATCTCCTCTCTTTACTGACTTCATTGGTGAACCCTCATCTCCTCTTTTTACCGACTTTAACCTTTTTTCTTCTGTAGAGAAAGTACCAAGCACTGCTCAAACTTCTACTCCTCCGGTCATCCTTCCTTTATCTCCTCAGGCGGTGCCTCCTTCTGCCTCGCAACCTGGATCACAGGAGGAACAAATAGAGGCTCTTCGCGGCTTGGATGATCCCATCGCTTCGCAAGAGCAGAAAGATGAGAGACCTGAGGGAGGTGACATTTCCCCGGAACGGACTCCTTCTGACGACATTGTTCTATCAAAACTTGTCACTCCAGGGAGTGAGTCTTCCTCACAAAGGAGAGAGAAGCGTGGGACATCAAAGAGGAGGGGGAAGAAAATCACCGCCACTGAAGAGGAGCCGGAAGTTGAACCGGTTACTCCTGCCTCTCCTACTTCCCTTATACCCACTGGCCGACCTGAAAAGCTGGTTATTCGATCGAGTAAAGGGTCCAAAGGAGGGAAGAAGAAGTGAAGATTTTAGCTTTTTGCCTTTTGTATGAACTGGCCGAGAGTTGTGCGGGTACCGGCCCCCGCTTTTATTTTGAAACCTGTATCTGCATTATAGTTGAATAAAATGATTCTTTGTTTGTACAAACTTCTGTTTGAATTTGAGAATGCATTTACTATTTATTTTTGCACAAGTTTGTTTATATAGTATTGCAGCGGGCTTATGGTATGTTGCTTGAGTATTACTTTACTGAGGCAGCTATACTACTATACCATGGTGCCCCCATACCTTAAGCTTGTTGCAATATTTTATACTTCGAGGGGACTTGCACTCTTATTTGTTAAAGAATAATTATTTTATTTTTTAAAGAAAATTTTTATTGAGTACAACTCCCTTCGTATAAGTTTTTACGCTTTGTCGTTCGAAGAAATCACTTTTCTCTTTTGCTTATGTGCATATTTTACCAAGTGAATTCCTCTATGTGGTAAAGCGGACCTCTGAAGGGTACTTTAACTTCTTTTCTTTTTACAATCATTTTCCATTTGAAAGTTAAAGTACGCTTTTTGATGAAGAATTTTTTTTATACAGAATTGTACCTCTGAGGAGGGATTTTTCACGTTTCAACACTTGGAAGTTTTATTTCAATCTCGGTGAAACGTGTACCCCCAAAGAGTTGTTCCTTCGAAGAAAGCCTTTTCACGTTTCAACACTTGGAAGTTTTATTTCAATCTCGGTGAAACGTGTGCTTTCAAGAAGGTCTTTGTTTTTGCATTTCAACTTTGGTGAAGTGAAATCCCGAAGAGCGGTTGTTACACTTCAACTCCTGGCGAAATGTGCCTCCGAAGAGGGCTTTTATTTTGTTTACATTTCAACTCTGGTGAAGTGAAATTCCGAAGAGCGGTTGTTACACTTCAACTCCTGGCGAAATGTGCCTCCGAAGAGGGCTTTTATTTTGTTTACATTTCAACTCTGGTGAAGTGAAATTCCGAAGAGCGGTCACAACACTTCAACTCCTGGTGAAATGGGCCTCCGAAGAGGGCTTTTATTTTGTTTGCATTTCAACTCTGGTGAAGTGAAATTCCGAAGAGCGGTTATAACACTTCAGCTCCTGGTGAAATGTGCCTCAGAGAGGGTTTTCATCGCCTGGAAGTTACTCTCTCATGGTTGGAGGGTCATGACTCCTCCAATCTTTTTTGTTGAGTAGAGAACTTTCTTTTTTGTGGCGTATGACCCATTAGAGGTCTTTTATCCTCCGAAGAGTTGCGCCTCCGAAGAGGACTTGTGCCGCTGATGGTAGCTTTGGTTGTTCCTCTGTTCACTTGCTTATGCCTTTTCAGCGATCCTCTTTTTTTTTTTTTTTCTTTTCAAGTTTTCATTCCCCTTTCTCTCACAAGTGGCTTGTTTAATCCAAGGAAGTGTACTTCATTGCCAGGCAAGTTCGTGAGAACGGGCACTAGCTTCCTAATTGGATGTTTGTTTGATCAAACAATCTCAATTTATCAGCAAGGGCTCGTTTCTATCGAAATCATTAGCCGTTCAATTGAAGTATTTCCTATCTAGGATTTGAATTCGGGGTCTTTGTGACTTGAAATTTGTTTGTTGAATGATGGTGAGAATCGCTCGGTCTTATTATGCGCAAGTTTTATTTCCATTGTCTGCAAAAATTTAAATCGACATTTTAGCAATACATTTTATGTATTTTTATATCGAAAACAAAGCAAACATATAATGATAATAAGGAACACAAGATTTATAGTGGTTCGGCCATGAAATTGGGCCTACATCCACTTTATATTCTTTCATTATTTACTTGCATCAGTTTCACAATTGCTTTCAATTACAAGAATCATACATTCATAATTCTTTTTACAATTTTTCAACAAAATTTTCAAGTAAAGTATGGACGCAAGTGGTTGCTGTTCCATGCCCTTGGAATTTGATCTCCATCAACGGTGGTGAGCTTGAATGTGCCGTCAAGAAGCTTCTGACCTATTACATATGGTCCTTCCCAATTTGGCCCAAACACACCTGTCGCGGTCATAATTCTTTTCAGGACTAGATCTCCAATTTCAAAGCTGCGTTGACGAACTTTGGAATTGAAATGTCTGGCTATCCTTTGCTGATGAGCTGCAACTCTGAGGTTAGCTTCATCTCTTTTTTCATCAAGGAGATCCAGCGCTTCAAGTTGCAACTTTTCATTTTCTGCTTGATTGAAATGGATTCTTCTGTGTGAAGGGACCTCTGTTTCAACCGGGATCATTGCTTCCGATCCGTATGCTAACGAAAAAGGAGTATGCCCAGTTGCAGTTTTGTGAGTAGTTCTGTATGCCCATAGTGCAAGTGGTAGTTTATCGACCCAACCACCTTTTGCTCTTTCGAGCTGCTTTTTGATGGTTGATTTAATGATCTTGTTCACTGCTTCCACTTGCCCGTTTGCCTGCGGATGAGCTACTGCCGAAAAGCTTTTCTGGATTTTGAATCGTTTGCAAAAATCCTGGAATTCCTCGCTTTCAAACTGAGTACCATTGTCTTTGATTATTTTCTGAGGCACACCGTATCTGCAAATGATATTCTTGGTCACAAAGCTTATCATTTTCTTAGAAGTGATAGTAGCCAATGGTTCAGCTTCAGCCCACTTAGTAAAATAATCAACTGCAACAATAGCATATTTAATCCCTGATTTAGCAGTTGGTAGCGGCCCAATGAGATCCATTCCCCAAATTGCAAATGGCCATGGACTGACCATCTGTGTGAGTTCGGTAGAAGGTGCTCTAGGAATTTTGGCATATCTTTGGCACTTGTCACATTTTCGGGAGTAATCTGCGGCATCCCGATTGATTTCTGGCCAAAAATATCCGTATCGGAGAATTTTCTTTGCTAATGTTTGACCACCTGAATGATCACCACATTCTCCTCCATGCACTTCAGCTAGGATTGTTTTGGACTCTTCCCGGGATACACATCGAAGCAATGGCATTGAGAATCCCCGTCTGTACAATCGGCCATCCTGAATTACATAGCGAGAGGCCTTCCTTAATAGCTTTCGTCTCTCTATCGAGTTTTCCGGCAGAGAACCTCTGAGTAGGTAATCCAGTATTGGAGCCATCCATGACTCTTGTTCTTGAGATACATTCATAATCCAGTTTATATCCATTTCGTCTATACTTGGCGCTGAAAGGACTTCTACAGGGACCAATCCCAATAGTTGAGCTTCACCAGAACTTGAATATTTTGCGAGGGAATCTGCCTTCATATTTTCTTCCCGAGGAATGTGGCTTATTGAATAGTGATCGAGTTCACATAGGAGTTCCCAAGCCTTTGACAAGTAGGAAGGCAGATTTCCACCTTTTGCTTGAAATTCCTTCTTGACTTGGCATACAATAAGCTGGGAATCACTGAAAATTTGTAGTGCTCGAATGTTTAGCTCTTTAGCGATTTTCAGACCTGCAATAAGAGCTTCGTATTCTGCTTCATTGTTTGTTGAAGGAAATTCCAGTCTTAGTGCATAACATAATGATCGACCTTCAGGAGTTTCAAGTACCACTCCGGCTCCAGAACAGTAGTCATTTCTTGCGCCATCAACATACATCTTCCACTGGATTGGAGAATCATTGATCGCTTTTTCCTCACCATTATCTTTCTCTGTGAATTCTGCAATGAAATCAGCTAAAGCTTGTCCATTGATTGCTTTTCGGGGGTGACAGGTGATGTCATATTGACTAAGTTCAATGTTCCATTTTAGAAGACGACCCGAAGTTTCAGGGCGAAACAGGACTTGCTTCAGAGGTTGATCAGTGAGTACTTTGATAGGATGAGCTTGGAAATATTGCCTCAGTTTCCTCGATGCAACTAGTAGGCAATAGGCGAGTTTTTCCAACTTGGAGTAATTCAGCTCTGCCCCAGTGAGTCTTTTGCTGATATAGTAAACTGGATGTTGAATCCTTTTGTCTTCCCGTATCAGCGCTGCACTTAGAGCATGAGATGATACTGCCAAGTATATAAGAAGATCCTCACCATTGCCTGGCCTAGAAAGTATCGGAGGCGTTTCCATATGACGGATCAACTCTTCAAAGGCTTTTTGGCATTCGGGAGTCCATTCAAAGTTCTTCTTTCCTTTTTTCAGGGCATCGAAGAATGGGATGCATTTATCAGTAGCTTTGGAAATGAACCGACTCAAAGCGGCGACCTTTCCGTTGAGACTTTGCAATTCCTTCTTCGTTCTAGGAGCTTTAACTTCTTTTAAGGCGGTAATTTGAGCTGGACTGGCCTCAATGCCCCTAGCACTGACGATAAAACCTAAGAACTTTCCGGATTCGACCCCAAATGTACATTTCAGAGGGTTAAGTTTCATTTTGTATTTCCGAAGGACTGCGAACATTTCTACTAAGTGTTCAATGTGATCCGCTGCTTTCCTGGACTTTACTAACATGTCGTCGACATAGACTTCCATAGTTTTGCCCAATTGCGGTTTGAACATAGCATTAACAAGTCTTTGGTAGGTTGCCCCTGCGTTTTTTAATCCGAAGGGCATAACTCTGTAGCAATAAAGTCCAACATCTGTAATAAAGCTTGTATCCTCCTGATCCGGCTCATGCATCATGATTTGGTCATAACCGGAGTAGGCATCCATGAAGGATAACAATTCATGTCCCGCAGTTCCGTCTACCAGTTGATCGATCCTGGGTAATGGGAAGCAATCTTTGGGGCAAGCCTTGTTTAAATCAGAAAAATCGATGCATACTCTCCATTTTCCATTAGCTTTCTTGACCAACACAGGATTTGAAACCCAATTCGGATATGTAGATTCTTTGATAAAGTTATTTTCCATAAGTCGATCAACTTCTTCTTTTAATGCTGCTGACCTTTCTGGACCTTGGGTTCTTCTTTTCTGTTTAACTGGCGTAAACTTTGGGTCAATATTCAGAGCGTGTACTGCAACTTCTGGGGATATCCCACACATATCGGCATGAGTCCAAGCAAAGACATCCAGATTTGCTCTCAGGAAAGATATCAAGACATTCTGAATTGACACATTAAGCTGTGAACCCACATTCAACACCTTATTTGGGTCCTTCGGGTCAACAGGTACCGGAATTGTCGTTTCCACCGGTACTACTCTATTCTCCCCCGTACTGGTTTTTCTGGGATCCATTTCTTTCCGTGCCCCGCTGTGCTCACCAGTGCAGGGTCCGCTCTGTAATTGCTACAAAGCTGGTTCCTTGATGCGGACTGGAGTTGCCGCATCCTTTCCCATTTCCCTTTTTCTTGACTCTCGCAGCTCTGTCCAATAGCATTCTCGCGCAGCATTTTGATCCCCTTTTATAACTCCTACTCCATTGTCAGTAGGGAATTTAATAGTGAGGCACCACGGGGCTAGGATAGCTTTGAATGCTGCGAGTGTTGGACGGCCAAGAAAAGCATTATAGGCAGAAAACTCATCGACAATCACAAATGTTTGCTTTCGGACCACTTTCCTTTCTCCTTCCCCAAGTTCTACAAACAAATCGATGGTTCCTACTGGTTGCTTTGGCTCCCCAGTGAAGCCCACGATTTTCTGTGATGAGGCTTGCACATCGATCATTGGGATTTTCATCTGGTCAAATGTCTTTTTGAAGAGGATATTACATGATGCTCCGCAGTCAATGAGGACTCTTCTGACAATGGCTGGTCCAATACCAACCGAGATGACCAAGGGATCTAAATTAGGAGCTTCAATACCTGTAGAATCTCTGGCTCTGAAAATAATATCATCACTGAAAGTTTTTTGTTGTTTAAGGGGCGTAGTGTCTTCTAGAACAAAGACGTTTTCTTCGGCTGGAGCATATTTCAAAGCCCTGGAATATCTCTCCATCTCACCCCAACTCTTGCCAGCTGGGTGAGGTCCTCCTGAAATGACATTGATAACGGGCCTTCCAGATTCATGCCCCGTAGCTTTCTCTCCTGCCCCAGGCTGATGAACAGGGGCCCGCTGCCCCTGACTTGACGATGCAGGATTGTTACTATTCTTTTTTACGAATTGCTGCAACTTGTTTTCTCTTAGCAACTCTTCAATCAGATTTTTCAGCTGGCGGCATTCATCAGTTTCATGACCTGGTTGATTGTGGAAGCGGCAGAATTTCCCACTTTGTATGGCTTTTCTCCCAGTTCTCAAAGGGATAGGTTTAGGGAAATCGATGGAATCTTTAGTGGCGAGGTAGATGTGCTCCGGTGTATGTGATAATGGAGTATATTCTGATGGCTTGAAGGATCGGGGCTTCTTCAGATTATCATGTTTCTTCCCATTACTATTCTCCCTTTTTTGCCCCACCGATTCATTCTTGCGTGGAGCGACAGTGTTGTCTTCTGCTTTTTCCAACACTGTCTTTACTGGTAAAGGACGGCTTTCCAAGCGAATGAATTCGTCTGCTTTTTTGTAGAACTTTTCGAGAGAGGTTGGCTCCTTCATATTTAACCATTTCCCAAATTCGCTTGACTTATCGATAGCCCTCATCAGATAAGTCAATATCATTCGTGGTTCAGCATTGTCCACCTCAGCCAGTGCTATATTGAAGCGGTTCAAGAAGGATCTGATAGACTCACCAGGATTCTGCTCTAAACTCGATAGTGACATAATATCCTTGGCCTTCGAAGCATACAGTCTAAACTGCTCCTTGAATTTTCTGGTCAAGTCTGAAAACTGATCGATAGATCGGACTGGTAACTTGGTGAACCACAGTAAAGCCACGCCTTCCAGGTATACGGGGAAATATCGGCACTTTATTTCATCGGAGGCCCTGGCACCTGTCATGTGCCAGTCATATTTATACAGGAACTCATTCGGATCACTCGTCCCTTTGTAAGCTGGAATAGTCGGAGGGACAAACTTCCTTGGAAATTCCGCCTTCAAGATTTTTTCAGTAAACGGAGTTTTACTTGGAGCGAAACCCCATTCCTTCTCATCTTCAACCCTTTGCATACTTTCTTTCATGATCTGCCGGACCATTCCAGAAAGATATTCCTCATCATGCCAAGTTCTAGATCCACCGGCGTCAGGTACTGCCTGCTCAAAGGGACTAGTATGCCTTTCAGGAGCATTCCTTTCATTAACATCATGAATGTTGCCAGCATAGTTCCTTTCATTACCAGCCGGTTGATTGTTTGCCCCAAGTAAGTCGTTCAACTTATTCAGAATCAGAGCATTCTGGGCACTTTGAGCCTCTAGTTGTGCATTTTGGGCGTTTATCTACTGGTTTAGCCCTAGAATCACAGCATCCAATTCCGCTTTTGTAACTCCAACAGACGGAGTGGGTAGATTAGGCACAGGGGAAGCGGAGGTTCCCTCTTTAATGTTCCCAGATCTGATAGATCTACTTTTCCTTCCAGGAGCCATAATCTCAGATATACTTCTGGTTTTTAAGGAAATTCTTTCTTCAAATCTCTGCGAAGCAATGATGACAGCTGTCCTGAGTTCAGTTCTCAGTGAAAGCACCAAAAATGTTAACGTCAAAAAATGTACGCTAACACCCCGGTGTGTAGATGACAGTTGTGAAAGCACCACCCGTGAATACGGGAACAAGATACAAGTAAAGAGATTGCAGAAAAGCAGTAAAAACACAAGTTTTATAGTGGTTCGGCCCAAAATCAGGCCTACGTCCACTTAGATTCTCTTTATTGCTGATACGAGTACAATTTATATCACTTTCTTCAATTACAATTAGCTTCAGACAAATATCTCAAACTCCCATGAAGAATAATCTTTCGAATTCATCTTGAATGATTGTGATTCTTCTTTGAAGTGTGTAGTAGCGTCCTTGGAGTTTGGAGTGCTTGGAGTGTTGCTTGAGTTGAGAAAATGGCAGAGTAACGGTGCTTCGAGAATTAGCCCCCCCAAAAGGTCCCTTGAATGTTGGTGATGGCCGTGTATTTATAGAGGTTCTCGGTGTTGAGTTATAGGTAGTAGCCGGGTCAAACTGGGTCGTGAGTTGGTGCCGAGCTAGGCTAGGTCGTAGGTCGCCCCCTCTCTCTTATGCATGGTCTTCAGTTTAAGTTGACGTCATGTGCTAAGTCCTAGGTCGTTACCGAGATAATGTGTTACGTGTTAAACTCCTGCGCAACTTCACTCCTCAAATCCATAGATCGGTCACGACTCATCACAAGTCATAAGCCGGCCACGGTTTAGATTGGATGAGTTTGTGCCTGATAGTTAAGTCGGCAAGCATCTTGGATAGTTAAATCGGTAAATAGGTTAAGTCGGTGGGCTTTTATAAGTTTTTAGATCGGGTCCTTCTAAGGCACTAGATCGGTAGCTGCCTTAGGTCGTAAACCTTGTAAAGTACTAGGTCGGCTTCCATACTAGGTCGGAACTCTCCTTAGGTCGGCATAGCCTCGTTAGACCGGCATCCCTTCATGCCTTAGATCGGTATCATTTGGGTTAGCATGCTTCATAAGGTTAAACAGTTAAGTCGTCATCCCTTCAAGCCTTAGGTCGGTGTCCTTGTAATTCCCCTTAGGTCGGTAACCCTATTAGGCAGTTAGGTCGGCAACCATGTTAAGTCGGACCCTTTGTTATCTCTTAAGTCGTTAGGCCAGTCTCTTCTGAGGCACTAAGTCGGCACCCGTGATAAGGCATTGGATCAGTACGATTCTTAACCAGTTAGGTTGGCATCGAATTAAGTCCTGAGCTCTTAGATCGGCAAACCCTTTGGGTTGTTAGGTCGGCATAGCCTTAGGTCGGCAACTCCTCTGGGTCGTAACTTTCGGCCGAGGCAGAGTTAACACACGGTATGCCCGTTTTACCGTAAAAATCCTGTGTCGAAAAAACGAAGGGTAAAAAACTTACGAGACCCGATTGAGATTCGGGTTTCCTTTTTGGGCATTAATCTATCCGTTGACGGTTGAAAGCTGTCAAAGCCGTAGAACTCATCGTGGCGTTCGTTTTGACAGGTTATGGCTCCCGTAACTCTAAACGAGCCAGAAGTTATGGCCGTCCGAATGACCGATATCTACAGGGTGCAACATCCGCGGTGCAAGGTGCAACATCCGTCCGAAATGGCGAAACAGTGTCGTACGACTTTTAGAAATGCGTGCATGGATTTGAAACGGAACAGTACCATGGTGCACCACTCTCCATCGATGGTAAATCGAAGACGAGGCACGGTAATCTCGTTTTACCGTAAAAATCCGGTGTCGAAAAAACGAAGGGTAAAAAACTTACGAGACCCGATTGAGAATCGGGTTGTCCTTTTTGGGCATTAATCTATCCGTTGACGGCTGAAAGAAGTCACAGCCGTAGAACTCATCGTGGCCTTCGTTTGGACAGGTTATGGTTCCCGTAAGTCTAAACGAGCCAGAAGTTATGGCCGTCCGAATAATCAATATCTACAGGGTGCAACATCCGCGGTGCAAGGTGCAACATCCGTCCGAAATGGCGAAACAGTATCATACGACTTTTAGAAATGCGTGCATGGATTTGAAACGGAACAGTGCCATGGGGCACCACTCTCCAGGGATGGTAAATTGAAGGCGAGGCACGGTAATCCCGTTTTACCGTAAAAATCCGGTGTCGAAAAAACGAAGGGTAAAAAACTTACGAGACTCGATTGAGATTCGGGTTGTCCTTTTCGGGCATTAATCTATCCGTTGACGGCTGAAAGCTGTCAAAGCCGTAGAACTCATCGTTTCCTTTTTTTTGACAGGTTATGGCCCCCGTAACTCTAAACGAGCCAGAAGTTATGGCCGTCCGAATAATCGATATCTACAGGGTGCAACATCCGCGGTGCAAGGTGCAACATCCGTCCGAAATGGCGAAACAATGCCTTACGACTTTTAGAAATGCGTGCATGGATTTGAAACGGAACAGTACCATGGTGCACCACTCTCCAGCGAAGGTAAATCGAAGACGAGGCACGGTAATCCCGTTTTACCGTAAAAATCCGGTGTCGAAAAAACGAAGGGTAAAAAACTTACGAGACCCGATTGAGATTCGGGTTGTCCTTTTTGGGCATTAATCTATCCGTTGACGGCTGAAAGCGGTCAAAGCCGTAGAACTCACTGTGGCCTTCGTTTAGACAGGTTATGGCTCCCGTAACTCTAAACGAGCCAAAAGTTATGGTCGTCCGAATAATCGATATCTACAGGGTGCAACATCCGCGGTGCAAGGTGCAACATCCGTCCTAAATGGAGAAACAGTGTCGTACGACTTTTAGAAATGCGTGCATGGATTTGAAACGGAACAGTACCATGGTGCACCACTCTCCAGCGATGGTAAATCGAAGACGAGCCACGGTAAGACCGTTTTACCGTAAAAATCCGGTGTCGAAAAAACGAAGGGTAAAAAACTTACGAACCCCGATTGAGATTCGGGTTTTCCTTTTCGGGCATTAATCTATCCGTTGACGGCTGAAAGCTGTCAAAGCTGTAGAACTCACCGTGGCCTTTGTTTTGACAAGTTATGGCTCCCGTAACTCTAAACGAGCCAGAAGTTATGACCGTCCGAATAATCGATATCTACAATGTGCAACATCCGCGGTGCAAGGTGCAACATCCGTCCGAAATGGCGAAACAGTTCCATACAACTTTTAGAAATGCATGCATGGATTTGAAACGGAACAGTACCATGGTGCACCACTCTGCAGCGATGGTAAATCAAAGACTAGGCACGGTAATCCCGTTTTACCGTAAAAATTCTTTGTCGAAAAAACGAAGGGTAAAAAACTTACGAGACCCGATTGAGATTCGGGTTTCCTTTTTGGGCATTAATCTATCCGTTGACGGTTGAAAGCTGTCAAAGCCGTAGAACTCATCGTGGCGTTCGTTTTGACAGGTTATGGCTCCCGTAACTCTAAACGAGCCAGAAGTTATGGCCGTCCGAATGACCGATATCTACAGGGTGCAACATCCGCGGTGCAAGGTGCAACATCCGTCCGAAATGGCGAAACAGTGTCGTACGACTTTTAGAAATGCGTGCATGGATTTGAAACGGAACAGTACCATGGTGCACCACTCTCCATCGATGGTAAATCGAAGACGAGGCACGGTAATCCCGTTTTACCGTAAAAATCCGGTGTCGAAAAAACGAAGGGTAAAAAACTTACGAGACCCGATTGAGAATCGGGTTGTCCTTTTTGGGTATTAATCTATCCGTTGACGGCTGAAAGAAGTAAAAGCCGTAGAACTCATCGTGGCCTTCGTTTGGACAGGTTATGGTTCCCGTAAGTCTAAACGAGCCAGAAGTTATGGCCGTCCGAATAATCGATATCTACAGGGTGCAACATCCGCGGTGCAAGGTGCAACATCCGTCCGAAATGGCGAAACAGTATCATACGACTTTTATAAATGCGTGCATGGATTTGAAATGGAACAGTGCCATGGGGCAACACTCTCCAGGGATGGTAAATCGAAGGCGAGGCACGGTAATCCCGTTTTACCGTAAAAATCCGGTGTCGAAAAAACGAAGGGTAAAAAACTTACGAGACTCGATTGAGATTCGGGTTGTCCTTTTCGGGCATTAATCTATCCGTTGACGGCTGAAAGCTGTCAAAGCCGTAGAACTCATCGTTTCCTTTTTTTTGACAGGTTATGGCCCCCGTAACTCTAAACGAGCCAGAAGTTATCGCCGTCCGAATAATCGATATCTACAGGGTGCAACATCCGCGGTGCAAGGTGCAACATCCGTCCGAAATGGCGAAACAATGCCTTACGACTTTTAGAAATGCGTGCATGGATTTGAAACGGAACAGTACCAAGGTGCACCACTCTCCAGCGAAGGTAAATCGAAGACGAGGCACGGTAATCCCGTTTTACCGTAAAAATCCGGTGTCGAAAAAACGAAGGGTAAAAAACTTACGAGACCCGATTGAGATTCGGGTTGTCCTTTTTGGGCATTAGTCTATCCGTTGACGGCTGAAAGCGGTCAAAGCCGTAGAACTCACTGTGGCCTTCGTTTAGACAGGTTATGGCTCCCGTAACTCTAAACGAGCCAAAAGTTATGGCCGTCCGAATAATCGATATCTACAGGGTGCAACATCCGCGGTGCAAGGTGCAACATCCGTCCTAAATGGAGAAACAGTGTCGTACGACTTTTAGAAATGCGTGCATGGATTTGAAACGGAACAGTACCATGGTGCACCACTCTCCAGCGATGGTAAATCGAAGACGTGCCACGGTAAGACCGTTTTACCGTAAAAATCCGATGTCGAAAAAACGAAGGGTAAAAAACTTACGAACCCCGATTGACATTCGGGTTTTCCTTTTCGGGCATTAATCTATCCGTTGACGGCTGAAAGCTGTCAAAGCTGTAGAACTCACCGTGGCCTTTGTTTTGACAACTTATGGCTCCCGTAACTCTAAACAAGCCAGAAGTTATGATCGTCCGAATAATCGATATCTACAATGTGCAACATCCGCGGTGCAAGGTGCAACATCCGTCCGAAATAGCGAAACAGTTCCATACAACTTTTAGAAATGCATGCATGGATTTGAAACGGAACAGTACCATGGTGCACCACTCTCCAGCGATGGTAAATCGAAGACTAGGCACGGTAATCCCGTTTTACCGTAAAAATCCTTTGTCGAAAAAACGAAGGGTAAAAAACTTACGAGACCCGATTGAGATTCGGGTTGTCCTTTTTGGGCATTAATCTATCCGTTGACGGTTGAAAGCGGTCAAAGCCATAGAACTCACCGTGGCCTTCGTTTAGACAGGTTATGTCTCCCGTAACTCTAAACGAGCCAAAAGTTATGGCCGTCCGAATAATCGATATCTACAGGGTGCAACATCCGCGGTGCAAGGCGCAACATCCGCGGTGTAAGGTGCAACATCCGTCCGAAATGGCGAAACAGTGCCGTACGATTTTTAGAAATGCGTGCATGGATTTGAAACGGAACGGTACCATGGTGCACCACTTTCCAGCGATGGGAAGTTGAAGACGGGCCACGGTAATCCCATTTTACCGTAAAAATCCGGTGTCGAAAAAACGAAGTGTAAAAAACTTACGAGACCCGATTGAGATTCGGGTTGTCCTTTTTGGGCATTAATCTATCTGTTGACGGCTGAAAGCTGTCACGCCGTAGAACTCAATGTGGCCTTCGTTTTGACAGGTTATGGCTCCCGTAACTCTAAACGAGACAGAAGTTATGGCCGTTCGAATAATCGATATCTACAGGGTGCAACATCCGCGGTGCAAGGTGCAACATCCGTTTGAAATGGCGAAATAGTGCCGTACGACTTGTAGAAATGCGTGCATGGATTTGAAACGGAACAGTACCATGGTGCACCAATCTCCAGCGATGGTAAATCGAAGGCGAGGCACGGTAATCCCGTTTTACCGTAAAAATCCGGTGTCGAAAAAACGAAGGGTAAAAAACTTACGAGACCCGATTGAGATTCGGGTTGTCCTTTTGGGCATTAATTCATCCGTTGACGGCTGAAAGCTGTCAAAGCCGTAGAAATCATCGTGGCCTTCGTTTTGACAGGTTATGGCTCCCGTTACTCTAAACGAGCCAGAAGTTATGGCCGTCCGAATAATCGATATCTACAGGGTGCTACATCCGCGGTGCAAGGTGCAACATCCTACCGAAATGGCGAAACAGTGCCGTACGACTTTTAGAAATGCGTGCATGGATTCGAAACGGAACATTACCATGGTGCACCACTCTCCAGCGGTGGTAAATCGAAGGCGAGGCACGGTAATCCCGTTTTACCGTAAAAATCCGGTGTCGAAAAAACGAAGGGTAAAAAACTTACGAGACTCGATTGAGATTCGGGTTGTCCTTTTTGGGCATTAATCTATCCGTCGACGGCTGAAAGCTGTCAAAGCCATAGAACTCATCGTGGCCTTCGTTTTGACAGGTTATGGCTCCCGTTACTCTAAACGAGCCAGAAGTTATTCCCATCCGAAAAATAGATATCTACAGGGTGCAAAATCCGCGGTGCAAGGTGCAACATCCGTCCGAAATGGCGAAACAGTGTCGTACGACTTTTAGAAATGCGTGCATGGATTTGAAAGGGAACAGTACCATGGTGCACCACACTCCAGCGATGGTAAATCGAAGACGAGGCACGGTAATCTCGTTTTACCGTAAAAATCCGTTGTCGAAAAAACGAAGGGTAAAAAACTTACGAGACCCGATTGAGAATCGGGTTGTCCTTTTTGGGCATTAATCTATCCGTTGACGGCTGAAAGAAGTCAAAGCCGTAGAACTCATCGTGGCCTTCGTTTGGACAGGTTATGGTTCCCGTAAGTCTAAACGAGCCAGAAGTTATGGCCGTCCGAATAATCAATATCTACAGGGAGCAACATCCGCGGTGCAAGGTGCAACATCCGTCCGAAATGGCGAAACAGTATCATACGAAGGGTAGAAATGCGTGCATGGATTTGAAACGGAACAGTGCCATGGGGCACCACTCTCCAGGGGTGGTAAATCGAAGGCGAGGCACGGTAATCCCGTTTTACCGTAAAAATCCGGTGTCGAAAAAACGAAGGGTAAAAAACTTACGAGACTCGATTGAGATTCGGGTTGTCCTTTTCGGGCATTAATCTATCCACTGACGGCTGAAAGCTGTCAAAGCCGTAGAACTCATCGTTTCCTTTTTTTTTACAGGTTATGGCCCCCGTAACTCTAAACGAGCCAGAAGTTATGGCCGTCCGAATAATCGATATCTACAGGGTGCAACATCCGCGGTGCAAGGTGCAACATCCGTCCGAAATGGCGAAATAGTGCCTTACGACTTTTAGAAATGCGTGCATGGATTTGAAACGGAACAGTACCATGGTGCACCACTCTCCAGCGAAGGTAAATCGAAGACGAGGCACGGTAATCCCGTTTTACCGTAAAAATCCGGTGTCGAAAAAACGAAGGGTAAAAAACTTACGAGACCCGATTGAGATTCGGGTTGTCCTTTTTGGGCATTAATCTATCCGTTGACGGCTGAAAGCGGTCAAAGCCGTAGAACTCACTGTGGCTTTCGTTTAGACAGGTTATGGCTCCCGTAACTCTAAACGAGCCCAAATTTATGGCCGTCCGAATAATCGATATCTACAGGGTGCAACATCCGCGGTGCAAGGTGCAACATCCGTCCTAAATGGAGAAACAGTGTCGTACGACTTTTAGAAATGCGTGCATGGATTTGAAACGGAACAGTACCATGGTGCACCACTCTCCAGCGATGGTAAATCGAAGACGAGCCACGGTAAGACCGTTTTACCGTAAAAATCCGGTGTCGAAAAAACGAAGGGTAAAAAACTTACGAACCCCGATTGAGATTTGGGTTTTCCTTTTTGGGCATTAATCTATCCGTTGACGGCTGAATGCTGTCAAAGCTGTAGAACTCACCGTGGCCTTTGTTTTGACAAGTTATGGCTCCCGTAACTCTAAACGAGCCAGAAGTTATGACCGTCCGAATAATCGATATCTACAATGTGCAACATCCGCGGTGCAAGGTGCAACATCCGTCCGAAATGGCGAAACAGTTCCATACAACTTTTAGAAATGCATGCATGGATTTGAAACGGAACAGTACCATGGTGCACCACTCTCCAGCGATGGTAAATCGAAGACTAGGCACGGTAATCCCGTTTTACCGTAAAAATCCTTTGTCGAAAAAACGAAGGGTAAAAAACTTACGAGACCCGATTGAGATTCGGGTTGTCCATTTTGGGCATTAATCTATCCGTTGACGATTGAAAGCGGTCAAAGCCGTAGAACTCACCGTGGCCTTCGTTTAGACAGGTTATGTCTCCCGTAACTCTAAACGAGCCAAAAGTTATGGCCGTCCGAATCATCGATATCTACAGGGTGCAACATCCGCGGTGCAAGGCGCAACATCCGCGGTGTAAGGTGCAACATCCGTCCGAAATGGCGAAACAGTGCCGTACGATTTTTAGAAATGCGTGCATGGATTTGAAACGGAACAGTACCATGGTGCACCACTTTCCAGCGATGGGAAGTCGAAGACGGGCCACGGTAATCCCATTTTACCGTAAAAATCCGGTGTCGAAAAAACGAAGTGTAAAAAACTTATGAGACCCGATTGAGATTCGGGTTGTCCTTTTTGGGCATTAATCTATCTGTTGACGGCTGAAAGCTGTCACAGCCGTAGAACTCAATGTGGCCTTCGTTTTGACCGGTTATGGCTCCCGTAACTCTAAAGGAGCGAGAAGTTATGGCCGTTCGAATAATCGATATCTACAGGGTGCAACATCCATGGTGCAAGGTGCAACATCCGTCTGAAATGGCGAAATAGTGCCATACGACTTGTAGAAATGCGTGCATGGATTTGAAACGGAACAGTACCATGGTGCACCACTCTCCAGCGATGGTAAATCGAAGGCGAGGCACGGTAATCCCGTTTTATCGTAAAAATCCGGTGTCGAAAAAACGAAGGGTAAAAAACTTACGAGACCCGGTTGAGATTCGGGTTGTCCTTTTGGGCATTAATTCATCCGTTGACGGCTGAAAGCTGTCAAAGCCGTAGAAATCATCGTGGCCTTCGTTTTGACAGGTTATGGCTCCCGTAACTCTAAACGAGCCAGAATTTATGGCCGTCCGAATAATCGATATCTACAGGGTGCTACATCCGCGGTGCAAGGTGCAACATCCTTCCGAAATGGCGAAACAGTGCCGTACGACTTTTAGAAATGCGTGCATGGATTAGAAACGGAACATTACCATGGTGCACCACTCTCCAGCGATGGTAAATCGAAGGCGAGGCACGGTAATCCCGTTTTACCATAAAAATCCGGTGTCGAAAAAACGAAGGGTAAAAAACTTACGAGACTCGATTGAGATTCGGGTTGTCCTTTTTGGGCATTAATCTATCCGTCGACGGCTGAAAGCTGTCAAAGCCATAGAACTCATCGTGGCCTTCGTTTTGACAGGTTATGGCTCCCGTTACTCTAAACGAGCCAGAAGTTATGCCCATCCGAAAAATAGATATCTACAGGGTGCAACATCCGCGGTGCAAGGTGCAACATCCGTCCGAAATGGCGAAACAGTGTCGTACGACTTTTAGAAATGCGTGCATGGATTTGAAACGGAACAATACCATGGTGCACCACTCTCCAGCGATGGTAAATCGAAGACGAGGCACGGTAATCTCGTTTTACCGTAAAAATCCGTTGTCGAAAAAACGAAGGGTAAAAACTTACGAGACCCGATTGAGATTCGGGTTGTCCTTTTTGGGCATTAATCTATCCGTTTACGGCTGAAAGCTGTCAAAGCTGTAGAACTCATCGTGGCCTTCGTTTGACAGGTTATGGCGCCCGTAACTCTAAACGAGCCAGAAGTTATTGCGGTCCGAATAATCGATATATACAGGGTGCAACATTCGCGGTGCAAGGTGCAACATCCGTCTGAAATGGCGAAACAGTGCCGTACGACTTTTAGAAATGCGTGCATGGATTTGAAACGGAACAGTATCATGGTGCACCACTCTCCAGCAATGGCAAATCGAAGGCGAGGCACGGTAAACCCGTTTTACCGTAAAAATCCTGTGTCGAAAAAACGAAGGGTAAAAAACTTACGAGACCCGATTGAGATTCGGGTTTCCTTTTTGGGCATTAATCTATCCGTTGACGGTTGAAAGCTGTCAAAGCCCAAGAACTCATCGTGGCCTTCGTTTTGACAGGTTATGGCTCCCGTAACTCTAAACGAGCCAGAAGTTATGGCCGTCCGAATGACTGATATCTACAGGGTGCAACATCCGCGGTGCAAGGTGCAACATCTGTCCGAAATGGCGAAACAGTGTCGTACGACTTTTAGAAATACGTGCATGGATTTGAAACGGAACAGTACCATGGTGCACTACTCTCCATCGATGGTAAATCGAAGACGAGGCACGGTAATCCCGTTTTACCGTAAAAATCCGGTGTCGAAAAAACGAAGGGTAAAAAACTTACGAGACCCGATTGAGAATCGGGTTGTCCTTTTTGGGCATTAATCTATCCGTTGACGGCTGAAAGAAGTCAGAGCCGTAGAACTCATCGTGGCCTTCGTTTGGACAGGTTATGGTTCCCGTAAGTCTAAACGAGCCAGAAGTTATGGCCGTCCGAATAATCGATATCTACAGGGTGCAACATCCGCGATGCAAGGTGCAACATCCGTCCGAAATGGCGAAACAGTATCATACGACTTTTAGAAATGCATGCATGGATTTGAAACGGAATAGTGCCATGGGGCACCACTCTCCAGGGATGGTATATCGAAGGCGAGGCACGGTAATCCCGTTTTACCGTAAAAATCCGGTGTCGAAAAAACGAAGGGTAAAAAACTTACGAGACTCGATTGAGATTCGGGTTGTCCTTTTCGGGCATTAATCTATCCATTGATGGCTGAAAGCTGTCAAAGCCGTAGAACTCATCGTTTCCTTTTTTTTGACAGGTTATGGCCCCCGTAACTCTAAACGAGCCAGAAGTTATGGCCGTCCGAATAATCGATATCTACAGGGTGCAACATCCGCCGTGCAAGGTGCAACATCCGTCCGAAATGGCGAAATAGTGCCTTACGACTTTTAGAAATGCGTGCATGGATTTGAAACGGAACAGTACCATGGTGCACCACTCTCCAGCGAAGGTAAATCGAAGACGAGGCATGGTAATCCCGTTTTACCGTAAAAATCCGGTGTCGAAAAAACGAAGGGTAAAAAACTTACGAGACCCGATTGAGATTCGGGTTGTCCTTTTTGGGCATTAATCTATCCGTTGACGGCTGAAAGCGGTCAAAGCCGTAGAACTCACCGTGGCCTTCGTTTAGACAGGTTATGGCTCCCGTAACTCTAAACGAGCCAAAAGTTATGGCCGTCCGAATAATCGATATCTACAGGGTGCAACATCCGCGGTGCAAGGTGTAACATCCGTCCGAAATGGCGAAACAGTGCCGTACGATTTTTAGAAATGCGTGCATGGATTTGAAACGGAACAGTACCATGGTGCACCACTCTCCAGCGATGGGAAGTCGAAGACGGGCGACGGTAATCCCGTTTTACCGTAAAAATCCGGTGTCGAAAAAACGAAGGGTAAAAAACTTACGAGACCCGATTGAGATTCGGGTTGTCCTTTTTGGGCATTAATCTATCCGTTGACGGTTGAAAGCTGTCAAAGCCATAGAACTCATCGTGGCCTTCGTTTTGACAGGTTATGGCTCCCGTAACTCTAAACGAGCCAGAAGTTATGGCCGTCCGAATGACTGATATCTACAGGGTGCAACATCCGCGGTGCAAGGTGCAACATCCGTCCGAAATGGCGAAACAGTGTCGTACGACTTTTAGAAATGCGTGCATGGATTTGAAACGGAACAGTACCATGGTGCACTACTCTCCATCGATGGTAAATCGAAGACGAGGCACGGTAATCCCGTTTTACCGTAAAAATCCGGTGTCGAAAAAACGAAGGGTAAAAAACTTACGAGACCCGATTGAGAATCGGGTTGTCCTTTTTGGGCATTAATCTATCCGTTGACGGCTGAAAGAAGTCAGAGCCGTAGAACTCATCGTGGCCTTCGTTTGGACAGGTTATGGTTCCCGTAAGTCTAAACGAGCCAGAAGTTATGGCCGTCCGAATAATCGATATCTACAGGGTGCAACATCCGCGATGCAAGGTGCAACATCCGTCCGAAATGGCGAAACAGTATCATACAACTTTTAGAAATGCATGCATGGATTTGAAACGGAACAGTGCCATGGGGCACCACTCTCCAGGGATGGTATATCGAAGGCGAGGCACGGTAATCCCGTTTTACCGTAAAAATCCGGTGTCGAAAAAACGAAGGGTAAAAAACTTACGAGACTCGATTGAGATTCGGGTTGTCCTTTTCGGGCATTAATCTATCCATTGATGGCTGAAAGCTGTCAAAGCCGTAGAACTCATCGTTTCCTTTTTTTTGACAGGTTATGGCCCCCGTAACTCTAAACGAGCCAGAAGTTATGGCCGTCCGAATAATCGATATCTACAGGGTGCAACATCCGCCGTGCAAGGTGCAACATCCGTCCGAAATGGCGAAATAGTGCCTTACGACTTTTAGAAATGCGTGCATGGATTTGAAACGGAACAGTACCATGGTGCACCACTCTCCAGCGAAGGTAAATCGAAGACGAGGCATGGTAATCCCGTTTTACCGTAAAAATCCGGTGTCGAAAAAACGAAGGGTAAAAAACTTACGAGACCCGATTGAGATTCGGGTTGTCCTTTTTGGGCATTAATCTATCCGTTGACGGCTGAAAGCGGTCAAAGCCGTAGAACTCACTGTGGCCTTCGTTTAGACAGGTTATGGCTCCCGTAACTCTAAACGAGCCAAAAGTTATGGCCGTCCGAATAATCGATATTTACAAGGTGCAACATCCGCGGTGCAAGGTGCAACATCCGTCCTAAATGGAGAAACAGTGTCGTACGACTTTTAGAAATGCGTGCATGGATTTGAAACGGAACAGTAACATGGTGCACCACTCTCCAGCGATGGTAAATCGAAGACGAGCCACGGTAAGACCATTTTACCGTAAAAATCCGGTGTCGAAAAAACGAAGGGTAAAAAACTTACGAACCCCGATTGAGATTCGGGTTTTCTTTTTCGGGCATTAATCTATCCGTTGACGGCTGAAAGCTGTCAAAGCTGTAGAACTCACCGTGGCCTTTGTTTTGACAAGTTATGGCTCCCGTAACTCTAAACGAGCCAGAAGTTATGACCGTCCGAATAATCGATATCTACAATGTGCAACATCCGCGGTGCAAGGTGCAACATCCGTCCGAAATGGCGAAACAGTTCCATACAACTTTTAGAAATGCATGCATGGATTTGAAACGGAACAGTACCATGGTGCACCACTCTCCAGCGATGGTAAATCGAAGACTAGGCACGGTAATCCCGTTTTACCGTAAAAATTCTTTGTCGAAAAAACGAAGGGTAAAAAACTTACGAGACCCGATTGAGATTCGGGTTGTCCTTTTTGGGCATTAATCTATCCGTTGACGGTTGAAAGCAGTCAAAGCCGTAGAACTCACCGTGGCCTTCGTTTAGACAGGTTATGTCTCCCGTAACTCTAAACGAGCCAAAAGTTATGGCCGTCCGAATAATCGATATCTACAGGGTGCAACATCCGCGGTGCAAGGTGTAACATCCGTCCGAAATGGCGAAACAGTGCCGTACGATTTTTAGAAATGCGTGCATGGATTTGAAACGGAACAGTACCATGGTGCACCACTCTCCAGCGATGGGAAGTCGAAGACGGGCGACGGTAATCCCGTTTTACCGTAAAAATCCGGTGTCGAAAAAACGAAGGGTAAAAAACTTACGAGACCCGATTGAGATTCGGGTTGTCCTTTTTGGGCATTAATCTATCCGTTGACGGTTGAAAGCTGTCAAAGCCATAGAACTCATCGTGGCCTTCGTTTTGACAGGTTATGGCTCCCGTAACTCTAAACGAGCCAGAAGTTATGGCCGTCCGAATGACTGATATCTACAGGGTGCAACATCCGCGGTGCAAGGTGCAACATCCGTCCGAAATGGCGAAACAGTGTCGTACGACTTTTAGAAATGCGTGCATGGATTTGAAACGGAACAGTACCATGGTGCACTACTCTCCATCGATGGTAAATCGAAGACGAGGCACGGTAATCCCGTTTTACCGTAAAAATCCGGTGTCGAAAAAACGAAGGGTAAAAAACTTACGAGACCCGATTGAGAATCGGGTTGTCCTTTTTGGGCATTAATCTATCCGTTGACGGCTGAAAGAAGTCAGAGCCGTAGAACTCATCGTGGCCTTCGTTTGGACAGGTTATGGTTCCCGTAAGTCTAAACGAGCCAGAAGTTATGGCCGTCCGAATAATCGATATCTACAGGGTGCAACATCCGCGATGCAAGGTGCAACATCCGTCCGAAATGGCGAAACAGTATCATACGACTTTTAGAAATGCATGCATGGATTTGAAACGGAACAGTGCCATGGGGCACCACTCTCCAGGGATGGTATATCGAAGGCGAGGCACGGTAATCCCGTTTTACCGTAAAAATCCGGTGTCGAAAAAACGAAGGGTAAAAAACTTACGAGACTCGATTGAGATTCGGGTTGTCCTTTTCGGGCATTAATCTATCCATTGATGGCTGAAAGCTGTCAAAGCCGTAGAACTCATCGTTTCCTTTTTTTTGACAGGTTATGGCCCCCGTAACTCTAAACGAGCCAGAAGTTATGGCCGTCCGAATAATCGATATCTACAGGGTGCAACATCCGCCGTGCAAGGTGCAACATCCGTCCGAAATGGCGAAATAGTGCCTTACGACTTTTAGAAATGCGTGCATGGATTTGAAACGGAACAGTACCATGGTGCACCACTCTCCAGCGAAGGTAAATCGAAGACGAGGCATGGTAATCCCGTTTTACCGTAAAAATCCGGTGTCGAAAAAACGAAGGGTAAAAAACTTACGAGACCCGATTGAGATTCGGGTTGTCCTTTTTGGGCATTAATCTATCCGTTGACGGCTGAAAGCGGTCAAAGCCGTAGAACTCACTGTGGCCTTCGTTCAGACAGGTTATGGCTCTCGTAACTCTAAACGAGCCAAAAGTTATGGCCGTCCGAATAATCGATATTTACAAGGTGCAACATCCGCGGTGCAAGGTGCAACATCCGTCCTAAATGGAGAAACAGTGTCGTACGACTTTTAGAAATGCGTGCATGGATTTGAAACGGAACAGTACCATGGTGCACTACTCTCCAGCGATGGTAAATCGAAGACGAGCCACGGTAAAACCATTTTACCGTAAAAATCCGGTGTCGAAAAAACGAAGGGTAAAAAACTTACGAACCCCGATTGAGATTCGGGTTTTCCTTTTCGGGCATTAATCTATCCGTTGACGGCTGAAAGCTGTCAAAGCTGTAGAACTCACCGTGGCCTTTGTTTTGACAAGTTATGGCTCCCGTAACTCTAAACGAGCCAGAAGTTATGACCGTCCGAATAATCGATATCTACAATGTGCAACATCCGCGGTGCAAGGTGCAACATCCGTCCGAAATGGCGAAACAGTTCCATACAACTTTTAGAAATGCATGCATGGATTTGAAACGGAACAGTACCATGGTGCACCACTCTCCAGCGATGGTAAATCGAAGACTAGGCACGGTAATCCCGTTTTACCATAAAAATTCTTTGTCGAAAAAACGAAGGGTAAAAAACTTACGAGACCCGATTGAGATTCGGGTTGTCCTTTTTGGGCATTAATCTATCCGTTGACGGTTGAAAGCAGTCAAAGCCGTAGAACTCACCGTGGCCTTCGTTTAGACAGGTTATGTCTCCCGTAACTCTAAACGAGCCAAAAGTTATGGCCGTCCGAATAATCGATATCTACAGGGTGCAACATCCGCGGTGCAAGGTGTAACATCCGTCCGAAATGGCGAAACAGTGCCGTACGATTTTTAGAAATGCGTGCATGGATTTGAAACGGAACAGTACCATGGTGCACCACTCTCCAGCGATGGGAAGTCGAAGACGGGCGACGGTAATCCCGTTTTACCGTAAAAATCCGGTGTCGAAAAAACGAAGGGTAAAAAACATACGAGACCCGATTGAGATTCGGGTTGTCCTTTTTGGGCATTAATCTATCCGTCGACGGCTGAAAGCTGTCAAAGCCATAGAACTCATCGTGGCCTTCGTTTTGACAGGTTATGGCTCCCGTAACTCTAAACGAGCCAGAAGTTATGGCCGTTCGAATAATCGATATCTACAGGGTGCAACATCCACGGTGCAAGGTGCAATATTCGTCTGAAATGGCGAAATAGTGCCGTACGACTTGTAGAAATGCGTGCATGGATTTGAAACGGAACAGTACCATGGTGCACCACTCTCCGGCGATGGTAAATCGAAGGCGAGGCACGGTAATCCCGTTTTACCGTAAAAATCCGGTGTCGATAAAACGAAGGGTAAAAAACTTACGAGACCCGATTGAGATTCGGGTTGTCCTTTTGGGCACTAATCTATCCGTTGACGGCTGAAAGCTGTCAAAGCCGTAGAAATCATCGTGGCCTTCATTTTGACAGTTTATGGCTCCCGTAACTCTAAACGAGCCAGAAGTTATGGCCGTCCGAATAATCGATATCTACAGGGTGCTACATCCGCGGTGCAAGGTGCAACATCCGTCCGAAATGGCGAAACAGTGCCGTACGACTTTTAGAAATGCGTGCATGGATTCGAAACGGAACATTACCATGGTGCACCACTCTCCAGCGATGGTAAATCGAAGGCGAGGCACGGTAATCCCGTTTTACCGTAAAAATCCGGTGTCGAAAAAACGAAGGGTAAAAAACTTACGAGACTCGATTGAGATTCGGGTTGTCCTTTTTGGGCATTAATCTATCCGTCGACGGCTGAAAGCTGTCAAAGCCATAGAACTCATCGTGGCCTTCGTTTTGACAGGTTATGGCTCCCGTTACTCTAAACGAGCCAGAAGTTATGCCCGTCCGAAAAATAGATATCTACAGGGTGCAACATCCGCGGTGCAAGGTGCAACATCCGTCCGAAATGGCGAAACAGTGTCGTACGACTTTTAGAAATGCGTGCATGGATTTGAAATGGAACAGTACCATGGTGCACCACTCTCCAGCGATGGTAAATCGAAGACGAGGCACGGTAATCTCGTTTTACCGTAAAAATTCGTTGTCGAAAAAACGAAGGGTAAAAACTTACGAGACCCGATTGAGATTCGGGTTGTCCTTTTTGGGCATTAATCTATCCGTTGACGGCTGAAAGCTGTCAAAGCTGTAGAACTCATCGTGGCCTTCGTTTGACAGGTTATGGCGCCCGTAACTCTAAATGGGCCAGAAGTTATTGCGGTCCGAATAATCGATATATACAGGGTGCAACATTCGCGGTGCAAGGTGCAACATCCGTCTGAAATGGCGAAACAGTGCCGTACGACTTTTAGAAATGCGTGCATGGATTTGAAACGGAACAGTATCATGGTGCACCACTCTCCAGCAATGGTAAATCGAAGGCGAGGCACGGTAAACCCGTTTTACCGTAAAAATCCTGTGTCGAAAAAACGAAGGGTAAAAAACTTACGAGACCTGATTGAGATTCGGGTTTCCTTTTTGGGCATTATTCTATCCGTTGACGGTTGAAAGCTGTCAAAGCCGTAGAACTCATCGTGGCCTTCGTTTTGACAGGTTATGGCTCCCGTAACTCTAAACGAGCCAGAAGTTATGGCCGTCCGAATGACCGATATCTACAGGGTGCAACATCCATGGTGCAAGGTGCAACATCCGTCCGAAATGGCGAAATAGTGTCGTACGACTTTTAGAAATGCGTGCATGGATTTGAAACGGAACAGTACCATGGTGCACCACTCTCCATCGATGGTAAATCGAAGACGAGGCACGGTAATCCCGTTTTACCGTAAAAATCCGGTGTCGAAAAAACGAAGGGTAAAAAACTTACGAGACCCGATTGAGAATCGGGTTGTCCTTTTTGGGCATTAATCTATCCGTTGACGGCTGAAAGAAGTCAAGGCCGTAGAACTCATCGTGGCCTTCATTTGGACAGGTCATGGTTCCCGTAGGTCTAAACGAGCCAGAAGTTATGGCCGTCCGAATAATCGATATCTACAGGGTGCAACATCCGCGGTGCAAGGTGCAACATCCGTCCGAAATGGCGAAACAGTATCATACGACTTTTAGAAATGCGTGCATGGATTTGAAACGGAACAGTGCCATGGGGCACCACTCTCCAGGGATGGTAAATCGAAGGCGAGGCACGGTAATCCCGTTTTACCGTAAAAATCCGGTGTCGAAAAAACGAAGGGTAAAAAACTTACGAGACTCGATTGAGATTCGGGTTGTCCTTTTCGGGCATTAATCTATCCATTGACGGCTGAAAGCTGTCAAAGCCGTAGAACTCATCGTTTCCTTTTTTTTGACAGGTTATGGCCCCCGTAACTCTAAACGATCCAGAAGTTATGGCCGTCCGAATAATCGATATCTACAGGGTGCAACATCCGCGGTGCAAGGTGAAACATCCGTCCGAAACGGCGAAACAGTGCCTTACGACTTTTAGAAATGCGTGCATGGATTTGAAACGGAACAGTACCATGGTGCACCACTCTCCAGCGATGGTAAATCGAAGGCGAGGCACGGTAAACCCGTTTTACCGTAAAAATCCGGTGTCGAAAAAACGAAGGGTAAAAAACTTACGAGACCCGATTGAGATTCAGGTTGTCCTTTTTGGGCATTAATCTATCCGTTGACGGCTGAAAGCGGTCAAAGCCGTAGAACTCACCGTGGCCTTCGTTTAGACAGGTTATGGCTCCCATAACTCTAAACGAGCCAGAAGTTATGGCCGTCCGAATAATCGATATCTACAGGGTGCAATATCCGCGGTGCAAGGTGCAACATCCGTCCGAATTGGCGAAACAGTGCCGTACGACTTTTAGAAATGCGTGCATGGATTTGAAACGGAACATTACCATGGTGCACCACTCTCCAGCGATGGTAAATCGAAGACGAGCCACGGTAATCCAGTTTTACCGTAAAAATCCGGTGTCGAAAAAACGAAGGGTAAAAACTTTAAAACCCAGATTGAGATTCGGGTCGTCCTTTTCTAGCATTAATCTATCCGTTGATGGCTGAAAGCTGTCAAAGCTGTAGAACTCACCGTGGCCTTTGTTTTGACAGGTTATGGCTCCCGTAAATCTAAACGAGCCAGAAGTTATGGCTGTCCGAATAATCGATATATACAGGGTGCAACATCCGCGGTGCAGGGTACAACATCCGTTCGAAATGGCGAAACAGTGCCGTACGACTTTTAGAAATGCGTGCACGGATTTGAAACGGAACAGTACCATGGTGCACCACTCTCCAGCGATGGTAAATCGAAGACGAGGCACGGTAATCCCGTTTTACCGTAAAAATCCGGTGTCGAAAAAACGAAGGGTAAAAAACTTACGAGACCCGATTGAGATTCAGGTTGTCCTTTTTGGGCATTAATCTATCCGTTGACGGCTGAAAGCGATCAAAGCCGTAGAACTCACCGTGGCCTTCGTTTAGACAGGTTATGGCTCCTGTAACTCTAAACGAGCCAGAAGTTATGGCCGTCCGAATAATCGATATCTACAAGGTGCAATATCCGCGGTGCAAGGTGCAACATCCGTCCGAATTGGCGACACAGTGCCGTGCGACTTTTAGAAATGCGTGCATGGATTTGAAATGGAACATTACCATGGTGCACCACTCTCCAGCGATGGTAAATCAAAGACGAGCCACGGTAATCCCGTTTTACCGTAAAAATCGGTGTCGAAAAAACGAAGGGTAAAAAACTTAAGAACCCCGATTGAGATTCGGGTTGTCCTTTTCGGGCATAAATCTATCCGTTGATGGTTGGAAGATGTCAAAGCTGTAGAACTCACCATGGCCTTCGTTTTGATAGGTTATGGCTCCCGTAACTCTAAACGAGCCAGAAGTTATGACCGTCCGAATAATCGATATCTACAGGGTGCAACATCTGCGGTGCAAGGTGCAACATCCGTCCGAAATGGCGAAACAGTGTCGTACGACTTTTAGAAATGCGTGCATGGATTTGAAACGGAACAGTGCCATGGTGCACCACTCTCCAGCGATGGTAAATCGAAGGCGAGGCACGGTAATCCCGTTTTACCGTAAAAACCGGTGTCGAAAAAACGAAGGGTAAAAAAATTACGAGACTCGATTGAAATTCGGGTTGTCCTTTTTGGCATTAATCTATCCGTTGATGGCTGAAAGCTGTCAATGCCGTAGAACTCATCGTGGCCTTCGTTTTGACAGGTTATGGCTCCCGTTGCTCTAAACGAGTCAGAAGTTATGCCCGTCGAATAATCGATATCTACAGGGTGCGACATCCGCGGTGCAAGGTGCAACATCCGTCCGAAATGGCGAAACAGTGTCGTACGACTTTTATAAATGCGTGCATGGATTTGAAACAGAATAGTACCATGGTGCACCACTCTCCAGCGATGGTAAATCGAAGACGAGGCACGGTAATCCCGTTTTACCGTAAAAATTCGACGTCGAAAAAACGAAGGGTAAAAAACATACGAGACCCGATTGAGATTCGGGTTGTCCTTTTTGGGATTTAATCTATCCGTTGACGGCTGAAATATGTCAAAGCCGTATAACTCATCGTGGCCTTCGTTTTGACAGGTTATGGCTCCCGTAACTCTAAACGAGCCAGAAGTTATGACCGTCCGAATAATCGATATCTACAGGGCGCAACATCCGCGGTGCAAGGTGCAACATCCGTCCGAAATGGCGAAACGGTGCCGTACGACTTTTAAAAATGCGTGCATGGATTTGAAATGGAACAGTACCATGGTGCACCACTCTCCAGCGATGGTAAATCGAAGACGAGCCACGGTAATACCGTTTTACCGTAAAAATCCGGTGTCGAAAAAACGAAGGGTAGAAAACTTACGAACCCCGATTGAGATTCGGGTTGTCCTTTTCGGGCATTAATCTATCCGTTAACGGCTGAAAGCTGTCAAAGCTGTAGAACTCACCGTGGCCTTCGTTTTGACAGGTTATGGCTCCCGTAACTCTAAACGAGCAAGAACTTATGACAGTCCGAATAATCGATATCTATAGGGTGCAACATCCACGGTGCAAGGTGCAACATCCGTCCGAAATGGCGAAACAATGTCGTACAACTTTTAGGAATGCATGCATGGATTTGAAACAGAACAGTACCATGGTGCACCAGTCTCCAGCGATGGTAAATCGAAGACGAGGCACGGTAATCCCGTTTCACCGTAAAAATCCGGTGTCGAAAAAACGAAGGGTAAAAAACTTACGAGACCCGATTGAGATTCGAGTTGTCCTTTTTGGGCATTAATCTATCCGTTGACGGCTGAAAGTGGTCAAAGCCGTAGAAAGGCCTTCGTTTAGACAGGTTATTGCTCCCGTAACTCTAAACGAGCCAAAAGTTATGGCCGTCCGAGTAATCGATATCTACAGGGTGCAACATCCACGGGGCAAGGTGCAACATCCGTCCGAAATGGCGAAACAGTATCGTACGACTTTTGGAAATGCATGCATGGATTTGAAACAGAACAGTACCATGGTGCACCACTCTCCAGCGATAGTAAATCGAAGACGAGCCACGGTAATCCCGTTTTACCGTAAAAATCCGGTGTCGAAAATACGAAGGGTAAAAAACTTACGAGACCCGATTGAGATTCGGGCTGTCCTTTTTGGGCATTAATCTATCCATTGACGGCTGAAAGTTGTCAAAGCCGTAGAACTCAACGTGGCCTTCGTTTTGACAGGTTATGGCTTCCGTAACTCTAAACGAGCTAGATGTTATGGCCGTCCGAATAATCGATATCTACAGGGTGCAACATCCGCGGTACAAGGTGCAACATCCGTATGAAATGGCGAAACAGTGCCGTACGACTTTTAGAAATGCATGCATTGATTTGAAAAGGAACAGTACCATGGTGCACCACTCTCCAGCGATGGTAAATCGAAGGCGAGGCAAGGTAATCCCGTTTTACCGTAAAAATCTGGTGTCGAAAAAACGAAGGGTAAAAAACTTACGAGACGCGATTGAGATTCGGGTTGTCCTTTTGAGCATTAATCTATCCGTTAAAGCTGAAAGCTGTCAAAGCCGTAGAACTTATCGTGGCCTTCGTTTTGACAGGTTATGGCTCCCGTAAATCTAAACGAGCCAGAAGTTATGGCCGTCCGAATAATCGATATCTACAGGGTGCAACATCCGCGGTGCAAGGTGCAACATCCGTCCGAAATGGCGAAACAGTGCCGTACGACTTTTAGAAATGCGTGCATGGATTCGAAACGGAACATTACCATGGTGCACCACTCTCCAGCGATGGTAAATCGAAGGCGAGGCACGGTAATCCCGTTTTACCGTAAAAATCCGATGTCGAAAAAACGAAGGGTAAAAAACTTACGAGACTCGATTGAGATTCAGGTTGTCCTTTTTGGGCATTAATCTATCCGTTGACGGCTGAAAGCTGTCAAAGCCATAGAACTCATCGTGGCCTTCATTTTGACATGTTATGGCTCCCATTACTCTAAACGAGCCAGAAGTTATGCCCGTCCGAATAATCGATATCTACAGGGTGCAACATCCGCGGTGCAAGGTGCAACATCCGTCCGAAATTGCGAAACAGTGTCGTACGACTTTTAGAAATGCGTGCATGGATTTGAAATGGAACAGTACCATGGTGCACCCCTCTCCAGCGATGGTAAATCGAAGGCGAGGCACGGTAATCCCGTTTTACCGTAAAAATCCGGTGTCGAAAAAACGATGGGTAAAAAACTTACGAGACTCGATTGAGAATCGGGTTATCCTTTTCGGGCATTAATCTATCCGTTGATGGCTGAATGCTTTCAAAGTCGTAGAACTCATAGTTTCCTTCGTTTTCACAGGTTATGGCTCCCGTAACTCTAAACGAACCAGAAGTTATGGCCGTCCGAATAATCGATATCTACAGGGTGCAACATCCGCGGTGCAAGGTGCAACATCCGTCCGAAATGGCGAAACAGTGCCTTACGACTTTTAGAAATGCGTGCATGGATTTGAAATGGAACAGTACCCTGGTGCACCACTCTCCAGCGATGGTAAATCGAAGACGAGGCACGGTAATCCCGTTTTACGGTAAAAATCCGGTGTCGAAAAAACGAAGGGTAAAAAACTTACGAGACCCGATTGAGATTCAGGTTGTCCTTTTTGGACATTAACCTATCCGTTGACGGCTGAAAGCGGTCAAAACCGTAGAACTCACCGTGGCCTTCGTTTAGACAGGTTATGGCTCCCGTAACTCTAAACGAGCCAGAAGTTATGGCCGTCCGAATAATCGATATCTACAGGGTGCAACATCCGCCGTGCAAGGTGCAACATCCGTCCGAATTGGCGAAACAGTGCCGTACGACTTTTAGAAATGCGTGCATGGAGTTGAAATGGAACATTACCAAGGTGCACCACTCTCCAGCGATGGTAAATCGAAGATGAGCCAAAGTAACCCGTTTTACCATAAAAATCCGGTGTCGAAAAAACGAAGGGTAAAAACTTACGAACCCAGATTGAGATTCGGGTTGTCCTTTTCTGGCATTAATCTATCCTTTGACGGCTGAAAGCTGTAGAACTCACCGTGGCCTTCGTTTTGACAGGTTATGGCTCCCGTAAATCTAAACGAGCCAGAAGTTATCGCTGTCCGAATAATCGATATATACAGGGTGCAACATCCGCGGTGCAAGGTGCAACATCCGTCCGAAATGGCGAAACAGTGCCGTACGACTTTTAGAAATGCGTGCATGGATTTGAAACGGAACAGTACCATGTTGCACCACTCTCCAGTGATGGTAAACCGAAGACGAGCCACGGTAATCCCGTTTTACCGTAAAAATCCAGTGTCGAAAAAACGAAGGGTAAAAAACTTACGAACCCCGATTGAGATTCGGGTTGTCCTTTTCGGGCAATAATCTATCCGTTGATGGTTGGAAGATGTCAAAGCTATAGAACTTACTGTGGCCTTCGTTTTGACAGGTTATGGCTCCCGTATCTCTAAATGAGCCAGAAGTTATGACCGTCCGAATAATCGATATCTACAGGGTGCAACATCTGCGGTGCAAGGTGCAACATCAGTCCGAAATAGCGAAACAGTGCCGTAGGACTTTTAGGAATGCGTGCATGGATTTGAAACGGAACAGTGCCATTGTCCACCACTCTCCATCGATGGTAAATCAAAGGCGAGGCACGGTAATCCCGTTTTACCATAAAAATCCAGTGTCGAAAAAACGAAGGGTAAAAAACTTACGAGACTCGATTGAGATTCGGGCTGTCTTTTTTGGGCATTAATCTATCCGTTGACGACTGAAAGCTGTCAAAGCCGTAGAACTCATCGTGGCCTTCGTTTTGACAGGTTATGGCTCCCGTTACTCTAAACGAGCCAGAAGTAATTCCCGTCCGAATAATCGATATCTATAGGGTGCGACATCCGCGGTGCATGGTGCAACATCCGTCCGAAATGGCGAAACAGTATCGTACGACTTTTAGAAATGCGTGCATGGATTTTTAACGGAACAGCACCATGGTGCACCACTCTCCAGCGATGGTAAATCGAAGACGAGGCATGGTAATCCCGTTTTACCGTAAAAATCCGGTGTCGAAAAAACGAAGGGTAAAAAACTTACGAGACCCGATTGAGATTCGGGTTGTCCTTTTTGGGATTCAATCTATCTGTTGACGGCTGAAAGCTGTCAAAGCCGTCGAACTCATTGTGGCCTTCGTTTTGACAGGTTATGACTCCCGTAACTCTAAATGAGCCAGAAGTTATGGCCGTCCGAATAACCGATATCTATAGGGTGCAACATCCGTCTGAAATGGCGAAACAGTGTCCTACGACTTTTAGAAAAGCATGCACGGATTTGAAACGGAACAGTACCATGGTGCATCACTCTCCAACGATGGTAAATCGAAGGCGAGGCACGGTAATCCCGTTTTACCGTAAAAATCCGGTGTCGAAAAAACGAAGGGTAAAAAACTTACGAGACCCGATTGAGATAGGGGTTTCCTTTTTGGGCATTAATCTATCCGTTGACGCCTGAAAGATGTCAATGCCGTAGAACTCATCGTGGCCTTCGTTTTGACAGGTTATGGCTCCCGTAACTCTAAACGAGCCAGAAGTTATGACCGTCCGAATAATCGATATCTACAGGGTGCAACATCCGCGGTGCAAGGTGCAACATCCGTCCGAAATGGCGAAACAGTGTCGTACAACTTTTAGAAATGCGTGCATGGATTTGAAACGGAACAGTCCCATGGTGCACCACTCTCCAGCGGGGGTGAATCGAAGACGAGCCACGGTAATCCCGTTTTACCATAAAAATCCGGTGTCAAAAAAACGATGGGTAAAAAACTTACGAACCCCGATTGAGATTCGGGTTGTCCTTTTCGGGCATTAATCTATCCATTGACGGCTGAAAGCTGTCAAAGCTGTAGAATTCACCGTGGCCTTCGTTTTGACAGGTTATGGTTCCCGTAAATTTAACGAGCCAGAAGTTATGTCTGTCCGAATAATCGATATATACAGGGTGCAACATCCGCGGTGCAAGGTGCAACATCCGTCCGAAATGGCGAAACAGTGCCGTACGACTTTTAGAAATGCGTGCATGGATTTGAAACGGAACAGTACCATGGTGCACCACTCTCCAGCGATGGTAAATCGAAGACGAGCCACGGTAAGACCGTTTTACCGTAAAAATCCGGTGTCGAAAAAACGAAGGGTAAAAAACTTACGAACCCCGATTGAGATTCGGGTTGTCCTTTTCGGGCATTAATCTATCCGTTAACGGCTGAAAGCTGTCAAAGCTGTAGAAATCACCATGGCCTTCATTTTACAGGTTATGGCTCCCGTAACTCTAAACGAGCCAGAAGTTATGACCGTCCGAATAATCGATATCTACAGGGTGCCACATCCGCGGTGCAAGGTGCAACATCCGTCCGAAATGGCTAAACAGTGTCGTACGACTTTTAGAAATGTGTGCATGGATTTGAAACGGAACAGTACCACGGTGCACCACTCTCCAGCGAAGGTAAATCGAAGATGAGGCACAGTAATCCCTTTTTACCGTAAAAATCCGGTGTCGAAAAAACAAAGGGTAAAAAACTTACGAGACCCGATTGAGATTCGGGTTGTCCTTTTTGGGCATTAATCTATCCGTTGATGGCTGAAAGCTTTCAAAGCCATAAAACTCACCGTGGTCTTCGTTTAGACAGGTTATGGCTCCCATAACTCTATACGAGGCAAAAGTTATGGCCGTCCGAATAATCGATATCTACAGGGTGCAACATCCACGGTGCAAGGTGCAACATCCGTCCGAAATGGCGAAAAAGTGCCGTACCACTTTTAGAAATGCATGCATGGATTTGAAACGGAACTGTACCATGGTGCACCGCTCTCCAGCGATGGTAAATCGAAGACGAGCCACGGTAATCCCGTTTTACCGTAAAAATCCGGTGTCGAAAAAACGAAGGGTAAAAAACTTACGAGACCCGATTGAGATTCGGGTTGTCCTTTTTGGGCATTAATCTGTCCGTTGACCGCTGAAAGCTGTCAAAGCTGTAGAATTCACCGTGGCCTTCGTTTTGACAGGTTATGGTTCCCGTAAATTTAACGAGCCAGAAGTTATGTCTGTCCGAATAATCGATATATACAGGGTGCAACATCCGCGGTGCAAGGTGCAACATCCGTCCGAAATGGCGAAACAGTGCCGTACGACTTTTAGAAATGCGTGCATGGATTTGAAACGGAACAGTACCATGGTGCACCACTCTCCAGCGATGGTAAATCGAAGACGAGCCACGGTAAGACCGTTTTACCGTAAAAATCCGGTGTCGAAAAAACGAAGGGTAAAAAACTTACGAACCCCGATTGAGATTCGGGTTGTCCTTTTCGGGCATTAATCTATCCGTTAACGGCTGAAAGCTGTCAAAGCTGTAGAAATCACCATGGCCTTCATTTTACAGGTTATGGCTCCCGTAACTCTAAACGAGCCAGAAGTTATGACCGTCCGAATAATCGATATCTACAGGGTGCCACATCCGCGGTGCAAGGTGCAACATCCGTCCGAAATGGCTAAACAGTGTCGTACGACTTTTAGAAATGTGTGCATGGATTTGAAACGGAACAGTATCATGGTGCACCACTCTCCAGCGAAGGTAAATCGAAGATGAGGCACGGTAATCCCTTTTTACCGTAAAAATCCGGTGTCGAAAAAACAAAGGGTAAAAAACTTACGAGACCCGATTGAGATTCGGGTTGTCCTTTTTGGGCATTAATCTATCCGTTGATGGCTGAAAGCTTTCAAAGCCGTAAAACTCACCGTGGTCTTCGTTTAGACAGGTTATGGCTCCCATAACTCTATACGAGGCAAAAGTTATGGCCGTCCGAATAATCGATATCTACAGGGTGCAACATCCACGGTGTAAGGTGCAACATCCGTCCGAAATGGCGAAAAAGTGCCGTACCACTTTTAGAAATGCATGCATGGATTTGAAACGGAACAGTACCATGGTGCACCGCTCTCCAGCGATGGTAAATCGAAGACGAGCCACGGTAATCCCGTTTTACCGTAAAAATCCGGTGTCGAAAAAACGAAGGGTAAAAAACTTACGAGACCCAATTGAGATTCGGGTTGTCCTTTTTGGGCATTAATCTGTCCGTTGACGGCTGACAGCTGTCAAAGCCGTAGAATTCAACGTGGCCTTCGTTTTGACAGGTTATGGCTCCTGTAACTCTAAAAGACCCAGAAGTTATGGCCGTCCGAATAATCGATATCTACATGGTGCAACATCTGCGGTGCAAGGTGCAACATCCGTCTGAAATGGCGAAACAGTGCCGTACGACTTTTAAATGCTTGCATGGATTTGAAACGGAATAGTACCATGGTGCACCACTCTCCAGCGATGGTAAATCGAAGCCGAGGCTCGGTAATCCCGTTTTACCGTAAAAATCCGGTGTCGAAAAAACGATGGCTAAAAAACTTACGAGACCCGATTGAGATTCGGGTTGTCCTTTTTGGGCATTAATCTATCCGTTGACGGCTGAAAGCTGTCAAAGCCGTAGAACTCATCATGGCCTTCGTTTTGACAGGTTATGGCTCCCGTAACTCTAAAAAAGCCAGAAGTTATGGCCGTCCGAATAATCGATATCTACAGGGTGCAACATCCGCGGTGCAAGTTGCAACATCCGTCCGAAATGGCGAAACAGTGTCGTACGACTTTTAGAAATGCATGCATGGATTCGAAACGGAACATTACCATGGTGCACCACTCTCCAGCGATGGTAAATCGAAGGCGAGGCACGGTAATCCCGTTTTACCGTAAAAATCCGGTGTCGAAAAAACGAAGGGTAAAAAACTTACGAGACTCGATTGAGATTCGGGTTGTCCTTTTTGGGCATTAATCTATTCGTTGACGGCTGAAAGCTGTCAAAGCCATAAAACTCATCGTGGCCTTCGTTTTGACAGGTTATGGCTCCCGTTAGTCTAAACGAGCCAGAAGTTATGCCCGTCCGAATAATCGATATGTACAGGGTGCAACATCCGCGATGCAAGGTGCAACATCCGTCCGAAATGGCGAAACAGTGTCGTACGACTTTTAGAAATGCGTGCATGGATTTGAAACGGAACAATACCATGGTGCACCACTCTCTAGCGATGGTAAATCGAAGACGAGGCACGGTAATCTCGTTTTACCGTAAAAATCCGTTGTCGAAAAAATGAAGGGTAAAAAACTTACGAGATCCGATTGAGATTCGGGTTGTCCTTTTTGGGCATTAATCTATCCGTTGACGGCTGAAAGCTTTCAAAGCCGTTGAACTCATCGTGGCCTTCGTTTTGACTGGTTATGGCTCCCGTTACTCTAAACGAGCCAGAAATTATTGCCGTCCGAATAATAGATATATACAAGGTGCAACATCCGCGGTGCAAGGTGCAACATCCGTCTGAAATTGCGAAACAGTGCCGTACGACTTTTAGAAATGCGTGCATGGATTTGAAACAGAACAGTATCATGGTGCACCACTCTCCAGCGATGGTAAATCGAAGGCGAGGCACAGTAATCCCGTTTTACCGTAAAAATCCTGTGTCGAAAAAACGAAGGGTAAAAAAATTACGAGACCCGATTGAGATTCGGGTTTCTTTTTTGGGCATTAATCTATCCGTTGGCGGTTGAAAGCTATCAAAGCCGTAGAACTCATCGTGGCCTTCGTTTTGACAGGTTATGGCTCATGTAAATCTAAACGAGCCAGAAGTTATGCCTGTCCAAATAATCGATATATACAGGGTGCAACATCCGCGGTGCAAGGTGCAACATCCGACCGAAATGGCGAAACAGTGTCGTACGACTTTTAGAAATGCGTGCATGGATTTGAAACGAAACAGTACCATGGTGCACCACTCTCCAGCGATGGTAAATCGAAGACGAGGCACGGTAATCCCATTTTACCGTAAAAATCCGGTGTCGAAAAAACGAAGGGTAAAAAACTTACGACACCCGATTGAGATTCGGGTTGTCTTTTTTGGGCATTAATCTATCCGTTGACGGCTGAAAGCTATTAAAGCCATAGAACTCATCATGGCCTTCGTTTGGACAGGTTATGGTTCCCGTAACTCTAAACGAGCCAGAAGTTATGGCCGTCCGAATAATCGATATCTACAGGGTGCAACATCCGCGGTGCAAGGTGCAACATCCGTCCGAAATGGCGAAACAGTGCCGTATGACTTTTAGCAATGCATGAATGGATTTGAAACGCAACAGTACCATGGTGCACCACTCTCCAGCGATGGTAAATCGAAGGCGGGGCACGGTAATCCCGTTTTACTGTAAAAATCCGGTGTCGAAAAAACGAAGGGTAAAAAACTTACGAGACTCGATTGAGATTCGGGTTGTCCTTTTCGGGCATTAATCTATCCGTTAACGGCTGAAAGCTGTCAAAGCTGTAGAACTCATCGTTTCCTTCGTTTTGACAGGTTATGGCTCCCGTAACTCTAAACGAGCCAGAAGTTATTGCCGTCTGAATAATCGATATCTACAGGGTGCAACATCCGCGGCGCAAGGTGCAACATCCGTCCGAAATGGCGAAACAGTGTCGTACGACTTTTAGAAATGCGAGCATGGATTTGAAACGGAGCAGTACCATGGTGCACCGTTCTCCAGCGATGGTAAATCGAAGACGAGGCACGGTAATCCCGTTTTACCGTACAAATCCGGTGTCGAAAAAACGAAGGGTAAAAAACTTACGAGAACCGATTGAGATTCGAGTTGTCCTTTTGGGCATTAATCTATCCGTTGACGGCTGAAAGCGGTCAAAGCCGTAGAACTCACCGTGGCCTTCGTTTAGACAGGTTATGGCTCCCGTAACTCTAAACGAGCCAGAAGTTATGGCCGTCCGAATAATCGATATCTACAGGGTGCAACATCCGCGGTGCAAGGTGCAACATCCGTCCGAATTGGCGAAACAGTGCCGTACGACTTTTAAAAATGCGTGCATGGATTTGAAACGGAACATTACCACGGTGCACCACTCTCCAGCGATGGTAAATCGGAGACGAGCCACGGTAATCCCGTTTTACCGTAAAAATCCGGTGTCGAAAAAACGAAGGGTAAAAAACGTACGAACCCAGATTGAGATTCGGGGTGTCCTTTTCTGGCATTAATCTATCCGTTGACGGCTGAAAGCTGTCAAAGCTGTAGAACTCACCGTGGCCTTCGTTTTGACGGGTTATGGCTCCCGTAAATCTAAACGAGCCAGAAGTTATGGTTGTTCGAATAATCGATATATACAGCGTGCAACATCCGCGGTGCAAGGTGCAACATCCGTCCGAAATGGCGAAACAGTGTCGTACGACTTTTAGAAATGCGTGCATGGATTTGAAACGGAACAGTACCATGGTGCACCACTCTCTAGCGATGGTAAATCTAAGACGAGCCACGGTAATCCCGTTTTACCGTAAAAATCCGGTGTCGAAAAAACGAAGGGTAGAAAACTTACGAACCCCGATTGAGATTCGGGTTGTCATTTTCGGGCATAAATCTATCCGTTGACGGCTGAAAGCTGTCAAAGCTGTAGAACTCACCGTAGCCTTCATTTTGATAGGTTATGGCTCCCGTAACTCTAAACGAGCCAGAAGTTATAACCGTCCGAATAATCCATATCTACAGGGTGCAACATCTGCGGTGCAAGGTGCAACATCCGTCCAAAATGGCGAAACAGTGCCGTATGACTTTAAGAAATACGTGCATAGATTTGAAACGGAACAGTGCCATGGTGCACCACTCTCCAGCGATGGTAAATCGAAGGCGAGGCACGGTAATCTCGTTTTACCGTAAAAATCCGGTGTCGAAAAAACGAAGGGTAAAAAACTTACGAGACTGGATTGAGATTCGGGTTGTCCCTTTTGGGCATTAATCTTGCCGTTGACGGCTGAAAGCTGTCAAAGCTGTAGAACTCATCGTGGCCTTTGTTTTGACAGGCTATGGCTTCCGTTACTCTAAACGAGCCACAAGTTATGCTCGTCCGAACAATCGATATCTACAGGGTGCGACATCCGCGGTGCAAGGTGCAACATCCGTCCGAAATGGCAAAACAGTGTCGTACGACGTTTAGAAATGTGTGCATGGATTTGAAATGGAACAGTACCATGGTGCACCGCTCTCCAGCGATGGTAAATCGAAGACGAGGCACGGTAATCCCGTTTTACCGCAAAAATCCGGTGTCGAAAAAACGAAGGGTAAAAAACTTACGAGACCCGATTGAGATTCGGGTTGTCCTTTTTGGGCATTAATCTATCCGTTGATGGCTGAAAGCAGTCAAAGCCGTAGAACTCACTGTGGCCTTCGTTTTGACAGGTTATGGCTCCCGTAACTCTAAACGAGCCAGAAGTTACGGCCGTCCGAATAATCGATATCTACAAGGTGCAACATCCGCGGTGCAAGGTTCAACATCCGTCTAAAATGGCGAAACAGTGTCGTACGACTCTTAGAAATGCGTGCATGGATTTGAAATGGAACAGTAACATGGTGCACCACTCTCCAGCGATGATAAATCGAAGGCGAGGCACGGTAATCCCGTTTTACCGTAAAAATCCGGTGTCGAAAAAACGAAAGGTAAAAAACTTACGAGGCCCGATTGAGATTCGGGTTGTCCTTTTTGGGCATTAGTCTATCCGTTGACGGCTGAAAGCTGTCAAAGCCGTAGAACTCATCATGGCCTTCGTTTTGACAGGTTATGGCTCCTTAACTCTAAACGAGCCAGAAGTTATGGTCGTCCGAATAATCGATATCTACAGGGTGCAACATTCGCGGTGCAAGGTGCAACATCCGTCCGAAATGGCGAAACAGTGTCGTACGACTTTTATAAATACGTGCATGGATTTGAAACGGAACAGTGCCATGGTGCACCACTCTCCAGTGATGGTAAATCGAAGATGAGGCACGGTAATCCCGTTTTACTGTAAAAATCCAGCGTCGAAAAAACGAAGGGTAAAAAACTTACGAGACTCGATTGAGATTCGGGTTGTCCTTTTCGGGCATTAATCTATCCGTTGACGGCTGAAAGCTGTCAAAGCTGTAGAACTCATCGTTTCCTTCATTTTGACAGGTTATGGCTCCCGTAACTCTAAACGAGCCAGAAGTTATGGCCGTCCGAATAATCGATATCTACAGGGTGCAACATCCGCGGTGCAAGGTGCAACATCCGTCCGAAATGGCGAAACAGTGCCTTGCGACTTTTAGAAATGCATGCATGGATTTGAAACGGAACAGTACCATGGTGCACCGCTCTCCAGCGATGGTAAATCGAAGACGAGGCACGGTAATCCCGTTTTACCGTACAAATCCGGTGTCGAAAAAACGAAGGGTAAAAAACTTACGAGAACCGATTGAGATTCGGGTTGTCCTTTTGGGCATTAATCTATCCGTTGACGGCTGAAAGCGGTCAAAGCCGTAGAACTCACCGTGGCCTTCTTTTAGACAGGTTATGGCTCCCGTAACTCTAAACGAGCCAGAAGTTATGGCCGTCCGAATAATCGATATCTACAGGGTGCAACATCCGCGGTGCAAGGTGCACCATCCGTCCGAATTGGCGAAACAGTGCCGTACGACTTTTAAAAACGCGTGCATGGATTTGAAACGGAACATTACCATGGTGCACCACTCTCCAGCGATGGTAAATCGAAGACGAGCCACGGTAATCCCGTTTTACCGTACAAATCCGGTGTCGAAAAAACGAAGGGTAAAAAACTTACGAACCCAGATTGAGATTCGGGGTGTCCTTTTCTGGCATTAATCTATCCGTTGACGGCTGAAAGCTGTCAAAGCTGTAGAAATCACCGTGGCCTTCGTTTTGACGGGTTATGGCTCCCGGATCTAAACGAGCCAGAAGTTATGGTTGTCCGAATAATCGATATATACAGCGTGCAACATCCGCGGTGCAAGGTGCAACATCCGTCCGAAATGGCGAAACAGTGCCGTACGACTTTTAGAAATGCGTGCATGGATTTGAAACAGAACAGTACCATGGTGCACCACTCTCCAGCGATGGTAAATCTAAGACGAGCCACGGTAATCCCGTTTTACCGTAAAAATCCGGTGTCGAAAAAACGAAGGGTAGAAAACTTACGAACCCCGATTGAGATTCGGGTTGTCCTATTCGGGCATAAATCTATCCGTTGACGGCTGAAAGCTGTCAAAGCTGTAGAACTCACCGTAGCCTTCATTTTGATATGTTATGGCTCCCGTAACTCTAAACGAGCCAGAAGTTATGACCGTCCGAATAATCCATATCTACACGGTGCAACATCTGCGGTGCAAGGTGCAACATCCGTCCAAAATGGCGAAACAGTGCCGTACGACTTTTAGAAATGTGTGCGTGGATTTGAAACATAACAGTGCCATGGTGCACCAATCTCCAGCGATGGTAAATCGAAGGCGAGGCACGGTAATCCCATTTTACCGTAAAAATCCGGTGTTGAAAAAACGAAGGGTAAAAAACTTACGAGACTCGATTGAGATTCGGGTTGTCCCTTTTGGGCATTAATCTATCCGTTGACGGCTGAAAGCTGTCAAAGCTGTAGAACTCATCGTGTCCTTCATTTTGACAGGTTATGGCTTCCGTTACTCTAAACGAGCCACAAGTTATGCCCGTCCGAATAATCGATATCTACAGGGTGCGACATCCGCGGTGCAAGGTGCAAGGTGCAACATCCGTCCGAAATGGCAAAACAGTGTCATACGACGTTTAGAAATGTGTGCATGGATTTGAAACGGAACAGTACCATGGTGCACCGCTCTCCAGCGATGGTAAATCGAAGACGAGGCACGATAATCCCGTTTTACCGCAAAAATCCGGTGTCGAAAAAACGAAGGGTAAAAAACTTACGAGACCCGATTGAGATTCGGGTTGTCCTTTTTGGGCATTAATCTATCCGTTGATGGCTGAAAGCAGTCAAAGCCGTAGAAATCACCGTGGCCTTCGTTTTGACAGGTTATGGCTCCCGTAACTCTAAACGAGCCAGAAGTTACGGCCGTCCGAATAATCGATATCTACAGGGTGCAACATCCGCGGTGCAAGGTGCAACATCCGCGGTGCAAGGTGCAACATCCGTCCGAAATGGCGAAACAGTGCCGTATGACTTTTAGAAATGCGTGCATGGATTTGAAACGGAACAGTACCATGTTGCACCCACTCTCCAGCGATGGTAAATCGAAGACGAGGCACGGTAATCCGTTTTACCGTAAAAATCCGGTGTCCAAAAAACGAAGGGTAAAAAACTTACGAGACCCGATTGAGATTCGGGTTGTCCTTTTAGGGCATTAATCTATCCGTTGACGGCTGAAAAGTGGTCAAAGCCGTAGAACTCATCGTGGCCTTCGTTTTGAACGGTTATGGCTCCTATAACTCTAAACGAGCCAGAAGTTATGGCCGTCCGAATAATCGATATCTACAGGGTGCAACATCCGCGGTGCAAGGTGCAACATCCGTCCGAAATGGCGAAACAGTGTCGTACGACTTTTAGAAATGCGTGCATGGATTTGAAACGGAACAGTGCCATGGTGCACCACTCTCCAGTGATGGTAAATCGAAGACGAGGCACGGTAATCCCGTTTTACTGTAAAAATCCGGTGTCGAAAAAACGAAGGGTGCAATACTTACGAGACCCGATTGAGATTCGGGTTGTCGGTTTTGGGCATTAATCTATCCGTTGACGGCTCAAACTTGTCAAAGCCGTAGAACTCATTGTGGCCTTCGTTTTGACAGGTTATGACTCCCGTAACTCTAAACGAGCCAGAAGTTATGGTCGTCCGAATAATCGATATCTACAGGGTGCAACATCCGCGGTGCAAGGTGCAACATCCGTCTGAAATGGCGAAACAGTGCCATACGACTTTTAGAAAAGCGTGCTTGGATTTGAAACAGAACATTACCATGGTGCATCACTCTCCAGCGATGGTAAATCGAAGGCGAGGCATGGTAATCCTGTTTTACCGTAAACATCCGGTGTCGAAAAAACGAAGGGTAAAAAACTTACGAGACCCGATTGAGATTCGGGTTGTCCTTTTTGGGCATTAATCTATCCGTTGACGGCTGAAAGCGGTCAAAGCCGTAGAACTCATCGTGGCCTTCGTTTAGACAGGTTATGGCTCCCGTAACTCTAAACGAGCCAGAAGTTATGACCGTCCGAATAATCAATATCTACAGGGTGCAACATCCGCGGTGCAAGGTGCAACATCCGCCCGAAATGGCGAAACAGTGCCGTACGACTTTTAGAAATGCGTGCAAGTATTTGAAACGGAACAGTACCATAGTGCACCACTCTCCAGTGATGGTAAATCGAAGACGAGCCACGGTAATCCCGTTTTACCGTAAAAATCCGGTGTCAAAAAAACGAAGGGTAAAAAACTTACGAACGCCGATTGAGATTCGGGTTGTCCTTTTCGGGCATTAGTCTATTCAATGACGGCTGAAAGCTGTCGAAGCTGTAGAACTCACCGTGGCCTTCGTTTTGACAGGTTATGGCTCCCTTAAATCTAAACGAGCCAGAAGTTATGGCTGTCCGAATAATCGATATATATATACAAGGTGCAACATCCGCGGTGCAAGGTGCAACATCCGTACGAAATGTCGAAACAGTGCCGTACGACTTTTAGAAATGTGTGCATGGATTTGAAATGGAACAGTACCATGGTGCACCACTCTCCAGCGATGGTAAATCGAAGATGAGCCATGGTAATCCCGTTTTACCGTTGAAATCCGGTGTCGAAAAAACGAAGGGTAAAAAACTTACGAGACGCGATTGAGATTCGGGTTGTCCTTTTCGGGCATTAATCTATCCATTGACGGCTGAAAGCTGTCAAAGCTGTAGAACTCACCGTGGCCTTCGTTTGAGAGGTTATGGCTCCCGTAACTCTAAACGAGCCAGAAGTTTTGCCCGTCCGAATAATCGATATCTATAGGGTGCGACATCCGCGGTGCAAGGTGCAACATCCGTCCGAAATGGCGAAACAGTGCCGTACGACTTTTAGAAATGCGTGCATGGATTTGAAACGGAACAGTACCATGTTGCACCACTCTCCAGCGATGGTAAATCGAAGACGAGGCACGGTAATCCGTTTTACCGTAAAAATCCGGTGTCAAAAAAACGAAGGGTAAAAAACTTACGAGACCCGATTGAGATTCGGGTTGTCCTTTTAGGGCATTAATCTATCCGTTGACGGCTGAAAAGTGGTCAAAGCCGTAGAACTCATCGTGGCCTTCGTTTTGAACGGTTATGGCTCCTATAACTCTAAACGAGCCAGAAGTTATGGCCGTCCGAATAATCGATATCTACAGGGTGCAACATCCGCGGTGCAAGGTGCAACATCCGTCCGAAATGGCAAAACAGTGCCGTACGACTTTTAGAAATGCGTGCATTGATTTGAAATGGAACAGTACCATGGTGCACCACTCTCCAGCGATGGTAAATCGAAGACGAGGCACGGTAATCCCGTTTTACCGTAAAAATCTGGTGTCGACAAAACGAAGGGTAAAAAACTTACGAGACCCAATTGAGATTCGGGTTGTCCTTTTTGGGCATTAATCTATCCGTTGACGGCTGAAAGCTGTCAAAGCCGTAGAACTCAACGTGGCCTTCATTTTGATAGGTTATGGCTCCCGTAACTCTAAACGAGCCAGAAGTTATTGCCGTCTGAATAATCGATATCTACAGGGTGCAACATCCGCGGTGCAAGGTGCAACATCCGTCCGAAATGGCGAAACAGTGTCGTACGACTTTTAGAAATGCGAGCATGGATTTGAAACGGAACAGTACCATGGTGCACACTCTCCAGCGATGGCAAATCGAAGACGAGGCACGCTAATACCGTTTTACCGTAAAAATCCGGTGTTAAAAAAACGAAGGGTAAAAAACTTACGGGATCCGATTGAGATTCGGGTTGTCCTTTTTAGGCACTAATCTATCCGTTGATAGCTGAAAGCTGACAAAACCGTAGAACTCATCGTGGCCTTCGTTTTGACAGGTTATGGCTCCCGTAACTCTAAATGAGCCAGAAGTTATGGCCGTCCGAATAATCGATATCTACAGGGTGCAACATCCGCGGTGCAAGGTGCAACATCCGTCCGAAATGGCGAAACAGTGTCGTACGACTTTTAGAAATGCGTGCATGGATTTGAAACGGAACACTACCTTGGTATACCACTCTCCAGCGATGGTAAATCGAAGACGGGGCACGGTAATCCCGTTTTACCGTAAAAATCCGGTGTCGAAAAAACGAAGTGTAAAAAACTTACTAGACCCGATTGAGATTCGGGTTGACCTTTTTGGGCATTAATCTATCCGTTGACGGCTGAAAGCGGTAAAAGCCGTAGAACTCATCGTGGCCTTAGTTTTGACAGGTTATGGCTCCCGTAACTCTAAACGAGCCAGAAGTTATGGCCGTCCGAATAATCGATATCTACAGGTGCAACATCCGCGGTGCAAGGTGCAACATCCGCCCGAAATGGCGCAACAGTGTCGTACGACTATTATAAATACGTGCTTGGATTTGAAACGGAACAGTACCATGGTGCACCACTCTCCAGCGATGGTAAATCAAAGGCGAGGCACCGTATTCCCGTTTACCGTAAAAATCCAGTGTCGAAAAAACGGAGGGTAAAAAACTTACGAGACCCGATTGAGATTCGGGTTGTCCTTTTCGGGCATTAATCTATCCGTTGACGGCTGAAAGATGTCAAAGCCGTAGAAATCACCGTGACCTTCGTTTTGATAGGTTACGGCACCCGTAACTCTAAACGAGCTAGAAGTTATGACTGTCCGAATAATCGATATATACAGGGTGCAACATCCACGGTGCAAGGTGCAACATCCGTCCGAAATGGCGAAACAGTGTCGTACGACATTTAGAAATGCGTGCATGGATTTGAAATGGAAAAGTACCATGGTGCACCACTCTCCAGCGATGGTAAATCGAAGACGAGCCACGGTAATCCCGTTTTACCGTAAAAATCCGGTGTCGAAAAAACGAAGGGTAAAAAACTTACGAACCCCGATTGAGATTCGAGTTGTCCTTTTCGGGCATTAATCTATCCGTTGACGGCTGAAAGCTGTCAAAGCTGTAGAACTCACCGTGGCCTTCGTTTTGACAGGTTATGTATCCCTTAAATCTAAACGAGCCAGAGGTTATGGCTGTCCGAATAATCGATATATACAAGGTGCAACATCCGCGGTGCAAGGTGCAACATCCGTCCGAAATGGCGAAACAGTGCCGTACGACTTTTAGAAATGCGTGCATGGATTTGAAATGAAACAGTACCATGGTGAACCACTCTCCAGCGATGGTAAATTGAAGACGAGCAACGGTAATCCCGTTTTACCGTAGAAATCCGGTGTCGAAAAAACGAAGGGTAAAAAACTTACGAGACCCGATTGAGATTCGGGTTGTCCTTTTCGGGCATTAATCTATCCGTTGACGGCTGAAAGCTGTCAAAGCTGTAGAACTCACCGTGGCCTTCGTTTTGAGAGGTTATGGCTCCCGTAACTCTAAACGAGCCAGAAGTTATGCCCGTCCGAATAATCGATATCTATAGGGTGCGACATCCGCGGTGCAAGGTGCAACATCCGTCCGAAATGGCGAAACGGTGTCGTACGACTATTAGAAATGCGTGCATGGATTTGAAACGGAACAGTACCATGGTGCACCACTCTCCAGCGATGGTAAATCGAAGGCGAGGCACGGTAATCCCGTTTTACCGTAAAAATCCGGTGTCGAAAAAACGAAAGGTAAAAAACTTACGAGGCCCGATTGAGATTCGGGTTGTCCTTTTTGGGCATTAGTCTATCCGTTGACGATTGAAAGCTGTAAAAGCCGTAGAACTCATCGTGGCCTTCGTTTTGACAGGTTATGGCTCCCTTAACTCTAAACGAGCCAGAAGTTATGGCCGTCCGAATAATCGATATCTACAGGGTGCAACATCCGCGGTGCAAGGTGCAACATCCGTTCGAAATGGCAAAACAGTGTCGTACGACTTTTAGAAATGCGTGCATGGATTTGAAACGGAACAGTGCCATAGTGCACCACTTTCCAGTGATGGTAAATCGAAGACGAGGCACGGTAATCCCGTTTTACTGTAACAATCCGGTGTCGAAAAAACGAAGGGTACAATACTTACGAGACCCGATTGAGATTCGGGTTGTCGATTTTGGGCATTAATCTATCCGTTGACGACTGAAACTTGTCAAAGCCATAGAACTCATTGTGGCCTTCGTTTTGAAAGGTTATGACTCCCGTAACTCTAAACGAGCCAGAAGTTATGGTCGTCCGAATAATCGATATCTACAGGGTGCAACATCTGCGGTGCAAGGTGCAACATCCGTCTGAAATTGCGAAACAGTGCCGTACGACTTTTAGAAAAGCGTGCTTGGATTTGAAACAGAACATTACCATGGTGCATCACTCTCCAGCGATGGTAAATCGAAGACGAGCCACGGTAATCCCGTTTTACCGTAAAAATCCGGTGTCAAAAAAACGAGGGGTAAAAAACTTACGAACCCCGATTGAGATTCGGGTTGTCCTTTTCGGGCATTAATCTATCCGTTGACGGCTGAAAGCTGTCGAAGCTGTAGAACTCACCGTGGCCTTCGTTTTGACAGGTTATGGCTCCCGTAAATCTAAACAAGCCAGAAGTTATGGCTGTCCGAATAATCGATATATATACAGGGTGCAACATCCGCGGTGCAAGGTGCAACATCCGTACGAAATGTCAAAACAGTGCCGTACGACTTTTAGAAATGCGTGCATGGATTTGAAACGGAACAATACCATGGTGCACCACTCTCCAGCGATGGTAAATCGAAGACGAGGCACGGTAAACCCGTTTTACCGTAAAAATCCAGTGCCGAAAAACCGAAGGGTAAAAAACTTACGAGACCCGATTGAGATTCGGGTTGTCCTTTTTGGGCATTAATCTATACATTAACGGCTGAAAACCGTCAAAGCTGTAGAACTCACCGTGGCCTTCGTTTAGATAGGTTATGGCTCCCGTAACTCTAAACGAGCCAGAAGTTATGGCCGTCCGAATAATCGATATCTACAGGGTGCAACATCCACGGTGCAAGGTGCAACATCCGTCCGAAATGGCGAAACGGTGTCGTACGACTATTAGAAATGCGTGCATGGATTTGAAACGGAACATTACCATGGTGCACCACTCTCCAGCGATGGTAAATCGAAGACGAGCCACGGTAATCCCGTTTTACCGTAAAAATCCGGTGTCGAAAAAACGAAGGGTAAAAAACTTACGAACCCAGATTGAATAATCGATATCTATAGGGTGCAACATCCGCGGTGCAAGGTGCAACATCCGTCCGAAATGGCGAAACAGTGTTGTACGACTTTTAGAAATGCGTGCATGGATTTCAAATGGAACAGTGCCATGGTGCACCACTCTCCAGCGATGGTAAATCGAAGGCGAGGCACAGTAATCCCGTTTTACCGTAAAAATCTGGTGTCGAAAAAACGAAGGGTAAAAAACTTACGAGACTCGATTGAGATTCGGGTTGTCCTTTTCGGGCATTAATCTATTCGTTGACGGCTGAAAGCAGTCAAAGCCGTAGAACTCATCGTGTCCTTCGTTTTGACAGGTTATGGCTCCCGTAACTCTAAACGAGCAAGAAGTCATGGTCGTCCGAATAATCGATATCTACAGGGTGCAACATCCGCGGTGCAAGGTGCAACATCCGTCCGAAATGGCGAAACAGTGCCGCACGACTTTTAGAAATGCATGCATGGATTTGAAACGGAACAGTACCATGGTGCACCACTCTCCAGCGATGGTAAATCGAAGACGAGGCACGGTAATCCCGTTTTACCGTAAAAATCCGGTGTCGAAAAAACGAAGGGTAAAAAACTTACGAGACCCGATTCAGATTCAGGTTGTCCTTTTTGGGCATTAATCTATCCGTTGACGGCTGAAAGTGGTCAAAGCCGTAGAACTCATCGTGGCCTTCGTTGTGACAGGTTATGGCTCCCATAACTCTAAACGAGCCAGAAGTTATGGCCGTCCGAATAATCGATATGTACATGGTGCAACATCCGCGGTGCAAGGTGCAACATCCGTCCGAAATGGCGAAACAGTGCCGTACGACTTTTAGAAATGCATGCATGGATTTGAAACGGAACAGTACCATGGTGCACCACTCTCCAGCGATGGTAAATCGAAGACGAGGCACGGTAATCCTGTTTTACCGTAAAAATACGGTGTCGAAAAAACGAAGGGTAAAAAACTTACGAACCCAGATTGAATAATCGATATCTATAGGGTGCAACATCCGCGGTGCAAGGTGCAACATCCGTCCGAAATGGCGAAACAGTGTTGTACGACTTTTAGAAATGCGTGCATGGATTTCAAATGGAACAGTGCCATGGTGCACCACTCTCCAGCGATGGTTGATCGAAGGCGAGGCACAGTAATCCCGTTTTACCGTAAAAATCTGGTGTCGAAAAAACGAAGGGTAAAAAACTTACGAGACTCGATTGAGATTCGGGTTGTCCTTTTCGGGCATTAATCTATTCGTTGACGGCTGAAAGCAGTCAAAGCCGTAGAACTCATCGTGGCCTTCGTTTTGACAGGTTATGGCTCCCGTAACTCTAAACGAGCAAGAAGTCATGGCCGTCCGAATAATCGATATCTACAGGGTGCAACATCCGCGGTGCAAGGTGCAACATCCGTCCGAAATGGCGAAACAGTGCCGCACGACTTTTAGAAATGCATGCATGGATTTGAAACGGAACAGTACCATGGTGCACCACTCTCCAACGATGGTAAATCGAAGACGAGGCACGGTAATCCCGTTTTACCGTAAAAATCCGGTGTCGAAAAAACGAAGGGTAAAAAACTTACGAGACCCGATTCAGATTCAGGTTGTCCTTTTTGGGCATTAATCTATCCGTTGACGGTTGAAAGTGGTCAAAGCCGTAGAACTCATCGTGGCCTTCGTTGTGACAGGTTATGGCTCCCATAACTCTAAACGAGCCAGAAGTTATGGCCGTCCGAATAATCGATATGTACATGGTGCAACATCCGCGGTGCAAGGTGCAACATCCGTCCGAAATGGCGAAACAGTGTCGTACGAATTTTAGAAATGCGTGCATGGATTTGAAACGGAACAGTGCCATGGTGCACCACTCTCCAGCGATGGTAAATCGAAGACGATTGAGATTCGGGTTGCACCACTTATCGTGGTTTTACCGTAAAAAACAGGTGTCGAAAAAATGAAGGGTAAAAAACTTACGAGACCCGATTGAGATTCGGGTTGTCCTTTTTGGGCATTAATCTATCCGTTGACGGCTGAAAGCGGTCAAAGCCGTAGAACTCACCGTGGCCTTCGTTTAGACAAGTTATGGCTCCCGAAACTCTAAACGAGCCAGAAGTTATGACCGTCCGAATAATCGATATCTACAGGGTGCAACATCCGCGGTGCAAGGTGCAACATCCGTCCGAAATGGCGAAACAGTGCCGTACGACTTTTAGAAATGCATGCATGGATTTGAAACGGAACAGTACCATGGTGCACCACTCTCCAGCGATGGTAAATCGAAGACGAGGCACGGTAATCCTGTTTTACCGTAAAAATACGGTGTCGAAAAAACGAAGGGTAAAAAACTTACGAGACCCGATTGCGATTCGGGTTGTCCTTTTTGGGCATTAATCTATCCGTTGACGGCTAAAAGCTGTCAAAGCTGTAGAACTCATCGTGGCCTTCGTTTTGACAGGCTATGGCTTCCGTTACTCTAAACGATCCACAAGTTATGCCCGTCCGAATAATCGATATCTACAGGGTGCGACATCCGCGGTGCAAGGTGCAACATCCGTCCGAAATGGCAAAACAGTGTCGTACGACGTTTAGAAATGTGTGCATGGATTTGAAACGGAATAGTACCATGGTGCACCGCTCTCCAGCGATGGTAAATCGAAGACGAGGCACGGTAATCCCGTTTTACCGCAAAAATCCGGTGTCGAAAAAACGAAGGGTAAAAAACTTACGAGACCCGATTGAGATTCGGGTTGTCCTTTTTGGGCATTAATCTATCCGTTGACGGCTGAAAGCAGTCAAAGCCGTAGAACTCACCGTGGCCCTCGTTTTGACAGGTTATGGCTCCCGTAACTCTAAACGATCCAGAAGTTACGGCCGTCCGAATAATCGATATCTACAGGGTGCAACATCCGCGGTGCAAGGTGCAACATCCGTCTGAAATGGCGAAACAGTGTCGTACGACTCTCAGAAATGCGTGCATGGATTTGAAACGGAACAGTACCATGGTGCACCACTCTCCAGCGATGGTAAATCGAAGGCGAGGCACGGTAATCCCGTTTTACCGTAAAAATCCGGTGTCGAAAAAACGAAAGGTAAAAAACTTACGAGGCCTGATTGAGATTCGGGTTGTCCTTTTTGGGCATTAGTCTATCCGTTGACGATTGAAAGCTGTCAAAGCCGTAGAACTCATCGTGGCCTTCGTTTTGACAGGTTATGGCTCCCTTAACTCTAAACGAGCCAGAAGTTATGGCCGTCCGAATAATCAATATCTACAGGGTGCAACATCCGCGGTGCAAGGTGCAACATCCGTCCGAAATGGCAAAACAGTGGCGTACGACTTTTAGAAATGCGTGCATGGATTTGAAACGGAACAGTGCCATGGTGCACCACTCTCCAGTGATGGTAAATCGAAGACGAGGCACGGTAATCCCGTTTTACTGTAAAAATCCGGTGTCGAAAAAACGAAGGGTACAATACTTACGAGACCCGATTGAGATTCGGGTTGTCGATTTTGGGCATTAATCTATCCGTTGACGGCTGAAACTTGTCGAAGCCATAGAACTCATTGTGGCCTTCGTTTTGACAGGTTATGACTCCCGTAACTCTAAACGAGCCAGAAGTTATGGTCGTCCGAATAATCGATATCTAGAGGGTGCAACATCCGCGGTGCAAGGTGCAACATCCGTCTGAAATTGCGAAACAGTGCCGTACGACTTTTAGAAAAGCGTGCTTGGATTTGAAACGGAACATTACCATGGTGCATCACTCTCCAGCGATGGTAAATCGAAGACGTGCCACGGTAATCCCGTTTTACCGTAAAAATCCGGTGTCAAAAAAACGAAGGGTAAAAAACTTACGAACCCCGATTGAGATTCGGGTTGTCCTTTTCGGGCATTAATCTATCCATTGACGGCTGAAAGCTGTCGAAGCTGTAGAACTCACCGTGGCCTTCGTTTTGACAGGTTATGGCTCCCGTAAATCTAAACGAGCCAGAAGTTATGGCTGTCCGAATAATCGATATATATACAGGGTGCCACATCCGCAGTGCAAGGTGCAACATCTGTACGAAATGTCGAAACAGTGCCGTACGACTTTTAGAAATGCGAGCATGGATTTGAAATGGAACAGTACCATGGTGCACCACTCTCCAGCGATGGTAAATCGAAGACGAGCAACGGTAATCCCGTTTTACCGTAGAAATCCGGTGTCGAAAAAACGAAGGGTAAAAAACTTACGAGACCCGATTGAGATTCGGGTTGTCCTTTTCGGGCATTAATCTATCCGTTGACGGCTGAAAGCTGGCAGAGCTGTAGAACTCACCGTGGCCTTCGTTTTGAGAGGTTATGGCTCCCGTAACTCTAAACGAGCCAGAAGTTATGCCCGTCCGAATAATCGATATCTATAGGGTGCGACATCCGCGGTGCAAGGTGCAACATCCGTCTGAAATGGCAAAACGGTGTCGTACGACTATTAGAAATGCGTGCATGGATTTGAAACGGAACAGTACCATGGTGCACCACTCTCCAGCGATGGTAAATCGAAGACGAGGCACGGTAATCCCGTTTTACCGTAAAAATCCGGTGTCAAAAAAACGAAGGGTAAAAAACTTACGAGACCCGATTGAGATTCTGGTTGTCCTTTTAGGGCATTAATCTATCCGTTGATGGCTGAAAGTGGTCAAAGCCGTAGAACTCTACCATGGCCTTCGTTTTGACCGGTTATGGCTCCTATAACTCTAAACGAGCCAGAAGTTATGGCCGTCCGAATAATCGATATCTACAGGGTGCAACATCCGCGGTGCAAGGTGCAACATCCGTCCGAAATGGCAAAACAATGCCGTACGACTTTTAGAAATGCGTGCATGGATTTGAAATGGAACAATACCATGGTGCACCACTCTCCAGCGATGGTAAATCGAAGACGAGGCACGGTAATCCCGTTTTACCGTAAAAATCTGGTGTCGACAAAACGAAGGGTAAAAAACTTAAGAGACCCGATTGAGATTCGGGTTGTCCTTTTTGGGCATTAATCTATCCGTTGACGGCTGAAAGCTGTCAAAGCCGTAGAACTCAACGTGGCCTTCATTTTGACAGGTTATGGCTCCCGTAACTCTAAACGAGCCAGAAGTTATTGCCGTCCGAATAATCGATATCTACAGGGTGCAACATCCGCGGTGCAAGGTGCAACATCCGTCCGAAATGGCGAAACAGTGTCGTACGACTTTTAGAAATGCGTGCATGGATTTGAAACGGAACAGTACCATGGTGCACACTCTCCAGCGATGGCAAATCGAAGACGAGGCACGCCAATACCGTTTTACCGTAAAAATCCGGTGTCAAAAAAACGAAGGGTAAAAAACTTACGGGACCCGATTGAGATTCGGGTTGTCCTTTTTAGGCACTAATCTATCCGTTGATAGCTGAAAGCTGACAAAGCCGTAGAACTCATCGTGGCCTTCGTTTTGATAGGTTATGGCTCCCGTAACTCTAAATGAGCCAGAAGTTATGGCTGTCCGAATAATCGATATCTACAGGGTGCAACATCCGCGGTGCAAGGTGCAACATCCGTCCGAAATGGCGAAACAGTGTCGTACGACTTTTAGAAATGCGTGCATGGATTTGAAACGGAACACTACCTTGGTGTACCACTCTCCAGCGATGGTAAATCGAAGGCGGGGCACGGTAATCCCGTTTTACCGCAAAAATCCGGTGTCGAAAAAACGAAGTGTAAAAAACTTACTAGACCCGATTGAGATTTGGGTTGACCTTTTTGGGCATTAATCTATCCGTTGACGGCTGAAAGCAGTAAAAGCCGTAGAACTCGTCGTGGCCTTAGTTTTGACAGGTTATGGCTCCCGTAACTCTAAACGAGCCAGAAGTTATGGCCGTCCGAATAATCGATATCTACAGGTGCAACATCCGCGGTGCAAGGTGCAACATCCGTCCGAAATGGCGAAACAGTGTCGTACGACTTTCATAAATACGTGCTTGGATTTGAAATGGAACAGTACCATGGTGCACCACTCTCCAGCGATGGTAAATCAAAGGCGAGGCACCGTAATCCCGTTTACCGTAAAAATCCGGTGTCGAAAAAACGAAGGGTAAAAAACTTACGAGACCCGATTGAGATTCGGGTTGTCCTTTTCGGGCATTAATCTATCCGTTGACGGCTGAAAGATGTCAAAGCCGTAGAAATCACCGTGGCCTTCGTTTTGACAGGTTATGGCACCCGTAACTCTAAACGAGCTAGAAGTTATGGCTGTCCGAATAATCGATATATACAGGGTGCAACATCCACGGCGCAAGGTGCAACATCCGTCCGAAATGGCGAAACAGTGTCGTACGACTTTTAGAAATGCGTGCATGGATTTGAAACAAAAAAGTACCATGGTGCACCACTCTCCAGCGATGGTAAATCGAAGACGATCCACGGTAATACCGTTTTACCGTAAAAATCCGGTGTCGAAAAAACGAAGGGTAAAAAACTTACGAACCCCGATTGAGATTCGAGTTGTCCTTTTCGGGCATTAATCTATCCGTTGACGGCTGAAAGCTGTCAAAGCTGTAGAACTCACCGTGGCCTTCGTTTTGACAGGTTATGTCTCCCTTAAATCTAAACGAGCCAGAAGTTATGGCTGTCCGAATAATCGATATATACAAGGTGCAACATCCGCGGTGCAAGGTGCAACATTCGTCCGAAATGGCGAAACAGTGCCGTACGACTTTTAGAAATGCGTGCATGGATTTGAAACGAAACAGTACCGTGGTGCACCACTCTCCAGCGATGGTAAATCGAAGACGAGCCACGGTAATCCCGTTTTACCGTAAAAATCCGGTGTCGAAAAAACGAAGGGTAGAAAACTTACGAACCCCGATTGAGATTCGGGTTGTCCTTTTCGGGCATTAATCTATCCGTTGACGGCTGAAAGATGTCAAAGCTGTAGAACTCACCGTGGCCTTCGTTTTGACAGGTTAAGGCTCTCGTAACTCTAAATGAGCAAGAAGTTATGACCGTCCGAATAATCGATATCTACAGGGTGCAACATCCGCGGTGCAAGGTGCAACATCCGTCCGAAACGGCGAAACAGTGCCGTATGACTTTTTGAAATGCGTGAATGGATTTGAAACGGTACAATACCATGGCGCACCACTCTCCAGCGATGGTAAATCGAAGACGAGGCACGGTAAACCCATTTTACCGTAAAAATCCGGTGCCGAAAAAACGAAGGGTAAAAAACTTACGAGACCCGATTGAGATTCGGGTTGTCCTTTTTGGGCATTAATCTATACGTTGACGGTTGAAAACCGTCAAAGCCGTAGAACTCACCGTGGCCTTCGTTTAGACAGGTTATGGCTCCCGTAACTCTAAACGAGCCAGAAGTTATGGTCGTCCGAATAATCGATATCTACAGGGTGCAACATCCACGGTGCAAGGTGCAACATCCGTCCGAAATGGCGAAACATTGTCGTACGACTTTTAGAAATGCGTGCATGGATTTGAAACGGAACATTACCATGGTGCACCACTCTCCAGCGATGGTAAATCTAAGACGAGCCACGGTAATCCCGTTTTACCGTAAAAATCCGGTGTCGAAGAAACGAAGGGTAAAAAACTTACGAACCCAGATTGAGATTCGGGTTGTCCTTTTCGGGCATTAATCTATCCGTTGACGGTTGAAAGCTGTCAAAGCTGTAGAACTCACCGTGGCCTTCGTTTTGACAGGTTACGGCTCCCGTAACTCTAAAAGAGCCAGAAGTTATGACCGTCCGAATAATCGATATCTATAGGGTGCAACATCCGCGGTGCAAGGTGCAACATCCGTCCGAAATGGCGAAACAGTGTCGTACGAATTTTAGAAATGCGTGCATGGATTTCAAATGGAACAGTGCCATGGTGCACCACTCTCCAGCGATGGTAAATCGAAGGCGAGGCACAGTAATCCCGTTTTACCGTAAAAATCTGGTGTCGAAAAAACGAAGGGTAAAAAACTTATGAGACTCGATTGAGATTCAGGTTGTCCTTTTCGGGCATTAATCTATCCGTTGACGGCTGAAAGCAGTCAAAGCCTTAGAACTCATCGTGGCCTTCGTTTTGACAGGTTCTGGCTCCCGTAACTCTAAACGAGCCAGAAGTTATGGCCGTCCGAATAATCGATATCTACAGGGTGCAACATCCGCGGTGCAAGGTGCAACATCCGTCCGAAATGGCGAAACAGTGCCGCACGACTTTTAGAAATGCATGCATGGATTTGAAACGGAACAGTACGATGGTGCACCACTCTCCAGCGATGGTAAATCGAAGACGAGGCATGGTAATCCCGTTTTACCGTAAAAATCCGGTGTCGAAAAAACGAAGGGTAAAAAATTTACGAGACCCGATTCAGATTCAGGTTGTCCTTTTTGGGCATTAATCTATCCGTTGACGGCTGAAAGTGGTCAAAGCCGTAGAACTCATCGTGGCCTTCGTTGTGACAGGTTATGGCTCCCATAACTCTAAACGAGCCAGAAGTTATGGCCGTCCGAATAATCGATATGTACATGGTGCAACATCCGCGGTGCAAGGTACAACATCTGTCCGAAATGGCGAAACAGTGTCGTACGACTTTTAGAAATGCGTGCATGGATTTGAAACGGAACAGTGCCATGGTGCACCACTCTCCAGCGATGGTAAATCGAAGACGATTGAGATTCGGGTTGCACCACTTACCGTGGTTTTACCGTAAAAAACAGGTGTCGAAAAAATGAAGGGTAAAAAACTTACGAGACCCGATTGAGATTCGGGTTGTCCTTTTTGGGCATTAATCTATCCGTTGACGGCTGAAAGCGGTCAAAGCGGTAGAACTCACCTTGGCCTTCGTTTAGACAAGTTATGGCTCCCGTAACTCTAAACGAGCCAGAAGTTATGGCCGTCCGAATAATCGATATCTACAGGGTGCAACATCCGCAGTGCAAGGTGCAACATCCGTCCGAAATGGCGAAACGGTGCCGTACGACTTTTAGAAATGCATGCATGGATTTGAAACGGAACAGTACCATGGTGCACCACTCTCCAGCGATGGTAAATCGAAGACGAGGCACGGTAATCCCATTTTACAGTAAAAATACGGTGTCGAAAAAACGAAGGATAAAAAACTTACGAGACCCGATTGCGATTCGGGTTGTCCTTTTTGGGCATTAATCTATCCGTTGACGGCTGGAAGCTGTCAGAGCCGTAGAACTCATCATGGCCTTCGTTTTGACAGGTTACGGCTCCCGTAACTTTTAACAAGCCAGAAGTTATGGCCGTCCGAATAATCGATATCTACAGGGTGCAACATCCGCGGTGCAAGGTGTAACATTCGTCTGAAATGGCGAAACAGTGCCGTACGACTTTTAGAAATACGTGCATTGATTTGAAACGGAACAGTACCATGGTGCACCACTATCTAGCGATGGTAAATCGAAGGTGAGGCACGGTAATCCCGTTTTACCGTAAAAAAACCGGTGTCGAAAAAACGAAGGGTAAAAAACTTACGAGACCCGATTGAGATTTGGGTTGTCATTTTTAGCATTAATCTATCCGTTGACGGCTGAAAGCTGTCAAAGTCGTAGAACTCATCGTGGCCATCGTTTTGACAGGTTATGGCTCCCGTAGTTCTAAACGAGCCAGAAGTTATGGCCGTCCGAATAATCGATATCTACAGGGTGCAACATCCACGGTGCAAGGTGCAACATCTGTCCGAAATGGTGAAACAGTGTCATACGACTTTTAGAAATGCGTGCATGGATTTGAAATGGAACAGTACCATGGTGCACCACTCTTCAGCGATGGTAAATCGAAGACGAGGCACGGTAATCCCGTTTTACCGTAAAAACCCGGTGTCGAAAAAACGAAGGGTAAAAAACTTACGAGACCCAATTGAGATTCGGGTTGTCCTTTTTGGGCATTAATCTATCCGTTGACGGCTGAAAGCAGTCAAAGCCGTAGAACTCATCGTATCCTTCGTTTTGACAGGTTATGGCTCCCGTAACTCTAAACGAGCCAGAAGTTATGGCCGTCCGAATAATCGATATCTACAGGGTGCAACATCCGCGGTGCAAGGTGCAACATCCGTCCGAAGTGGCGAAACAGTGCCGCACGAATTTTAGAAATGCATGCATGGATTTGAAACGGAACAGTACCATGGCGCACCACTCTCCAGCGATGGTAAATCGAAGACGAGGCACGGTAATCCCGTTTTACCGTAAAAATCCGGTGTCGAAAAAACGAAGGGTAAAAAACTTACGAGACCCGATTCAGATTCAGGTTGTCCTTTTTTGGCATTAATCTATCCGTTGACGGCTGAAAGTGGTCAAAGCCGTAGAACTCATCGTGGCCTTCGTTGTCACAGGTTATGGCTCCCATAACTCTAAACGAGTCAGAAGTTATGGTCGTCCGAATAATCGATATGTACATGGTTCAACATCCGCGGTGCAAGGTGCAACATCCGTCCGAAATGGCGAAGCAGTGTTGTACGATTTTTAGAAATGCGTGCATGGATTTGAAACGGAACAGTACCATGGTGCACCACTCTCCAGCGATGGTAAATCGAATACGACGCATGGTAATCCCGTTTTACCGTAAAAATACGGTGTCGAAAAAACGAAGGTAAAAAACTAACGAGACCCGATTGAGATTCGGGTTGTCCTTTTTGGGCATTAATCTATCCGTTGACGGCTGAAAGCTGTCAAAGCCGTAGAACTCATCGTGGCCTTCGTTTTGACAGGTTATGGCTCCCGTAACTCTAAACGAGCCAGAAGTTATGGCCGTTCGAATAATCGATATCTACAGGGTGCAACATCCGCGGTGCATGGTGCAACATCCGTCCGAAATGGCAAAACTGTGCCGTACGACTTTTAGAAAAGCGTGCATGGATTTGAAACGGAACAGTACCATGGTGCACCACTCTCCAGCGATGGTAAATCGAAGGCGAGGCACGGTAATCCCGTTTTACCGTAAATATCCGGTGTCGAAAAAACGAAGGGTAAAAACTTACGAACCCCGATTGAGATTCGAGTTGTCCTTTTCGGGCATTAATCTATCCGTTGATGGCTGAAAACTGTCAAAGCTGTAGAACTCACTGTGGCCTTCGTTTTGACAGGTTATGGTTCCCGTAAATCTAACCGAGCCAGAGGTTATGGCTGTCCGAATAATTGATATATACAGGGTGCAACATCCGCGGTGCAAGGTGCAACATTCGTCCGAAATGGCGAAACAGTGCCGTACGACTTTTAGAAATGCGTGCATGGATTTGAAACGGAACAGTACCCTGGTGCACCACTCTCCAGCGATGGTAAATCGAAGATGAGCCACGGTAATCCCGTTTTACCGTGAAAATCCGGTGTCGAAAAAACGAAGGGTAAAAAACTTACGAACCCCGATTGAGATTCGGTTTGTCCTTTTCGGGCATTAATCTATCTGTTGACGGCTGAAAGCTGTCAAAGCTGTAGAAATCACCGTAGCCTTTGTTTTGACAGGTTATGGCTCCCGTAACTCTAAACGAGCCAGAAGTTATTCCCGTCCGAAAAATAGATATCTACAGGGTGCAACATCCGCGGTGCAAGGAGCAACATCCGTCCGAAATGGCGAAACAGTGACGTACGACTTTTAGAAATGCGTGCATGGATTTGAAACGGAATAGTACCGTGGTGCACCACTCTCCAGCCATGGTAAATCGAAGACGAGGCACGGTAATCCCGTTTTACCGTAAAAATCCGGTGTCGAAAAAACGAAGGGTAAAAAACTTACGAGACCCAATTGAGATTCGGGTTGTCCTTTTTGGGCACTAATCTATCCGTTGACGACTGAAAGCAGTCAAAGCCGTAGAACTCATCGTATCCTTCGTTTTGACAGGTTATGTCTCCCGTAACTCTAAACGAGCCAGAAGTTATGGCCGTCCGAACAAACGATATCTACAGGGTGCAACATCCGCGGTGTAAGGTGCAACATCCGTCCGAAATTGCGAAACAGTGTCGTACGACTTTTAGAAATGTGTGCATGGATTTGAAACGGAACAGTACCATGGTGCACCACTCTCCAGCGATGGTAAATCAAAGACGAGGCATGGTAATCCCGTTTTACCGTAAAAATCCGGTGTCGAAAAAACGAAGGGTAAAAAACTTACGAGTCCCGATTGAGATTCGGGTTGTTCTTTTTGGGCATTAATCTATCCGTTGACGGCTATAAGCTGTCAAAGCCGTAGAAATCATCGTGCCCTTCGTTTTGACAGGTTATGGCTCCCGTAACTCTAAATGAGCCAGAAGTTATGGCCGTCCGAATAATCGATATCTACAGGGTGCATCATTCGCGGTGCAAGGTGCAACATCCGTCCGAAATGGCGAAACTGTGCCGTACGACTTTTAGTAAAGCGTGCATGGATTTGAAACGGAACAGTACCATGGTGCACCACTTTCCAGCGATGGTAAATCGAAGGCGAGGCACGGTAGTCCTGTTTTACCGTAAAAATCCAGTGTCGAAAAAACGAAGGGTAAAAAACTTACGAGACCCGATAGAGATTCGGGTTGTCCTTTTTGAGCATTAATCTATCTGTTGACGACTAAAAGCTGTCAAAGCCGTAGAACTCATCGTGGCCTTCGTTTTCACAGGTTATGGCTCCCGTAACTCTAAACGAGCCAGAAGTTATGGCCGTCCGAATAATCGATATCTACAGGGTGCAACATCCGCGGTGCAAGGTGCAACATTCGTCCGAAATGGCGAAACAGTGCCGTACGACTTTTAGAAATGCGTGCATGGACTTGAAACGGAACAGTACCATGGTGCACCACTCTCCAGGGATGGTAAATCGAAGACGAGCCACGGTAATCCCGTTTTACCGTAAAAATCCGGTGTCAAAAAAACGAAGGGTAAAAAACTTACGAACCCCGATTGAGATTCGGGTTGTCCTTTTTGGGCATTAATCTATCCGTTGACAGCTAAAAGCTGTCAAAGCTATAGAACTCACCGTGGCCTTCGTTTTGACAGTTTATGGCTCCCGTAACTCTAAACGAGCCAGAAGTTATGGCTGTCCGAATAATCGATATATACAGGGTGCAACATCCGCGGTGCAAGGTGCAACATCTGTCCGAAATGGCGAAACAGTGTCGTACGACTTTTACAAATGCATGCATGGATTTGAAGCGGAACAGTACCATGATGCACCACTCTCCAGTGATGGTAAATCGAAGACGAGGCACGGTAATCCAGCTTTAACGTAAAAATCCGGTGTCGAAAAAACGAAGGGTAAAAAACTAACGAGACCCGATTGAGATTCGGGTTGTCCTCTTTGGGCATTAATCTATCCGTTGACGGCTTAAAGCGGTCAATGCCGTAGAACTCACCGTGGCCTTCGTTTTGATAGGTTATGGCTCCCGTAACTCTGAACGAGCCAGAAGATATGGCCGTCCGAATAATCGATATCTACAGGGTGCAACATCCGCGGGGCAAGATGCAACATCCGTCCGAAATGGCAAAACAGTGTCGTACGACTTTTAGAAATGCATGCATGGATTTGGAACGGAATAGTACCATGGTGCACCACTCTCCAGCGATGGTAAATCGAAGACGAGGCACGATAATCACGTTTTACCGTAAAAATCCGGTGTCGAAAAAACGAAGTGTAAAAAACTTACGAGACCCGATTGAGATTCGGGTTGTCCTTTTGGGCATTAATCTACCCGTTAACGGCTGAAAGCTGTCAAATCCGTAGAACTCATCGTAGCCTTCGTTTTGACAGGTTATGGCTCCCGTAACTCTAAACGAGCCAGAAGTTATGGCCGTCCGAATAATCGATATCTACAGTGTGCAACATCCGCGGTGCAAGGTGCAACATCCGTCCGAAATGGAGAAACTGTGCCGTACGACGTTTAGAAACATGTGCATGGATTTGAAACGGAACAGTACCATGGTGCACCACTCTCCAACGATGGTAAATCGAAGGCAAGGCACGGTAATCCCGTTTTACCGTAAAAATCAGGTGTCGAAAAAGCGAAGGGTAAAAAACTTACGAGGCCCGATTGAGATTCGGGTTGTCCTTTTTGGGCATTAATCTATCCGTTGACGGCTGAAAGTTGTCAAAGCCGTAGAACTCATCGTGGCCTTCGTTTTGACAGGTTATGGCTCCCGTAACTCTAAACGAGCCAGAAGTTATGGTCGTCCGAATAATCGATATCTACCGGGTGCAACATCCGCGGTGCAAGGTGCAATATTCGACCGAAATGGCGAAACAGTGCCGTACGACTTTTAGAAATGCGTGCATGGATTTGAAACGGAACGGTACCATGGTGCACCACTCTCCAGCGATGGTAAATGCAACGAACCGTATTTTACGTGTCGATAAAATCGTAAAATAGTTGCTTTAAGTCGTTGTTAAGTTATTTGGAGTTTGAGTCGACCATAGCTTAAGTCGTATGGAGGATAGCTCGTGTGAGCGACTTAAGGAGTTGGGCTGACTTAAGGTGGTAGGCGAGTTAGTGGTGTTGTCGACTTAGTGTTAGACCTAGTTGGGACAGTGACCGACTCATAGGGTGACGACTTAAGGCTTAGGCGACTCAAGGAGGCAGGCCGGCTTCGGGTTAGATAGGTTTGCGACTTAGGGGCTGCCACGGGTTAGCATAACTAACGGGTTAGCTTAGCTAGCGAGTTAGCAGAGATAGCGGGTTAGCGAGTTAGCGAGTTAGTGGTAGATGAAGTTAGCGACCTAGTAGATTTGGACGAGTTAGGTGAGTGGCTTTAAGTCGTGAGACCCAGTGTGTGTTAAGTCGGCAAGTGGCCTGAGTCGTAAGTCGTGCCGCATGCTTTAGTGTTAAGTCGTGTGAGAGTTAGGTCAGCTATGCTGATGAGTCCTGTGGTAGATAAGTCGTTGGGTCGGCCTTGGGTTAAGTCATAGGCTTTGTTGAGTCTTGAGTCGTGGGCTTATAAGTCGCGAGCGACTTAGAGCTAAGTCGTTAACTCGTGAACGAGTTAGGGGCGAACGGGTCAGTGATTTTCAGCATATAAATAGAAGGCTTTGGCTCACCTTTTGGCACCGGATTTTGAAGCAACGAAGTGCTGCCATTTTGAGATCTCGACTACAGCATTTCTTCATCTTCTTTTCTCCACTCCAATCTAGTTCTAACATCCATCCAAGATCGAAGATCGAGATTGAAGATCCAAGAGCCAAAGTTGAAGATCTTCATCCAACGAAGCTAGATTTCATCGTTTCAAGCGGGATTTCGACGAATCAAGTTTGAATCTTCGCTGTCCAGATCTGAAGTTGATAGTTTTTGAAGTGTTTGGGTGATTTGGTGAGTGGTGTTTATCTCTCACGCGGACCCAAAGGAGTATATTGGTTTGGTGGTTTGTCGGAGTGTTGTAGATGGTGGTTTTATGCATTTTTCCTTAGATTCAAGTGTAGATCCATTCTTATGAAGACGTTTACTTTTGCAAGTTCATTCATCAAGTTGTAGAGATAAAACCCATGATTTATATTTGTTAGATCTATGCTAAAAACCCATGATTCATGTATGTTAGATCTATGCTCATTTATTTACGAAATTGCCATTTTAGTTATAAATGCCTATTTAGATCTTGATTGACTACTTATTTGTTTGGATTAATGTTGTCTTGTTTGATTGTTGTGAATGAGTTATCTAGTTGATAGATTTGGACAAGTATGGTCAAAGACGATTCAAAAGCTACGGAAGAGGCTCTTGAATGGTGAAAGCTGCTTAAAACATATGTAGCGGATGTTGAAGCTCATATGTATGGATTGGATGATGTTGAGATGGAACTTTGCCATGATGCGATGAGGCAAACCATGATGTTGAGATGAGACTTTACTATGATGCGATGAAGCGAAGTATGATGTGAGTCTTGGCATAATCCAGGCAGGGATCATTCCAAGCATGTTGATAACTCGAGGGATGGTTCGAGTTGGGTGATAATGGATTGCTCGAGAGGTAACTTGGGCCAGCATGGTAATAGTCGTCGAGGAGGATGACTAGGAGGCTGAGATCTCATCGTTGTTCAAGGTTCTAGCATGCTCAAAAGCAAGAGTACATGGGGCGCCCAAAACGACTACAGGTAGGTAGTCGGGACATCCAAAAGACTACAGGCAGGTAGTCGAGTACTCTGGGCAGAGTAGGTAAGTCCTAGGCACAGGCTGCGACGACGTGCGGAGTTATGTCTAGAACTGGGGTTACCATTAGCCCTTGACAGGTGGTCATTCATCTAACGGTGAAATCAAGGCAATGATAACAGTGATAGCCAGAGTCATGGATGTTTGGACGCTTGGTTGTATCATCATTCGGTCTCAAGAGCGGTGTTTTCTGGGTGCTTATCTGATCTTGGTTTAGGCCTTGGGGGTTTGTATTTGGAAAACATCGACCTTGACTCAAGTGGTTATTGCTTTACCTTAATTGTCTGCTATGTTATGCTTGCTTCTCCTTAGTGTGTGTCTGGGGGCTGTCACTGTAGAAAGAGGTGGAGTGGGATGGTTTGGTTCCTACTCCTTTTATCCCTTATGCTCTTTTGGTATGTTTGATAGTTGATTTACTGCTCACTAAGACTTTGTCTGACTCAAGGTTTTATGTCTCCTCTTATTACCTTGGGTTGTTCATCCATGTTGGGATGGGCAGACTAGGTAGCAGGTGACAGGTGCTGTTCATGGAGGTCTACGTTGATGATGATGAGGACGAGCAGGAGGCTTTTGCATATTATTTCATATTATATGTACTGGGTGTTCCGCTGCTGTATTTGTTTGAGTGTTATGTAGTGAGGCTTTGATGTATGGATGATTCATATGTTTGTATAAAACTATTATGATGCTTATATGATGATGTTCTGTTCTTTGGAGCTTCACTATATTATATTTCTCTATTGTATTTTATCCATGCGCTGTGAGTTGTACGATAGAGTTTGCTGTTTTATTTTACCCTGAATATCGTCCATGGCTTCCTGGCACGCCCTTCAGCGCACTTTTTCCTTCTTTTGGGTGCGGGAGTCATGGGCGGTCGTCACATTTGGTACCAGAGCCAGGTTAATCGATTTTAGCCAACGCTCGCTGACGTAACTATGTATGAGAGACGTAATTGTATTTTGATGGATGATTATTATATATATAATATAGTAGTTTAGAAGGATTTGAACTCCTTATGTAGTTGTTTCTCAAGGTGTTCTAAATCATTCCTTTTTGTAGATATTAAGGATGAGTCGAAGTGAGAGACAAGCTGCTAGGGAAAGCCGTGCTGCTGGGGGAGCTACTGACTATGGTGCAATGTTCGAAGCTATGATGACTTCGATCATGAGAAGAATACCAGCTTCAGGATCATCAGTGGATGTGGGAGTTCAAGTTCAAGCTCCAAGACCAGTGGATTTTGTTAAGCTTTGCAAGGACTATACTTCTCTTGGAGGAAAAGTTTTCTTGGAAACGGAATTGACCATTGAGGTGCAGAGATGGATTGATGCTTGTCGAAGGATTTTTGGTGACTTGGGGATTGAGGATGCAACTAAGAGGAAGCTTGCATCGAGACAGCTTCAGGGAAGAGCTGCTGATTGGTGGAATTCTATCACCATTGATACTCCAGAGGAAGAGATTATTTGGGAGCAATTCCAAGTCAAATTTGAAGCTAAGTTCATCTCTACGGCTCAGAAATCTGTTTTGTTTAAGAGGTTTTTAGAGCTCAAGAAAGGTGGAAGATCGGTTCTTGAGTATGTTTCTGAGTTTGAGGCTTTGTCCAAGTATGCCAGATCGTATATTGATTCTCCCTACCAAAAGAACGAGAAGTTTGTGATGGGCTTGGACGCTTATCTTGGGAGGCAGTTGGTGGATCATCTGGACGATCCGTTTGAGAAGATTATGGAAAAAGCCCTCAGGCATGAGTGTTTGTTTCCTAGGGAAAGTTCTGTTGTTGCTGTAACCAAGGAAGGATCTAGGCCACAGCAGAGTGGAAACAAGAAGAGGAAGCAGCAGCAACAGGGAGGTAAGAATGGCCAGAAGAAGCCGAAGGGCGAAATGATCTGCTACAACTGTCAGCAGAAGGGCCATCTCTCTAAAGATTGTAAGAATCCCAAGGTGCCGGGAAAGTGTTACAACTGTGATAAGTTGGGACATATCAAGAAGGATTGTCCAGAGCCGAGGAAGGACAGGCAGATTGTGCAAGCATATGCTTTGGGAACTGTGCCGTCGTCTTCAAAAGCTCCTACTGCTGAAGAGAAAGGGAAGAGTGTGGTGGTTCAAGGTACTCTTTCTATTTGTGGTGTTCCAGTTAGAGTGTTGTTTGATACTGGAGCGTCACATTCTTTTGTTTGTGATGATCTTGTAGGCCGGTTAGGTTTGAAACCGGATATTGTTGATAGACCATTGGTTGTGACAAATCCAGTCGGGGGTTCGTCTTGTTTGTGTATGTTATGCCGTGGTTTAGTCGTATCGAGTTACGATTGCTCGTTTGTTTGTGATTGCTTTGTTCTGAACTTTGCGGGGTTCGGAATTATTTTAGGTATGGACTGGTTTAGGAAGTATGCGGCAAGGATTGATTGTGAGAGGCTTGAGGTGACAGTCGGGAATGTGGAAAGGCGAAAGGTTGTGATACGATGTAAGCATGAAGAAGGCGTCTTCATGAGCTTCATGTATTCGCTGGTTGTTCCACGGGATGTACTGTCATCGGTGCCTATTGTGAATGAATTTGAGGATGTCTTTGACGAAGTCAAAGGACTACCGCCGCATAGGGAGATCGAGTTTCTTATTGATCTAGTTGAAGGAGCCAGACCTGTGGTGATGCCTCTTAGGCGGATGGCGCCTAGAGAGCAGCAAGAGTTGAAGGTGCAAGTTGATGACCTTTTGCAGAAAGGATTCATTCGGCGTAGTGTGTCCGAATGGGGTGCACCAGTTGTATTCGCAACCAAAGCGGATGGATCGTTGAGGTTGTGTGTGGATTATCGTGAGCTAAATAAAGTGACTAAGAAGAACAAGTATCCATTGCCGAGAATAGATGACTTGTTTGATCAGCTTCGCGAAGCTAAGGTGTTTTCTCAGATGGATTTGGCAATGGGATTTCACCAATTGAGAGTGGCGAAGGATAGTGTGCCGAAGACTCCTTTTAGGACACCATCCGGTTTTTATGAGTGGCTGGTAATGCCGGTTGGATTGACTAACGCACCAGCATATTTTGTGGACCTTATGAATAGAGTGTTTAGAGATCAGTTGAATAAGTTCGTGCTTGTGTTCGTGGATGATATTCTGATTTCTTCCAGAACTGAGGAGGAACACAAGACACACTTGAGAATTGTTTTGGAAATCTTACGAAAGCATCAGCTGAAGGCTAAGTTTTCGAAGTGTCACTTCTGGAAGAGTGAAGTGAGGTTCTTAGGCCATGTTATCTCTGGAAATGGAGTAGCGGTTGATCCCGCTAAGGTGGCAGTAATCCAGGATTGGATTAGACCTAAGAATGCATCTGATGTGAGAAGTTTTCTTGGATTAGCAGGATATTATCGTCGGTTTATCAAAGACTTTTCCAAGATAGCTACACCGTTAACAGGACTGACGAAAAAGAATCAGGTATTTATATGGGATGATAAGTGTGAACAAGCTTTCGTAATCCTGAAAGAGCGACTAACAAGTGCTCCTGTTTTGACTATTCCAAGTGGGAATGATGAGATGGTGGTTTACACCGATGCATGTGGTACTGGACTTGGAGCAGTGCTGATGCAGAAGGATAAAGTTGTTGCGTATGCCAGTCAACAACTGAAGCCGCATGAAAGGAATTATCCGACTCATGATTTGGAGTTAGCGGCGATTGTATTTGCTTTGAAGATGTGGAGACATTATCTTTTGGGAGTTCGATTCGAATTGTTTACAGATCATAAGTCGTTGAAGTATCTTTTCTCCCAAAAGGATTTGAATCTTCGGCAGCAACGATGGCTAGAGTTTTTAGCATCGTATGATTTTGGTATAGCCTATACTCCGGGAAAAGGCAACGCAGTGGTAGATGTGTTAAGTCGAAGACATGCAGGATTGGGAGCCATGTTTTCGGAATGGAAGAGTCTAGAGTACTTGGCTGAATTTGACTTCAGGCCTAGATGTGAATTGGAACCTGAGATGTTGGCAAACTTATCGATAAGGCCTACTCTTGTGGAGAGAATTGGCGAGAGCCAAAAGCGAGACGATAAGCTTGTCAAGATTATCCGAGATTTGGAATCTGGATTGAATCCAGAAAAGGATAAAGGATTTAAAGTCGATCGAGAGGGTTGGCTTCGAAAGCAAGGACGACTAGTTGTTCCTGATGTAGATGGATTGAGAGATGAAGTTCTTAGGGAAAGTCATCACTCGAAGTTGACAATTCATCCAGGTGGGAATAAGATGTATCGGGATATAAAGAGAACCTATTATTGGGAAGGCATGAAGAAGGATGTTGGAAATTTTATTTCCAAGTGTATGAACTGCCAGTTGGCAAAAGCTGAGAAGAAGAAGCCCAGTGGATTACTTCAGCCATTAGAGGTTCCTACATGGAAGTGGGAGCAAGTGTCGATGGATTTTATCGATGGCCTACCTAGAACCAGAGCGGGGAATGAAGGGATTTGGGTCATAGTAGATCGATTGACCAAGAGTGCAAGATTCATTCCTGTTCGATCAACTAGGACTGCATCGAAGTTGGCTGAGTTGTAAGTTAAGTGGATTGTTCGATTCCATGGTGTTCCGAAGAGTATAGTGAGCGATCGAGACCCATTGTTCACTAGTGGATTTTGGAAGAGTTTCCAGGAAGTTTTGGGAACTAAGTTGTGTTTGAGTACAGCTTACCACCCTCAAACAGATGGTCAGACTGAGAGAGTCAACCGATTTTTGGAAGATCTTCTCAAAGCCTGTGTTTTGGATTTCGGAGGATCATGGGAGGATCACCTTCATTTGGTGGAATTTGCATATAATAACAGTTATCTGTCAAGTATTGGTATGGCACCATATGAAGCACTGTATGGAAGACCGTGTAACTCTCCGACATGTTGGTTGGAAACTGGAGAAAAACTGATACTTGGGCCAGAGATGATTCGACAGACTTCGGATTGTATAGGGATTATTCGGCAACGAATGAAGGCAGCCCAAGATCGTCAGAAAAGTTATGCTAATAATCATCGTAAGGATTTGGAATTCGACGTAGGTGATATGGTTTTTGTGAAGATTTCTCCTCTGAAGAATGTTATTCGATTCGGGAAGAAAGGAAAGTTAACTCCGAGATTTGTTGGGCCATTCCCGATTATCGAGCAAATTGGAAAGCTCGCTTATAGATTGGAGTTACCGGAAAAGATGGCGGGTGTGCACAATGTTTTTCATGTATCTTATCTATGGAATTATGTGCATGACCCAACTACAGTGGTTTCTGCTGATAGCTGTGAAGATTTAGAGGTTGATCCAGTGGTTAGAAGACCTCGTAAGCCGCTTCGTGTTATTGGAACTGACATGAAACAGCTTAGGAGGAGGACGATTACGTTGCTCAAGGTACAATGGAGTGATGATGTTGACGACTGTACGTGGGAGGAGGAAGAGAGGATGAAGGCAGCTCATCCTGAACTCTTCGATGTATGGCCCTAAAGTGTCGTGACATCTCATGAATTTGTAACTTGTTCTAAGTCTTAGAATTCTTCATGCTAGGCTAGAATTGGATGCATGGTTTGTTGATTGCTATGGATGGTAGGCATGCAGAATAGCTTTAATTGCTGTAGTTTGCTTGGAATTTCGGGGGCGAAATTCCTAAGGGGGAGAGAATGTAACGACCCGTATTTTACGTGTCGATAAAATCGTAAAATAGTTGCTTTAAGTCGTTGTTAAGTTATTTGGAGTTTGAGTCGACCATAGCTTAAGTCATATGGAGGATAGCTCGTGTGAGCGACTTAAGGAGTTGGGCCGACTTAAGGTGGTAGGCGAGTTAGTGATGTTGCCGACTTAGTGTTAGACCTAGTTGGGACAGTGACCGACTCATAGGGTGACGACTTAAGGCTTAGACGACTCAAGGAGGCAGGCCGGCTTCGGGTTAGATATGTTTGCGACTTAGGGGCTGCCACGGGTTAGCATAACTAACGAGTTAGCTTAGCTAGCGAGTTAGCAGAGATAGCGGGTTAGCGAGTTAGCGAGTTAGCGGTAGATGAAGTTAGCGACCTAGTAGATTTGGACGAGTTAGGTGAGTGGCTTTAAGTCGTGAGACCCAGTGTGTGTTAAGTCGGCAAGTGGCCTGAGTCGTAAGTCGTGCCGCATGCTTTAGTGTTAAGTCGTGTGAGAGTTAGGTCGGCTATGCTGATGAGTCGTGTGGTAGATAAGTCGTTGGGTCGGCCTTGGGTTAAGTCATAGGCTTTGTTGAGTCTTGAGTCGTGGGCTTATAAGTCGCGAGCGACTTAAGGCTAAGTCGTTAGCTCGTGAACGACTTAGGGGCGAACGGGTCAGTGATTTTCAGCATATAAATAGAGGGCTTTGGCTCACTTTTTGGCACCGGATTTTGAAGCAACGAAGTGCTACCATTTTGAGAGCTCGACTACAGCATTTCTTCATCTTCTTTTCTCAACTCCAATCTAGTTCTAACATCCATCCAAGATCGAAGATCGAGATTGAAGATCCAAGAGCAAAAGTTGAAGATCTTCATCCAACGAAGCTAGATTTCATCGTTTCAAGCGGGATTTCGACGAATCAAGCTTGAATCTTCGTTGTCCAGATCTGAAGTTGATAGTTTTTGAAGTGTTTGGGTGATTTGGTGAGTGGTGGTTATCTCTCACGCGGACCCAAAGGAGTATATTGGTTTGGTGGTTTGTCGGAGTGTTGTAGATTGTGGTTTTATGCATTTTTCCTTAGATTCAAGTGTAGATCCATTCTTATGAAGATGTTTACTTTTGCAAGTTCATTCATCAAGTTGTAGAGATAAAACCCATGATTTATATTAGTTATATCTATGCTAAAAACTCATGATTCATGTATGTTAGATCTATGCTCATTTATTTACGAAATTGCCATTTTAGTTATAAATGCCTATTTATATCTTGATTGACTACTTATTTGTTTGGATTAATGTTGTCTTGTTTGATTGTTGTGAATGAGTTATCTAGTTGATAGATTTGGACAAGTATGGTCAAAGACGATTCAAAATCTATGGAAGAGGCTCTTAAATGGTGAAAGCTGCTAAAAACATATGTAGCGGATGTTGAAGCTCATATGTATGGATTGGATGATGTTGAGATGGAACTTTGCCATGATGCGATGAGGCAAACCATGATGTTGAGATGAGACTTTGCTATGATGCGATGAAGCGAAGTATGATGTGAGTCTTGGCATAATCCAGGCAGGGATCATTCCAAGCATGTTGATAAATCGAGGGATGGTTCGAGTTGGGTGATAATGGATGGCTCGAGAGGTAACTTGGGCTAGCATGGTAATAGTCGTCGAGGAGGATGACTAGGAAGCTGAGATCTCATCGTTGTTGAAGGTTCTAGCATGCTTAAAAGCAAGAGTACATGGGGCGCCCAAAACGACTACAGGTAGGTGGTCGGGACACCCAAAAGACTACAGGCAGGTAGTCGAGTACTCTGGGCAGAGTAGGTAAGTCCTAGGCACGGGCTGCGACGACGTGCACAGTTATGTCTAGAACCGGGGTTACCATTAGCCCTTGACAGGTGGTCATTCATCTAACGGTGAAATCAAGGCAATGATAACAGTGATAGCCAGAGTGATGGATGTTTGGACGTTTGGTTGTATCATCATTCGGTCTCAAGAGCGGTGTTTTCTGGGTGCTTATCTGATCTTGGTTTAGGCCTTGGGTGTTTGTATTTGGAAAACATCGACCTTGACTCGAGTGGTTATTGCTTTACCTTAATTGTCTGCTATGTTATGCTTGCTTCTCCTTAGTGTGTGTCCGGGGGCTATCACTGTAGAAAGAGTTGGAGTGGGATGGTTTGGTTCCTATTCCTTTTATCCCTTATGCTCTTTTGGTATGTTTGATAGTTGATTTACTGCTCACTAAGACTTTGTCTGACTCAAGGTTTTATGTCTCCTCTTATTACCTTGGGCTGTTCATCCATGTTGGGATGGGCAGACTAAGTAGCAGGTGACAAGAGCTGTTCATGGAGGTCTACGCTGATGATGACGAGGACGAGCAGGAGGCTTTTGCATATTATTTCATATTATATGTACTGGGTGTTCCGCTGCTGTATTTGTTTGAGTGTTATGTAGTGAGGCTTTGATGTATGGATGATTCATATGTTTGTATAAAACTATTATGATGCTTATATGATGATGTTCTGTTCTATGGAGCTTCACTATATTATATTTCTCTATTGTACTTTATCCATGCGCTGTGAGTTGTACGATAGAGTTTGCTGTTTTATTTTACCCTGACTATCGTCCATGGCTGCCTGGCACGCCCTTCAGCGCACTTTTTCCTTCTTTTGGGTGCGGGAGTCATGGGCGGTCGTCACAGTAAATCGAAGATGAGCCACGGTAATCCCGTTTTACCGTAAAAATCCGGTGTCAAAACAACGAAGGGTAAAAAACTTACGAACCCCGATTGAGATTCGAGTTGTACTTTTCGGGCATTAATCTATCCGTTGACAGCTGAAAGCTGTCAAAGCTGTAGAACTCACCGTGGCCTTCGTTTTGATAGGTTATGGCTCCCGTAACTCTAAACGTACCAGAAGTTATGGCTGTCCGAATAATCGATGTACACAGGGTGCAACATCCGCGGTGCAAGGTGCAACATCTGTCCGAAATGGCGAAACAGTGTCGTACGACTTTTAGAAATGCGTGCATGGATCTGAAACGGAATAGTACCATGATGCACCACTCTCCAGCGATGGTAAATCGAAGATGAGCCACGGTAATCCCGTTTTACCGAACAAATCCGGTGTCGAAAAAACGAGGGGTAAAAAACTTACGAACCCCGATTGAGATTCGGGTTGTCCTTTTCGGGCATTAATCTATCCGTTGACGGCTGAAAGCTGTCAAAGCTGTAGAACTCACCGTGGCCTTTGTTTTGACAGGTTACGGCTCCCGTAACTCTAAACGAGCCAGAAGTTATGACCGTCCGAATAATCGATATCTACAGGGTGCAACATCTGTGGTGCAAGGTGCAACATCCGTCCGAAATGGCGAAACAGTGTCGTACGACTTTTAGAAATGCGTGCATGGATTTGAAATGGAACAGTACCATGGTGCACCACTCTCCAGCGATGGTAAATCGAAGACGAGGCACGGTAATCCCGCTTTACCGTAAAAATCCGGTGTCGAAAAAACGAAGGGTAAAAAACTTACGAGTCCCGATTGAGATTCCGGTTGTCCTCTTTGGGCATTAATCTTCCGTTGATGGCTGAAAGCGGTCAAAGCCGTAGAACTCACCGTGGCCTTCGTTTTGACAGGTTATGGCTCCCGTAACTCTAAATGAGCCAGAAGTTATGGCCGTCCGAATAATCGATATGTACAGGGTGCAATATCCACGGTGCAAGGTGCAAAATCCGTCCGAAATGGCGAAACAGTGTCGTACGACTTTAGGAAATGCATGCATGGATTTGAAACGGAACAGTACCATGGTGCACCACTCTCCAGCGATGGTAAATCGAAGACGAGCCACGGTAATCCCATTTTACCGTAAAAATACGGTGTCGAAAAAATGAAGGGTAAAAAACTTACGACAACCGATTGAGATTCGGTTTGTCCTTTTTGGGCATTAATCTATCTGTTGGCAGCTGAAAGCTGTCAAAGCCGTTGAACTCATCGTGGCCTTCGTTTTGATGGGTTATGGCTCCCGTAACTCTAAACGAGCCAGAAGTTATGGCCGTCCGAATAATCGATATCTACAGGGTGCAACGTCCGCGTTGCAAGGTGCAACATCCGTCTGAAATGGCGAAACAGTGCCTTACAACTTTTAGAAATGCGTGCATGGATTTGAAACGGAATAGTACCATGGTGCACCACGCTCCAGTGATGGTAAATCGAAGGCGAGGCACGGTAATCCCGTTTTACCGTAAAAATCCGGTGTCGAAAAACGAAGGGTAAAAAACTTACGAGACCCGATTGAGATTCGGGTTGTCCTTTTGGGCATTAATCTATCCGTTGACGGCTGAAAGCTGTCAAAGCCGTAGAACTCATCGTGTCCTTCGTTTTGACAGGTTATGGCTCCCGTATCTCTAAACGAGCCAGAAGTTATGGCCGTCCGAATAATCGATATCTACATAGGGCAACATCCGCGGTGCAAGGTGCAACATCCGTCCGAAATGGCGAAACAGTGCCGTACGACTTTTAGAAATGCGTGTATGGATTCGAAACGGAACAATACCATGGTGCACCACTCTCCAGCGATGGTAAATCGAAGGCGAGGCACGGTAATCCCGTTTTACCGTAAAAATCCGGTGTCGACAAAACGAAGGGTAAAAAACTTACGAGACCCGATTGAGATTCGGGCTGTCCTTTTTGGGCATTAATCTATCCATTGACGGCTGAAAGCGGTCAAAGCCGTAGAACTCACCGTGGACTTCGTTTAGACAGGTTATGGCTCCCGTAACTCTTAACGAGCCAGAAGTTATGGCCGTCCGAATAATCTATATCTACAGGGTGCAACATCCACGGTGCAAGGTGCAACATTCGTACTAAATGGCGAAACAGTGCCATACGACTTTTAGAAATGCGTGCATGGATTTGAAACGGAACAGTACCATGGTGCACCACTCCCCAGCGATGGTAAATCGAAGACGAGCCACGGTAATCCCATTTTACCGTAAAAATCCAGTGTCAAAAAAACGGAGGGTAAAAAACTTACGAACCCCGATTGAGATTCGGGTTGTCCTCTTTGGGTGAAAGCTGTCAAAGCTGTAGAACTCACCGTGGCCTTTGTTTTGATAGGTTATGACTCCCGTAACTCTAAACGAACCTGAAGTTATGGCTGTCCGAATAATCGATATATACAGGGTGCAACATCCGCGGTGCAAGGTACAACATCTGTCCGAAATGGCGAAACAGTGTCGTACGACTTTTAGAAACGTGTGCATGGATCTGAAACGGAACAGTACCATGGTGCACCACTCTCTAGCGATGGTAAATCGAAGACGAGCCAGGGTAATCCCGTTTTACCGTACAAATCCGGTGTCGAAAAAACGAAGGGTAAAAAACTTACGAACCCCGATTGACATTCGGGTTGTCCTTTTTGGGCATTAATCTTTCCGTTGACGGCTGAAAGGTGTCAAAGCTGTAGAACTCACCGTGGCCTTCGTTTTGACAGGTTATGGCTCCCGTAACTCTAAACGAGCCAGAAGTTATGGTCGTCCGAATAATCGATATGTACAGGGTGCAACATCCGCGGTGCAAGGTGCAACATCCGTCCGAAATGGAGAAACAGTACAGTACGACTTTTAGAAATGCATGCATGGATTTGAAACGGAACAGTACCATGGTGCACCACTCTCCAGCGATGGTAAATCGAAGACGAGCCGCGGTAATCCCGTTATATCGATTACGACAACCGATTGAGATTCGGTTTGTCCTTTTTGGGCATTAATCTATCCGTTGGCGGCTGAAAGCTGTCAAAGCCGTAGAACTCATCGTGGCCTTCGTTTTGACAGGTTATGGCTCCCGTAACTCTAAACGAGCCAGAAGTTATGGCCGTCCGAATAATCGATATCTAAAGGGTGCAACATCCGCGGTGCAAGGTGCAACATCCGTCTGAAATGGCGAAACAGTGCCGTACGACTTTTAAAAATGCGTGCATGGATTTGAAACGGAACAGTACCATGGTGCACCACTCTCCAGCAATGGTAAATCGAAGGCGAGGCAAGGTAATCCCGTTTTACCGTAAAAATCCGGTGTCGAAAAAACGAAGGGTAAAAAACTTACGAGACCCGATTGAGATTCGGGCTGTCCTTTTTGGGCATTAATCTATCCGTTGACGGCTGAAATTTGTCAAAGCCGTAGAACTCACCGTGGCCTTCGTTTTGATAGGTTTTGACTCCCGTAACTCTAAACGAGCCAGAAGTTATGGCCGTCCGAATAATCGATATCTACAGGGTGCAACATCCGCGGTGCAAGGTACAACATCCGTCCGAAATGGCGAAACAGTGTCGTACGACTTTTGGAAATGCTTGCAAGGATTTGAAACGGAACGGTACCATGGTGCACCACTCTCCAGCGATGGTAAATCGAAGACGAGCCACGGTAATCCCGTTTTACCGTAAAAATACGGTGTCGAAAAAACGAAGGGTAAAAAACTTACGAGACCCGATTGAGATTCGGGTTGTCCTCTTTGGGCATTAATCTTTCCGTTGACGGCTGAAAGCGGTCAAAGTCGTAGAACTCATCGTGGCCTTCGTTTTGACAGGTTATGGCTCCCGTAACTCTAAACGAGCCAGAAGTTATGGCCGTCCGAATAATCGATATCTACATGGTGCAACATCCGCGGTGCAAGGTGCAACATCCGTCCGAAATGGCGAAATAGTGGCGTACGACTTTTAGAAATGCGTGAATGGTTTTGAAACGGAACAGTACCATGGTGCACCACTCTCCGGCGATGGTAAATCGAAGGCGTGGCACGGAAATCCCATTTTACCGTAAAAATCCGGTGTCGAAAAAACGAAGGGTAAAAAACTTACGAGACGCGATTGAGATTCGGGTAGTCCTTTTTGGGCATTAATCTCTCCGTTGACGGCCGAAAGCGGCAAAGCCGTAGAACTCATTGTGGCCTTCGTTTTGACATGTTATGGATCCCGTATCTCTAAACGAGCCAGAAGTTATGGCCGTCCGAATAATCGATATCTACAGGGTGCAACATCCGCGGTGCAAGGTGCAACATCCGTCCGAAATGGCGAAACGGTGTCGTACGACTTTTAGAAATGCGTGCATGGATTTGAAATGGAACAGTACCATGGTGCACCAATCTCCAGCGATTGTAAATCGAAGACGAGGCATGGTAATCCCGTTTTACCGTAAAAATCAGGTGTCGAAAAAACGAAGGGTAAAAAACTGACGAGACCCGATTGAGATTCAGGTTGTCCTTTTTGGGCATTAATCTATCCGTTGACGGCTGAGAGCCGTCAAAGCCGTAGAACTCATCGTGGCCTTCGTTATGACTGGTTATGGCTCCCGTAACTCTAAACGAGCCAGAAGTTATGGCCGTCCGAATAATCGATATCTACAGGGTGCAACATCCGCGGTGCAAGGTGCAACATCCGTCCGAAATGGCGAAACTGTGCCCTACAACTTTTAGAAAAGCATGCATGGAATTGAAACGGAACATTACCATGGTGCACCACTCTCCAGCGATGGTAATTCGAAGGCGAGGCACGGTAATCCCGTTTTACCGTAAAAATCCGGTGTCGAAAAAACGAAAGGTAAAATATTTACGAGACCCGATTGAGATTCGGGTTGTCCTTTTTGGGCATTAATCTATCCTTTGACGGCTGAAAGCTGTCATAGCCGTAGAACTCATCGTGGCCTTCATTTTGACAGGTTATGGCTCCCGTAATTCTAAACGAGCCAGAAGTTATGGCCGTCCGAATAATCGATATCTATAGGGTGCAACATTCGCGGTGCAAGGTGCAACATCCGTCCGAAATGGCGAAACTGTGCCTTATGACTTTTAGAATAGCATGCATGGATTTGCAACGGAACAGTACCATGGTGCACCACTCTCCAGCGATGGTAAATCGAAGGCGAGGCACAGTAATCCCGTTTTACCGTAAAAATCCGGTGTCGAAAAAACGAAGGGTAAAAAACTTACGAGACCCGATTGAGATTCGGGTTGTCCTTTTCGGGAATTAATCTATTCGTTGACGGCTGAAAGCTGTCACAGCCGTAGAACTCATCGTGGCCTTCATTTTCACAGGTTACGGCTCCCGTAACTCTAAACGAGCCAGAAGTTATGGCCGTCCGAATAATCGATATATACAGGGTGCAACATCCGCGGTGCAAGGTGCAACATCTGTCCGAAATGGCGAAACAGTGTCGTACGACTTTTAGAAATGCGTGCATGGATTTGAAACGGAACAGTACCATGGTGCAACACTCTCCAGCGATGGTAAATCGAAGACGAATCACGGTAATCCCATTTTACCGTACAAATCCGGTGTCAAAAAAACGAAGGGTAAAAAACTTACGAGACCCGATTGAGATTCGGGTTGTCCTTTTCGGGGATTAATCTATCCGTTGGTGGCTGAAAGCTGTCAAAGCTGTAGAACTCACCGTGGCCTTCGTTTTGACAGGTTATGGCTCCCGTAACTCTAAACAAGCCAGAAGTTATGACCGTCCGAATAATCGATATCTATAGAGTGCAACATCCGCGGTGCAAGGTGCAACATCCGTCCGAAATGGCGAAACAGTGTCGCTTTTAGAAATACGTGAATGGATTTGAAACGGAACAGTACCATGGTGCACCAATCTCCATCGATGGTAAATCGAAGACGAGGCAAGGTAATCCCGTTTTACCGTAAAAATCCGGTGTCGAAAAATCGAAGGGTAAAAAACTTACGAGACCCGATTGAGATTCGGGTTGTCCTTTTTGGGCATTAATCTATCCGTTGACGGCTGAAAGTTGTCAAAGCCGTAGAACTCATCGTGGCCTTCGTTTGGACAGGTTATGGTTCCCGTAACTCTAAACGACCCAGAAGTTATGGCCTTCCGAATAATCGATATCTACAGGGTGCAACATTCGCGGTGCAAGGTGCAACATCCGTCCGAAATGGCGAAACAGTATCATACGACTTTTAGAAATTCGTGCATGGATTTGAAACGGAACAGTGCCATGGTGCACCACTCTCCAGCGATGGTAAAGCGAAGGCGAGGCACAGTAATCCCGTTTTACCGTAAAACTCCGGTGTCGAAAAAACGAAGGGTAAAAAACTTACGAGACTCGATTGAGATTCGGGTTGTCCTTTTCGGGCATTAATCTATCCGTTGACGGCTGAAAGCTGTCAAAGCCGTCGAACTCATCGTTTCCTTCGTTTTGACAGGTTATGGCTCCCGTAACTCTAAACGAGCCAGAAGTTATGGTCGTCCGAATAATCGATATCTACAGGGTGCAACATCCGCGGTGCAAGGAGCACTATCCGCCCGAAATGGCGAAACAGTGCCTTACGACTTTTAGAAATGCGTGCATGGATTTGGAACGGAACAGTACCATGGTGCACCACTCTCCAGCGATGGTAAATCGAAGACGAGGCACGGTAATCCCGTTTTACAGTAACAATCCGGTGTCGAAAAATCGAAGGGTAAAAAACTTACGAGACCCGATTGAGATTCTGGTTGTCCTTTTTGGGCATTAATCTATCCGTTGACGGCCGAAAGCGGTCAAAGCCGTAGAACTCACCGTGGCCTTCGTTTAGATAGGTTATGGCAACCGTAACTCTAAACGAGCCAGAAGTTATGGCCATCCGAATAATCGATATCTACAGGGTGCAACATCCGCGGTGCAAGGTGCAACATCCGTCCGAATTGGCGAAACAGTGCCGTACGACTTTTAGAAATGCGTGCATGGATTTGAAACGGAACATTACCATGGTGCACCACTCTCCAGCGATGGTAAATCGAAGACGAGCCACGGTAATCCCGTTTTACCGGAAAAATCCGATGTCGAAAAAACGAAGGGTAAAAACTTACGAACCCAGATTGAGATTCGGGTTGTCCTTTTCTGGCATTAATCTATCCGTTGACGGTTGAAAGCTGTCAAAGCTGTAGAACTCACCGTGGCCTACGTTTTGACAGGTTATGGCTCCTGTAAATCTAAACGAGCAAGAAGTTATGGCTGTCCGAATAATCGATATATACAGGGTGCAACATCCGCGGTGCAAGGCGCAACATCCGTCCGAAATGGCGAAACAATGCCGTACGGCTTTTAGAAATGCGTGCATGGATTTGAAACGGAACAGTATCATGGTGCACCACTCTCCAACGATGGTAAATCGAAGACGAGCCACGGTAATCCCGTTTTACCGTCAAAATCCGGTGTCGAAAAAACGAAGGGCAAAAAACTTACGAACCCCGATTGAGATTCGGGTTGTCCTTTTCGGGAATAAATCTATCCGTTGACGGTTGGAAGATGTCAAAGCTGTAGAACTCACCGTGGCCTTCGTTTTGATAGGTTATGGCTCCCGTAACTCTAAACGAGCCAGAAGTTATGACCGTTCGAATAATCGATATCTACAGGGTGCAACATCCGCGGTGCAAGGTGCAACATCCGTCCGAAATGGCGAAACAGTGTCGTACGACTTTTAGAAATGCGTGCATGGATTTTAAACGGAATAGTGCCATGGTGCACCACTCTCCAGCGATGGTAAATCGAAGGCGAGGCACAGTAACCCCGTTTTACCGTAAAAATCCGGTGTCGAAAAAACGAAGGGTAAAAAACTTACGAGACTCGATTGAGATTCGGGTTGTCATTTATGGGCATTAATCTATCTGTTGGCGGCTGAAAGCTGTCAAAGCCGTAGAACTCATCGTGGCCTTCGTTTTGACAGGTTATGGCTCCCGTTACTCTAAACGAGCCAGAAGTTATGCCCGTCCGAATAATCAATATCTACGGGGTGCGACATCCACGGTGCAAGGTGCAACATCCGTCCAAAATAGCGAAACAGTGTCGTACGACTTTTAGAAATGCGTGCATGGATTTGAAACGAAACAGTAACATGGTGCACCACTCTCCAGCAATGGTAAACCGAAGACGACGCACGGTAATCCCGTTTTACCGTAAAAATCCGGTGTCGAAAAAACGAAGGGTAAAAAACTTACGAGACCCGATTGAGATTCGGGTTGTCCTTTTTGGGATTTACTCTATCCGTTGACGGCTGAAAGCTGTCAAAGCCGTAGAACTCATTGTGGCCTTCGTTTTGACAGGTTATGACTCCCGTAACTCTAAACGAGCCAGAAGTTATGGCCGTCCGAATAATCGATTTCTACAGGGTGCAACATCCGCAGTGCAAGGTGCAACATCCGGTCTGAAATGGCGAAACAGTGCCGTACGACTTTTAGAAAAGAGTGCATGGATTTGAAACGGAACAGTCTCATGGTGCACCACTCTCCAGCGATGGTGAATCGAAGACGAGCCACGGTAATCCCGTTTTACCGTAAAAATCCGGTGTCAAAAAAACAAAGGGTAAAAAACTAACGAACCCCGATTGAGATTCGGATTGTCCTTTTCGGGCATTAATCTATCCATTGACGGCTGAAAGCTGTCAAAGCCGTATAACTCAACGTGGCCTTCGTTTTGACAGGTTATGGCTCCCGTAAATCTAAACGGGCCAGAAGTTATGCCTGTCCGAATAATCGATATATACAGGGTGCAACATCCGCGGTGCAAGGTGCAACATCGGTCTGAAAGGGCGAAACAGTGCCGTACGACTTTTAGAAATGCGTGCATGGATTTGAAACGGAACAGTACCATGGTGCACCACTCTCCAGCGATGGTAAATCGAAGACGAGCCGCGGTAAGACCGTTTTACCGTAAAAATCCGGTGTCGAAAAAACGAAGGGTAAAAAACTTACGAACCCCGATTGAGATTCGGGTTGTCCTTTTCGGGCATTAATCTATCCGTTGACGGCAGAAAGCAGTCAAAGCTGTAGAACTCACCGTGGCCTTCGTTTTGACAGGTTATGGTTCCCGTAACTCTAAACGAGCCAGAAGTTATGACCGTCCGAATAATCGATATCTACAGGGTGCAACATCCGCGGTGCAAGGTGCAACATCTGTCTGAAATGGCAAAACAGCGTCGTACGACTTTTAGAAATGCGTGCATGGATTTGAAATGGAACAGTACCATGGTGCACCACTCTCCAGCGATGGTAAATCGAAGACGAGGCACGGTAATCCCGTTTTACCGTAAAAATCCGGTGTCGAAAAAACGAAGGGTAAAAAACTTACGAGATCCGATTGAGATTCGGGTTGTCCTTTTTGGGCATTAATCTATCCGTTGACGGCTGAAAGCGGTCAAAGCCGTAGAACTCACCGTGGCCTTCGTTTAGATAGGTTATGGCGCCCGTAACTCTAAACGAGCCAAAAGTTATGGCCGTCCGAATAATCGATATCTACAGGGTGCAACATCCGCAGTGCGGGGTGCAACATCCATCCGAAATGGCGAAACAGTGTCGTAAGACTTTTAGAAATGCATGCATGGATTTGAAACGGAACAGTACCATGATGCACCACACTCCAGCGATGGTAAATCGAAGACGAGCCACGGTAATCCCGTTTTACCGTAAAAATCCGGTGTCGAAAAAACGAAGGGTAAAAAACTTACGAGACCCGATTGGGATTCGGGTTGTCCTTTTTGGGCATTAATCTATCCGTTGACGGCTGAAAGCTGTCAAAGCCGTAGAACTCAACGTGGCCTTCGTTTTGACAGGTTATGGCTCTCGAAACTCTAAACGAGCCAGAAGTTATGGCCGTCCGAATAATCGATATCTACAGGGTACAACATCCGCGGTGCAAGGCGCAACATCCGTCTGAAATTGCGAAACAGTGCCGTACGACTTTTAGAAATGCGTGCATGGATTTGAAACGGAATAGTACCATGGTGCACCACTCTCCAGCGATGGTAAATCGAAGGCGAGGCACGGTAATCCCGTTTTACCGTAAAAATCCGGTGTCGAAAAAACGAAGGGTAAAAAACTTACGAGACCCGATTGAGATTCGGGTTGTCCTTTTGGGCATTAATCTGTTCGTTGACGGCGGAAAGCTATCAAAGCCGTAGAACTCATCGTTTCCTTCGTTTTGACAGGTTATGGCTCCCGTAATTCTAAACGAGCCAGAAGTTATGGCCGTCCGAATAATCGATATCTACAGGGTGCAACATCCGCGGTGCAAGGTGCAACATCCGTCCGAAATGGCGAAACAATGTCATACGACTTTTAGAAATGCGTGCATTGATTTGAAATGGAACAGTACCATGGTGCACCACTCTCCAGCGACGGTAAATCGAAGGCGGGGCACGGTAATCCCGTTTTACCGTAAAAATCCGGTGTCGAGAAAACGAAGGGTAAAAAACTTACGAGACTCGATTGAGATTCGGGTTGTCCTTTTCGGGCATTAATCTATCCGTTGACAGATGAAAGCTGTCAAAGCCGTAGAACTCATCGTTTCCTTCGTTTTGAAAGGTTATGGCTCCCGTAACTCTAAACGAGCCAGAAGTTATGGCCGTCCGAATAATCGATATCTACAGGGTGCAACATCCGCGGTGCAAGGTGCAACATCCGTCCGAAATGGCGAAACAGTGCCTTACGACTTTTAGAAATGCGTGCATGGATTTGAAACGGAACAGTACCATGGTGCACGACTCTCCAGCGATGGTAAATCGAAGACGAGGCACGGTAATCTCGTTTTACCGTAAAAATCCGGTGTCGAAAAAACGAAGGGTAAAAAACTTACGAGACCCAATTGAGATTCGGGTTGTCCTTTTTGGGCATTAATCTATCCGTTGACAGCTGAAAGCGGTCAAAGCCGTAGAACTCACCGTGGCCTTCGTTTAGACAGGTTATGGCTCCTGTAATTCTAAACGAGCCAGAAGTTATGGCCGTCCGAATAATCGATATCTACAGGGTGCAACATCCGCGGTGCAAGGTGCAACATCAGGCCGAATTGGCGAAACAGTGCCGTACGACTTTTAGAAATGCGTGCATGGATTTGAAACGGAACATTACCATGGTGCACCACTCTCCAGCGATGGTAAATCGAAGACGAGCCACGGTAATCCCATTTCACCGTAAAAATCCGGTGTCGAAAAAACGAAGGGCAAAAACTTACGAACCCAGATTGAGATTCGGGTTGTCCTTTTCTGGCATTAATCTATCCGTTGATGGTTGAAAGCTGTCAAACCTGTAGAACTCACTGTGGCCTACGTTTTGACAGGTTATGGCTCCCGTAAATCTAAACGAGCCAGAAGTTATGGCTGTCCGAATAATCGATATATACAGGGTGCAACATCCGCGGTACAAGGTGCAACATCCGTCCGAAATGGCGAAACAATGCCGTATAATATTTTGAAATGCGTGCATGGATTTGAAACGGAACAGTACCATGGTGCACCACTCTCCAGCGATGGTAAATCGAAGACGAGCCACGGTAATCCCGTTTTACCGTAAAAATCTGGTGTCGAAAAAACGAAGGGTAAAAAACTTACGAACACCGATTGAGATTCGGGTTGTCCTTTTCGGGGATAAATCTATCCGTTGACGGTTGGAAGATGTCAAAGCTGTAGAACTCACCGTGGCCTTCGTTTTGATAGGTTATGACCGTCCGAATAATCGATATCTATAGGGTGCAACATCCGCGGTGCAAGGTGCAACATCCGTCCGAAATGGCGAAACAGTGTCGTACGACTTTTAGAAATGCGTGCATGGATTTTAAACGGAATAGTGCCATGGTGCACCACTCTCCAACGATGGTAAATCGAAGGCGAGGCACAGTAATCCCGTTTTACCGTAAAAATCCGGTGTCGAAAAAACGAAGGGTAAAAAACTTACGAGACTCGATTGAGATTCGGGTTGTCATTTATGGGCATTAATCTATCTGTTGGCGGCTGAAAGCTGTCAAAGCCGTTGAACTCATCATGGCCTTCGTTTTGACAGGTTATGGCTCCCGTTACTCTAAACGAGCCAGAAGTTATGCCCGTCCAAATAATCAATATCTACGGGGTGCGACATCCGCGGTGCAAGGTGCAACATCCGTCCAAAATGGCGAAACAGTGTCGTACGACTTTTAGAAATGCATGCATGGATTTGAAATGGAACAGTACCGTGGTGCACCACTCTCCAGCAATGGTAAATCGAAGACGAGGCACGGTAATCCCGTTTTACCGTAAAAATCCGATGTCGAAAAAACGAAGGGTAAAAAACTTACGAGACCCGATTGAGATTCGGGTTGTCCTTTTTGGGATTTAATCTATCCGTTGACGGCTGAAAGCTGTCAAAGCCGTAGAACTCATTGTGGCCTTCGTTTTGACAGGTTATGACTCCCGTAACTCTAAACGAGCCAGAAGTTATGGCCGTCCGAATAATCGATTTCTACAGGGTGCAACATCCGCAGTGCAAGGTGCAACATCCGTCTGAAATGGCGAAACAGTGCCGTACGACGTTTAGAAAAGCATGCATGGATTTGAAACGGAACAGTACCATGGTGAATCTCTCTCCAGCGATGGTGAATCGAAGACGAGCCACGGTAATCCCGTTTTACCGTAAAAATCCGGTGTCAAAAAAAACAAAGGGTAAAAAACTAACGAACCCCGATTGAGATTCGGATTGTCCTTTTCGGGCATTAATCTATCCATTGACGGCTGAAAGCTGTCAAAGCCGTAGAACTCAACGTGGCCTTCGTTTTGACAGGTTATGGCTCCCGTAAATCTAAACGAGCCAGAAGTTATGCCTGTCCGAATAATCGATATATACAGGGTGCAACATCCGCGGTGCAAGGTGCAACATCCGTCTGAAATGGCGAAACAGTGCCGTACGACTTTGAGAAATGCGTGCATGGATTTGAAACGGAACAGTACCATGGTGCACCACTCTCCAGCGATGGTAAATCGAAGACGAGCCGCGGTAAGACCGTTTTACCGTAAAAATCCGGTGTCGAAAAAACGAAGGGTAAAAAACTTACGAACCCCGATTGAGATTCGGGTTGTCCTTTTCGGGCATTAATCTATCCGTTGACGGCAGAAAGCAGTCAAAGCTGTAGAACTCACCGTGGCCTTCGTTTTGACAGGTTATGGCTCCCGTAACTCTAAACGAGCCAGAAGTTATGACCGTCCGAATAATCGATATCTACAGGGTGCAACATCCGCGGTGCAAGGTGCAACATCCGTCCGAAATGGCAAAACAGCGTCGTACGACTTTTAGAAATGCGTGCATGGATTTGAAACGGAACAGTACCATGGTGCACCACTCTCCAGCAATGGTAAATCGAAGACGAGGCACGGTAATCCCGTTTTACCGTAAAAATCCGGTGTCGAAAAAACGAAGGGTAAAAAACTTACGAGACCCGATTGAGATTCGGGTTGTCCTTTTTGGGCATTAATCTATCCGTTGACGGCTGAAATCGGTCAAATCCGTAGAACTCACCGTGGCCTTCATTTAGACAGGTTACGGCTCCCGTAACTCTAAACGAGCCAAAAGTTATGGCCGTCCGAATAATCGATATCTATAGGGTGCAACATCCGCAGTGCAAGGTGCAACATCCGTCTGAAATGGCGAAACAGTGCCGTACGACTTTTAGAAATGCATGCATGGATTTGAAAAGGAACAGTACCATGGTGCACCACTCTCCAGCGATGGTAAATCGAAGACGAGCCACGGTAATCCCGTTTTACCGTAAAAATCCGGTGTCGAAAAAACGAAGGGTAAAAAACTTACGAGACCCGATTGAGATTCGGGTTATCCTTTTTGGGCATTAATCTATCCGTTGACGGCTGAAAACTGTCAAAGCCGTAGAACTCAACGTGGCCTTCGTTTTGACAGGTTATGGCTCTCATAACTTTAAACGAGCCAGAAGTTATGGCCGTCCGAATAATCGATATCTACAGGGTACAACATCCGCGGTGCAAGGTGCAACATCCGTCTGAAATTGCGAAACAGTGCCGTACGACTTTTAGAAATGCGTGCATGGATTTGAAACGGAACAGTACCATGGTGCACCACTCTCCAGCGATGGTAAATCGAAGGCGAGGCACGGTAATCCCGTTTTACCGTAGAAATCCGGTGTCGAAAAAACGAAGGGTAAAAAACTTACGAGACCCGATTGAGATTCGGGTTGTCCTTTTGGGCATTAATCTATTCGTTGACCCCTGAAAGCTATCAAAGCCATAGAACTCATCGTTTCCTTCGTTTTGACAGGTTATGGCTCCCGTAATTCTAAACGAGCCAGAAGTTATGACCATCCGAATAATCGATATCTACAGGGTGCAACATCCGCGGTGCAAGGTGCAACATCCGTCCGAAATGGCAAAACAATGTCGTACGACTTTTAGAAATGCGTGCATGGATTTGAAACGGAACAGTACCATGGTGGACCACTCTCCAGCGATGGTAAATCGAAGGCGGGGCACGGTAATCCCGTTTTACCGTAAAAATCCGGTGTCGAGAAAACGAAGGGTAAAAAACTTACGAGACTCGATTGAGATTCGGGTTGTCCTTTTCGGGCATTAATCTATCCGTTGACAGATGAAAGCTGTCAAAGCCGTAGAACTCATCGTTTCCTTCGTTTTGACAGGTTATGGCTCCCGTAACTCTAAACGAGCCAGAAGTTATGGCCGTCCGAATAATCGATATCTACAGGGTGCAACATCCGCGGTGCAAGGTGCAACATCCGTCCGAAATGGCGAAACAGTGCCTTACGACTTTTAGAAATGCGTGCATGGATTTGAAACGGAATAGTACCATGGTGCACCACTCTCCAGCGATGGTAAATCGAAGACGAGGAACGGTAATCCCGTTTTACCGTAAAAATCCGGTGTCGAGAAAACGAAGGGTAAAAAACTTACGAGACCCAATTGTGATTCGGGCTGTCCTTTTTGGGCATTAATCTATCCATTGACGGCTGAAAGCGGTCAAAGCCGTAGAACTCACCGTGGACTTCGTTTAGACAGGTTATGGCTAACGTAACTCTTAACGAGCCAGAAGTTATGGCCGTCCGAATAATCGATATCTACAGGGTGCAACATCCACGGTGCAAGGTGCAACATCCGTCCGAATTGGCGAAATAGTGCCGTACGACTTTTAGAAATGCATGCATGGATTTGTGACGGAACATTACCATGGTGCACTACTCTCCAGCGATGGTAAATCGAAGACGAGCCACAGTAATCCCGTTTTACTGTAAAAATCCGGTGTCGAAAAAACGAAGGGTAAAAACGTACGAACCAGATTGAGATTCGGGTTGTCCTTTTCTGGCATTAATCTATCCGTTGATGGCTGAAAGCTGTCAAAGCCGTAGAACTCACCGTGGCATTCATTTTGACAGGTTATGGCTCCCGTAAATCTAGCGATGGTAAATCGAAGACGAGCCACGGTAATCCTGTTTTACCGTAAAAATCCGGTGTCGAAAAAACGAAGGGTAAAAAACTTACGAGACTCGATTGAGATTCGGGTTGTCATTTATGGGCATTAATCTATCTGTTGGCGGCTGAAAGCTGTCAAAGCCGTAGAACTCATCGTGGCCTTCGTTTTGACAGGTTATGGCTCCCGTTACTCTAAACGAGCCATAAGTTATGCCCGTCCGAATAATCAATATCTACGGGGTGCGACATCCGCGGTGCAAGGTGCAAAATCCGTCCAAAATGGCGAAACAGTGTCGTACGACTTTTAGAAATGTGTGCGTGGATTTGAAACAGAACAGTACCATGGTGCACCACTCTCCAGCAATGGTAAATCGAAGACGAGGCACGGTAATCCCGTTTTACCGCAAAAACCCGATGTCGAAAAAACGAAGGGTAAAAAACTTACGAGACCCGATTGAGATTCGGGTTGTCCTTTTTGGGATTTAATCTATCCGTTGACGGCTGAAAGCTGTCAAAGCCGTAGAACTCATCGTGGCCTTCGTTTTGACAGGTTATGACTCCCGTAACTCTAAACGAGACAGAAGTTATGGCCGTCCGAATAATCGATTTCTACAGGGTGCAACATCCGCAGTGCAAGGTGCAACATCCGATCTGAAGTGGCGAAACAGTGCCGTACGACTTTTAGAAATGCGTGCATGGATTTGAAAAGGAACAGTACCATGGTGCACCACTCTCCAGCGATGGTAAATCGAAGACGAGCCGCGGTAAGACCGTTTTACCGTAAAAATCCGGTGTCGAAAAAACGAAGGGTAAAAAACTTACGAACCCCGATTGAGATTTGGGTTGTCCTTTTCGGGCATTAATCTATCCGTTGACGGCTGAAAGCGGTCAAAGCTGTAGAACTCACCATGGCCTTCGTTTTGACAGGTTATGGCTCCCGTAACTCTAAACGAGCCAGAAGTTATGACCGTCCGAATAATCGATATCTACAGGGTGCAACATCCGCGGTGCAAGGTGCAACATCCGTCCGAAATGGCAAAACAGCGTCGTACGACTTTTAGAAATGCGTGCATGGATTTGAAACGGAACAGTACCATGGTGTACCACTCTCCAGTGATGGTAAATCGAAGACGAGGCACGGTAATCCCATTTTACCGTAAAAATCCGGTGTCGAAAAAACGAAGGGTAAAAAACATACGAGATCCGATTGAGATTCGGGTTGTCCTTTTTGGGCATTAATCTATCCGTTGACGGCTGAAAGCGGTCAAAGCCGTAGAACTCACAGTGGCCTTCGTTCTGACAGGTTATGGCTCCCGTAACTCTAAACGAGCCAAAAGTTATGGCCGTCCGACTAATCGATATCTACAGGGTGCAACATCCGCAGTGCGGGGTGCAACATCCGTCCGAAATGGCGAAGCAGTGTCGTACGACTTTTAGAAATGCATGGATGGATTTGAAACGGAACAGTACCATGATGCACCACTCTCCAGCGATGGTAAATCGAAGACGAGGCACGGTAATCCCGTTTTACCGTAAAAATCCGGTGTCGAAAAAACGAAGGTTAAAAAACTTACGTGACCCGATTGAGATTCGGGTTGTCCTTTTTGGGCATTAATCTATCCGTTGACGGCTGAAATCTATCAAAGCCGTAGAACTCAACGTGGCCTTCGTTTTGACAGGTTATGGCTCTCGTAACTTTAAACGAGCCCGAAGTTATGGCCGTCCGAATAATCGATATCTACAGGGTACAACATCCGCGGTGCAAGGTGCAACATCCGTCTGAAATTGCGAAACAGTGCCGTACGACTTTTAGAAATGCGTGCATGGATTTGAAACGGAACAGTACCATGGTGCACCACTCTCCAGCGATGGTAAATCGAAGGCGAGGCACGGTAATCCCGTTTTACCGTAAAAATCCGGTGTCAAAAAAACGAAGGGTAAAAAACTTACGAGACCCGATTGAGATTCGGGTTGTCCTTTTGGGCATTAATCTATTCGTTGACGGCTGAAAGCTATCAAAGCCGTAGTACTCATCGTTTCCTTTGTTATGACAGGTTATGGCTTCCGTAATTCTAAACGAGCCAGAAGTTATGGCCGTCCGAATAATCGATATCTACAGGGTGCAACATCCGCGGTGCAAGGTGCAACATCCGTCCGAAATGGCGAAACATTGTCGTACGACTTTTAGAAATGCGTGCATGGATTTGAAACGGAACAGTACCATGGTGCACCACTCTCCAGCGATGGTAAATCGAAGGCGGGGCACGGTAATCCCGTTTTAGCGTAAAAATCCGGTGTCGAGAAAACGAAGTGTAAAAAACTTACGAGACTCAATTGAGAATCGGGTTGTCCTTTTCGGGCATTAATCTATCCGTTGACAGATGAAAGCTGTCAAAGCCGTAGAACTCATCGTTTCCTTCGTTTTGACAGGTTATGGCTCCCGTAACTCTAAACGAGCCAGAAGTTATGGCCGTCCGAATAATCGATATCTACAGGGTGCAACATCCGCGGTGCAAGGTGCAACATCCGTCCGAAATGGCGAAACAGTGCCTTACGACTTTTAGAAATGCGTACATGGATTTGAAACGGAACAGTACCATGGTGCACCACTCTCCAGCGATGGTAAATCGAAGGCGGGGCACGGTAATCCCGTTTTACCGTAAAAATCCGGTGTCGAGAAAACGAAGGGTAAAAAACTTACGAGACTCGATTGAGATTCGCGTTGTCCTTTTCGGGCATTAATCTATCCGTTGACAGATGAAAGCTGTCAAAGCCGTAGAACTCATCGTTTTCTTCTTTTTGACAGGTTATGGCTCCCGTAACTCTAAACGAGCGAGAAGTTATGGTCGTCCGAATAATCGATATCTACAGGGTGCAACATCCGCGGTGCAAGGTGCAACATCCGTCCGAAATGGCGAAACAGTGCCTTACGACTTTTAGAAATGCGTGCATGGATTTGAAACGGAACAGTACCATGGTGCACCACTCTCCAGCGATGGTAAATCGAAGGCGGGGCACGGTAATCCCGTTTTACCGTAAAAATCCGGTGTCGAGAAAACGAAGTGTAAAAAACTTACGAGACTCAATTGAGATTCGGGTTGTCCTTTTCGGGCATTAATCTATCCGTTGACAGATGAAAGCTGTCAAAGCCGTAGAACTCATCGTTTCCTTCGTTTTGACAGGTTATGGCTCCCGTAACTCTAAACGAGCCAGAAGTTATGGCCGTCCGAATAATCGATATCTACAGGGTGCAACATCCGTGGTGCAAGGTGCAACATCCGTCCGAAATGGCGAAACAGTGCCTTACGACTTTTAGAAATGCGTACATGGATTTTAAACGGAACAGTACCATGGTGCACCACTCTCCAGCGATGGTAAATCGAAGGCGGGGCACGGTAATCCCGTTTTACCGTAAAAATCCGGTGTCGAGAAAACGAAGGGTAAAAAACTTACGAGACTCGATTGAGATTCGCGTTGTCCTTTTCGGGCATTAATCTATCCGTTGACAGATGAAAGCTGTCAAAGCCGTAGAACTCATCGTTTCCTTCTTTTTGACAGGTTATGGCTCCCGTAACTCTAAACGAGCGAGAAGTTATGGCCGTCCGAATAATCGATATCTACAGGGTGCAACATCCGCGGTGCAAGGTGCAACATCCGTCCGAAATGGCGAAACAGTGCCTTACGACTTTTAGAAATGCGTGCATGGATTTGAAACGGAACAGTACCATGGTGCACCACTCTCCAGCGATGGTAAATCGAAGACGAGGAACGGTAATCCCGTTTTACCGTAAAAATCCGATGTCGAGAAAACGAAGGGTAAAAAACTTACGAGACCCGATTGAGATTCGGGCTGTCCTTTTTGGGCATTAATCTATCCATTGACGGCTGAAAGCGGTCAAAGCCGTAGAACTCACCGTGGACTTCGTTTAGACAGGTTATGGCTCCCGTAACTCTTAACGAGCCAGAAGTTATGGCCGTCCGAATAATAGATATCTACAGGGTGCAACATCCGCGGTGCAAGGTGCAACATCCGTCCGAATTGGCGAAATAGTGCCGTACGACTTTTAGAAATGCATGCATGGATATGTAACGGAACATTACCATGGTGCACTACTCTCCAGCGATGGTAAATCGAAGACGAGCCACAGTAATCCCGTTTTACTGTAAAAATCCGGTGTCGAAAAAACGAAGGGTAAAAACGTACGAACCCAGATTGAGATTCGGGTTGTCCTTTTCTGGCATTAATCTATCCGTTGATGGCTGAAAGCTGTCAAAGCCGTAGAACTCACCGTGGCCTTCGTTTTAACAGGTTATGGCTCCCGTAAATCTAAACGAGCCAAAAGTTATGGCTGTCCGAATAATCGATATATACAGGGTGCAACATCCGCGGTGCAAGGTGCAACATCCGTCCGAAATTGCGAAACAGTATCGTACGACTTTTAGAAATGCGTGCATGGATTTGAAACGTAACAGTACCTTGGTGCACCACTCTCCAGCGATGGTAAATCGAAGACGAGCCACGGTAATCCCGTTTTACCATAAAAATCCGTTGTCGAAAAAACGAAGGGTAAAAAACTTACGAACCCCGATTGAGATTCGGGTTGTCCATTTCGGGCATAAATCTATCCGTTGATGGTTGGAAGATGTCAAAGATGTAGAACTCACCGTGGCCTTTTTTTTTATATGTTATGGCTTCCGTAACTCTAAACGAGCAAGAAGATATGACCGTCCGAATAATCGATATCTACAGGGTGCAACATCTGCGGTGCAAGGTGCAACATCCGTCCGAAATGGCGAAACAGTGCCGTACGACTTTTAGGAATGCGTGCATGGATTTGAAACGGAACAGTACCACGGTGCACCACTCTCCAGCGATGGTAAATCGAAGACGAGGCACGGTAATCCCGTTTTACCGTAAAAATCCGGTGTCGAAAAAACGAAGGGTAAAAAACTTACGAGACCCGATTGAGATTCGAGTTGTCCTTTTTGGGCATTAATCTATCCGTTGACGGGTGAAAGCGGTCAAAGCCGTAGAACTCACCGTGGCCTTCGTTTAGACAGGTTATGGCTCCCGTAACTCTAAACGAGCCAAAAGTTATGGCCGTCCGAATAATCGATATCTACAGGGTGCAACATCCGCGGAGCAAGGTGCAACATCCGTCAGAAATGGAGAAACAGTGCCGTACGACTTTTAGAAATGCATGCATGGATTTGAAACGGAATAGTACCATGGTGCACCACTCTCCCGCGATGGTAAATCGAAGACGAGCCACGGTAATCCCGTTTTACCGTAAAAATCCGGTGTCTAAAAAACGAAGGGTAAAAAACTTACGAGACCCGATTGAGATTCGGGTTGTCCTTTTTGGGCATTAATCTATCCGTTGATGGCTGAAAGCAGTCAAAGCCGTAGAACTCAACGTGGCCTTCCTTTTGACAGGTTATGGCTCCCATAACTCTAAATGAGCCAGAAGTTATGGCCGTCCGAATAATCGATATCTACAGGGTGCAACATCCGAGGTGCAAGGTGCAACATCCGCCTGAAATGGCGAAACAGTGCCGTACGACTTTTAGAAAAGCGTGCATGGATTTGAAACGGAACAGTACCATGGTGCACCACTCTCCAGTGATGGTAAATCGAAGGCGAGGCACGGTAATCCCGTTTTACCGTAAAAATCCGGTGTCGAAAAAACGAAGGGTAAAAAACTTACGAGACCCGATTGAGATTCGGGTTGTCCCTTTGGGCATTAATCTATCCGTTGACGGCTGAAAGCTGTCAAAGCCGTAGAACTCATCGTGGCCTTCGTTTTGACAGGTTATGGCTCCCGTATCTCTAAACGAGCCAGAAGTTATGGCCATCCGAATAATCGATATCTACAGGGTGCAACATCCGCGGTGCAAGGTGCAACATCCGTCCGAAATGGCGAAACATTGCCGTACGACTTTTAGAAATGCGTGCATGGATTCGAAACGGAACAATACCATGGTGCACCACTCTCCAGCGATGGTAAATCGAAGACGAGGCACGGTAATCCCTTTTTACCGTAAAAATCAGGTGTCGAAAAAACGAAGGGTAAAAAATTTACGAGACTCGATTGAGATTCGGGTTGTCCTTTTTGGGCATTAATCTATCCGTTGACGGCTGAAAGCTGTCAGAGTCGTAGAACACATCGTGGCCTTCGTTTTGACAGGTTATGTCTCCCGTAACTCTAAACGAGCCAGAAGTAATGCCCGTCCGAATAACCGATATCTACAGGGTGCAACATCCGCGGTGCAAGGTCCAACATCCCACCGAAATGGCGAAACAGTGTCTTACGACTTTTAGAAATGCGTGCATGGATTTGAAACGGAACAGTACCATGGTGCACCACTCTCCAGCGATGGTAAATCGAAGACGAGGCACGGTAATCCCATTTTACCGTAAAAATCCGGTGTCGAAAAAACGAAGGGTAGAAAACTTACGAGACCCGATTGAGATTCGGGTTGTCCTTTTTGGGCATTAATCTATCCGTTGACGGCTAAAAGCTGTCAAAGCCATAGAACTCATCGTGGTCTTCGTTTGGACAGGTTATGGTTCCCGTAACTCTAAACGAGCCAGAAGTTATGGCCGTCCGAATAATCGATATCTACAGGGTGCAACATCCGCAGTGCAAGGTGCAACATCCGTCCGAAATGGCGAAACAGTGCCTTACGACTTTTAGAAATGCGTGCATGGATTTGAAATGGAACAGTACCATGGTGCACCGCTCTCCAGCGATGGTAAATCGAAGACGAGGCACGGTAATCCCGTTTTACCGTAAAAATACGGTGTCGAAAAAACGAAGGGTAAAAAAATTACGAGACCCGATTGAGATTCGGGTTGTCCTTTTGGGCATTAATCTATCCGTTGACGGCTGAAAGCTGTCAAAGCCGTAGAACTCACCTTGGCCATCGTTAATACAGGTTATGGCTCCCGTAACTCTAAACGAGCCAGAAGTTATGGCCGTCCGAACAATCGATATCTACAGGGTGCAACATCCGCGTTGCAAGGTGCAACATCCGTCCGAATTGGCGAAACAGTGCCGTACGACTTTTAGAAATGCGTGCATGGATTTGAAACGGAACATTACCATGGTGCACCACTCTTCAGTGATGGTAAATCGAAGATGAGCCACGGTAATCCCGTTTTACCATAAAAATCCGGTGTCGAAAAAACGAAGGGTAAAAACTTACGAATCCAGATTGAGATTCGGGTTGTCCTTTTATGTCATTAATCTATCCGTTGACGGCTGAAAGCTGTCAGAGCTGTAGAACTCACCGTGGCCTTCGTTTTGACAGGTTATGGCTCCCGTAAATCTAAACAAGCCAGAAGTAATGGCTGTCCGAATAATCGATATATATAGGGTGCAACATCCGCGGTGCAAGGTGCAACATCCGACCGAAATGGAGAAACAGTGCCATACGACTTTTAGAAATGCGTGCATGGATTTGAAACGGAACAGTACCATGGTGCACCACTCTCCAGCGATGGTAAATCTAAGACGAGCCACGGTAATCCCGTTTTACCGTAAAAATCCGGTGTCGAAAAAACGAAGGGTAAAAAACTTACGAACCCCGATTGAGATTCAGGTTGTCCTTTTCGGGCATAAATCTATCCGTTGATGGTTGGAATATGTTAAAGCTGTAGAATTCAACGTGGCCTTCGTTTTGATAGGTTATGGCTCCCGTAACTCTAAACGAGCAAGAAGTTATGACCGTCCGAATAATCGATATCTACAGGGTGCAACATCTGCGGTGCAAGGTGCAACATCCGTCCGAAATGTCGAAACAGTGCCGTATGACTTTAGAAATACGTGCATGGATTTGAAACGGAACAGTGCCATGGTGCACCACTCTCCAACGATGGTAAATCGAAGGCGAGGCACGGTAATCCCGTTTTACCATAAAAATCCGGTGTCGAAAAAACGAAGGGTAAAAAACTTACGAGACTCGATCGAGATTCGGGTTGTCCTTTTCGGGCATTAATCTATCCGTTGACGGATGAAATCTGTCAAAGCTGTGGAACTCATCGTTTCCTTCGTTTTGACAGGTTATGGCTCCCGTAACTCTAAACGAGCCGGAAGTTATGGCCGCCCGAATAATAGATACCTACAGGGTGCAACATCCGCGGTGCAAGGTGCAACATCCGTCCGAAATGGCGAAACAGTGCCTTACGACTTTTAGAAATGCGTGCATGGATTTGAAACGGAACAGTACCGTGGTGCACCGCTCTCCAGTGATGGTAAATCGAAGACGAGGCACGGCAATCCCGTTTTACCGTAAAAATCTGGTGTCGAAAAAACGAAGGGTAAAAAACTTACGAGACCCGATTGAGATTCGGGTTGTCCTTTTGGGAATTAATCTATCCATTGACGGCTAAAAGTGGTCAAAGCCGTAGAACTCGCCGTGGCCTTCGTTTAGACAGGTTATGGCTCCCGTAACTCTAAACGAGCCAGAAGTTATGGCCGTCCGAATAATCGATATCTAAAGGGTGCAACATCCGCGGTGCAAGGTGCAACATCCGTCCGAATTGGCGAAACAGTGCCGTACGACTTTTAGAAATGCGTGCATGGATTTGAAATGGAACATTACCATGGTGCACCACTCTCCAGTGATGGTAAATCGAAGACGAGCCACGGTAATCCCGTTTTACCGTAAAAATCCGGTGTCGAAAAAACGAAGGGTAAAAACTTACGAACCCAGATTGAGATTCGGGTTGTCCTTTTCTGGCATTAATCTATCCGTTGACGGCTGAAAGCTGTCAAAGATGTAGAACTCACCGTGGCCTTCGTTTTGACAGGTTATGGCTCCCGTAAATCTAAACGAGCCAGAAGTTATGGCTGTCCGAATAATCGATATATACAGGGTGCAACATCCGCGGTGCAAGGTGCAACATCCGTCCGAAATGGCGAAACAGTGCCGTACGACTTTTTGAAATGCGTGCATGGATTTGAAACGGAACAGTACCATGGTGCACCACTCTCCGGCGATGGTAAATCTAAGACGAGCCATGGTAATCCCGTTTTACCGTAAAAATATGGTGTCGAAAAAACGAAGGGTAAAAAACTTACGAACCCCGATTGAGATTCGGGTTGTCCTTTTCGGGCATAAATCTATCCGTTGATGGTTGGAAGATGTCAAAGCTGTAGAATTCACCATGGCCTTCGTTTTGATAGGTTATGGCTCCCAGCCTGAGGTTATGACCGTCCGAATAATCTATATCTACAGGGTGCAACATCTGCGGTGCAAGGTGCAACATCCGTCCCTAATGGTGAAACAGTGCCGTACGACTTTTAGAAATGCGTGCATGGATTTGAAACGGAACAGTGCCTTGGTGCACCACTCTCCAGCGATGGTAAATCGAAGGCGAGGCACGGTAATCCCGTTTTACCGTAAAAATCCGGTGTCGAAAAAACGAAGGGTAAAAAACTTACGAGACTCGATTGAGATTCGGGTTGTCCTTTTTGGGCATTAATCTATCCGTTGACGGCTGAAAGCTGTCAAAGCCGTAGAACTCATGGTGGCCTTCGTTTTGACAGGTTATGGCTCCTATTACTCTAAACAAGCCAGAAGTTATGCACGTCCGAATAATCGATATCTACAGGGTGCGACATCTACGGTGCAAGGTGCAACATCCGTCCGAAATAGCGAAACAGTGACGTACGTCTTTTAGAAATACGTCTATGGATTTGAAACGGAACAGTACCATGGTGCACCACTCTCCAGCGATGGGAAATCGAAGACGAGGCACGGTAATTCCGTTTTACCGTAAAAATCCGGTGTCGAAAAAACGAAGGGTAGAAAACTTACGAGACCCGATTGAGACTCGGGTTGTCCTTTTGGGGCATTAATCTATCCGTTGACGGCTGAAAGCGGTCAAAGCCGTAGAACTCACCGTGGCCTTTGTTTTGACAGGTTATGGCTCCCGTAACTCTAAACGAGCCAAAAGTTACGGTCGTCCGAATAATCAATATCTATAGGGTGCAACATCCGCGGTGCAAGGTGCAACATCCGTCCGAAATGGCGAAACAGTGTCGTACGACTCTTAGAAATGCATGCATGGATTTGAAACATAATAGTACCATGGTGCAGCACTCTCCAGCGATGGTAAATCAAAGGCGAGGCACGGTAATCCCGTTTTACCGTAAAAATCCGGTGTCGAAAAAACGAAAGGTAAAAAACTCACGAGGCCCGATTGAGATTCGGGTTGTCCTTTTTGGGCATTAGTCTATCCGTTGACGGCTGAAAGCTGTCAAAGCCGTAGAACTCATCGTGGCCTTCATTTTGACAGGTTATGGCTCCCTTAACTCTAAACGAGCCAGAAGTTATGGTCGTCCGAATAAACGATATCTACAGGGTGCAACATCCGCGGTGCATGGTGCTACATCCGTCCGAAATGGCAAAACAGTGTCGTACGACTTTTAGAAATGCATGCATGGATTTGAAACGGAACAGTGCCATGGTGCACCACTCTCCAGCGATGGTAAATCGAAGACGACGCACGGTAATCCCATTTTACCGTTAAAATCCGGTGTCGAAAAAACGAAGGGTACAAAACTTACGAGACCCGATTGAGATTCGGGTTGTACTTTTTGGGCATTAATCTATCCGTTGATGGCTAAAACTTGTCAAAGCCGTAGAACTCATTGTGGCCTTCGTTTTGACAGGTTATGACTCCCGTAACTCTAAACGAGCCAGAAGTTATGGTCGTCCGAATAATCGATATCTACAGGGTGCAACATCCGCGGTGCAAGGTGCAACATCCGTCTGAAATGGCAAAACAGTGTCGTACGACTTTTAGAAAAGCATGCTTGGATTTGAAATGGAACATTACCATGGTCCATCACTCTCCAGCGATGGTAAATCGAAGGCGAGGCACGGTAATCCCGTTTTACCGTAAAAATCCGGTGTCGAAAAAACGAAGGGTAAAAAACTTACGAGACCCGATTGAGATTCGGGTTGTCCTTTTTGGGCATTAATCTATCCGTTTATGGCTGAAAGCTGTCAAAACCGTAGAGCTCATCATGGCCTTCGTTTAGACAGGTTATGGCTCCCGTAACTCTAAACGAGCCAGAAGTTATGACCGTCCGAATAATCAATATCTACAGGGTGCAACATCCGTCCGAAATGGCGAAACAGTGCCGTACGACTTTTAGAAATGCGTGCATGGATTTGAAACGGAACAGTACCATGGTGCACCACTCTCCAACGATGGTAAATAGAAGACGAGCCACGGTAATCCCGTTTTACCGTAGAAATCCGATGTCAAAAAAACGAAGGGTAAAAAACTTACGAGGCTCGATTGAGATTCGGATTGTCCTTTTCGGGCATTAATCTATCCGTTGACAGCTGAAAGCTGTCAAAGCTGTAGAACTCATCGTTTCCTTCGTTTTGACAGGTTATGGCTCCCGTAACTCTAAACGAGCCAGAAGTTATGGCCGTCCGAATAATTAATACCTACAGGGTGCAACATCCGCGGTGCAAGGTGCAACATCCGCCCGAAATGGCGAAACAGTGCCTTACGACTTTTAGAAATGCGTGCATGGATTTGAAAAGGAATAGTACCATGGTGCACCGCTCTCCAGCGATGGTAAATCGAAGACGAGGCACGGTAATCCCGTTTTACCGTAAAAATCCGGTGTCGAAAAAACGAAGGGTAAAAAAATTACGAGACCCGATTGAGATTCGGGTTGTCCTTTTGGGCATTAATCTATCCGTTGACGGCTGAAAGCTGTCAAAGCCGTAGAACTCACCGTGGCCTTCGTTTAGACAGGTTATGACTCCCGTAACTCTAAACGAGCCAGAAGTTATGGCCGTCCGAACAATCGATATCTACAGGGTGCAACATCCGCGATGCAAGGTGCAACATCCGTCCGAATTGGCGAAACAGTGCCGTATGACTTTTAGAAATGCGTGCATGGATTTGAAATGGAACATTACCATGGTGCACCACTCTCCAGTGATGGTAAATCGAAGACGAGCCACGGTAATCCCGTTTTACTGTAAAAATCCGGTGTCGAAAAAACGAAGGGTAAAAACTTACGAACCTAGATTGAGATTCGGGTTGTCCTTTTCTGGAATTAATCTATCCGTTGACGGCTGAAAGCTGTAGAACTCACCGTGGCCTTCGTTTTGACAGGTTATGGCTCTCGTAATCTAAACGAGCCAGAAGTTATCGCTGTCCGAATAATCGATATATACAGGGTGCAACATCCGCGGTGCAAGGTGCAACATCCGTCCGAAATGGCGAAACAGTGCCATACGACTTTTAGAAATGCGTGCATGGATTTGAAACGGAACAGTACCATGGTGCACCACTCTCCAGCGATGGTAAATCTAAGACGAGCCACGGTAATCCCGTTTTACCGTAAAAATCCGGTGTCGAAAAAACGAAGGGTAAAAAACATACGAACGCCGATTGAGATTCGGGTTGTCCTTTTCGGGCATAAATCTATCCGTTGATGGTTGGAATATATCAAAGCTGTAGAATTCAACGTGGCCTTCGTTTTGATAGGTTATGGCTCCCATAACTCTAAACGAGCCAGAAGTTATGATCGTCCGAATAATCGATATCTACAGGGTGCAAAATCTGCGGTGCAAGGTGCAACATCCGTCCGAAATGGCGAAACAGTACCGTACGACTTTTAGAAATGCGTGCATGGATTTGAAACGGAACAGTGCCATGGTGCACCAATCTCCAGCGATGGTAAATCGAAGGCGAGGCACGGTAATCCCGTTTTACCGTAAAAATCCGGTGTCGAAAAAACGAAGGGTAAAAAACTTACGAGACTCGATTGAGATTCTGGTTGTCCTTTTCGGGTATTAATCTATCCGTTGACGGCTGAAAGCTGTCAAAGCTGTAGAACTCATCGTTTCCTTCGTTTTGACAGGTTATGGCTCCCGTAACTCTAAACGAGCCGGAAGTTATGGCCGTCCGAATAATCGATACCTACAGGGTGCAACATCCGCGGTGCAAGGTGCAACATCCGTCCGAAATGGCGAAACAGTGCCTTACGACTTTTAGAAATGCGTGCATTGATTTGAAACGGAACAGTACCATGGTGCACCGCTCTCCAGCGATGGTAAATCGAAGACGAGGCACGGTAACCCAGTTTTACCTAAAAATCCGGTGTCGAAAAAACGAAGGGTAAAAACTTACGAACCTAGATTGAGATTCGGGTTGTCCTTATCTGGAATTAATCTATCCGTTGACGGCTGAAAGCTGTCAAAGCTATAGTACTCACCGTGGCCTTCGTTTTGACAGGTTATGGCTCCCGTAAATCTAAACGAGCCAGAAGTTATGGCTGTCCGAATAATCGATATATACAGGGTGCAACATCCGCGGTGCAAGGTGCAACATCCGTCCGAAATGGCGAAACAGTGCCATACGACTTTTAGAAATGCGTGCATGGATTTGAAACGGAACAGTACCATGGTGCACCACTCTCCAGCGATGGTAAATCTAAGACGAGCCACGGTAATCCCATTTTACCGTAAAAATCCGGTGTCGAAAAAACGAAGGGTAAAAAACATACGAACGCCGATTGAGATTCGGGTTGTCCTTTTCGGGCATAAATCTATCCGTTGATGGTTGGAATATGTCAAAGCTGTAGAATTCAACGTGGCCTTCGTTTTGATAGGTTATGGCTCCCATAACTCTAAACGAGCCAGAAGTTATGACCGTCCGAATAATCGATATCTACAGGGTGCAACATCTGCGGTGCAAGGTGCAACATCCGTCCGAAATGGCGAAACAGTACCGTACGACTTTTAGAAATGCGTGCATGGATTTGAAACGGAACAATGCCATGGTGCACCACTCTCCAGCGATGGTAAATCGAAGGCGAGGCACGGTAATCCCGTTTTACCGTAAAAATCCGGTGTCGAAAAAACGAAGGGTAAAAAACCTACGAGACCCGATTGAGATTCGGGTTGTCCTTTTGGGCATTAATCTATCCGTTGACGGCTGAAAGCGGTCAAAGCCGTAGAACTCGCCGTGGCCTTCGTTTAGACAGGTTATGGCTCCCGTAACTCTAAACGAGCCAGAAGTTATGGCCGTCCGAATAATCGATATCTACAGGGTGCAACATCCGCGGTGCAAGGTGCAACATCCGTCCGAATTGGCGAAACAGTGTCGTACAACTTTTAGAAATGCGTGCATGGATTTGAAACGGAACAGTACCATGGTGCACCACTCTCCAGTGATGGTAAATCTAAGACGAGCCACGGTAATCCCGTTTTACCGTAAAAATCCGGTGTCGAAAAAACGAAGGGTAAAAAACTTACGAACCCCGATTGAGATTCGGGTTGTCCTTTTCGGGCATAAATCTATCCATTGATGGTTGGAAGATGTCAAAGCCGTAGAATTCACCGTGGCCTTCGTTTTGACAGGTTATGGCTCCCGTAACTCTAAACGAGCCAGAAGTTATGAACGTCCGAATAATCTATATCTACAGGGTGCAACATCCGTCCGAAATGGCGAAACAATGCCGTACGACTTTTAGAAATGCGTGCATGGATTTGAAACGGAACAGTGCCATGGTGCACCACTCTCCAGCGATGGTAAATCGAAGGCGAGGCACGGTAATCCCGTTTTACCGTAAAAATCCGGTGTCGAAAAAATGAAGGGCAAAAAACTTACGAGACTCGATTGAGATTCGGGTTGTCCTTTTTGGGCATTAATCTATCCGTTGAAGGCTGAAAGCTGTCAAAGCTGTAGAACTCATCGTGGCCTTCGTTTTGACAGGTTATGGCTCCCGTTACTCTAAACGAGCCAGCAGTTATGCACGTCCGAATAATCGATATCTACAAAGTGCGACATCTGCGGTGCAAGGTGCAACATCCGTCCGAAATGGCGAAACAGTGTCGTACGTCTTTTAGAAATACGTGAATGGATTTGAAATGGAACAGTACCATGGTGTACCACTCTCCAGCGATGGTAAATCAAAGACGAGGCACGGTAATCCCGTTTTACCGTAAAAATCCGGTGTCGAAAAAACGATAGGTAAAAAACTTACGAGACCCGATTGAGACTCGGGTTGTCCTTTTAGGGCATTAATCTATCCGTTGACGGCTGAAAGCGGTCAAAGCCGTAGAACTCACCGTGGCCTTCGTTTTGACAGGTTATGGCTCCCGTAACTCTAAACGAGCCAGAAGTTGGGCCGTCTGAATAATCGATATCTACAGGGTGCAACATCCGCGGTGCAAGGTGCAACATCTGTCTGAAATGGCGAAACAGTGTCGTACGACTCTTAGAAATGCGTGCATGGATTTGAAACGTAATAGTACCATGGTGCACCACTCTCCAGCGATGGTAAATCAAAGGCGAGGCACGGTAATCCCGTTTTACCGTAAAAATCCGGTGTCGAAAAAACGAAAGGTAAAAAACTCACGAGGCCCGATTGAGATTCGGGTTGTACTTTTTGGGCATTAGTCTCTCCGTTGACGGCTGAAAGCTGTCAAAGCCGTAGAACTTATCGTGGCCTTTGTTTTGACAGGTTATGGCTCCCTTAACTCTAAACGAGCCAGAAGTTATGGTCGTCCGAATAATCGATATCTACAGGGTGCAACATCCGCGGTGCGTGGTGCAACATCCGTCCGAAATGGCGAAACAGTGTCGTACGACTTTTAGAAATGCATGCATGGATTTGAAACGGAACAGTGCCATGGTGCACCACTCTCCAGCGATGGTAAATCGAAGACGACGCACGGTAATCCCGTTTTACCGTAAAAATCCGGTGTCGAAAAAACGAATGGTACAAAACTTACGAGACCCGATTGAGATCCGGGTTGTACTTTTTGGGCTTTAATCTATCCGTTGATGGCTGAAACTTGTCAAAGCCATAGAACTCATTGTGGCCTTCGTTTTGACAGGTTATGACCCCGTAACTCTAAACGAGCCAGAAGTTATGGTCGTCCGAATAACCGATATCTACAGGGTGCAACATCCGCGGTGCAAGGTGCAACATCCGTCTGAAATGGAAAAACAGTGTCGTACGACTTTTAGAAAAGCGTGCTTGGATTTGAAATGGAACATTACCATGGTGCATCACTCTCCAGCGATGGTAAATCGAAGGCGAGGCACGGTAATCCTGTTTTACCGTAAAAATCCTGTGTCGAAAAAACGAAGGGTAAAAAACTTACGAGACCCGATTGAGATTCGGGTTGTTCTTTTTGGGCATTAATCTATCCGTTGACGGCTGAAAGCTGTCAAAGCCGTAGAACTCATCATGGCCTTCGTTTATACAGGTTATGGCTCCCGTAACTCTAAACGAGCCAGAAGTTATGACCGTCCGAATAATCAATATCTACAGGGTGCAACATCCGCGGTGCAAGGTGCAACATCCGTCCGAAATGGCGAAACAGTGCCGTACGACTTTTAGAAATGCGTGCATGGGTTTGAAACGGAACAGTACCATGGTGCACCACTCTCCAACGATGGTAAATCGAAGATGAGCCACGGTAACCCCGTTTTACCGTAAAAATCCGGTGTCAAAAAAACGAAGGGTAAAAAACTTACGAACCCCGATTGAGATTCGGGTTTTCCTTTTCGGGCATTAATCTATCCATTGACGGCTGAAAGCTGAAAAAGCTGTAGAACTCACCGTGGCCTTCGTTTTGACAGGTTATGGCTCCCGTAAATCTAAACGAGCCAGAAGTTATGGCTGTCCGAATAATCAATATATATACAGGGTGCAACATCCGCGGTGCAAGGTGCAACATCCGTCCGAAATGTCGAAACAGTGTCGTACGACTTTTAGAAATGCATGTGTGGATTTGAAACGGGACAATACCATGGTGCACCACTCTCCAGCGATGGCAAATCGAAGACGAGCCACGGTAATTCCGTTTTACCGTAAAAATCCGGTGTCGAAAAAACGAAGGGTAAAAAACTTACGAACCCCGATTGAGATTCGGGTTGTCCTTTTCGGGCATTAATCTATCCGTTGACATCTGAAAGCCGTCAAAGCTGTAGAACTCACCGTGGCCTTCGTTTTGATAGGTTATGGCTCCCGTAACTCTAAACGAGCCAGAAGTTATGCCAGTCCGAATAAGCGATATCTACAAGGTGCGACATCCGTGGTGCAAGGTGCAACATCCGTCCGAAATGGCGAAACAGTGTCGTACGACTTTTAGAAATGCGTGCATGGATTTGAAACGGAACAGTACCATTGTGCACCACTCTCCAGTGATGGTAAATCGAAGACGAGGCACGGTAATCCCGTTTTACCGTAAAAATCCGGTGTCAAAAAAACGAAGGGCAAAAAACTTACGAGACCCGATTGAGATTCGGGTTGTCCTTTTTGGGCATTAATCTATCCGTTGTCGGCTGAAAGTGGTCAAAGCCGTAGAACTAATCGTGGCCTTCGTTTTGACAGGTTATGGCTCCCATAACTCTAAACGAGCCAGAAGTTATGGCCGTTCGAATAATTGATATCCACAGGGTGCAACATCCGCGGTGCAAGGTGCAACATCCGTCCGAAATGGCAAAACAGTGTCGTACGACTTTTAGAAATGCGTACATGGATTTGAAACGGAACAGTACCATGGTGCACCACTCTCCAGCGATGGTAAATCGAAGATGAGGCACGGTAATCCCGTTTTACCGTAAAAAACTTACGAGACCCGATTGAGATTCGGGTTGTTCTTTTTGGGCATTAATCTATCCGTTGACGGCTGAAAGCTGTCAAAGCCGTAGAACTCAACGTGGCCTTAGTTTTGACAGGTTATGGCTCCCGTAACTCTAAACGAGCCATAAGTTATTGCCGTCCAAATAGTCGATATCTACAGGGTGCAACATCCGCGGTGCAAGGTGCAACATCCGTCGGAAATGGCGAAACAGTGTCGTACGACTTTTAGAAATGCCTGCATGGATTTGAAACGGAACAGTACCATTGTGCACACTCTCCAGCGATGGTCAATCGATGACGAGGCACGCTAATACCGTTTTACCGTAAAAATCCGGTGTCCAAAAAACGAAGGGTAAAAAACTTACGGACACGATTGAGATTCGGGTTGTCCTTTTTGGGCATTAATCTATCCGTTGACGGCTGAAAGCTGGCAAAGCTGTAGAACTCATCGTTGCCTTCGTTTTGACAGGTTATGGCTCCCGTAACTCTAAACGAGCCAGAAGTTATGGCTGTCCGAATAATCGATATCTACAGGGTGCAACATCCGCGGTGCAAGGTGCCACATCCGTTCGAAATGGCGAAACAGTGTCGTACGACTTTTAGAAATACGTGCATGGATTTGAAACGGAACAGTACCATGGTGCACCACTCTCCAGCGATGGTAAATCGAAGACGGCGCACGGTAATCCCGTTTTACCGTAAAAATCCGGTGTCGAAAAAACGAACGGTAAAAAAATTACGAGACCCGATTGAGATTCGGGTTGACCTTTTTGGGCATTAATCTATCCGTTGACGGCTGAAAGCGGTCAAAGCCATTGAAATCATCGTGGCCTTAGTTTTGACAGGTTATGGCTCCCGTAACTCTAAACGAGCCAGAAGTTATGGCCGTCCGAATAATCGATATCTACAGGTGCAACATCCGCGGTGCAAGGTGCAACATCCGTCCGAAATGGCGAAACAGTGTTGTACGACTTTTATAAATGCGTGCATGGATTTGAAACGGAACAGTACCATGGTGCACCACTCTCCAACAATGGTAAATCGAAGGCGAGGCAACGTAATCCCGTTTACCGTAAAAATCCGATGTCGAAAAAACGAAGGGTAAAAAACTTACGAGACCCGATTGAGATTCGGGTTATCCTTTTCAGGCATTAATCTATCCGTTGACGGCTGAAAGCTGTCAAAGCCGTAGAAATCACCGTGGCCTTCGTTTTGACAGGTTATGGCTCCCGTAACTCTAAACGAGCCAGAAGTTATGGCTGTCCGAATAATCGGTATATACAGGGTGCAACATCCACGGTGCAAGGTGCAACATCCGTCCGAAATGGCGAAACAGTGGGGTACGACTTTTAGAAATGCATGCATGGATTTGAAACGGAACAGTACCATGGTGCACCAATCTCCAGCGATGGTAAATCGAAGACGAGCCACGGTAATCCCGTTTTACCGTAAAATCCGGTGTCAAAAAAACGAAGGGTAAAAAACTTACGAACCCCTATTGAGATTCGGGTTGTCCTTTTCGGGCATTAATCTATCCGTTGACGGCTGAAAGCTGTCAAAGCTGTACAACTCACCGTGGCCTTCGTTTTGACAGGTTATGGCTCCCGTAAATCTAAACGAGCCAGAAGTTATGGCTGTCCGAATAATCAATATATATACAGGGTGCAACATCCGCGGTGCAAGGTGCAACATCCGTCCGAAATGGCGAAACAGTGTCGTACGACTTTTATAAATGCGTGCATGGATTTGAAAAGGAACAGTACCATGGCGCACCACTCTCCAGCGATAGTAAATCGAAGGCGAGGCACCGTAATCCCGTTTACCGTAAAAATCCGGTGTCGAAAAAACGAAGGGTAAAAAGCTTACGAGACCCGATTGAGATTCGGGTTGTCCTTTTCGGGCATTAATCTATCCGTTGACGCCTGAAAGCGGTCAAAGCCGTAGAAATCACCGTGCCCTTCGTTTTGACAGGTTATGGCTCCCGTAACTCTAAACGAGCCAGAAATTATGGTTGTCCGAATAATCGGTATATACAGGGTGCAACATCCACGGTGCAAGGTGCAACATCCGTCCGAAATGGCGAAACAGTGGGGTAAGACTTTTAGAAATGCGTGCATGGATTTGAAACGGAACAGTACCATGGTGCACCACTCTCCAGCAATGGTAAATCGAAGACGAGCCACGGTAATCCCGTTTTACCGTAAAAATCCGGTGTCAAAAAAACGAAGGGTAAAAAAACTTACGAACCCCGATTGAGATTCGGGTTGTCCTTTTCGGGCATTAATTTATCCGTTGACAGCTGAGAGCTGTCAAAGCTGTATGTTGGGCGAATTCTCACCCAGAAGACCTCGAGACTAAGAAGCATTGGTTTCACCCGGAGTCGCGACCCACTCTTCATCCAGCAAGGACAAGGGTCCATTCGGCATGATCATCCGGTAGCCGGACCAACCATATTCGGGCAAATCTCAAGTGCCATTCGGCATGCCCATCCGGTAGCCGAACCAACTCCCCTGCTACAGCCGGACCACCACCACCGAACCACCTACATAACCGGACCAAACGACTACCGGTCCACATTCTCACACTCCTACCACCGGACCAGGCAAGCACCGAACCAACCCTCTCCTTTCCCCTGCCGGTCCACATGCACACCTACCACCGGTCCAAGCTCATAGCCGAATGAAGCCTTGCCGAACCAGAAGATTGCCAGTCCAGATTGCTTCAGCCCGGGCCCACCAGCAGCTATATGCTTCCAAGGCCCCTGCCCTCAACCTCACTCTATAAATAGAGGGGCAGGGGTACAACAATGGCAGACAAGTTTGAGAGCTCAAGCAAGGAAGGAACTCTCAAACTACTTTCATACACTTGTATACAACGCATTGTACTTGTAACCTGAAAGAAAGAAGATAATAACATATAAAGTGGACGTAGGCACATTCTGGCCGAACCACTATAAATCTGTGTGTCTTTTACATTTCAGCCCCTACTTTTCTCATATTTACATACTCATCTAAAATCATTGAAAATTACATATAATCAACTAAATAATACGACTTGGAGGTGTTTGTCCATTTTTTGTGCAAACATTTTTGGTGCTTTCGCTGAGAACTGAACTCAAACTTCATCTTCTCCCACTCAACCTTTTTCCTAACGACAACACTCGTTGCTTAGAAATCATGCCTTCCAAACAGAGAAGGGATGTTAACAAAGGAAAGAACATCGCAACTAGCAGCCTTCCAGATCCAGCAATCACAGATCAGCCCACTTCAACAGCAGTACCAGATGAAAATCAGGAAAATCCAACTGGTCCCGCAACGGAACAACCAATCACTAGGGCAGATCTGGACAGGGTTGTGGCTGAAGTAACTAACCGCTTCACATCCCAACAAGAAACTTTGGTGGACCAACTCATGACACGCTTAAGGGACGCTGAAGAGTCCAACCGCAACACTGAATCATGGGGTGAATCCCAATCCGGAGGATCCCGGAGGCAACAAAGGTCTTCACTCTTCGAACAAGCTATCAACAGGAAAAACGATGATAGGGGCCGCGCCCGCACTCAGCCCGAATTCCGACTCGAGGAAGCCCTTGGAACCGAACCTAGCGGGGGAGGCACCAGGCGAGGGTCGGATGTAGCTGAGCCAGTCATGCCACCTAATCATAGAAACCCCGCTGAACGGAGCCGAGCTAGAACCCAGCCCGAAGTTGACCCCATGGATGTGCTCGAAACAGAACCCCACAGGGGAAGATCAAGGCAGGGGGCAACTGTAGCTGGTCCTAGCGTGCATCCAAGCAGCCAAAGACAACCACTGGATAATGCTAGAGGTGATAGACTGTACCATCCCTACAGGTCATCTGGACGAGATAGATCCCGCAGGGAAGAACCGAGCTCATTTTTGTCCGCTCCAAGTTCTGACGAGCGGATGGCACGATTATTCAGAGAATGTGTCCAACGGGAGCAAAGGGACCGGGGAATAGGCGCTAGGGTCACCAGTCCCTTTACCCGAAATATCGAAACTGCCATCACTCCCCGGGAATGGAAAATGCCAACCATGGAACCTTACAAAGGAACTTCCGACCCCATCGTACACCTGCAGAGATACACCCAGCATATGCTCATGAGTGGAGCAACAGAAGGAGTATTATGTAAATGCTTTCCGCTATTCCTATCAGATCTAGCTACCTCCTGGTTCTGCCATCTACCCCAAGGATCCATCAACTCATGGGAGATGTTAAAAGAAAGGTTTATTAGCCAGTTCCGCATCCATGTGGAACAACCCAGGGATGCTTATTCTCTATCCAATGTCAAACAGAAAACCGGAGAGACGCTGCAACAATATCTAACGCGGTTCAACGCCGCAGCGGCAGCAGTTCAAGATGCCGATGAAAAACTCACTCTAATGGCCCTCTGTAGTGGTGTGCATCCAGACACCAAGTTTGCCAGAAGATTAACTAAGGAAAAACCAGCTACCTTGCCTGATTTCTTCCATGAAGCTGGAAAGTATATGAGACTTGAAGACGCTGCTACGGAGAGGCAGCCAGGGCAACAAGGCAAGATAATTCAGGACAAGGTTCCCACTGCAGCTAAGGACGCTCGAAGAAATGAATCTAGAGACAATGCTGGGGGCAGAAAGGGTGAGAAGCGCCAATATCGACCAGGGCCAAGATTTGACTCCTACACTCCTTTGAATGAAACAATCGAAAACATCTACCTAGCCACTCAGGGCGAACTCGGATACAAGCGCCCCCCGCACAAGAAAGAATCAGATAACGCACTCAAGTCCGGAAAGTTCTGTCGCTTCCACGAATCCCACGGACATGACACCAATGAATGCCACCATCTTCGGGACTTGATCGAAGAACACATTAGAAGAAGAAGACTGGAACGTTATGTGAAAAGTCAGAACAGGACTCCAACTCCTGCCAATGAGAACTCAAAGCAACCCCTCCCAGAAGTAGGCGGAGGGAGTCGCAACAATCACAACACCAGTGGCTCTAGTCAAGAGAAGATAGTAGTCCTTACCATCTCAGGAGGACCACACATTGCCGACAGAAGTTGGGCAGAGATGGAAAGGTACGGCAAGTCGCTTAGAAATGCCGAAGGATATGTTAACTCCATTACGGAGGAACGCCACCCGAAACGAAAAGAAAACGACGACATCATATTCAGTAGGCGTGATTTGGAAGGAAGACAGTACCCACATATGGATCCTATGGTCATCTCTGCCTGGTTCGGTCCAGCTAAAGTTTTTCGGATTCTAATAGACACAGGAAGCTCCGTTAATATCCTGTTCAAACATGCTTTCGACAAAATGAAGTTATCAATGAAGGATGTATCCCCCTGTGACAAACCACTGCACGGTTTCACTGGAGATGCAAAAATGCCCCTCGGGCAACTTGACCTCTTCGTCGAAATAGGAAGTCATCCCCGCTCCGTTGTGCGAAAACAAACGTTCGTACTAATAGAAAACCACTCGGCTTACAACGCTTTCTTGGGAAGACCAGCCTTGTCTGACTTTCAGATTGTATTAGCCCCCTGGTGCCTGAAAATGAAATTTCCAACAGACAACGGAGTAGGAGAAGTAGAAGGAGATCAAGGTGCTGCCCGAGACTGCTACGTAACTGAACTTCGCAATAACTGCAGAAAGAATAAAGGAAAAGATGCAGAGACTACTCTCTGCATGAAAAGCTTGGAGGCATAGCAACTAAAGAAAGCCCCTCCTCTTCGATACACAAGCGATCCCTTCAATGAACTAGACCCCAGGGATAAAGAGGAGGAGGCTACCGCCGAGCCTGCAGAGGCTATGGAATTCGTATCGGTAGATAAGCATGATTCAAGTAGACTATTAAAAATCGGATCTCAGCTGAAAACGGAATTGAAGGATCGACTCATTGACTTTCTCCGCCACAACTTAGATGTATTTGCGTGGACCCATGCCGATATGACAGGAATCTCCCCAGACGTAGCATGCCACATGTTGAACATCGATCCCACCAAGGTACCAGTAAAGCAGAAAAAGAGGAGCATGGGGGCAGAGCGATCAGCAGCCCTTGATGAGGAAGTAAAAAATCTACTTGCTAATGACTTCATACGGGAAGCCATCTACCCAGAATGGATCGCTAACCCAGTGCTAGTAAAAAAGGCCAATGGAAAGTGGCGAACATGTATTGACTTCTCCAATCTGAATGACGCTTGCCCGAAAGACTGCTTCCCACTTCCCCGAATTGACCAACTCGTGGACAGCACAGCTGGGCACGAACTCCTATCTTTTATGGATGCATACTCCGGATATAACCAGATCCCCATGCACGCTCCCGATCAGGACCACACTAGCTTCATCACCGACCGCGGATTATATTGTTACAAAGTCATGCCTTTTGGACTCAAAAATGCTGGAGCTACCTATCAACGCCTCGTCAACAAAATGTTCGCAGAACTGATAGGACGTACTATGGAAGTATATGTGGATGACATGTTGGTGAAGTCCAGGAAAGCCAACGACCATGTAAGCCATCTGGACGATATGTTTCGGGTACTTCGCCGATATGGAATGAAGCTGAATCCTCTAAAGTGCTCCTTCGGAGTATCATCGGGAAAATTCTTAGGATTCATCGTCCACGCCAGAGGAATCGAAGCAAACCCTGAACAAATCCGAGCTTTAAAAGAAATAAGGATACCTTCCACTCGAAAAGAAATGCAGAGCCTAAACGGAAAGGTGGCCGCCCTAAGCAGATTCATTTCCAAGGCAACTGACAAGTGTGTCCCTTTCTTCGAAGCACTCAAGAAAGACAAAGGGAGGTTCGAGTGGACCGACGAATGCTTAAAAGCCTTCCTCAACCTAATCGAACACCTTCAGAGACCACCAGTACTCTCAACTCCAAATGAAGGTGAAGTGTTATACCTATACCTCGCTGTATCATCTCATGCTCTAAGCGCCGCCTTGGTAAGAGAAGAAGACCGCACACAACGCCCGGTTTACTTTGTAAGCAAGAGATTTACGGGGGCAGAAGCCAGATATACTAAACTTGAGAAGTTAGCATATTGTTTATTGATCGCGTCACGGAAACTGCGACACTACTTCCAGTCTCACTCCATCAGGGTTCTAACCGATCAACCACTAAGACAAGTGCTCCATCGTCCTGACACTTCGGGGCGACTCCTCAAATGGTGCATCGAACTAAGTCAGTATGATATCACCTACCATCCCCGCACCGCTATCAAAGGACAAGCCATGGCTGATTTCATTGCCGAATTCACTACCAACGAAGGCAAGGAACAATCCGAAGTAGCAAAAAACATCAAGTGGAACCTCTTTGTAGACGGAGCATCGAACGAACAAGGCTCGGGGGCAGGTATTGTGATCGTCACCCCCAGGGGAAGAAAGTTGTACTATGCATTAAGATTGGAGTTCACGGCCACTAACAACGATGCTGAATATGAAGCAGTAATAGCGGGATTGGAACTGGCCCTAGAAATTGGGATCAATTCCTTATGTATTCATAGTGATTCTCAGCTTATCGTAAACCAGGTACTAGGAGAATTCCAGACTCGAGGAGAACGGCTCACAGCATACCTAAAGAAAACCAGACTGCTGCTCGATCGATTGGACCATTATCTAATCAAACACATTCCTCGAGAAGAAAACCAAGAGGCAGATGAACTTGCAAAGCAAGCTAGTATGAAGGACAGCACCATTCCCGGAGCACTAGCAATCTCAAGGCAGCTAGCCCCGAGTTTCGAACAAGCGAATCTGATAACTGCAATCGAAGAAGGAACCTGGATGACTCCTATCCGGAAATATTTGCAAGATGGCATACTACCCGACAGGCGTGACGAAGCCAAGAAGATCTTGAGGAAAGTTCCCCACTACACAATACAAGAAGGCATCCTCTACCGGCGTGGCTTCTCTAGCCCCCTATTAAGATGCGTCGCCGGAAGGGAAGCCAAGGAGATATTAACAAACATCCATCAGGGAGGATGCGGAGATCACACTGGAGGACAGACTTTGGCAAGAAAGATACTCCGATATGGATATTACTGGCCCACACTAAACAAAGATGCCCTAGACTTCGTTAAGAAATGCGACAGATGTCAGAAGTTCGCCAAGATCCCTCGACTACCCACAAACGAAATTACTCAAATGACCAGCCCTTGGCCCTTTGCTGTATGGGGAATTGACTTAATTGGCGAACTGCCAACGGGCCGAGGCGGAGCCAAATATGCTATAGTGGCAGTCGATTATTTCACCAAATGGGTGGAAGCGGAACCTTTAAATAAAATATCTTCAGCAAAAGTTATCAACTTCTTGATCAAAAACATTCTGTGCAGGTATGGAGTCCCCCTCAAGATCGTATCAGACAACGGACTCCAATTTGACAGCGAAGAATTTGCCGACTGGTGCCAAGAGCATGGAATTCATAAAAGCTTCTCATCAGTAGCTTACCCTCAGGCAAACGGACAAGTTGAAGCTGTCAACAAAATTCTCAAAACCCTAATCAAGAAGAAACTTGAAAAGTCAAAAGGCGCTTGGGTGGACGAACTTCCTACGGCACTATGGGCATACCGCACATCTTTCAGAACATCAACGGGACATACTCCTTTCTCTTTGGCATATGGATCGGAGGCAATGCTCCCAGTTGAGACTATTGTGCCTTCCCACCGTAGGATCCACTACAACCCAGAAGAAAACGAAGAACTCCTCCTCATGTCTTTGGATCTGATTGAGGAAAGGAGAAACGATGCAGCACTCAAAGCAGCAGCTCACAAACAAAAAGTGGCAGCACTATACAATTCCAAAGTCAAGCATCGCAGCTTACAAGAAGGAGATCTTGTCCTCAGGCGAATCTTTCCGCGCCCCGGGGCACTGGACCCCATCTGGGACGGACCATATGTAATTCACAAAGATCTCCACAACGGAGCTTACATTTTGTCAACAGTGGACGGAGAGGTGTTCCAGAGGGCATGGAACATCCGACACCTCCGTCGATACTTTTCTTAACTTGTACTGCCCATATGAAGTGAATTAACAAAGAGAATCAGTGGACGTAGGCATTTTCGTGCCGAACCACTTTAAAAAATCTTGTCTCTTTTTAACTTGTTCCTTTATGTCTTGGCTACTTGTTAAGCGTTATCCCTTTCTGTTGAACAAAATTCTATGGCATCTCCACTCAAGACGCACCGCGGCCTCATCTGGACTAGGCCTAACAGGTACGCTACGATTCTATGCACTCGCCAATGAGACTCTTTTGCCCCGGCATCCCTCTGCTGCGGGTTAACTCATTGCGCGCCTGCCCTCAAAGCCAACTGTAATGAGCCGATTATAAGTCATCATAAAGGCCGACTATAGCCGATGGCAGCTCATTACGGCGTTCGGCTCGTCGGTAACTGTGAACCTACTTTAAGCCCCAACATAAGGTGTGGCCAGCCAGGGGTAGTTCACGGCCAACGGCACCCACGCTAGCCGGCCACGGTAAATCGAATAATACCCACGATTACGGACCATAATGGTTCGGGTAGTTACCGTGCGCGATCTCGGCTCCGATGTGTCTTAAGTGCGGCTGTGGTAAAAAAGAAAACTCCCCGCGGAGGCGTAAGATGGGTGACAAATGTCTCCAAGACCCACAGCTAGGGAAAGTGACTACAAAACCCGTTTGCCACGAACTTAAGCACATCGACGGCCTTCCGTGACTGGAAGTTTTACTTTTACTATATTTCCATTTCACTTAAATATTTTTCTCCTATCCTGTATAACAAACTCTAAAGTGCAGGAAACCAAATAGGAAGCATTCACTCATGAGGCTCCAAGCCTGCGTGCTGGGTGGCAGGGCGCTCAGCTATACCCGTGAACAATTACACAAGACACTCACAGCTACCGCCTGTGAATAAAGCATAAAGGGCGGTACTCTCTTCTCTTGTACATAAATGCGTAACTATAACTTATTCATACACTGACATTGCAAAACGTGAAATTATATTTCAAGCAAAAACTTAACATCAAACACAAGTGGAATCACAGGCATATACATAATTATACTTCTCACACAGCACATAAAGATAGCAACAACATTTAAACATGACAAAATCAGCTTGTATTATAAGATCACACGAAGTTATTCTTTGCAAATAATTTTATTACAGTCGCATATCAAAGACTAACATGAACAGTGATAAAAAAGAAACAAAAAGATGGCAGATGCATCCACACTCCATCACCAACTCCCCCAGCCTACTTAGCCGCAGGATCGGAGCCCCCAGCATGTGGATCTGAAGTCCCACCTGTCCAAATCAGGAGAGGAATTCATTAAACGAACGATCAAGTTATGAAAACGCGAAAAGAAAAGAAAGGGAAAAGAATAACTCACCAGCATCCGCCGCTTGATCCTCATCATCCAACTGCACGCCCGCTTCCTCTGCAGCGAGTAGCCGCATCCCCTCCTTCACCGCCGCTTGCTCCTCCTTTGAGAACTGAGCAGTAACCGCACTCAAGTTGAAAGCCTCTCCGCCTTCCTTACCCGCATTCACCCTGGCCTCCTCTAAAGCCTGGAGATACACCTTGGCCATGACCCGAGGGTAATCGTCCATCCAAGACAAGCCGCCCTCCTTCCAAGTGTGGAAGTACATATCCTGCAACATCTCATCCATCATCCCCTCGTTTTCCTCAAACTCCCTCACTCGGGCCTCGGAAGCTTGCAACTTGGTGATGGCGACGTCCCTCTCTGATTGGTATCTCAAGCAGTCAGCCTGGAGTGACCTCCTCATTTCCTCTTCCTTCAACTTGAGGGACCTCCTCATCTCCTCCATCTCCTCCTTCAACTCGGCCTGAGCCATCTCCGCAGCCTCGAGCCTCCCTGACAACTCCTCTACCCGCTCGAGATCCGCATTCCGAACCTCATCCACCGTTGCGATAGCTATGTTAATCCGTTCCCTGCAAGCGACCTCCATCTTCCGTAATTCCGCCCTACTGGCCTTCTCCATGGTCTCTTTCAGACGCTTGGAGGCTTCCTCATGCTGGGAAATCTGGATGGCTTGGTCGGCGAGTTGCTTGGCCTGATCGGCAACCTTTAACCTCAACCGAATGTTAGCACTCCCGATCTCTTCCCCGGCCTTGACCAACTTAGCATGATGCTCCATTAACTTCTTGGTCTCTGCGGCCACCCGGTCGATATTAGCCTTGGCCTCATCCCCCATGGTGACTACCCGTGTAGTAAGTAAATCAAGATCTAAAGATTTGGCCTCGTCCAGCACTCTTACCATGGGGTTGCGGGGAAGTAGGTGCTCGCCCGTGGTCTCATCGAATGAAATGTCCCGAAAACTTGGGTCTAAATCAGGATGGCCGGCAAAAGGGTCACGAGGCACGGGGCGAGGCACATCGGGACGCCTTATATGAATGACAGTAGAACTCTTGGAAGGAGGAGGAGGGGGGCAGGGCTCCGTGCTCTCCTCCGTAGCATCACGAGGAGGCTGAGTAGGGGGAGACAGAGTAGGAAGCTGCGAAGCAGAAGAAGACTCAAATAAGGAACGGCTCCGCTTCCTTTTCTGAATGCCCTCTTCGATGACCCCAAGAAGAGGGCGGTACTTGACTACGTCCCCAGTGCGATCAGTAGAAGGTTTCGCGGAAGCTCTCCTCGACTTAAATTGTTCAAGGCGGTGTCGAACATCCGACGTTCTACCCACCTGGCCTGCCCCTGGAATAAAGAACAAGTGTTACGAACATACAATAATCCGCAATTCAAAAAATGTGCTAAGTTAAAAAGAAAGAAAAGTGAGGAGACACATCTGTTATACGAACCCGGCGGAAGAGTGGGATACTGCAATAAGTCCTGGATCTCATTCCAGGACGGAAGTGAACCGTAAAAAATTTCTAAGTCCTTATCGAAAATAGAATCGGCAGAAGACAAAAGTTCACCTTGCATCGCCGGAATCACCCTAGCTGAGGAACCCTTAGAGGATGGGTCAGTGCCAGCCACAGCTTTGCCGGTTTCCTTTGCCTTCTCCGTTCCCTTCTCCGTTTCCGACTCTCCCTCCGACTCCCCGAAGGCCCGACGGAGAGCCTCATCCAGTTCGAGGTCTTGTTCAGAGGTTAGAGCAGCAACACCACTACCACCTTGACCTTCGCCATCTCCTCCACCCTCCGACCCTTCTCCAACTTCGCCTCCTTCCTCCTCTTCTACACCTTCCTCCTCCGGGACAATCGGGCAAGTACTTGGAGAAGGGCCATCGGACTTCCTCAGTTTCTTCCCCCCGACCACGGGACGCTCTGCGAAAGGCTCCCTCTTACCGCTCTTTACCTTATCCCCCTCCTTAGCTTTAGCAGCCTTCTCCTCAGCCGTGTCTCTTTGCTTAACCACGGACTGGTGCGGTAAGATCAAATTATACTCCAAGAGGGTTGCGTTCCTGATCAAGAAGGAGGCCGACCGGTCCCGTGCCGGAATAGCCTTTAGTTCAGCAGCCATTCGCACCAAGGAATCATCCTCCACAACTGCAATACCACCTGTCGCTAGCCAGAAATAGAAGCATGTCAGAAAAAAGACACTACAGTCAAAACATGGAAAATATAAATGAAATCCATCTTACAGCCAGAAGTGAAAAGGCGGAAAGAAACAACATCGTCCTTGATGAAGAACCACTCTTTCTTGAACATGGTAAACTTGGAATATAAGTCCAGAACTGGTTTGAAGGGTACGGCCGCCTCCAGACTAATATACGGAGACCCCTTCTTATAGCCTCTCAGGTTGTACAAGTATCGGATCTCCCGGTTAGAAGGAGGACGCCCGTACCTCCTCTGGAAGATGACAAAGAGGCTCACCAGGATAGCATATGAGTTAGGCTGAAGCTGGAAGGGAGCCACCTTCAAATATGTGGTGAAGCTTACTATCCAAGCGTTGATAGGGGGATAGCGCCGCACATGCAATGGTATCTGCTAAAAGCGAAGTAGCCCTCGGGAGGATTATATGGCATCACTCCATCTCCCGGCAGCAGCATAAGAGCCCTATCTATCCCGAAGGAACGGGATATGACGTCAAGTTGCTCCTCCTTTAGGGAGCTAGGAAAGCAATCCGGGGGAGAGACCAAAAGTTCCTGTGGACCATATCCGTCCACTAGAGACCTCGGAATAGGTCGGTGTTGCCCGGATCCTGGTTGGACTGGGGGCAAGGAAGAAGAAGGCTCTCCTGTGCCTCTAGACTTCTTTCTATCCGATCGTGTTTCCGCTTTGCGAGACATTTTCTGCAACACAAGGAAAGCATGGCATTAGAACAGGGAACATAGAAAAGTAAACAAACAAGTGCGTGCAAGTGTGGGGTTTCATTCGCAAACTAAAGTTTCCAAGTTCATTCGGTTTCCAAGTTCATTCGGTTTCCAAGTTCATTCGGTTTCCAAGTACATTCGGTTTCCAAGTTCATTCGGTTTCCATCACATTCGGTCATCATGTTCATTCGGTGATGCTATATCGAGTGCATTCGGTGCACAAGGCATTCGGCCCCAAGGCCGTAGTCCCATTCGGTGAAGCGAAGACATACGTGTGTATTCGGTAATAAGTATATACCTGGTTCGGTATAAGGTTGGTTCGGCAAACACCTGGTTCGGCAATGAAGTGGTTCGGCGCTTGTTGATTCGGTAAAGAAAAACTAAGGGGGTGTAGCCCCTATATATAGACGGTGACAATACCACCGGACCAAACGATTCGGCCTAACGGACCAATCCCCAGCCGAATGAAACCTTTAACCTCTCTACACCGGACCAACCAAGCACCGAATAAAAGTATCCCTCCTACCACATGCCAAATGAAACCCTCCATACCGGATCAACCCTTAACCGAATGAAAACCACACCTACCTCGGATCAAACGAAAACATATACCTACTCAACGCCAAATGGAGCTGTATCTACCAGCAGAAACTAAAAACTAGTGGCGTGCAAAGCGCCTCCCTCAGATAAGTACCAAACTCCAGAACTAACTAATAAAATAAGATTATGATAACGATGAATAAGTCGTAAAATCCTCACCGACGTGGATTAAATCGTTTACACGTGTACGCGACCTCGAATGGTCCATAGGCACGCTCTGAATGGCTATTAACCCTACCATCGTGGGAATTTACACTTTGACACGCATTTTTAAGCCCATCGGTCAAATGGATATTTGATAATTGTGAAATGGCTAAGCTACTTACACATGTACGGGGTCGCGAACGATCCCTAGGCATGCTCTGAGCTGGCGATAAACCACCTTGGCAAACGACCCAGGGACCCACTCTAACGTGAACCTGGCATCGACGATGCTAAGCCCCTTCGGGGCACACTTGCTCGTCCCGAGCAACACAGTTCACTTCATCTCAGATATTCCGACCACGAACGGTCGTTATTTGAAACCACACTAAAACTGTAAATTCCTTTGCAGGACATCAGCAGGATACGAACGTCCAGCCCATGGCGTTACGAAACAAGCCTTTCTATCACCGGGAAACAAAGCGCGACACGTGCAAGCACGCGCCCCACTTTGGGGGGCAAATGTTGGGCGAATTCTCACCCAGAAGACCTCGAGACTAAGAAGCATTGGTTTCACCCGGAGTCGCGACCCACTCTTCATCCAGCAAGGACAAGGGTCCATTCGGCATGATCATCCGGTAGCCGGACCAACCATATTCGGGCAAATCTCAAGTGCCATTCGGCATGCCCATCCGGTAGCCGAACCAACTCCCCTGCTACAGCCGGACCACCACCACCGAACCACCTACATAACCGGACCAAACGACTACCGGTCCACATTCTCACACTCCTACCACCGTACCAGGCAAGCACCGAACCAACCCTCTCCTTTCCCCTGCCGGTCCACATGCACACCTACCACCGGTCCAAGCTCATAGCCGAATGAAGCCTTGCCGAACCAGAAGATTGCCAGTCCAGATTGCTTCAGCCCGGGCCCACCAGCAGCTATATGCTTCCAAGGCCCCTGCCCTCAACCTCACTCTATAAATAGAGGGGCAGGGGTACAACAATGGCAGACAAGTTTGAGAGCTCAAGCAAGGAAGGAACTCTCAAACTACTTTCATACACTTGTATACAACGCATTGTACTTGTAACCTGAAAGAAAGAAGATAATAACATATAAAGTGGACGTAGGCACATTCTGGCCGAACCACTATAAATCTGTGTGTCTTTTACATTTCAGCCCCTACTTTTCTCATATTTACATACTCATCTAAAATCATTGAAAATTACATATAATCAACTAAATAATACGACTTGGAGGTGTTTGTCCATTTTTTGTGCAAACACTGTAGAACTCACCGTGGCCTTCGTTTTGACAGGTTATGGCTCCCGTAACTCTAAACGAGCCAGAAGTTATGGCCGTCCGAATAATCGATATCTACAGGGTGCAACATCCACGGTGCAAGGTGCAACATCCGTCCGAAATGGAGAAACAGTGCCGTACGACTTTTAGAAATGCGTGCATGGATTTGAAACGAAACAGTACCATGGTGCATCACACTTCAGCGACGGGAAGTCGAAGATGGGCCACGGTAATCCCGTTTTACCGTAAAAATCCACGTGTCGAAAAAACGAAGGGTAAAAAACTTACGAGACCCGATTGAGATTCGGGTTGACCTTTTTGGACATTAATCTATCTGTTGACGGCTGAAAGCGGTCAAAGCCGTAGAACTCAACGTGGCCTTAGTTTTGACAGGTTATGGCTCCCGTAACTCTAAACGAGCCAGAAGTTATGGCCGTCCGAATAATCGATATCTACAGGTGCAGCATCCGCGGTGCAAGGTGCAACATCCGTCCGAAATGGCGAAACAGTGTCGTACGACTTTTATAAATGCATGCATGGATTTGAAACGGAGCAGTACCATGGTGCACCACTCTCCAGCGATGGTAAATCGAAGGCGAGGCACCGTAATCCCATTTACGGTAAAAATCCGGTGTCAAAAAAACGAAGGGTAAAAAACTTACGAGACCCGATTGAGATTCGGGTTGTCCTTTTCGGGCATTAATCTTCCGTTGACGGCTGAAAGCTGTCAAAGCCGTAGAAATCACCGTGGCCTTCGTTTTGACATGTTATGGCTCCCGTAGCTCTAAACGAGCCAGAAGTTATGGCTGTCCGAATAATCGGTATATACAGGGTGCAACATCCACGGTGCAAGGTGCAACATCCGTCCGAAATGGCGAAACAGTGGGGTACGACTTTTAGAAATGCGTGCATGGATTTGAAACGGAACAGTACCATGGTGCACCACTCTCCAGCGATGGTAAATCGAAGACGAGCCACCGTAATCCCGTTTTACCGTAAAAATCCGGTGTCGAAAAAACGAAGGGTAAAAAACTTACGAACCCCGATTGAGATTCGGGTTGTCCTTTTCGGGCATTAATCTATCCGTTGACAGCTGAAAGCTGTCAACGCTGTAGAACTCACCGTGGCCTTCGTTTTGACAGGTTATGGCTCCCGTAACTCTAAACGAGCCAGAAGTTATGGCCGTCCGAATAATCGATATCTACAGGGTGCAACATCCACGGTGCAAGGTGCAACATCCGTCCGAAATGGAGAAACAGTGCCGTACGACTTTTAGAAATGCGTGCATGGATTTGAAACGAAACAGTACCATGGTGCATCACTCTTCAGCGACGGGAAGTCGAAGATGGGCCACGGTAATCCCGTTTTACCGTAAAAATCCACGTGTCGAAAAAACGAAGGGTAAAAAACTTACGAAACCCGATTGAGATTCGGGTTGACCTTTTTGGACATTAATCTATCTGTTGACGGCTGAAAGCGGTCAAAGCCGTAGAACTCAACGTGGCCTTAGTTTTGACAGGTTATGGCTCCCGTAACTCTAAACGAGCCAAAAGTTATGGCCGTCCGAATAATCGATATCTACAGGTGCAACATCCGCGGTGCAAGGTGCAACATCCGTCCAAAATGGCGAAACAGTGTTGTACGACTTTTATAAATGCGTGCATGGATTTGAAACGGAACAGTACCATGGTGCACCACTCTCCAGCGATGGTAAATCGAAGGCGAGGCACCGTAATCCCATTTACGGTAAAAATCCGGTGTCAAAAATACGAAGGGTAAAAAACTTACGAGACCCGATTGAGATTCGGGTTGTCCTTTTCGGGCATTAATCTTCTGTTGACGGCTGAAAGCTGTCAAAGCCGTAGAAATCACCGTGGCCTTCGTTTTGACATGTTATGGCTCCCGTAGCTCTAAACGAGCCAGAAGTTATGGCTGTCCGAATAATCGGTATATACAGGGTGCAACATCCACGGTGCAAGGTGCAACATCCGTCCGAAATGGCGAAACAGTGGGGTGCGACTTTTAGAAATGCGTGCATGGATTTGAAACGGAACAGTACCATGGTGCACCACTCTCCAGCGATGGTAAATCGAAGACGAGCCACCGTAATCCCGTTTTACCGTAAAAATCCGGTGTCGAAAAAACGAAGGGTAAAAAACTTACGAACCCTGATTGAGATTCGGGTTGTCCTTTTCGGGCATTAATCTATCCGTTGACAGCTGAGAGCTGTCAAAGCTGTAGAACTCACCGTGGCCTTCGTTTTGACAGGTTATGGCTCCCGTAACTCTAAACGAGCCAGAAGTTATGGCCGTCCGAATAATCGATATCTACAGGGTGCAACATCCACGGTGCAAGGTGCAACATCCGTCCGAAATGGAGAAATAGTGCCGTACGACTTTTAGAAATGCGTGCATGGATTTGAAACGAAACAGTACCATGGTGCATCACTCTTCAGCGACGGGAAGTCGAAGATGGGCCACGGTAATACCGTTTTACCGTAAAAATCCACGTGTCGAAAAAACGAAGGGTAAAAAACTTACGAGACCCGATTGAGATTCGGGTTGACCTTTTTGGACATTAATCTATCTGTTGACGGCTGAAAGCGGTCAAAGCCGTAGAACTCAACGTGGCCTTAGTTTTGACAGGTTATGGCTCCCGTAACTCTAAACGAGCCAGAAGTTATGGCCGTCCGAATAATCGATATCTACAGGTGCAACATCCGCGGTGCACGGTGCAACATCCGTCCGAAATGGCGAAACAGTGTCGTACGACTTTTATAAATGCGTGCATGGATTTGAAACGGAACAGTACCATGGTGCACCACTCTCCAGCGATGGTAAATCGAAGGCGAGGCACCGTAATCCCATTTACGGTAAAAATCCGGTGTCAAAAAAACGAAGGGTAAAAAACTTACGAGACCCGATTGAGATTCGGGTTGTCCTTTTCGGGCATTAATCTTCCGTTGACGGCTGAAAGCTGTCAAAGCCGTAGAAATCACCGTGGCCTTCATTTTGACATGTTATGGCTCCCGTAGCTCTAAACGAGCCAGAAGTTATGGCTGTCCGAATAATCGGTATATACAGGGTGCAACATCTACGGTGCAAGGTGCAACATCCGTCCGAAATGGTGAAACAGTGGGGTACGACTTTTAGAAATGCGTGCATGGATTTGAAACGGAACAGTACCATGGTGCACCACTCTCCAACGATGGTAAATCGAAGATGAGCCACCGTAATCCCGTGTTACCGTAAAAATCCGGTGTCGAAAAAACGAAGGGTAAAAAACTTACGAACCCCGATTGAGATTCGGGTTGTCCTTTTCGGGCATTAATCTATCCGTTGACAGCTGAAAGCTGTCAAAGCTGTAGAACTCACCGTGGCCTTCATTTTGATAGGTTATGTCTCCCGTAACTCTAAACGAGCCAGAAGTTATGCCCATCCGAATAATCGATATCTACAGGGTGCGACATCCGCGGTGCAAGGTGCAACATCCGTCCGAAATGGCGAAACAGTGCCGTACGACTTTTAGAAATGCGTGCATGGATTTGAAATAGAACAGTACCATTGTGCACCACTCTCCAGCGATGGTAAATCGAAGACGAGGCACGGTAATCCCATTTTACCGTAAAAATCCGGTGTCAAAAAAACGAAGGGTAAAAAACTTACGAGACCTGATTGAGATTCGGGTTGTCCTTTTTGGGCATTAATCTATCCGTTGTCGGCTGAAAGTGGTCAAAGCCGTAGAACTCATCGTGGCCTTCGTTTTGACAGGTTATGGCTCCCATAACTCTAAACGAGCCAGAAGTTATGGCCGTCCGAATAATAGATATCTACAGGGTGCAACATCCGCGGTGCATGGTGCAACATCCGTCCGAAATGGCAAAACAGTGTCGTACGACTTTTAGAAATGCGTGCATGGATTGGAAACAAAACAGTACCATGGTGCACTACTCTCCAGCGATGGTAAATCGAAGACGAGGCGCGGTAATCCCGTTTTACCCTAAAAATCCGGTGTCGAAAAAACGAAGGGTAAAAAACTTACGAGACCCGATTGAGATTCAGCTTGTCCTTTTTGGGCATTAATCTATCCGTTGACGGCTGAAAGCTGTCAAAGCCGTAGAACTCAACGTGGCCTTCGTTTTGACAGGTTATGGCTCCCGTAACTCTAAACGAGCCAGAAGTTATTGCCATCCGAATAGTCGATATCCACAGGGTGCAACATCCGCGGTGCAAGGTGCAACATCCGTTCGAAATGGCGAAACAGTGTCGTACGTCTTTTAGAAATGCCTGCATGGATTTGAAACGGAACAGTACCATGGTGCACACTCGCCAGCAATGGTAAATCGAAGACGGGGCACGGTAATCCCGTTTTACCGTAAAAATCCGGTGTCGAAAAAACGAAGGGTAAAAACCTTACGAGACCCGATTGAGATTCGGGTTGACCTTTTTGGGCATTAATCTATCCGTCGACGGCTGAAAGAGGTCAAAGCCGTAGAACTCATCGTGGCCTTAGTTTTGACAGGTTATGGCTCCCGTAACTCTAAACGAGCCAGAAGTTATGGCCGTCTGAATAATCGATATCTACAGGTGCAACATTCGCGGTGCAAGGTCCAACATCCGTCTGAAATGGCGAAAAAGTGTCCTACGACTTTTATAAATGCGTGCATGGATTTGAAACGGAACAGTACCATGGTGCACCACTGTCCAGCGATGGTAAATCGAAGGCGAGGCAACGTAATCCCGTTTACCGTAAAAATCCGGTGTCGAAAAAACGAAGGGTAAAAAACATACGAGACCCGATTGAGATTCGGGTTGTCCTTTTCGGGCATTAATCTATCCGTTGACGGCTGAAAGCCGTCAAAGCCGTATAAATCACCGTGGCCTTCGTTTTGACAGGTTATGGCTCCCGTAACTCTAAACGAGCCAGAAGTTATGGCTGTTCGAATAATCGGTATATACAGGGTGCAACATCCACGGTGCAAGGTGCAACATCCGTCCGAAATGGCGAAACAGTGGGGTACGACTTTTAGAAATGCGTGCATGGATTTGAAACGGAACAGTACCATGGTGCACCACACTCCAGCGATGGTAAATCGAAGATGAGCCACGGTAATCCCGTTTTACCGTAAAAATCCGTTGTCAAAAAAACGAAGGGTAAAAAACTTACGAACCCCGATTGAGATTCGGGTGGTCCTTTTCGGGCATTAATCTATCCGTTGGCGGCTGAAAGCTGTCAAAGATGTAGAACTCACCGTGGCCTTCGTTTTGACAGGTTATGACACCCGTAATTCTAAACGAGCCAGAAGTTATGGCCGTCCGAATAATCGATATCTACAGGGTGCAACATCCACGGTGCAAGGTGCAACATCCGTCCGAAATGGAGAAACAGTGCCGTACGACTTTTAGAAATGCGTGCATGGATTTGAAACGGAACAGTACCATGGTGCACCACTCTCCAGCGATGGTAAATCGAAGGCGAGGCAACGTAATCCCATTTACGGTAAAAATCCGGTGTCAAAAAAACGAAGGGTAAAAAACTTACGAGACCCGATTGAGATTCGGGTTGTCCTTTTCGGGCATTAATCTTCCGTTGACGGCTGAAAGCTGTCAAAGCCGTAGAAATCACCGTGGCCTTCGTTTTGACATGTTATGGCTCCCGTAGCTCTAAACGAGCCAGAAGTTATGGCTGTCCGAATAATCGGTATATACAGGGTGCAACATCCACGGTGCAAGGTGCAACATCCGTCCGAAATGGCGAAACAGTGGGGTACGACTTTTAGAAATGCGTGCATGGATTTGAAACGAAACAGTACCATGGTGCACCACTCTCCAGCGATGGTAAATCGAAGACGAGCCACCGTAATCCCGTTTTACCGTAAAAATCCGGTGTCGAAAAAACGAAGGGTAAAAAACTTACGAACCCCGATTGAGATTCGGGTTGTCCTTTTCGGGCATTAATCTATCCGTTGACAGCTGAAAGCTGTCAACGCTGTAGAACTCACCGTGGCCTTCGTTTTGACAGGTTATGGCTCCCGTAACTCTAAACGAGCCAGAAGTTATGGCCGTCCGAATAATCGATATCTACAGGGTGCAACATCCACGGTGCAAGGTGCAACATCCGTCCGAAATGGAGAAACAGTGCCGTACGACTTTTAGAAATGCGTGCATGGATTTGAAACGAAACAGTACCATGGTGCATCACTCTTCAGCGACGGGAAGTCGAAGATGGGCCACGGTAATCCTGTTTTACCGTAAAAATCCACGTGTCGAAAAAACGAAGGGTAAAAAACTTACGAGACCCGATTGAGATTCGGGTTGACCTTTTTGGACATTAATCTATCTGTTGACGGCTGAAAGCGGTCAAAGCCGTAGAACTCAACGTGGCCTTAGTTTTGACAGGTTATGGCTCCCGTAACTCTAAACGAGCCAGAAGTTATGGCCGTCCGAATAATCGATATCTACAGGTGCAACATCCGCGGTGCAAGGTGCAACATCCGTCCAAAATGGCGAAACAGTGTCGTACGACTTTTATAAATGCGTGCATGGATTTGAAACGGAACAGTACCATGGTGCACCACTCTCCAGCGATGGTAAATCGAAGGCGAGGCACCGTAATCCCATTTACGGTAAAAATCCGGTGTCAAAAAAACGAAGGGTAAAAAACTTACGAGACCCGATTGAGATTCGGGTTGTCCTTTTCGGGCATTAATCTTCTGTTGACGGCTGAAAGCTGTCAAAGCCGTAGAAATCACCGTGGCCTTCGTTTTGACATGTTATGGCTCCCGTAGCTCTAAACGAGCCAGAAGTTATGGCTGTCCGAATAATCGGTATATACAGGGTGCAACATCCACGGTGCAAGGTGCAACATCCGTCCGAAATGGCGAAACAGTGGGGTGCGACTTTTAGAAATGCGTGCATGGATTTGAAACGGAACAGTACCATGGTGCACCACTCTCCAGCGATGGTAAATCGAAGACGAGCCACCGTAATCCCGTTTTACCGTAAAAATCCGGTGTCGAAAAAACGAAGGGTAAAAAACTTACGAACCCCGATTGAGATTCGGGTTGTCCTTTTCGGGCATTAATCTATCCGTTGACAGCTGAGAGCTGTCAAAGCTGTAGAACTCACCGTGGCCTTCGTTTTGACAGGTTATGGCTCCCGTAACTCTAAACGAGCCAGAAGTTATGGCCGTCCGAATAATCGATATCTACAGGGTGCAACATCCACGGTGCAAGGTGCAACATCCGTCCGAAATGGAGAAATAGTGCCGTACGACTTTTAGAAATGCGTGCATGGATTTGAAACGAAACAGTACCATGGTGCATCACTCTTCAGCGACGGGAAGTCGAAGATGGGCCACGGTAATACCGTTTTACCGTAAAAATCCACGTGTCGAAAAAACGAAGGGTAAAAAACTTACGAGACCCGATTGAGATTCGGGTTGACCTTTTTGGACATTAATCTATCTGTTGACGGCTGAAAGCGGTCAAAGCCGTAGAACTCAACGTGGCCTTAGTTTTGACAGGTTATGGCTCCCGTAACTCTAAACGAGCCAGAAGTTATGGCCGTCCGAATAATCGATATCTACAGGTGCAACATCCGCGGTGCACGGTGCAACATCCGTCCGAAATGGCGAAACAGTGTCGTACGACTTTTATAAATGCGTGCATGGATTTGAAACAGAACAGTACCATGGTGCACCACTCTCCAGCGATGGTAAATCGAAGGCGAGGCACCGTAATCCCATTTACGGTAAAAATCCGGTGTCAAAAAAACGAAGGGTAAAAAACTTACGAGACCCGATTGAGATTCGGGTTGTCCTTTTCGGGCATTAATCTTCCGTTGACGGCTGAAAGCTGTCAAAGCCGTAGAAATCACCGTGGCCTTCATTTTGACATGTTATGGCTCCCGTAGCTCTAAACGAGCCAGAAGTTATGGCTGTCCGAATAATCAGTATATACAGGGTGCAACATCTACGGTGCAAGGTGCAACATCCGTCCGAAATGGCGAAACAGTGGGGTACGACTTTTTGAAATGCGTGCATGGATTTGAAACGGAACAGTACCATGGTTCACCACACTCCAGCGATGGTAAATCAAAGATGAGCCACGGTAATCCCGTTTTACCGTAAAAATCCGTTGTCAAAAAAACGAAGGGTAAAAAACTTACGAACCCCGATTGAGATTCGGGTGGTCCTTTTCGGGCATTAATCTATCCGTTGACGGCTGAAAGCTGTCAAAGATGTAGAACTCACCGTGGCCTTCGTTTTGACAGGTTATGACACCCGTAATTCTAAACGAGCCAGAAGTTATGGCCGTCCGAATAATCGATATCTACAGGGTGCAACATCCACGGTGCAAGGTGCAACATCCGTCCGAAATGGAGAAACAGTGCCGTACGACTTTTATAAATGCGTGCATGGATTTGAAACGGAACAGTACCATGGTGCACCACTCTCCAGCGATGGTAAATCGAAGGCGAGGCACCGTAATCCCATTTACGGTAAAAATCCGGTGTCAAAAAAACGAAGGGTAAAAAACTTACGAGACCCGATTGAGATTCGGGTTGTCCTTTTCGGGCATTAATCTTCCGTTGACGGCTGAAAGCTGTCAAAGCCGTAGAAATCACCGTGGCCTTCGTTTTGACATGTTATGGCTCCCGTAGCTCTAAACGAGCCAGAAGTTATGGCTGTCCGAATAATCGGTATATACAGGGTGCAACATCCACGGTGCAAGGTGCAACATCCGTCCGAAATGGCGAAACAGTGGGGTACGACTTTTAGAAATGCGTGCATGGATTTGAAACGAAACAGTACCATGGTGCACCACTCTCCAGCGATGGTAAATCGAAGACGAGCCACCGTAATCCCGTTTTACCGTAAAAATCCGGTGTCGAAAAAACGAAGGGTAAAAAACTTACGAACCCCGATTGAGATTCGGGTTGTCCTTTTCGGGCATTAATCTATCCGTTGACAGCTGAAAGCTGTCAACGCTGTAGAACTCACCGTGGCCTTCGTTTTGACAGGTTATGGCTCCCGTAACTCTAAACGAGCCAGAAGTTATGGCCGTCCGAATAATCGATATCTACAGGGTGCAACATCCACGGTGCAAGGTGCAACATCCGTCCGAAATGGAGAAACAGTGCCGTACGACTTTTAGAAATGCGTGCATGGATTTGAAACGAAACAGTACCATGGTGCATCACTATTCAGCGACGGGAAGTCGAAGATGGGCCACGGTAATCCCGTTTTACCGTAAAAATCCACGTGTCGAAAAAACGAAGGGTAAAAAACTTACGACCCCCAATTGAGATTCGGGTTGACCTTTTTGGACATTAATCTATCTGTTGACGGCTGAAAGCGGTCAAAGCCGTAGAACTCAACGTGGCCTTAGTTTTGACAGGTTATGGCTCCCGTAACTCTAAACGAGCCAGAAGTTATGGCCGTCCGAATAATCGATATCTACAGGTGCAACATCCGCGGTGCAAGGTGCAACATCCGTCCAAAATGGCGAAACAGTGTCGTACGACTTTTATAAATGCGTGCATGGATTTGAAACGGAACAGTACCATGGTGCACCACTCTCCAGCGATGGTAAATCGAAGGCGAGGCACCGTAATCCCATTTACGGTAAAAATCCGGTGTCAAAAAAACGAAGGGTAAAAAACTTACGAGACCCGATTGAGATTCGGGTTGTCCTTTTCGGGCATTAATCTTCTGTTGACGGCTGAAAGCTGTCAAAGCCGTAGAAATCACCGTGGCCTTCGTTTTGACATGTTATGGCTCCCGTAGCTCTAAACGAGCCAGAAGTTATGGCTGTCCGAATAATCGGTATATACAGGGTGCAACATCCACGGTGCAAGGTGCAACATCCGTCCGAAATGGCGAAACAGTGGGGTGCGACTTTTAGAAATGCGTGCATGGATTTTAAACGGAACGGTACCATGGTGCACCACTCTCCAGCGATGGTAAATCGAAGACGAGCCACCGTAATCCCGTTTTACCGTAAAAATCCGGTGTCGAAAAAACGAAGGGTAAAAAACTTACGAACCCCGATTGAGATTCGGGTTGTCCTTTTCGGGCATTAATCTATCCGTTGACAGCTGAGAGCTGTCAAAGCTGTAGAACTCACCGTGGCCTTCGTTTTGACAGGTTATGGCTCCCGTTACTCTAAACGAGCCAGAAGTTATGGCCGTCCGAATAATCGATATCTACAGGGTGCAACATCCACGGTGCAAGGTGCAACATCCGTCCGAAATGGAGAAATAGTGCCGTACGACTTTTAGAAATGCGTGCATTGATTTGAAACGAAACAGTACCATGGTGCATCACTCTTCAGCGACGGGAAGTCGAAGATGGGCCACGGTAATACCGTTTTACCGTAAAAATCCACGTGTCGAAAAAACGAAGGGTAAAAAACTTACGAGACCCGATTGAGATTCGGGTTGACCTTTTTGGACATTAATCTATCTGTTGACGGCTGAAAGCGGTCAAAGCCATAGAACTCAACGTGGCCTTAGTTTTGACAGGTTATGGCTCCCGTAACTCTAAACGAGCCAGAAGTTATGGCCGTCCGAATAATCGATATCTACAGGTGCAACATCCGCGGTGCACGGTGCAACATCCGTCCGAAATGGCGAAACAGTGTCGTACGACTTTTATAAATGCGTGCATGGATTTGAAACGGAACAGTACCATGGTGCACCACTCTCCAGCGATGGTAAATCGAAGGCGAGGCACCGTAATCCCATTTACGGTAAAAATCCGGTGTCAAAAAAACGAAGGGTAAAAAACTTACGAGACCCGATTGAGATTCGGGTTGTCCTTTTCGGGCATTAATCTTCCGTTGACGGCTGAAAGCTGTCAAAGCCGTAGAAATCACCGTGGCCTTCATTTTGACATGTTATGGCTCCCGTAGCTCTAAACGAGCCAGAAGTTATGGCTGTCCGAATAATCGGTATATACAGGGTGCAACATCTACGGTGCAAGGTGCAACATCCGTCCGAAATGGCGAAACAGTGGGGTACGACTTTTAGAAATGCGTGCATGGATTTGAAACGGAACAGTACCATGGTGCACCACTCTCCAGCGATGGTAAATCGAAGACGAGCCACCGTAATCCCGTGTTACCGTAAAAATCCGGTGTCGAAAAAACGAAGGGTAAAAAACTTACGAACCCCGATTGAGATTCGGGTTGTCCTTTTCGGGCATTAATCTATCCGTTGACAGCTGAAAGCTGTCAAAGCTGTAGAACTCACCGTGGCCTTCATTTTGATAGGTTATGGCTCCCGTAACTCTAAACGAGCCAGAAGTTATGCCCATCCGAATAATCGATATCTACAGGGTGCGACATCCGCGGTGCAAGGTGCAACATCCGTCCGAAATGGCGAAACAGTGCCGTACGACTTTTAGAAATGCGTGCATGGATTTGAAATAGAACAGTACCATTGTGCACCACTCTCCAGCGATGGTAAATCGAAGACGAGGCACGGTAATCCCATTTTACCGTAAAAATCCGGTGTCAAAAAAACGAAGGGTAAAAAACTTACGAGACCCGATTGAGATTCGGGTTGTCCTTTTTGGGCATTAATCTATCCGTTGTCGGCTGAAAGTGGTCAAAGCCGTAGAACTCATCGTGGCCTTCGTTTTGACAGGTTATGGCTCCCATAACTCTAAACGAGCCAGAAGTTATGGCCGTCCGAATAATCGATATCTACAGGGTGCAACATCCGCGGTGCAAGGTGCAACATCCGTCCGAAATGGCAAAACAGTGTCGTACGACTTTTAGAAATGCGTGCATGGATTGGAAACAAAACAGTATCATGGTGCACTACTCTCCAGCGATGGTAAATCGAAGACGAGGCGCGGTAATCCCGTTTTACCGTAAAAATCCAGTGTCGAAAAAACGAAGGGTAAAAAACTTACGAGACCCGATTGAGATTCAGCTTGTCCTTTTTGGGCATTAATCTATCCGTTGACGGCTGAAAGCTGTCAAAGCCGTAGAACTCAACGTGGCCTTCATTTTGACAGGTTATGGCTCCCGTAACTCTAAACGAGCCAGAAGTTATTGCCGTCCGAATAGTCGATATCCACAGGGTGCAACATCCGCGGTGCAAGGTGCAACATCCGTTCGAAATGGCGAAACAGTGTCGTACGTCTTTTAGAAATGCCTGCATGGATTTGAAACGGAACAGTACCATGGTGCACACTCGCCAGCAATGGTAAATCGAAGACGGGGCACGGTAATCCCGTTTTACCGTAAAAATCCGGTGTCGAAAAAACGAAGGGTAAAAACCTTACGAGACCCGATTGAGATTCGGGTTGACCTTTTTGGGCATTAATCTATCCGTCGACGGCTGAAAGAGGTCAAAGCCGTAGAACTCATCGTGGCCTTAGTTTTGACAGGTTATGGCTCCCGTAACTCTAAACGAGCCAGAAGTTATGGCCGTCTGAATAATCGATATCTACAGGTGCAACATTCGCGGTGCAAGGTCCAACATCCGTCTGAAATGGCGAAACAGTGTCCTACGACTTTTATAAATGCGTGCATGGATTTGAAACGGAACAGTACCATGGTGCACCACTGTCCAGCGATGGTAAATCGAAGGCGAGGCACCGTAATCCCGTTTACCGTAAAAATCCGGTGTCGAAAAAACGAAGGGTAAAAAACTTACGAGACCCGATTGAGATTCGGGTTGTCCTTTTCGGGCATTAATCTATCCGTTGACGGCTGAAAGCCGTCAAAGCCGTATAAATCACCGTGGCCTTCGTTTTGACAGGTTATGGCTCCCGTAACTCTAAACGAGCCAGAAGTTATGGCTGTTCGAATAATCGGTATATACAGGGTGCAACATCCACGGTGCAAGGTGCAACATCCGTCCGAAATGGCGAAACAGTGGGGTACGACTTTTAGAAATGCGTGCATGGATTTGAAACGGAACAGTACCATGGTGCACCACACTCCAGCGATGGTAAATCGAAGATGAGCCACGGTAATCCCGTTTTACCGTAAAAATCCGTTGTCAAAAAAACGAAGGGTAAAAAACTTACGAACCCCGATTTAGATTCGGGTGGTCCTTTTCGGGCATTAATCTATCCGTTGATGGCTGAAAGCTGTCAAAGATGTAGAACTCACCGTGGCCTTCGTTTTGACAGGTTATGACACCCGTAATTCTAAACGAGCCAGAAGTTATGGCCGTCCGAATAATCGATATCTACAGGGTGCAACATCCACGGTGCAAGGTGCAACATCCGTCCGAAATGGAGAAACAGTGCCGTACGACTTTTAGAAATGCGTGCATGGATTTGAAACGGAACAGTACCATGGTGCATCACTCTTCAGCGACGGGAAGTCAAAGCGGAGGCACCGTAATCTCGTTTACCGTAAAAATCCGGTGTCGAAAAATCGAAGGGTAAAAAACTTACGAGACCCGATTGAGATTCGGGTTGTCCTTTTCGGGCATTAATCTATCCGATGACGGCTGAAAGCTGTCAACGACGTAGAAATCACCGTGGACTTCATTTTGACAGGTTATGGCTCCCGTAACTCTAAACGAGCCAGAAGTTATGGCTGTCCGAATAATCGGTATATACAGGGTGCAACATCCACGGTGCAAGGCGCAACATCCGTCCGAAATGGCGAAACAGTGCCGTACGAATTTTAGAAATGCGTGCATGGATTTGAAACGGAACAGTACCAAGGTGCACCACTCTCCAGCGATGGTAAATCGAAGGCGAGGCACCGTAATCCCGTTTACCGTAAAAATCCGGTGTCGAAAAAACGAAGGGTAAAAAACTTACGAGAGGCGATTGAGATTCGGGCTGTCCTTTTCGGGCATTAGTCTATCCGTTGACAAATGAAAGCTGTCAAAGCCGTAGAAATCACCGTGGCCTTCGTTTTGACAGGTTATGGCTCCCGTAACTCTAAACGAGCCAGAAGTTATGGCTGTCCGAATAATCGGTATATACAGGGTGCAACATCCACGGTGCAAGGTGCAACATCCGTCCGAAATGGCGAAACAGTGGGGTACGACTTTTAGAAATGCGTGCATGAATTTGAAACGGAACAGTACCATGGTGCACCACTCTCCAGCGATGGTAAATCGAAGACGAGCTACGGTAATCCCGTTTTACCGTAAAAATCCGGTGTCGAAAAAATGAAGGGTAAAAAACTTACGAACCCCGATTGAGATTCGGGTTGTCCTTTTCGGGCATTAATCTATCCGTTGACAGCTGAAAGCTGTCAAAGCTGTAGAACTCACTGTGGTCTTCGTTTTGACAGGTTATGGCTCCCATAACTCTAAACGAGCCAGAAGTTATGCCCGTCCGAATAATCGATATCTGCAGGGTGCGACATCCGCGGTGCAAGGTGCAACATCCGTCCGAAATGGCGAAACAGTGCCGTACGACTTTTAGAAATGCGTGCATGGATCTAAAACGGAACAGTACCAATTTGCACCACTCTCCAGCGATGGCAAATCGAAGACGAGGCACGGTAATCCCGTTTTACCATAAAAATCCGGTGTCAAAAAAACGAAGGGTAAAAAAATTACGAGACCCGATTGAGATTCGGGTTGTCCTTTTTGGGCATTAATCTATCCGTTGTCGGCTGAAAGTGGTCAAATCCGTAGAACTCATCGTGGCCGTCGTTTTGATAGGTTATGGCTACCATAACTCTAAACGAGCCAGAAGTTATGGCCGTCCGAATAATCGATATCTACAGGGTGCAACATCCGCGGTGCAAGGTGCAACATCCGTCCGAAATGGCGAAACAGTGTCGTACGACTTTCAGAAATGCGTGCGTGGATTTGAAACAGAACAGTACCATGGTGCACTAGTCTCCAGCGATGGTAAATCGAAGACGAGGCACGGTAATCCCGTTTTACCGTAAAAATCCGGTGTCGAAAAAACGAACGGTAAAAAACTTACGAGACCCGTTGAGATTCGGGTTGTCCTTTTTGGGCATTAATCTATCCGTTGACGGCTGAAAGCGGTCAAAGCCGTAGAACTCAACGTGGCCTTCGTTTTGACAGGTTATGGCGCCCGTAACTCTAAACGAGCCAGAAGTTATTGCCGTCCGAATAATCGATATCTACAGGGTGCAACATCCGCGGTGCAAGGTGCAACATCCGTCCGAAATGGCGAAACAGTGTCGTACGACTTTTAGAAACGCGTGCATGGATTTGAAACGGAACAGTACCATGGTGCACACTCTCCAGCGATGGTAAATCGAAGACGAGGCACGCTAAGACCGTTTTACCGTAAAAATCCGGTGTCAAAAAAACGAAGGGTAAAAAACTTACGGGACCCGATTGAGATTCGGGTTGTCCTTTTTGGGCAGTAATCTATCCGTTCACGGCTGAAAGCTGACAAAGCCGTAGAACTCATCGTGGCCTTCGTTTTGACTGGTTATGGCTGCCGTAACTCTAAACGAGCCAGAAGTTATGGCCGTCCGAATAATCGATATCTACAGGGTGCAACATCCGCAGTGCAAGGTGCAACATCCGTCCGAAATGGCGAAACAGTGTCGTACGACTTTTAGAAATACGTGCATGGATTTGAAACGAAATAGTACCATGGTGAACCACTCTCCAGCGATGGTAAATCGAAGACGGGGCACGGTAATCCCGTTTTACCGTAAAAATCCGGCGTCGAAAAAACGAAGGGTAAAAAACTTACGAGACCCGATTGAGATTCGGGTTGACCTTTTTGGGCATTAATCTATCCGTTGACGGCTGAAAGCGGTCAAAGCCGTAGAACTCATCGTGGCCTTAGTTTTGACAGGTTATGGCTCCCGTAACTCTAAACGAGCCAGAAGTGATGGCCGTCCGAATAATCGATATCTATAGGTGCAACATCCGTGGTGCAAGGTGCAACATCCGTCCGAAATGACGAAACAGTGTCGTACGACTTTTATAAATGCATGCATGGATTTGAAACGGAACAGTACCATGGTGCACCACTCTCCAGCGATCGTAAATCGAAGGCGAGGCACCGTAATCCCGTTTACCGTAAAAATCCGGTGTCGAAAAAACGAAGGGTAAAAAACTTACGAGACCCGATTGAGATTCAGGTTGTCCTTTTCGGGCATTAATCTATCCGTTGACGGCCGAAAGTTGTCAAAGCCGTAGAAATCACCGTGGCCTTCGTTTTGACAGGTTATGGCTCCCGTAACTCTAAACGAGCCAGAAGTTATGGCTGTCCGAATAATCGATATATACAGGGTGCAACATCCACGGTGCAAGGTGCAACATCCGTCCGAAATGGCGAAACAGTGCCGTACGACTTTTAGAAATGCGTGCATAGATTTGAAACGGAACAATACCATGGTGCACCACTCTCTCGCGATGGTAAATCGAAGACGAGCCACGGTAATCCCGTTTTACCGTAAAAATCCGGTGTCGAAAAAACGAAGGGTAAAAAACTTACGAGACCCAATTGAGATTCGGGTTGTTCTTTTTGGGCATTAATCTATCCATTGACGGCTGAAAGCTGTCAAAGCCGTAGAACACATTGTGGCCTTCGTTTTGACAGGTTATGGCTCCCGTAACTCTAAACGAGCCAGAGGTTATGGCCGTCGTCCGAATAATCGATATATACAAGGTGCAACATCCGCGATGCAAGGTGCAACATCCGTCCTAAATGGCGAAACAGTGTCGTACGACTTTTAGAAATGCGTGCATGGATTTGAAACGGAACATTACCATGGTGCACCACTCTCCAGCGATGGTAAATCGAAGACGAGCCACGGTAATCCCGTTTAACCGTAAAAATCCGGTGTCGAAAAAACAAAAGGTAAAAAACTATCCATTGACGGGCATTAATCTATCCGTTGATGGCTAAAAGCGGTAAAAGCTGTAGAACTCAACGTGGCTTTCGTTTTGACAGGTTATGGCTCCCGTAACTCTAAACGAGCCAGAAGTTATGGCCGTCCGAATAATCGATATCTACAGGGTGCAACATCCGCGGTGCAAGGTGCAACATCCGTCCGAATATTCGAAACAGTGCCGTATGACTTTTAGAAATGCGTGCATGGATTTGAAACGGAACAGTACCATGGTGCACCACTCTCCAGCGATGGGAAGTCGAAGACGGGCCACGGTAATCCTGGTTTACCATAAAAATCCATGTGTCGAAAAAACGAAGGGTAAAAAACTTACGAGACCCGATTGAGATTCCGTTTGTCCTCTTTGGGCATTAATCTTTCCGTTGACGGCTCAAAGCGATCAAAGCCGTAGAACTCATCGAGGCCTTCGTTTTGACAGGTTATGGCTCCCGTAACTCTAAACGAGCCAGAAGTTATGTCCGTCCGAGTAATCGATATCTACAGGGTGCAACATCCACGGTGCAAGGCGCAACATCCGTCCGAAATGGCGAAACAGTGCCGTACAACTTTTAGAAATGCGTGCATGGATTTGAAACGGAACAGTACCAAGGTGCACCACTCTCCAGCGATGGTAAATCGAAGGCCAGCCACCGTAATCCCGTTTTACCGTAAAAATCCACTTGTCGAAAAAACGAAGGGTAAAATACTTACGAGTCCCGATTGAGATTCGGGTTGTCCTTTTTGGGCATTAATCTATCCGTTGACGGCTGAAAGCTGTCAAAGCCATAGAACTCATCGAGGCCTTCGTTTTGACAGGTTATGGCTCCCGTAACTGTTAACGGGCCAGAAGTTATGGCCGTCTGAATAATCGATATCTACAGGGTGCAACATCCGCGGTGCAAGGTGCAACATCCGTCTGAAATGGCGAAACAGTGCCGTACGACTTTTAGAAATACGTGCATGGATTTGAAACGGAACAGTACCATGGTGCACCACTCTCCAGCGATGATAAATCGAAGGTGAGGCACGGTAATTCCGTTTTACCGTAAAAAAACCGGTGTCAAAAAAACGAAGGGTAAAAAACTTACGAGACCCTATTGAGATTCGGGTTGTCCTTTTTAGGCATTAATCTATCCGTTGACGGCTGAAAGCTGTCAAAGTCGTAGAACTCATCGTGGCCATCGTTTTGACAGGTTATGGCTCCGGTAACTCTAAACGAGCTAGAAGTTATGGACGTCCGAATAATCGATATCTACAGGGTGCAACATCCGCGGTGCAAGGTGCAACATCCGTCCGAAATGGCGAAACAGTGTCATACGACTTTTAGAAATGCGTGCATGGATTTGAAACGGAACAGTACCATGGTGCACCACTCTCCAGCGATGGTAAATCGAAGACGAGGCACGGTAATCCCGTTTTACCGTAAAAATCCGATGTCGAAAAAACGAAGGGTAAAAAACTTACGAGACCCGATTGAGATTCGGGCTGTACTTTTTGGGCATTAATCTATCCATTGACGGCTGAAAGCGGTCAAAGCCGTAGAACTCATCGTGTCCTTCGTTTTGACAGGTTATGGCTCCTGTAACTCTAAATGAGCCAGAAGTTATGTCCGTCCGAATAATCGATATCTACAAGGTGAAACATCCGCGGTGCAAGGTGCAACATCCGTCCGAAATGGCGAAACAGTGTCGTACGACTTTTAGAAATGCGTGCATGGATTTGAAACGGAACAGTACCATGGCGCACCACTCTCCAGCGATAGTAAATCGAAGATGAGGCACGGTAATCCCGTTTTACCGTAAAAATCCGGTGTCGAAAAAACGAAGGGTAAAAAACTTACGAGACCCGATTGAGATTCGGGTTGTTCTTTTTGGGCATTAATCTATCCGTTGACGGCTGAAAGCGGTAAAAGCCGTAGAACTCATCGTGGCCTTAGTTTTGACAGGTTATGGCTCCTGTAACTCTAAACGAGCCAGAAGTTATGGCCGTCCGAATAATCGATATCTACAGGGTGAAACATCCGCGGTGCAAGGTGCAACATCCGTCCGAAATGGCGAAACAGTGTCGTACGACTTTTAGAAATGCGTGCATGGATTTGAAACGGAACAGTACCATGGTGCACCACTCTCCAGCGATGGTAAATCGAAGACGGGGCACGGTAATCCCGTTTTACCGTAAAAATCCGGTGTCGAAAAAACGAAGGGTAAAAAACTTACGAGACCCGATTGAGATTCGGGTTGACCTTTTTGGGAATTAATCTATCCGTTGACGGCTGAAAGTGGTCAAAGCCGTAGAACTCATCGTGGCCTTAGTTTTGACAGGTTATGGCTCCCGTAACTCTAAACGAGCCAGAAGTGATGGCCGTCCGAATAATCGATATCTATAGGTGCAACATCCGCGGTGCAAGGTGCAACATCCGTCCGAAATGGCGAAACAATGTCGTACGACTTTTATAAATGCGTGCATGGATTTGAAACGGAACAGTACCATGGTGCACCACTCTCCAGCGATCGTAAATCGAAGGCGAGGCACCGTAATCCCGTTTACCGTAAAAATCCGGTGTCGAAAAAACGAAGGGTAAAAAACTTACGAGACTCGATTGAGATTCGGGTTGTCCTTTTCGGGCATTAATCTATCCGTTGACGGCCGAAAGCTGTCAAAGCCGTAGAAATCACCGTGGCCTTCGTTTTGACAGGTTATGGCTCCCGTAACTCTAAACGAGCCAGAAGTTATGGCTGTCCGAATAATCGATATATACAGGGGGCAACATCCACGGTGCAAGGTGCAACATCCGTCCGAAATGGCGAAACAGTGCCGTACGACTTTTAGAAATGCGTGCATAGATTTGAAACGGAACAATACCATGGTGCACCACTCTCTCGCGATGGTAAATCGAAGACAAGCCACGGTAATCCCGTTTTACCGTAAAAATCCGGTGTCGAAAAAACGAAGGGTAAAAAACTTACGAGACCCGATTGAGATTCGGGTTGTTCTTTTTGGGCATTAATCTATCCGTTGACGGCTGAAAGCTGTCAAAGCCGTAGAACACATTTTGGCCTTCGTTTTGACAGGTTATTGCTCCCGTAACTCTAAACGAGCCAGAGGTTATGGCCGTCCGAATAATCGATATATACAAGGTACAACATCCGCGGTGCAAGGTGCAACATCCGTCCGAAATGGCGAAACAGTGTCGTACGACTTTTAGAAATGCGTGCATGGATTTGAAACGGAACATTACCATGGTGCACCACTCTCCAGCGATGGTAAACCGAAGACGAGCCACGGTAATCCTGTTTAACCGTAAAAATCCGGTGTCGAAAAAACGAAAGGTAAAAAACTATCCGTTGACGGGCATTAATCTATCCGTTGACGGCTAAATGCGGTCAAAGCTGTAGAACTCACCGTGGCCTTCGTTTTGACAGGTTATGGCTCCCGTAACTCTAAACGAGCCAGAAGTTATGGCCGTCCGAATAATCGATATCTACAGGGTGCAACATCCGCGGTGCAAGGTGCAACATCCGTCCGAAATTTCGAAACAGTGATGTATGACTTTTAGAAATGCGCGCATGGATTTGAAACGGAACAGTACCATGGTGCACCACTCTTCAGCGATGGGAAGTCGAAGACGGGCCACGGTAATCCTGTTTTACCATAAAAATCCATGTGTCGAAAAAACGAAGGGTAAAAAACATACGAGACCCGATTGAGATTCGGTTTGTCCTCTTTGGGCATTAATCTTTCCGTTGACGGCTGAAAGCGGTCAAAGCCGTAGAACTCATCGAGGCCTTTGTTTTGACAGGTTACGGCTCCCGTAACTCTAAACGAGCCAGAAGTTATGTCCGTCCGAGTAATCGATATCTACAGGGTGCAACATCCACGGTGCAAGGCGCAACATCCGTCCGAAATGGCGAAACAGTGCCGTACAACTTTTAGAAATGCGTGCATGGATTTGAAACGTAACAGTACCAAGGTGCACCACTCTCCAGCGATGGTAAATTGTAGGCCAGCCACCGTAATCCCGTTTTACCGTAAAAATCCACTTGTCGAAAAAACGAAGGGTAAAATACTTACGAGTCCCGATTGAGATTCGGGTTGTCCTTTTTGGGCATTAATCTATCCGTTGACGGCAGAATGCTGTCAAAGCCGTTGAACTCATCGTGGCCTTCGTTTTGACAGGTTATGGCTCCCGTAACTCTTAACGAGCCAGAAGTTATGGCCGTCCGAATAATCGATATCTACAGGGTGCAACATCCGCGGTGCACGGTGCAACACCGTCTGAAATGGCGAAACAGTGCCGTACGACTTTTAGAAATACGTGCATGGATTTGAAATGGAACAGTACCATGGTGCACCACTCTCCAGCGATGATAAATCGAAGGTGAGGCACGGTAATTCCGTTTTACCTAAAAAAACCGGTGTCGAAAAAACGAAGGGTAAAAAACTTACGAGACCCGATTGAGATTCGGGTTGTTCTTTTTAGGCATTAATCTATCCGTTGACGGCTGAAAGCTGTCAAAGTCGTAGAACTCATCGTGGCCATCGTTTTGACAGGTTATGGCTCCTATAACTCTAAACGAGCCAGAAGTTATGTACGTCCGAATAATCGATATCTACAGGGTGCAACATCCGCGGTGCAAGGTGCCACATCCGTCCGAAATGGCGAAACAGTGTCATACGACTTTTAGAAATGCGTGCATGGATTTGAAACGGAACAGTACCATGGTGCACCACTCTCCAGCGATGGTAAATCAAAGACGAGGCACGGTAATCCCGTTTTACCGTAAAAATCCGATGTCGAAAAAACGAAGGGTAAAAAACTTACTAGACCCGATAGAGATTCGGGTTGTACTTTTTGGGCATTAATCTATCCGTTGACGGCTGAAAGCGGTCAAAGCCGTAGAACTCATCGTATCCTTCGTTTTGACAGGTTATGGCTCCCGTAACTCTAAATGAGCCAGAAGTTATGGTCGTCCGAATAATCAATATCTACAAGGTGAAACATCCGCGGTGCAAGGTGCAACATCCGTCCGAAATGGCGAAACAGTGTCGTACGACTTTTAGAAATGCGTGCATGGATTTGAAACGGAACAGTACCATGGTGCACCACTCTCCAGCGAGGGTAAATCGAAGACGAGGCACGGTAATCCCGTTTTACCGTAAAAATCCGGTGTCGAAAAAACGAAGGGTAAAAAACTTACGAGACCTGATTGAGATTCGGGTTGTTCTTTTTGGGCATTAATCTATCCGTTGACGGCTGAAAGCTGTCAAAGCCGTAGAACACATTGTGGCCTTCGTTTTGACAGGTTACGGCTCCCGTAACTCTAAATGAGCCAGAAGTTATGGCCGTCCGAATAATCGATATCTACAGGGTGAAACATCCGCGGTGCAAGGTGCAACATCCGTCCGAAATGGCGAAACAGTGTCGTACGACTTTTAGAAATGCGTGCATGGATTTGAAACGGAATAGTATCATGGTGCACCACTCTCCAGCGATGGTAAATCGAAGACGAGGCACGGTAAACCCGTTTTACCGTAAAAATCCGGTGCCGAAAAAACAAAGGGTAAAAAACATACGAGACCCGATTGAGATTCGGGTTGTCCTTTTTGGGCATTAATCTATCTGTTGACGGCTGAAAGCCGTCAAAGCCGTAGAACTCACCGTGGCCTTCGTTTAGACAGGTTATGGCTCCCGTAACTCTAAACGAGCCAGAAGTTATGGCCGTCCGAATAATCGATATCTATAGGGTGCAACATCCGCGGTTCAAGGTGCAACATCCGTCCGAAATGGTGAAACAGTGTCGTACGACTTTTAGAAATGCGTGCATGGATTTGAAACGGAACATTACCACGGTGCACCACTCTCCAGCGATGGTAAATCGAAGACGAGCCACGGTAATCCCATTTTACCGTAAATATCCGGGGTCGAAAAAACGAAAGGTAAAAAACTTACGAACCCAGATTGAGATTCGGGTTGTCCTTTTCGGGCATTAATCTATCCATTGACGGTTGAAAGCTGTCAAAGCTGTAGAACTCACCGTGGCCTTCGTTTTGACAGGTTATGGCTCCCGTAACTCTAAACGAGCCAGAAGTTATGACCGTCCGAATAATCGATATCTACAGGGTGCAACATCCGCGGTGCAAGGTGCAACATCCGTCCGAAATGGCGAAACAGTGCGGTACGACTTTTAGAAATGCGTGCATGGATTTCAAACGGAACAGTGCCATGGTGCACCACTCTCCAGCAATGGTAAATCGAAGGCGAGGCACGGCAATCCCGTTTTACCATAAAAATCCGGTGTCGAAAAAACGAAGGGTAAAAAACTTACGAGACTCGATTGAGATTCGGGTTGTCCTTTTCGGGCATTAATCTATCCGTTGACGGCTGAAAGCTGTCAAAGCTGTAGAACTCATCGTGGCCTTCGTTTTGACAGGTTATGGCTCCCGTAACTCTTAACGAGCCAGAAGTTATGGCCGTCCGAATAATCGATATCTACAGGGTGCAACATCCGCGGTGCAAGGTGCAACATCGTCTGAAATGGCGAAACAGTACCGTACGACTTTTAGAAATACGTGCATGTATTTGAAACGGAACAGTACCATGGTGCACCACTCTCCAGCGATGATAAATCGAAGGTGAGGCACGGTAATTCCGTTTTACCGTAAAAATACCGGTGTCGAAAAAACGAAGGGTAAAAAACTTACGAGACCCGATTGAGATTCGGGTTGTCCTTTTTTGGCATTAATCTATCCGTTGACGGCTGAAAGCTGTGAAAGTCGTAGAACTCATCGTGGCCATCGTTTTGACAGGTTATGGCTCCTATAACTCTAAACGAGCCAGAAGTTATGTACGTCCGAATAATCGATATCTATAGGGTGCAACATCCGCGGTGCAAGGTGCCACATCCGTCCGAAATGGCGAAACAGTGTCATACGACTTTTAGAAATGTGTGCATGGATTTGAAACGGAACAGTACCATGGTGCACCACTCTCCAGCGATGGTAAATCGAAGATGAGGCACGGTAACCCCGTTTTACCGTAAAAATCCGGTGTCGAAAAAACGAAGGGTAAAAAACTTACGAGACCCGATTGAGATTCGGGTTGTACTTTTTGGGCATTAATCTATCCGTTGACGGCTGAAAGCGGTCAAAGCCGTAGAACTCATCGTATCCTTCGTTTTGACAGGTTATGGCTCCCGTAACTCTAAATGAGCCAGAAGTTATGGTCGTCCGAATAATCGATATCTACAAGGTGAAACATCCGAGGTGCAAGGTGCAACATCCGTCCGAAATGGCGAAACAGTGTCGTACGACTTTTAGAAATGCGTGCATGGATTTGAAACGGAACAGTACCATGGTGCACCACTCTCCAGCGATGGTAAATCGAAGACGAGGCACGGTAATCCAGTTTTACCGTAAAAATCCGGTGTCGAAAAAACGAAGGGTAAAAAACTTACGAGACCCGATTGAGATTCGGGTTGTTCTTTTTGGGCATTAATCTATCCGTTGACGGCTGAAAGCTGTCAAAGCCGTAGAACACATTGTGGCCTTCGTTTTGACAGGTTATGGCTCCCGTGACTCTAAATGAGCCAGAAGTTATGGCCGTCCGAATAATCGATATCTACAGGGTGAAACATCCGCGGTGCAAGGTGCAACATCAGTCCGAAATGGCGAAACAGTGTCGTACGACTTTTAGAAATGCGTGCATGGATTTGAAACGGAACAGTACCATGGTGCACCACTCTCCAGCGATGGTAAATCGAAGACGAGGCACGGTAAACCCGTTTTACCGTAAAAATCCGGTGCCGAAAAAACGAAGGGTAAAAAACATACGAGAGCCGATTGAGATTCGGGTTGTCCTTTTTGGGCATTAATCTATCTGTTGACGGCTGAAAGCCGTCAAAGCCGTAGAACTCACCGTGGCCTTCGTTTAGACAGGTTATGGCTCCCGTAACTCTAAACGAGCCAGAAGTTATGGCCGTCCGAATAATCGATATCTATAGGGTGCAACATCCGCGGTGCAAGGTGCAACATCCGTCCGAAATGGTGAAACAGTGTCGTACGACTTTTAGAAATGCGTGCATGGATTTGAAACGGAACATTACCACGGTGCACCACTCTCCAGCGATGGTAAATCGAAGACGAGCCGCGGTAATCCCATTTTACCGTAAAAATCCGGGGTCGAAAAAACGAAAGGTAAAAAACTTACGAACCCAGATTGAGATTCGGGTTGTCCTTTTCGGGAATTAATCTATCCATTGACGGTTGAAAGCTGTCAAAGCTGTAGAACTAACCGTGGCCTTCGTTTTGACAGGTTATGGCTCCCGTAACTCTAAACGAGCCAGAAGTTATGACCGTCCGAATAATCGATATCTACAGGGTGCAACATCCGCGGTGCAAGGTGCAACGTCCGTCCGAAATGGCGAAACAGTGCCGTACGACTTTTAGAAATGCGTGCATGGATTTCAAACGGAACAGTGCCATGGTGCACCACTCTCCAGCAATGGTAAATCGAAGGCTAGGCACGGTAATCTCGTTTTACCATAAAATCCGGTGTCGAAAAAACAAAGGGTAAAAAACTTACGAGACTCGATTGAGATTCGGGTTGTCCTTTTCGGGCATTAATCTATCCGTTGACGGCTGAAAGCTGTCAAAGCTGTAGAACTCACCGTGGCATTCGTTTTGACAGGTTTTGGCTCCCGTAACTCTAAACGAGCCAGAAGTTATGGCTGTCCGAATAATCGATATATACAGGGTGCAACATCCGCGGTGCAAGGTGCAACATCTGTCCGAAATGGCGAAACAATGTCGTACGACTTTTAAAAATGCATACATGGATTAGAAACGGAACAATACCATGGTGCACCACTCTCCAGCGATGGTAAATCGAAGACGAGCCACGGTAATCCCGTTTTACCGTACAAATCCGGTGTCGAAAAAACGAAGGGTAAAAAATTTACGAACCCCGATTGAGATTCGTGTTGTCCTTTTCGGGCATTAATCTATCCGTTGACGGCTGAAAGCTGTCAAACCCGAAGAACTCACTATGGCCTTCGTTTTGACAGGTTATGGCTCCCGTAACTCTAAACGAGCCAAAAGTTATGGCCGTCCGAATAATCGATATCTACAGGGTGCAACATCCGCGGTGCAAGGCGCAACATCCGTCCGAAATGGCGAAACAGTGCCGTACGACCTTTAGAAATGCGTGCATGGATTTGAAATGGAACAGTACCATAGTGCACCACTCTCCAGCGATGGGAAGTCGAAGATGGGCCATGGTAATCCTGTTTCACCGTAAAAATCCACGTGTCGAAAAAACGAAGGGTAAAAAACTTACGAGACCCGATTGAGATTCAGGTTGTCCTTTTTGGGCACTAATCTATCCATTGACGGCTGAAAGCTGTCAAAGCCATAGAACTCATCGAGGCCTTCGGTTTGACAGGTTATGGCTCCCGTAACTCTAAACGAGCCAGAAGTTATGTCCGTTCGAATAATCAATATCTACAGGGTGCAACATCCACGGTGCAAGGTGCAACATCCGTCCGAAATGGCAAAATAGTGCCGTACGACTTTTAGAAATGCGTGCATGGATTTGAAACGGAATAGTACGATGGTGCACCACTCTCCAGCGATGGTAAATCGAAGGCCAGCCACTGTAATCCCGTTTTACCGTAAAAATCCATGTGTCGAAAAAACGAAGGGTAAAAAGCTTACGAGTCCCGATTGAGATTCGGGTTGTCCTTTTTGGGCATCAATCTATCCGTTGACGGCTGAAAGATGTCAAAGCCATAGAACTCATCATGGCCTTCGTTTAGACAGGTTATGGCTCCCGTACCTCTAAACGAGCCAGAAGTTATGGCCGTCCGAATAATCGATATCTACTGGTGCAACATCCGCGGTGCAAGGTGCAACATCCGTCCGAAATGGCGAAACAGTGCCGTACGACTTTTAGAAATGCGTGCATGGATTTGAAACGGAACAGTACCATGGTGCACCACTCTCCAGCGATGGTAAATCGAAGGCCAGCCACTGTAATCCCGTTTTACCGTAAAAATCCACGTGTCGAAAAAACGAAGGGTAAAAAACTTACGAGTCCCGATTGAGATTCGGGTTGTCCTTTTTGGGCATCAATCTATCCGTTGACGGCTGAAAGATGTAAAAGCCGTAGAATTCATCATGGCCTTCGTTTAGACAGGTTATGGCTCCCGTACCTCTAAACGAGCCAGAAGTTATGGCCGTCCGAATAATCGATATCTACTGGTGCAACATCCGCGGTGCAAGGTGCAACATCCGTCCGAAATGGCGAAACAGTGTCGTACGACTTTTATAAATGCGTGCATGGATTTGAAACGGAATAGTACCATGGTGCACCACTCTCCAGTGATGGTAAATCGAAGGCGAGGCACCGTGATCCCGTTTACCGTAAAAATCCGGTGTCGAAAAAACGAAGGGTAAAAAACTTACGAGAACCGATTGAGATTCGGGTTGTCCTTTTTGGGCATTAATCTATCCGTTGACAGCTGAAAGATGTCAAAGCCGTAGAAATCACCGTGGCCTTCGTTTTGACAGGTTATGGCTCCCGTAACTCTAAACGAGCCCGAAGTTTTAGCTGTCCGAATAATCGATATATACAGGGTGCAACATCCACGGTCCAAGGTGCAACATCCATCCGAAATGGCGAAACAGTGTCGTACGACTTTTAGAAATGCGTGCATGGATTTGAAACGGAACAGTACCATGGTGCACCACTCTCCAGCGATGGTAAATCGAAGACGAGCCACGGTAATCCCGTTTTACAGTAAAAATCAGGTGTGGAAAAAACGAAGGGTAAAAAACTTACGAACCCCAATTGAGGTTCGAGTTGTCCTTTTCGGGCACTAATCTATCCGTTGACGGCTGAAAGCTGTCAAAGGTGTAGAAATCACCGTTGTTTGCACCAAAATTGGTCACAAACCCCGATGAATGTGAAAGCACCAGTGTTGGAATATAAATCAACAATATCCAAACACAAATCACAGATCTAAGTAGCAAAGTAATAAATGCAAACAAGAACACACGATTTATAGTGGTTCGGCTATCTCCGTCCTACGTCCACTTCAAAGTTTTTTCCTTTTATTGATGTTCTTCGCTGATTGCAATCGATTACAGCGGATTACAATGAATTATAGTTCTGAAATTCAAGTACAACGGTGGTTGTTGAGTGCAAAGTAGAGCCTTGGTGGAGTCTTGATGCTTCAGAGTCTTGATCTTGCCAAGGAGAATCCGGTCCTTTTTCTGAATGAACTGGGAGTCTATTTATAGGCGTAGGCTGTTGCTCTCTTGCTGAAAACTCGGGAGACCTCTTCTGGCACGTGAGGGGGCCCATACGTACGGTGTCGGGAAGTTTGGGCCCACTTTGGCATCGGTTCGAACTCCATTCGAACCGATCAAGAATTCATCCAATCGAGGTGAAATTTGGCGTGGACATTCGTCAGCATGTATGGAAGCATCTGTGAAAATTTCATGGCATTTGGATCAGCAGGTTGGGAGATATGGTGGATTCGAATTTGGGTTTATGGGATAGCCGTTTGGTTCGAACCCATGTGTTCGAACCGATGGCTTCTAATCCTTCATAGCACGCGACTTCGTGGTGACGTGGAGCGCCTTCTTCGGTTCGATCCAAGCTTTGCGCCGAGTTGAACGAGTCGAGTCCGAGTCTTTTGCCGTGTTTACTGGGTGGCTTCGTGCACTGGGTTCGAAGGTCGTCTTCGAATCGTTGGAAGGGTGTCCGTTCGAATCGATCCAAATGCGTCACCTTGGATCGATTCGAAGTTGACTTATCATGTTGGGTTCGAAGACAGCATGGGGCGAGGCGGCTTGGATGGTTTCGAAGTAAGGCTCAGTTCACGGGTTCGAAGTCAGGTCGTGGATGGATTCAGAGTGGAGTCGAGGCCGATGGAGTCAAAGGATGATGTCGGCTGATGGATTCGAACGCCAATTCTTCGCATGGATTCGAACTAGTTGGGTTCGAACACGATGGGTTCGAAACAGATGGTTTCGAATATGATGGTTTCGAACATAATGGGTTCGAACCGAGCAATGTCAATTCCTCTTATCTTGAATCCATCATAACTTGAGCATACGACCTCGGATTGACCTGAAATTTGAGATGCAGACTTCTATGATCTTTCTTGTCGTGTCCTATCAATTGTGGCCCGTTCCGGACTCGGACAAAATTCATCGATATCCATGGTTATCCTGCAATGCATGGCTGATATTCATGAATAGCAATTATTGATTTCCAGTAAATTTTGGATATCTCAACTTTGCCAAAAGTTGGGATAACATTTTGCCCCCCAAAACATGCCTTTTTGTAAAAGGTATGTTTTGAACGGTCTTAAATCAAGTGCAATAAATTCATGTTTCATCCATAGCTGTGGTGTTAACAATCAAGTTTGTGGCTGTTCGAAGCCAAATCAACATTTGTTTGTTTTTTGTAGAAGTTGAGAATGAAGTTTCATTGTCTCTCCGGACTATTATTGGCTGCTCTGAACCCTTACTAAGCCCATTCTAGACTTAGTGATTGAATAGAAAGATCCTATTGCTCTCTGGCGTTGCCTTCTATCCCTTGCACTCTGGTCCCAGTTAGGACGTATAGCGATATCATGGTCGTTCGGAACCGATCATAGCCTCTCCGGGCTCTTGCTGGATCCCATCCTGTTACTCTCCGGTGAAGGGGAAACAGCGCTTAAGTGAGTCGACCCTGTCGCTCTCCGGCGAAGCAACTCACTTCTTGCACTCCGGTTCAGTTTATCTGAACATTAAGCGATGTCTTGGTCGTTCGAGACCGATCATAGCCTCTCCGGGCTCTTGCTGGATCCCATCCTGTCACTCTCCGATGAAGGGGAAACAGCGCTCAAGTGAGTTGATCCTGTCGCTCTCCGGCGAAGCAACTCACTTCTTGCACTCTGGACCCCGTCTCTCCGGGTAGGGTCATAAAGCGATCATGTTCATATTGAAATTTAATGTTCATCCTTTGACTCTCCGGTCAAAAGGTTTATTGCAAGAGATTCTAATTTATTTATTAAAATTCGAGTTCTAGATGTTCTATCTCAAACATCAGAAAAAAGCTAAACATTGCCTCTCCGGGCATATCGGTTTATCTCCATCTCAGAGCATGCCTAGGGATCTCTCCGGTTCCCGTACATGTGTAAGTGGAGTAACCGTTTATTCTGAAAATAAATCTAAATAAAATTATTCGACCGAAGTCCAAATCCTGGACTTGACCCTTGTCATCTTTAATCAGTCGATGACGAGTCGTGATCCCGATCCAGGATCGTTCCTGTTAGGTGAAGGCGGTAGTCGTTCAGGTCTTGCTGCCGTTGTTCGTTCTCTGACAAATTGTGGCAGTCTACCACCCCTAGCATGTTCTTCCACCTCATCCTTTAGGTGGCGGCATTCATCTGTAGTGTGCCCATCCAGCTCATGGAATAGGCAGTATTTTCCAGTCCTGCGCTCCCGCTCGTTGGGATCCCTTATAGGTGGCTTTCGATAGGGGAGTTGCCCCCTAGTTTCAGTGTAGATTCTTTGTAGGCCTGCAGTCAGATCGGTGTACTGCCTGAATCTTGGTTCTCGGAATTTCTTCCGTTTATCAGGACCATCGTGTCTGTCATCCTGTTTCCTCTTTCCCTTGTCCGCTCCGGACTGTTCTCTGGAGGTTCCTACGCTTTGTGTGGTATTTATTTCACGACTCTCGGCTCGTGATTCTTCTAACCGAATGAACTTTTCAGCTTTATGAAAGAACTCTCCAAGATCCTGCGGTGGATCTTTAGTTAGAGAATCCTTAAATTTGGTGCCTTCCGCGACTCCTACCACCGCCGCCATTAAAATCATTGATTGATCCGGGCGATCTACAGAAGTCACTGTCACGTTGAATCTTAGTAGAAAATCTTTTATGGACTCTCCGATCCTTTGCTTGATTGATGCTAAGGTCATCACGCTCTTGGGTCGCGTTACATGGACCCTGAACTATCTCATGAAGCAATCAACGAGCTCGCTCCATGTTCTGATTGATCCCGTCTCTAGTTGTCTGAACCATAGTGAAGCTAAATCTGTCAAATATAGAGGGAAGCATCGTGCCATCACTTCCTCAGATGCCCCCAGCACTTCCATGTGCCTGATATATCTTGTGATGTGCATGGTCGGGTCTGACCTTCCGTCATAGGGATCTAGCGCTGGTAATTTGAACTTTGGAGGGTTCCTTGCGTTTCGGATGTTTGGAGTGAATGGACTCCGACTAACTTCTTCTAGGCCTCCGCTAGGCAATCCTCCTCTCATGATTCGTCGCATTAGGCCTATCATTCTCTCATCTCCGTCTAGGGGTTGGCCCCTTGTCAGATTCCTGTCCTGCCCCCCGAGCCTTGAAGGGAATTTTGGCACGTATTCTTCCGGTGGCTCGTTAGTATAGGCATTGGCTCCAGTCTGTTGAGCTCCGTCTGTTGGTCTTCCGGTATCGGACCCTGAGGGTCTGCCCCCAAGGTCTCGCTGACCGCCTTCAACTCCTGTATTCTGGCCTTGAGCCTGTCCATCATTTGCTTCTGCAATCCTGATTCCTTGCCCCGTACTCGTAGCTGTTGTAGTTGGTCCAAGGTTTTGCATATTCGCCGCTCTCATCTGCTCGAGGAAATTCTGCAGCATCTCTTGTTGACTCTTCATTATGCTTTCGCGCAATGAATTAGCCATAGCCTCCATCTCGCCTCTGGTGATGTAGACGGAAGCTTGTCCTTCTCCTGATCCTGAGGATGACTCTTGGCTTCCTCCCTGTTGGCTTCTATCAATTCTTTGTCTCGTTTGTCGAGTCATTGTTTCCGGATTGGAGTTCTTCAAACTTTTGAATCTGAATTCCGAATCTAATGTAGCGGGTGCTAGTTCTTCTCAGTGAAAGCACCAAAGTGTTTGCACCAAAATTGGTCACAAACACCGATGAATGTGAAAGCACCAGTGTTGGAATATAAATCAACAATATCCAAACACAAATCACAGATCTAAGTAGCAAAGTAATAAATGCAAACAAGAACACACGATTTATAGTGGTTCGGCTATCTCCGGCCTACGTCCACTTCAAAGGTTTTTCCTTTTATTGATGTTCTTCGTTGATTGCAATCGATTACAGCGGATTACAATGAATTATAGTTCTGAAATTCAAGTACAACGGTGGTTGTTGAGTGCAAAGTAGAGCCTTGGTGGAGTCTTGATGCTTCAGAGTCTTGATCTTGCCAAGGAGAATCCGGTCCTTTTTCTGAATGACCTGGGAGTCTATTTATAGGCGTAGGCTGTTGCTCTCTTGCTGAAAACTCGGGAGACCTCTTCTGGCACGTGAGGGGGCCCATACGTACGGTCTCGGGAAGTTTGGGCCCACTTTGGCATCGGTTCGAACTCCATTCGAACCGATCAAGAATTCATCCAATCGAGGTGAAATTTGGCGTGGACATTCGTCAGCATGTATGGAAGCATCTGTGAAAATTTCATGGCATTTGGATCAGCAGGTTGGGAGATATGGTGGATTCGAATTTGGATTTATGGGATAGCTGTTTGGTTCGAACCCATGTGTTCGAACCGATGGCTTCGAATCCTTCATAGCACGCGACTTCGTGGTGATGTGGAGCGCCTTCTTCGGTTCGATCCAAGCTTTGCGCCAAGTTGAACGAGTCGAGTCCGAGTCCTTTGCCGTGTTTACTGGGTGGCTTCGTGCACTGGGTTCGAAGGTCGTCTTCGAATCGTTGGAAGGTGTCCGTTCGAATCGATCCAAATGCATCACCTTGGATCGATTCGAAATTGACTTATCATGTTGGGTTCGAAGACAGCATGGGGCGAGGCGGCTTGGATGGTTTCGAAGTAAGGCTCAGTTCACGGGTTCGAAGTCAGGTCGTGGATGGATTCGGAGTGGAGTCGAGGCAGATGGAGTCGAAGGATGATGTCGGCTGATGGATTCGAACGCCACTTCTTCGCATGGATTCGAACTAGTTGGGTTCGAACACGATGGGTTCGAAACAGATGGTTTCGAATATGATGGTTTCGAACATAATGGGTTCGAACCGAGCAATGTAAATTCCTCTTATCTTGAATCCATCATAACTTGAGCATACGACCTCGGATTGACCTGAAATTTGAGATACAGACTTCTATGATCTTTCTTGTCGTGTCCTATCAATTGTGGCCCGTTCCGGACTCGGACAAAATTCATCGATATCCATGGTTATCCTGCAATGCATGGCTGATATTCATGAATAGCAATTATTGATTTCCAGTAAATTTTGGATATCTCAACTTTGCCAAAAGTTGGGATAACAACCGTGGCCTTCGTTTTGACAGTTTATGGCTCCCTTAAATCTAAACGAGCCAGAGGTTATGGCTGTCCGAATAATCGATATATACAAGGTGCAACATCCGCGGTGCAATGTGCAACATCCGTCCGAAATGGCGAAACAGTGTCGTACGACTTTTAGAAATGCGTGCATAGATTTGAAACGGAACAGTACCATGGTGCACCACTCTCCAGCAATGGTAAATCGAAGACGAGCCACGGTAATCCCGTTTTACCATAAAAATCCGGTGTCGAAAAAACGAAGGGTAAAAAACTTACGAACCCCGATGGAGATTCGGGTTGTCCTTTTCGGGCATTAATCTATCCGTTGATGGCTGAAAGCTGTCAAAGCTGTAGAACTCACCGTGGCCTTCGTTTTGACAGGTTATGGCTCCCGTAACTCTAAACGAGCCAGATGTTATGACCGTCCGAATAATCGATATCTACAGGGTGCAACATCCGCGGTGCAAGGTGCAACATCCGTCCGAAATGGAGAAACAGTGCCGTACGACTTTTAGAAATGCGTGCATGGATTTGAAACGGAACATTACCATGGTGCACCACTCTCCAGCGATGGTAAATCGAAGACGAGGCACGGTAAACCCGTTTTACCGTTAAAATCCGGTGCCGAAAAAACGAAGGGTAAAAAACTTACGAGACCCGATTGAGATTCGGGTTGTCCTTTTCGAGCATTAATCTATCCGTTGACAGCTGAAAGCCGTCAAAGCCATAGAACTCACCGTGGCCTTCGTTTAGACAGGTTATGCCTCCCGTAACTCTAAACGAGCCAGAAGTTATGGCCGTCCGAATAATCGATATCTACAGGGTGCAACATCCGTGGTACAAGGTACAACATCCGTCCGAAATGGCGAAACAGTGTCGTACGACTTTTAGAAATGCGTGCATGGATTTGAAACGGAACATTACCATGGTCCACCAATCTCCAGCGATGGTAAATCGGAGACGAGCCACGGTAATCCCGTTTTACCGTAAAAATCCGGTGTCGAAAAAACGAAGGGTAAAAAACTTACAAACCCAGATTGAGATTCGGGTTGTCCTTTTCGGGCATTAATCTATCCGTTGACGGTTGAAATCTGTCAAAGCTGTAGAAATCACCGTGGCCTTCGTTTTGACAGGTTAAGGCTCCCGTAAATCTAAACGAGCCAGAAGTTATGACCGTCCGAATAATCGATATCTACAGGTTGGAACATCCGCGGTGCAAGGTGCAACATCCGTCCGAAATGGCGAAACACTGCCGTATGACTTTTAGAAATGCGTGCATGGATTTCAAACGGAACAGTGCCATGGTGCACCACTCTCTAGCGATGGTAAATCGAAGGCGAGGCACGGTAATCCCGTTTTACCGTAAAAATCCGGTGTCGAAAAAACGAAGGGTAAAAAACTTACGAGGCTCGATTGAGATTCCGGTTGTCCTTTTCGGGCATTAATCTATCCGTTGACGGCTGAAAGCTGTCAAAGCTGTAGAACTCACCATCGCCTTCGTTTTGACAGGTTATGGCTCCCGTAACTCTAAACGAGCTAGAAGTTATGGCTGTCCGAATAATCGGTATATACAGGGTGCAACATCCGCGGTGCAAGGCGTAACATCTGTCCGAAGTGGCGAAACAGTGTCGTACGACTTTCACAAATGCGTGCATGGATTTGAAACGGAACAGTACCATGGTGCACCACTCTCCAGCGATGGTAAATCGAAGACGAGCCACGGTAATCCCGTTTTACCGTACAAATCCGGTGTCGAAAAAACGAAGGGTAAAAAATTTGCGAACCCCGATTGAGATTCGGGTTGTCCTTTTCGGGCATTAATCTATCCGTTGACGGCTAAAAGCGGTCAAAGCTGTAGAACTCACCGTGGCCTTCGTTTTGACAGGTTATGGCTCCCGTAACTCTAAACGAGCCAGAAGTTATGGCTGTCCGAATAATCGATATATACGGGGTGCAACATCCGCGGTGCAAGGCGTAACATTTGTCCGAAGTGGCGAAACAGTGTCGTACGACTTTTACAAATGCGTGCATGGATTTGAAACGGAACAGTACGATGGTGCATCACTCTCCAGCGATGGTAAATCGAAGACGAGCCATGGTAATCCCGTTTTACCGTACAAATCCGGTGTCGAAAAAACAAAGGGTAAAAAATTTGCGAACCCCGATTGAGATTCGGGTTGTCCTTTTCGGGCATTAATCTATCCGTTGATGGCTGAAAGCTGTCAAAGCTGTAGAACTCACCGTGGCCTTCGTTTTGACAGGTTATGGCTCCCGTAACTCTAAATGACCCAGAAGTTATGGCCGTCCGAATAATCGATATCTCCAGGGTGCAACATCCGCGGTGCAAGGTGCAACATCCGTCCGAAGTGGCGAAACAGTGTCGTACGACTTTTAGAAATGCGTGCATGGATTTGAAACGGAACATTACCATGGTGCACAAATCTCCAGCGATGGTAAATCGAAGACGAGCCACGGTAATCCCGTTTTACCGTAAAAATCCGGTGTCGAAAAAACAAAGGGTAAAAAACTTACGAACCCAGATTGAGATTCGGGTTGTCCTTTTCGGGCATTAATCTATCCGTTGACGGTTGAAATCTGTCAAAGCTGTAGAACTCACCGTGGCCTTCGTTTTGACAGGTTATGGCTCCCGTAAATCTAAACGAGCCAGAAGTTATGACCGTCCGAATAATCGATATCTACAGGGTGCAACATCCGCGGTGCAAGGTGCAACATCCGTCCGAAATGGCGAAACAGTGCCGTATGACTTTTAGAAACGCATGCATGGATTTCAAACGGAACAGTGCCGTGGTGCACCACTCTCCAGCGATGGTAAATCGAAGGCGAGGCACGGTAATCCGTTTTACCGTAAAAATCCGGTGTCGAAAAAACGAAGGGTAAAAAACTTACGAGACTCGATTGAGATTCCGGTTGTCCTTTTCGGGCATTAATCTATCCGTTGACGGCTGAAAGCTATCAAAGCTGTAGAACTCACCGTGGCCTTCGTTTTGACAGGTTATGGCTCCCGTAACTCTAAACGAGCCAGAAGTTATGGTCGTCCGAATAATCGATATATACGGGGTGCAACATCCGCGGTGCAAGGTACAACATCCGTCCGAAATGGCGAAACAGTGTCGTACGACTTTTAGAAATGCGTGCATGGATTTGAAACGGAACATTACCATGGTCCACCAATCTCCAGCGATGGTAAATCGAAGACGAGCCACGGTAATCCCGTTTTACCGTAAAAATCCGGTGTCGAAAAAACGAAGGGTAAAAAACTTACGAACCCAGATTGAGATTCGGGTTGTCCTTTTCGGGCATTAATCTATCCGTTGACGGTTGAAATCTGTCAAAGCTGTAGAACTCACCGTGGCCTTCGTTTTGACAGGTTAAGGCTCCCGTAAATCTAAACGAGCCAGAAGTTATGACCGTCCGAATAATCGATATCTACAGGGTGGAACATCCGCGGTGCAAGGTGCAACATCCGTCCGAAATGGCGAAACACTGCCATATGACTTTTAGAAATGCGTGCATGGATTTCAAACGGAACAGTGCCATGGTGCACCACTCTCTAGCGATGGTAAATCGAAGGCGAGGCACGGTAATGCCGTTTTACCGTAAAAATCCGGTGTCGAAAAAACGAAGGGTAAAAAACTTACGAGACTCGATTGAGATTCCGATTGTCCTTTTCGGGCATTAATCTATCCGTTGACGGCTGAAAGCTGTCAAAGCTGTAGAACTCACCGTCGCCTTCGTTTTGACAGGTTATGGCTCCCGTTACTCTAAACGAGCTAGAAGTTATGGCTGTCCGAATAATCGGTATATACAGGGTGCAACATCCGCGGTGCAAGGCGTAACATCTGTCCGAAGTGGCGAAACAGTGTCGTACGACTTTCACAAATGCGTGCATGGATTTGAAACGGAACAGTACCATGGTGCACCACTCTCCAGCGATGGTAAATCGAAGACGAGCCACGGTAATCCCGTTTTACCGTACAAATCCGGTGTCGAAAAAACGAAGGGTAAAAAATTTGCGAACCCCGATTGAGATTCGGGTTGTCCTTTTCGGGCATTAATCTATCCGTTGACGGGTAAAAGCGGTCAAAGCTATAGAACTCACCATGGCCTTCGTTTTGACAGGTTATGGCTCCCGTAACTCTAAACGAGCCAGAAGTTATGGCTGTCCGAATAATCGATATATACGGGGTGCAACATCCGCGGTGCAAGGCGTAACATCTGTCCGAAGTGGCGAAACAGTGTCGTACGACTTTTACAAATGCGTGCATGGATTTGAAACGGAACAGTACCATGGTTTACCACTCTCCAGCGATGGTAAATCGAAGACGAGCCATGGTAATCCCGTTTTACCGTACAAATCCGGTGTCGAAAAAACAAAGGGTAAAAAATTTGCGAACCCCGATTGAGATTCGGGTTGTCCTTTTCGGGCATTAATCTATCCGTTGATGGCTAAAAGCTGTCAAAGCTGTAGAACTCACCGTGGCCTTCGTTTTGACAGGTTATGGCTCCCGTAACTCTAAATGAGCCAGAAGTTATGGCCTTCCGAATAATCGATATCTACAGGGTGCAACATCCGCGGTGCAAGGTGCAACATCCGTCCGAAGTGGCGAAACAGTGTCGTGCGACTTTTAGAAATGCGTGCATGGATTTGAAACGGAACATTACCGTGGTGCACAAATCTCCAGCGATGGTAAATCGAAGACGAGCCACGGTAATCCCGTTTTACCGTAAAAATCCGGTGTCGAAAAAACGAAGGGTAAAAAACTTACGAACCCAGATTGAGATTCGGGTTGTCCTTTTCGGGCATTAATCTATCCGTTGACGGTTGAAATCTGTCAAAGCTGTAGAACTCACCGTGGCCTTCGTTTTGACAGGTTATGGCTCCCGTAAATCTAAACGAGCCAGAAGTTATGACCGTCCGAATAATCGATATCTATAGGGTGCAACATCCGCGGTGCAAGGTGCAACATCCGTCCGAAATGGCGAAACAGTGCCGTATGACTTTTAGAAACGCGTGCATGGATTTCAAACAGAACAGTGCCGTGGTGCACCACTCTCCAGCGATGGTAAATCGAAGGCGAGGCACGGTAATCTGTTTTACCGTAAAAATCCGGTGTCGAAAAAACGAAGGGTAAAAAACTTACGAGACTCGATTGAGATTCCGGTTGTGCTTTTCGGGCATTAATCTATCCGTTGACGGCTGAAAGCTATCAAAGCTGTAGAACTCACCGTGGCCTTCGTTTTGACAGGTTATGGCTCCCGTAACTCTAAACGAGCCAGAAGTTATGGCCGTCCGAATAATCGATATATACGGGGTGCAACATCCGCGGTGCAAGGTACAACATCCGTCCGAAATGGCGAAACAGTGTCGTACGACTTTTAGAAATGTGTGCATGGATTTGAAACGGAACATTACCATGGTCCACCAATCTCCAGCGATGGTAAATCGAAGACGAGCCACGGTAATCCCGTTTTACCGTAAAAATCCGGTGTCGAAAAAACGAAGGGTAAAAAACTTACGAACCCAGAATGAGATTCGGGTTGTCCTTTTCGGGCATTAATCTATCCGTTGACGGTTGAAATCTGTCAAAGCTGTAGAACTCACCGTGGCGTTCGTTTTGACAGGTTAAGGCTCCCGTACATCTAAACGAGCCAGAAGTTATGACCGTCCGAATAATCGATATCTACAGGGTGGAACATCCGCGGTGCAAGGTGCAACATCCGTCCGAAATGGCGAAACACTGCCGTATGACTTTTAGAAATGCGTGCATGGATTTCAAACGGAACAGTGCCATGGTGCACCACTCTCTAGCGATGGTAAATCGAAGGCGAGGCACGGTAATCCCGTCTTACCGTAAAAATCCGGTGTCGAAAAAACGAAGGGTAAAAAACTTACGAGACTCGATTGAGATTCCGGTTGTCCTTTTCGGGCATTAATCTATCCGCTGACGGCTGAAAGCTGTCAAAGCTGTAGAACTCACCGTCGCCTTCGTTTTGACAGGTTATGGCTCCCGTAACTCTAAACGAGCTAGAAGTTATGGCTGTCCGAATAATCGGTATATACAGGGTGCAACATCCGCGGTGCAAGGCGTAACATCTGTCCGAAGTGGCGAAACAGTGTCGTACGACTTTCACAAATGCGTGCATGGATTTGAAACGGAACAGTACCATGGTGCACCACTCTCCAGCGATGGTAAATCGAAGACGAGCCACGGTAATCCCGTTTTACTGTACAAATCCGGTGTCGAAAAAATGAAGGGTAAAAAATTTGCGAACCCCGATTGAGATTCGGGTTGTCCTTTTCGGGCATTAATCTATCCGTTGACGGCTAAAAGCGGTCAAAGCTGTAGAACTCACCGTGGCCTTCGTTTTGACAGGTTATGCCTTCCATAACTCTAAACGAGCCAGAAGTTATGGCTGTCCGAATAATCGATATATACGGGGTGCAACATCCGCGGTGCAAGGCGTAACATCTGTCCGAAGTGGCGAAACAGTGTCGTACGACTTTTACAAATGCGTGCATGGATTTGAAACAGAACAGTACCATGGCGCACCACTCTCCAGCGTTGGTAAATCGAAGACGAGCCATGGTAATCCCGTTTTACCGTACAAATCCGGTGTCGAAAAAACAAAGGGTAAAAAATTTGCGAACCCCGATTGAGATTCGGGTTGTCCTTTTCGGGCACTAATCTATCCGTTGACGGCTGAAAGCTGTCAAAGCTGTAGAACTCACCGTGGCCTTCGTTTTGACAGGTTATGGCTCCCGTAACTCTAAATGAGACAGAAGTTATGGCCGTCCGAATAATCGATATCTACAGGGTGCAACATCCGCGGTGCAAGGCGCAACATCCGTCCGAAGTGGCGAAACAGTGTCGTACGACTTTTAGAAATGCGTGCATGGATTTGAAACGGAACATTACCATGGTGCACAAATCTCCAGCGATGGTAAATCGAAGACGAGCCACGGTAATCCCGTTTTACCGTAAAAATCCGGTGTCGAAAAAACGAAGGGTAAAAAACTTACGAACCCAGATTGAGATTCGGGTTGTCCTTTTCGGGCATTAATCTATCCGTTGACGGTTGAAATCTGTCAAAGCTGTAGAACTCACCGTGGCCTTCGTTTTGACAGGTTATGGCTCCCGTAAATCTAAACGAGCCAGAAGTTATGACCGTCCGAATAATCGATATCTACAGGGTGCAACATCCGCGGTGCAAGGTGCAACATCCGTCCGAAATGGCGAAACAGTGCCGTATGACTTTTAGAAACGCGTGCATGGATTTCAAACGGAACAGTGCCGTGGTGCACCACTCTCCAACGATGGTAAATCGAAGGCGAGGCACGGTAATCCGTTTTACCGTAAAAATCCGGTGTCGAAAAAACGAAGGGTAAAAAACTTACGAGACTCGATTGAGATTCCGGTTGTCCTTTTCGGGCATTAATCTATCCGTTGACGGCTGAAAGCTATCAAAGCTGTAGAACTCACCGTCGCCTTCGTTTTGACAGGTTATGGCTCCCGTAACTCTAAACGAGCCAGAAGTTATGGCTGTCCGAATAATCGATATATACGGGGTGCAACATCCGCGGTGCAAGGCGTAACATCTGTCCGAAGTGGCGAAACAGTGTCGTACGACTTTTACAAATGCGTGCATGGATTTGAAACGGAACAGTACCATGGTGCACCACTCTCCAGCGTCGGTAAATCGAAGACGAGCCACGGTAATCCCGTTTTACCGTACAAATCCGGTGTCGAAAAAACGAAGGGTAAAAAATTTGCGAACTCCGATTGAGATTCGGGTTGTCCTTTTCGGGCATTAATCTATCCGTTGATGGCTGAAAGCTGTCAAAGCTGTAGAACTCACCGTGGCCTTCGTTTTGACAGGTTATGGCTCCCGTAACTCTAAACGAGCCAGAAGTTATGGTCGTCCAAATAATCGATATCTACAGGGTGCAACATCCGCGGTGCAAGGTGCAACATCCGTCTGAAATGGCGAAACAGTGTCGTACGACTTTTAGTAATGCGTGCATGGATTTGAAACGGAACATTACCTTGGTGCACCAATCTCCAGCGATGGTAAATCGAAGACGAGCCACGGTAATCCCGTTTTACCGTAAAAATCCGATGTCGAAAAAACGAAGGGTAAAAAACTTACGAACCCAGATTGAGATTCGGGTTGTCCTTTTCGGGCATTAATCTATCCGTTGACGGTTGAAATCTGTCAAAGCTGTAGAACTCACCGTGGCCTTCGTTTTGACAGGTTATGGATCCCGTAAATCTAAACGAGCCAGAAGTTATGACCGTCCGAATAATCGATATCTACAGGGTGCAACATCCGCGGTGCAAGGTGCAACATCCGTCCGAAATGGTGAAACAGTGCCGTATCACTTTTAGAAATGCGTGCATGGATTTCAAACGGAACAGTGCCATGGTGCACCACTCTCCAGCGATGGTAAATCGAAGGCGAGGCACGGTAATCCCGTTTCACCGTAAAAATCTGGTGTCGAAAAAACGAAGGGTAAAAAACTTACGAGACTCGATTGAGATTCCGGTTGTCCTTTTCGGGCATTCCGTTGACGGCTGAAAGATGTCAAAGCTGTAGAACTCACCGTGGCCTTCGTTTTGACAGGTTATGGCTCCCGTAACTCTAAACGAGCCAGAAGTTATGGCTGTCCAAATAATCGATATATACGGGGTGCAACATCCGCGGTGCAAGGCGTAACATCTGTCCGAAGTGGCGAAACAGTGTCGTATGACTTTTACAAATGCGTGCATGGATTTGAAACGGAACAGTACCATGGTGCACCACTCTCCAGCGATGGTAAATCGAAGACGAGCCACGGTAATCCCGTTTTACCGTACAAATCCGGTGTCGAAAAAACAAAGGGTAAAAAATTTGCGAACCCCGATTGAGATTCGGGTTGTCCTTTTCGGGCATTAATCCATCCGTTGATGGCTGAAAGCTGTCGAAGCTGTAGAACTCACCGTGTCCTTCGTTTTGACAGGTTATGGCTCCCGTAACTCTAAATGAGCCAGAAGTTATGGCCGTCCGAATAATCGATATCTACAGGGTGCAACATCCGCTGTGCAAGGTGCAACATCCGTCCGAAATTTTGAAACTGTGCCGTTCGACTTTTAGAAATGCGTGCATGGATTTGAAATGGAACAAAACCATGGTGCACCACTCTCCAGCGATGGGAAGTCGAAGACGGGCCACGGTAATCCTGTTTTACCATAAAAATCCACGTGTCGAAAAAACGAAGGGTAAAAAACTTACGAGACCCGATTGAGATTCGGGTTGTCCTTTTTGGGCATTAATCTATCCGTTGACGGCTGAAATTGTCAAAGCCGTAGAACTCATCGAGGCCTTCGTTTTGACAAGTTATGGCTCCCGTAACTATAAACGAGCCAGAAGTTATGTCCGTCCAAGTAATCGATATCTACAGGGTGCAACATCCACGGTGCAAGGTGCAACATCCGTCCGAAATGGCGAAACAGTGCCGTACGACATTTAGAAATGCGTGCATGGATTTGAAACGGAACAGTACCAAGGTGCACCACTCTCCAGCGTTGGTAAATCGAAGGCCAGCCACCGTAATCCCGTTTTACCGTAAAAATCCACTTGTCGAAAAAACGAAGGGTAAAAAACTTATGAGTCCCGATTGAGATTCGGGTTGTCCTTTTTGGGCATTAATCTATCCGTTGATGGCTGAAAGCTGTCAAAGCCGTTGAACTCATCGTGGCCTTCGTTTTGACAGGTTATGGCTCCCGTAACTCTTAACGAGCCAGAAGTTATGGCCGTCCGAATAATCGATATCTACAGGGTGCAACATCCGCGGTGCAAGGTGCAACATCCGTCTGAAATGGCGAAACAGTGCCGTACGACTTTTAGAAATACGTGCATGGATTTGAAATGGAACAGTACCATGGTGCACCACTCTCCAGTGATGGTAAATCGAAAGGGAGGCACGGTAATTCCGTTTTACCGTAAAAAAACCGGTGTCGAAAAAACGAAGGGTAAAAAACTTACGAGACCCGATTGAGATTCGGGTTGTCCTTTTTAGGCATTAATCTATCCGTTGACGGCTGAAAGCTGTCAAAGTCGTAGAACTCATCGTGGCCATCGTTTTGACAGGTTATGGCTCCTGTAACTCTAAACGGGCCAGAAGTTATGGCCGTCCGAATAATCGATATCTACAGGGTGCAACATCCGCGGTGCGAGGTGCAACATCCGTCCGAAATGGCGAAACGGTGTCATACGACTTTTGAAAATGCGTGCATGGATTTGAAACAGAACAGTACCATGGTGCACCACTTTCCAGCAATGGTAAATCGAAGACGAGGCACGGTAATCCCGTTTTACCGTAAAAATCCGGTGTCGAAAAAACGAAGGGTAAAAAACTTACGAGACCCGATTGAGATTCGGGTTGTCCTTTTTGGGCATTAATCCATCCGTTGACGGCTGAAAGCGGTCAAAGCCGTAGAACTCATCGTATCCTTCGTTTGGACAGGTTATGGCTCCCGTAACTCTAAATGAGCCAGAAGTTATGGCCGTCCGAATAATCGATATCTACAGGGTGAAACATCCGCGGTGCAAGGTGCAACAACCATCCAAAATGGCGAAACAGTGTCGTACGACTTTTAGAAATGGGTGCATGGATTTGAAACGGAACAGTACCATGGTGCACCACTCTCCAGCGATGGTAAATCGAAGATGAGGCACGGTAATCCCGTTTTACCGTACAAATCCAGTGTCGAAAAAACGAAGGGTAAAAAACTTACGAGACCCGATTGAGATTCGGGTTGTTCTTTTTGGGCATTAATCTATCCGTTGACGGCTGAAAGCTGTCAAAGCCGTAGAACTCATTGTGGCCTTCGTTTTGACAGGTTATGGCTCCCGTAACTCTAAACGAGCCAGAAGTTATGGCCGTCCGAATAATCGATATCTACAGGGTGCAACATCCGCGGTGCAAGGTGCAACATCCATCCGAAATGGCGAAACAGTGTCGTACGACTTTTAGAAATGCATGCATGGATTTGAAACGGAACATTACCATGGTGCACCACTCTCCAGCGATGGTAAATCAAAGACGAGCCACGGTAATCCCGTTTTACCGTAAAAATCCGGTGTCGAAAGAACGAAGGGTAAAAAACTTACGAACCCAGATTGAGATTCGGGTTGTCCTTTTCGGGCATTAATCTATCCGTAGATGGTTGAAAGCTGTCAAAGCTGTAGAACTCACTGTGGCCTTCGTTTTGACATGTTATGGCTCCTGTAACTCTAAACGAGCCAGAAGTTATGAACGTCCGAATAATCGATATCTACAGGGTGCAACATCCGCGGTGCAAGGTGCAACATCCGTCCGAAATGGCGAAACAGTGCCGTACGACTTTTAGAAATGCGTGCATGGATTTCAAACGGAACAGTGCCATGGTGCACCACTCTCCAGTGATGGTAAATCGAAGGCGAGGAACGGTAATCCCGTTTTACCGTAAAAATCCGGTGTCGAAAAAACGAAGGGTAAAAACCTTACGAGACTCGATTGAGATTCGGGTTGTCCTTTTCGGGCATTAATCTATCCGTTGACGGCTGAAAGCTGTCAAAGCTGTAGAAATCACCGTGGCCTTCGTTTTGACAGGTTATGGCTCCCGTAACTCTAAACGAGCCAGAAGTTATGGCTGTCCGAATAATCGATATATACAGGGTGCAACATCCACGGTGCAAGGTGCAACATCTGTCCGAAATGGCGAAACAGTGTCGTACGACTTTTACAAATGCGTGCATGGATTTGAAACGGAACAGTACCATGGTGCACCACTCTCCAGCGATGGTAAATCGAAGACGAGCCACGGTAATCCCGTTTTACCGTACAAATCCGGTGTCGAAAAAACGAAGGGTAAAAAATTTGCGAACTCCGATTGAGATTCGGGTTGTCCTTTTCGGGCATTAATCTATCCGTTGACGGCTGAAAGCTGTCAAAGCTGTAGAACTCACCGTGGCCTTCGTTTTGACAGGTTATGGCTCCCGTAACTCTAAACGAGCCAGAAGTTATGGCCGTCCGAATAATCGATATCTACAGGGTGCAACATCCGCGGTGCAAGGTGCAACATCCGTCCGAAATGGCAAAACAGTGCCGTACGACTTTTAGAAACGCGTGCATGGATTTGAAACGGAACAGTACCTTGGTGCACCACTCTCCATCGATGGTAAATCGAAGACGAGGCACGGTAATCCCGCTTTACCGTAAAAATCCGGTGTCGAAAAAATGAAGGGTAAAAAACTAACGAGACCCGATTGAGATTCGGGTTGTCCTCTTTGGGCATTAATCTATCTGTTGACGGCTGAAAGTGGTCAAAGCCGTAGAACTCACTGTGGCCTTCGTTTTGATAGGTTATGGCTCCCGTAACTCTAAACGAGCCAGAAGTTATGGCCTTCCGAATAATCGATATCTACAGGGTGCAACATCCGTCCGAAATGGCGAAACAATGCAGTACGACTTTTAGAAATGCACGCATGGATTTGAAACAGAACAGTACCATTGTGCACCACTCTCCAGCGATGGTAAATCGAAGACGAGCCACGGTAATCCCCTTTTACCGTAAAAATACGGTGTCGAAAAAATGAAGGGTAAAAAACTTACGACCCCCGATAGAGATACGGTTTGTCCTTTTTGGGCATTAATCCATACGTTGACGGCCGAAAGCTGTCAAAGCCGAAGAACTCATCGTGGCCTTCGTTTTGACAGGTTGTGGCTCCTGTTACTCTATACGAGCCAGAAGTTCTGGCCGTCCGAATAATCGATATCTACAGGGTGCAACATCCGCGGTGCAAGGTGCAACATCCGTCTGAAATGGCGAAACAGTGCCGTACGACTTTTAGAAATGCGTGAATGGATATGAAACGGAACAGTACCATGGTGCACCACTTTCCAGCGATGGTAAATCGAAGGCGAGGCACGGTAATCACGTTTTACCGTAAAAATCCGGTGTCGAAAAAACGAAGGGTAAAAAACTTACGAGACCCGATTGAGATTCGGGTTGTCCTCTTTGGGCATTAATCTATCCGTTGACGGCTGAAAGCTGACAAAGCTGTAGAACTCATCGTGGCCTTCGTTTTGATAGGTTATGGCTCCCATAACTCTAAAGGTGCCAGAAGTTATGGTCGTCCGAATAATCGACATCTATAGGGTGCAACATCCACGGTGCAAGGTGCAACATCCGTCCGAAATGGCGAAACATTGTCGTACGACTTTTAGAAATGCGTGCATGGATTTGAAACGGAACAGTACCATGGTGCACCACTCTCCAGCGATGGTAAATCGAAGACGAGGCACGGCAATCCCGTTTTACCGTAAAAATCCAATGTCGAAAAAACGAAGAGTAAAAAACTTACGAGACCCGATTGAGATTCGGATTGTCCTTTTTGGGCATTAATCTATCCGTTGACGGCTGAAAGCTATCAAAGCCGTAGAACTCATCGTGGCCTTCCTTTTGACAGGCTATGGCTCCCGTAACTCTAAACGAGCCAGAAGCTATGGCCGTCTGAATAATCAATATCTACATGGTGCAACATCCGCGATGCAAGGTGCAACATCCGTCCGAAATGGCGAAACAGTGGCGTACGACTTTTAGAAATGCGTGCATGGATTTGAAACGGAACAGTACCATGGTGCGCCACTCTCCAGCGATGGTAAATCGAAGCGGTGGCAAGGTAATCCCGTTTTACCGTAAAAATCCGGTGACGAAAAAACGAAGAGTAAAAAACTTATGAGACCCGATTGAGATTCGGGTTGTCCTTTTTGGGCATTAATCTATCCGTTGACGACTGAAAGTGGTCAATGCCGTAGAACTCATCGTGGCCTTCGTTTTGACAGGTTATGGCTCCCGTAAATCTAAACGAGCCAGAATTTATGGCCGTCCGAATAATCGATATCCACAGGGTGCAACATCCGCGGTGCAAGGTGCAACATCCGTCCGAAATGGCGAAACAGTGTCGTACGACTTTTAAAAATGCGTGCATGTATTTGAAACGGAACAGTACCATGGTGCACCACTCTCCAGCGATGATAAATCGAAGACGAGGCACGGTAATCCTGTTTTACCGTAAAAATCCGGTGTCGAAAAAACGAAGGGTAAAAAACTTACGAGACCCGACTGAGATTCGGGTTGTCCTTTTTGGGCATTAATCTATTCGTTGACGGCTGAAAGCTGTCAATTCCGTAGAAATCATCGTGGCCTTCGTTTTGACAGGTTATGGCTCCCGTAACTCTAAACGAGCCAGAAGTTATGGCCGTCCGAATAACCGATATCTACAGGGTGCAACATCCGCGGTGCAAGGTGCAACATCCGTCCGAAATGGCTAAACTGTGCCGTACGACTTTTAGAAAAGCATGCATGGATTTGAAACGGAACAGTACCATGGTGCACCACTCTCCAGCGATGCTAAATCGAAGGCGAGGCACGGTAATCCCGTTTTACCGTAAAAATCCGGTGCCGAAAAAACGAAGGGTAAAAAACTTACGAGACCCGATTGAGATTCGGGTTGTCCTTTTTGGGCATTAATCTATCCGTTGACGGCTGAAAGCTGACAAAGCTGTAGAACTCATCGTGGCCTTCGTTTTGATAGGTTATGGCTCCCATAACTCTAAAGGAGCCAGAAGTTATGGCCGCCCGAATAATCGATATCTACAGGGTGCAACATCCACGGTGCAAGGTGCAACATCCGTCCGAAATGGCGAAACAGTGTCGTACGACTTTTAGAAATGCGTGCATGGATTTGAAACGGAACAGTACCATGGTGCACCACTCTCCAGCGATGGTAAATCGAAGACGAGGCACGGTAATCCCGTTTTACCGTAAAAATCCAGTGTCGAAAAAACGAAGAGTAAAAAACTTACGAGACCCGATTGAGATTCGGATTGTCCTTTTTGGGCATTAATCTATCCGTTGACGGATGAAAGCTGTCAAAGCCGTAGAACTCATCGTGGCCTTCGTTTTGACAGGTTATGGCTCCCGTAACTCTAAACGAGCTAGAAGTTATGGCCATCCGAATAATCGATATCTACATGGAGCAACATCCGCGATGCAAGGTGCAACATCCGTCCGAAATGGCGAAACAGTGGCGTACGACTTTTAGAAATGCGTGCATGGATTTGAAACGGAACATTACCATGGTGCGCCACTCTCCAGCGATGGTAAATCGAAGCCGTGGCAAAGTAATCCCGTTTTACCGTAAAAATCCGGTGACGAAAAAACGAAGAGTAAAAAACTTATGAGACCCGATTGAGATTCGGGTTGTCCTTTTTGGGCATTAATCTATCTGTTGACGACTGAAAGTGGTCAAAGCCGTAGAACTCATCGTGGCCTTCGTTTTGACAGGTTATGGCTCCCGTAAATCTAAACGAGCCAGAATTTATGGCCGTCCGAATAATCGATATCTACAGGGTGCAACATCCGCGGTGCAAGTTGCAACATCCGTCCGAAATGGCGAAACAGTGTCGTACGACTTTTAGAAATGCGTGCATGTATTTGAAACGGAACAGTACCATGGTGCACCACTCTCCAGCGATGATAAATCGAAGACGAGGCACGGTAATCCCGTTTTACCGTAAAAATCCGGTGTCGAAAAAACGAAGGGTAAAAAACTTACGAGACCCGATTGAGATTCGGGTTGTCCTTTTTGGGCATTAATCTATCCGTTGACGGCTGAAAGCTGTCAAATCCGTAGAAATCATCGTGGCCTTCGTTTTGACAGGTTATGGCTTCCGTAACTCTAAACGAGCCAGAAGTTATGGCCGTCCGAATAATCGATATCTACAGGGTGCAACATCCGCGGTGCAAGGTGCAACATCCGTCCGAAATGGCTAAACTGTGCCATACGACTTTTAGAAAAGCTTGCATGGATTTGAAACGGAACAGTACCATGGTGCACCACTCTGCAGCGATGCTAAATCGAAGGCGAGGCACGGTAATCCCGTTTTACCGTAAAAATCCGGTGTCGAAAAAACGAAGGGTAAAAAACTTACGAGACCCGATTGAGATTCAGGTTGTCTTTTTGGGCATTAATCTATCCGTTGACGGCTGAAAGCTGTCAAAGCCGTAGAACTCATCGTGGCCTTCGTTTTCACAGGTTATGGCTCCCGTAACTCTAAACGAGCCAGAAGTTATAGCCGTCCGAATAATCGATATCTACAGGGTGCAACATCCGCAGTGCAAGGTGCAACATTGGTCCGAAATGGCGAAACAGTGCCGTACGACTTTTAGAAATGCGTGCATGGATTTGAAACGGAACAGTACCATGATGCACCACTCTCCAGCGATGGTAAATCGAAGACGAGCCACGGTAATCCCGTTTTACCGTAAAAATCCGGTGTCAAAAAAACGAAGGGTAAAAAACTTACGAACCCCGATTGAGATTCGGGTTGTCCTTTTCGGGCATTAATCTATCCGTTGACAGCTGAAAGCTGTCAAAGCTATAGAACTCACCGTGGCTTCGTTTTGATAGGTTATGGCTCCCGTAACTCTAAACAAACCAGAAGTTATGGATGTCCGAATAATCGATATATACAGGGTGCAACATCCGCGGTGCGAGGTGCAACATCTGTCCGAAATGGCGAAACAGTGTCGTACGACGTTTAGAAATGCGTGCATGGATATGAAACGGAACAGTACCATGGTGCACCACTCTCCAGCGATGGTAAATCGAAGACGAGCCACGGTAATCCCGTTTTACCGTACAAATCCGGTGTCGAAAAAACGAAGGGTAAAAAACTTACGAACCCCGATTGAGATTCGGGTTGTCCTTTTCCGGCATTAATCTATCCGTTGACGGCTGAAAGCTGTCAAAGCTGTAAAATTCACCGTGGCCTTCGTTTTGACAGGTTATTGCTCCCGTAACTCTAAACGAGCCAGAAGTTACGACCGTCCGAATAATCGATATCTATAGGGTGCAACATCCACGGTGCAAGGTACAACATCCGTCCGAAATGGCGAAACAGTGCCGTACGACTTTTATAAATGCGTGCATCGATTTGAAACGGAACAGTACCATGGTGCACCACTCTCCAGAGATGGTAAATCGAAGACGAGGCATGGTAATCCCGCTTTACCGTAAAAATCCGGTGTCGAAAAAACAAAGGGTAAAAAACTTACGGGACCCGATTGAGATTCGGGTTGTCCTCTTTGGGCATTAATCTTTCCGTTGGTGGCAGAAAGCGGTCAAAGCCGTAGAACTCGCCGTGGCCTTCGTTTTGACAGGTTATGGCTCCCGTAACTCTAAACGAGCCAGAAGTTATGGCCGTCCGAATAATCGATATGTACAGGGTGCAACATCCGCGGTGCAAGGTGCAACATCCGTCCGAAATGGCGAAACAGTGTCGTACGACTTTTAGAAATGCATGCATGGATTTGGAACGGAACAGTACCATGGTGCACCACTCTCCAGTGATGGTAAATAGAAGACGAGCCACAGCAATCCCGTTTTACCGTAAAAATACGGTGTCGAAAAAATGAAGGGTAAAAAACTTACGACAACCGATTGAGATTCGGTTTGTCCTTTTTGGGCGTTAATCTATCCGTTGGCGGCTGAAAGCTGTGAAAGCCGTAGAACTCATCGTGGCCTTCGTTTTGACAGGTTACGGCTTCCGTAACTCTAAACGAGCCAGAAGTTATGGCCGTCCGAATAATCGATATCTACACGGTGCAACATCCGCGGTGCAAGGTGCAACATCCGTCTGAAATGGCGAAACAGTGCCGTACGACTTTTAGAAATGCGTGCATGGATTTGAAACGGAATAGTACCATGGTGCATCACTCTCCAGCGATTGTAAATCGAAGACGAGGCATGGTAATCCCGCTTTACCGTAAAAATCCGGTGTCGAAAAAACGAAGGGTAAAAAACTTACGAGACCCGATTGAGATTCGGGTTGTCCTCTTTGGGCATTAATCTTTCCGTTGACGGCTGAAAGCGGTCAAAGCCGCAGAACTCGCCGTGGCCTTCGTTTTGACAGGTTATGGCTCCCGTAACTCTAAACGAGCCAGAAGTTATGGCCGTCCGAATAATCGATATGTACAGGGTGCAACATCCGCGGCGCAAGGTGCAACATCCGTCCGAAATGGCGAAACAGTGTCGTACGACTTTTAGAAATGCATGCATGGATTTGAAATGGAACAGTACCATGGTGCACCACTCTCCAGTGATGGTAAATAGAAGACAAGCCACAGTAATCCCGTTTTACCGTAAAAATACGGTGTCGAAAAAATGAAGGGTAAAAAACTTACGACAACCGATTGAGATTCGGTTTGTCCTTTTAGGGCATTAATCTATCCGTTGACGGCTGAAAGCTGTCAAAGCCGTAGAACTCATCGCGGCCTTCATTTTGATAGGTTATGGCTTCCGTAACTCTAAACGAGCCAGAAGTTATGGCCGTCCGAATAATCGATATCTACAGGGTGCAACATCCGCGGTGCAAGGTGCAACATCCGTCTGAAATGGCGAAACAGTGCCGTACGACTTTTACAAATGCGTGCATGGATTTGAAACGGAATAGTACCATGGTGCACCACTCTCCAGCAATGGCAAATGGAAGGCGAGGCAAAGTAATCTCGTTTTACCGTAAAAATCCGGTGTCGAAAAAACGAAGGGTAAAAAACTTACGAGACCCTATTGAGATTCGAGTTGTCCTTTTTGGGCATTAATCTATCCGCTGATGGCTGAAAGCGGTCAAAGCCATAGAACTCATCGTGGCCTTCGTTTCGATAGGTTATGGCTCCCGTAACTCAAAACGAGCCAGAAGTTATGGCCGTCCGAATAATCGATATCTACAGGGTGCAACATCCGCGGTGCAAGGTGCAACATCCGCCCGAAATGGCAAAACTGTGCCGTACGACTTTTAGAAAAGCGTGCATGGATTTGAAACGGAACAGTACAATGGTGCACCACTCTCCAGCGATGGTAAATCGAAGGCGAGGCACAGTAATCCCGTTTTACCGTAAAAATCCGGTGTCGAAAAAACGAAGGGTAAAAAACTTACGAGACCCGATTGAGATTCGGGTTGTCCTATTTGGGCACTAATCTATCCGTTGACGGCTGAAAGCTGTCAAAGCCGTAGAACTCATCGTTGCCTTCGTTTTCACAGGTTATGGATCCCGTAACTCGAAACGAGCCAGAAGTTATGGCCGTCCGAATAATCGATATCTACAGGGTGCAACATCCGCGGTGCAAGGTGCAACATTCGTCCGAAATGGCGAAACAGTGCCGTATGACTTTTAGAAATGCGTGCATGGATTTGAAACGGAACAGTACCATGGTGCACCACTCTATAGTGATGGTAAATCGAAGATGAGCCACGGTAATCCCGTTTTACCGTAAAAATCCGGTGTCAAAAAAACGAAGGGTAAAAAACTTACGAACCCCAATTGAGATTCAGGTTGTCCTTTTCGGGCACTAATCTATCCGTTGACGGCTGAAAGCCATCAAAGCTGTAGAACTCACCGTGGCCTTCGTTTTGATAGGTTATGGCTCCCGTTACTCTAAACGAACCAGAAGTTATGGCTGTCCGAATAATCGATATATACAGGGTGCAACATCCGCGGTGCAAGGTGCAACATCTGTCCGAAATGGCGAAACAGTGTCGTACGACTTTTAGAAATGCGTGCATGGATCTGAAACGGAACAGTACCATGGTGCACCACTCTCCAGCGATGGTAAATCGAAGACGAGCCACGGTAATCCCGTTTTACTGTACAAATCCGGTGTCGAAAAAACGAAGGGTAAAAAACTTGCGAACCCCGATTGAGATTCGGGTTGTCCTTTTCGGGCATTGGTCTATCCGTTGACGGCTGAAAACTGTCAAAGTTGTAGAACTCACCGTGGCCTTCATTTTGATAGGTTATGGCTCCCGTAACTCTAAACGAGCCAGAAGTTATGACCGTCCGAATAATCGATATCTACAGGGTGCATCATCCGCGGGGCAAGGTGCAACATCCGCCCGAAATGGCGAAACAGTGCCGTACGACTTTTAGAAATGTGTGCCTGGATTTGAAACGGAACAGTATTATGGTGCAACACTCTCCAGCGTGGTAAATCGAAGACGAGGCACGGTAATCCCGCTTTACCGTAAAAATCCGGTGTCGAAAAAACGAAGGGTAAAAAACTTACGAGACCCGATTGAGATTCGGGTTGTCCTCTTTGGGCATTAATCTTTCCGTTGATGGCTGAAAGTGGTCGAAGTCGTAGAACTCACCGTGGCCTTCGTTTTGACAGGTTATGGCTCCCGTAACTCTAAACGAGCCAGAAGTTATGGCCGTCCGAATAATCGATATGTACAGGGTGCAACATCCGCGGCGCAAGGTGCAACATCCGTCCGAAATGGCGAAACAGTGCCGTACGACTTTTAGAAATGCATGCATGGATTTGAAATGGAACAGTACCATGGTGCACCACTCTCCAGCGATGGTAAATCGAAGACGAGCCACGGTAATCCCGTTTTACCGTAAAAATACGGTGTCGAAAAAAGGAATGGTAAAAAACTTACGACAACCGATTAAGATTCGGCTTGTCCTTTTTGGGCATTAATCTATCCGTTGGCGGCTGAAAGCTGTCAAAGCCGTAGAACTCATCGTGGCCTTCGTTTTGACAAGTTATGGCTCCCGTAACTCTAAACGAGCCAGAAGTTATGGCCGTCCGAATAATCGATATCTACAGGGTGCAACATCCGCGGTGCAAGGTGCAACATCCGTCTGAAATGGCGAAACAGTGCCGTACGACTTTTACAAATGCGTGCATGGATTTGAAACGGAATAGTACCATAGTTCACCACTCTCCAACGATGGTAAATCGAAGGCGAGGCAAGGTAATCCCGTTTTACCGTAAAAATCCGGTGTCGAAAAAACGAAGGGTAAAAAACTTACGAGACCCGATTGAGATTCGGGTTGTCCTTTTTGGGCATTAATCTACCCGTTGACGGTTGAAAGCTATCAAAACCGTAGCACTCATCATGGCCTTCGTTTTGATAGGTTATGGCTCCCGTAACTCCAAACGAGCCAAAAGTTATGGCCGTCCGAATAATCGATATCTACAGGGTGCAACATCCGCGTTGCAAGGTGCAACATCCGTCCGAAATGGCGAAACAGTGCCGTACGACTTTTACAAATGCTTGCATGGATTTGAAACGGAACAGTACCATGATGCACCACTCTCCAGCGATGGTAAATCGAAGACGAGCCACGGTAATCCCGTTTTACCGCAAAAATACGGTGTCGAAAAAATGAAGGGTAAAAAACTTACGAGACCCGATTGAGATTCGGGTTGTCCTATTTGGGCACTAATCTATCCGTTGACGGCTGAAAGCTGTCAAAGCCGTAGAACTCATCGTTGCCTTCGTTTTCACAGGTTATGGATCCCGTAACTCTAAACGAGCCAGAAGTTATGGCCGTCCGAATAATCGATATCTACAGGGTGCAACATCCGCGGTGCAAGGTGCAACATTCATCTGAAATGGCGAAACAGTGCCGTATGACTTTTATAAATGCGTGCATGGATTTGAAACGGAACAGTACCATGGTGCACCACTCTCTAGTGATGCTAAATCGAAGATGAGCCACGGTAATCCCGTTTTACCGTAAAAATCCGGTGTCAAAAAAACGAAGGGTAAAAAACTTACGAACCCCGATTGAGATTCAGGTTGTCCTTTTCGGGCACTAATCTATCCGTTGACCGCTGAAAGCCGTCAAAGCTGTAGAACTCACCGTGGCCTTCGTTTTGATAGGTTATGGCTCCCGTAACTCTAAACGAACGAGAAGTTATGGCTGTCCGAATAATCGATATATACAGGGTGCAACATGAAAATGCTGAGGGCGGTGTACGTGCTAGTATAGTATACACGGATCGTGTAATATGGATTACAATACAAATGCAGAAATAGATGATAATAGCATTGTAAATAGAAAATAGAAAAATCACACCAGAGATTTTTATACTGGTTCGGAGCACCGTCCTACGTCCAGTCCCAGACTACTATCTGGATTTTCACTAATTACAACCTCGCTTCACCCGGAGGAACAGGTTTACAATTACCCGAACAGCCGAACGGGATTTCACGCCTCTACAACACTGAGGACTTCAACACTTGCCTCTTACAATACCGAGGACTTCAACAAAAACAATTACAATTGTTGTTGACAACTTGTGCTCTTGTAAACACGGATTTGTCACTTGTAGTACACTCTTCCTATAATCTTATCCTCAAATTGTGAATGATGTTTGTGAAGATTATGGAATTAATATTGCTTATTGAATCAAAATATATGAGATAGTGTCAATGATTCAATAAGGAATGAAAGTAGTTTAGAGCTTTTTGAATGCAAGTGAATTCAGAGAATAGATAGAGAGCATATATAATCTTAATAAAACTTGTTGTTTTAATCAATGATATTGATGTGTATTTATAGAGAGAAAATAGTTATAACCCTTGGTGAAAAGTTGCAGTCAAAAGTTATGATCATTGATGAAGAAGAAGAGACGCAACCATTGAAGAAAGATGTGTCTTTTGGAAGAAGTTGCTCTCTGTTTAAAAACGGTCGACAGGTCAAAAACTAACCGGTAGACAGGTTTTTAAAAATATAGTCGTTATGTGCATGTGTGCACGTTTATTGTGCACATTCAACAGGAACGGTCGACCGTTCATTTTTGGACCGGTCGACCGGTCTCTGTTAAGTTGCACAATAAAGTGCACAACCTATATAAATGTGTATATATATATATATTATATTTTGTGCATGATTATTTGAGGATAGATTTTGACAATTTTATTACTATTATAACATCAAATAATCAACCTATAATCTAGAGTACCATATGTAGGTCTTGATTTGTCGATCGCTTTAATATTGTTGTCAGCAATCAAAATCTTCATAGAAGCTGTGACTCAACATTCTCCCCCTTTTTGATTGATGACAATATAAAAACTCAAGTATAGAATCTCCCCCTGAATATGTGATTTCCTGCAGACAATTATTAGCTTCTTTCATCCTGCAAACAATTATTAGCACCTTTCTCCCCCTTTGTCATCGACAAAAAGGAGTAAACAATAGAAAATATAAACCAAAGAGAACAATGCATACATTCAAACACAGGATGTTTTGATGAAGTACAATGCAAGTCATAGTCTACTACGAATAAAAAGATGGACACTATTTAGTACAAGTGCCATAGATGTTTTTAAGGAAATGAAAAGAAAAACAAACTAACTTCATTCCGACTGAATCTCTTCCTCATCATCATCATCATCATCATCATCGTCGTCATCTTCATCGTCATCATCATCGTCATTGTCCCCACGACCTTGTCCGCTTGTACCACCGGATTCCTCGGATGTCGACCAAGTAAAAGTTGGAGGAGCCGGACGTTTTCCGGGGTCTTGATGTTGGGTCGAGACGGATGTGCTACATGATATAGCATCCCATATAGCGCCGAAGAATGACTTTACCTTATTGAATCGTCTATCAATTTTCGAATCCATTCGTTTTAGTCTTGATTCAAGTAAAAATTAATTCCGAGCGATGGTTTCAAGAGATTCTCTTGTAGATGATTTAGATTTCAATAATCTAACATCTTCAGAACGACGACGAGATGGTGGAGCTTGTTGTTCTTGAGTATCGCGTTGTTGCCATTGTTCGAAAGGCATAATATGAACATATGGAGGAGGAAGCTTCATCCGTTTGATAGTAGTGGAGTCAATACACTTTGGTGTAGAATATGCCGAATCCGGGGGTGTGACTCCACATGCAAGCAACATACGCATAATATACTCGTTATAGAAGAAATGTGGACGAGTAGAGTTATTTACCTTAAGAATTTCATCGAAAATCATGTGAACCCAATTTATTTCGATATCACAGTAGATAGCATAAAGAGCCTTGAAATTCTCTTTGTAAACGGCATCATAGTTTCCTAATCGAGGAAATAGAGAGTGCATTAGGACATGGTGTAACAACCTTGCAGTCGGTCGTAGCCCAATTGATTTGGTGCCGTTACTATCATCTTCTATAAATTTATGACTCGTACTATTCCGGGTGAAAACTTCACAAAATGTCGATGAAAACTCTTCACCTCTATTCGGTATTCCCAAAATAGAAGCAATTCTATCATAAGTGAGATAGATTCGTTTGCCACATACTACTGACCAAATAACTCCATTTGGATTATCCGGAGTATATTCCTCTAAATTCATATTTGCGTAAAATAGCTTAATCATCAAATGATTAATTTGTACGCTATTTACAGAAAAATCAATAAGAGGAGAGATACGAGATCTATTTGCTAATCTTTGAATACCGTATGCAGTGAAATCGTCGAATTTGATGAATGAGCCCGGATGGAACTTGTAATTTGTCATTTGATTCCATCTAGTTACTGCAACCGGAGATTCTAGCCATTTTCTAGTAGAGAGAGTAAGAGAAGAAGATTCTGATGTTGCTCTTTTCTTTGATTTCTTCTGAGGAGGAGCCATTGAAGAGAATTTGAGAGTTTGTGAAGCTTGAGAATATGAACTACGGTTTTGAAATGGGAAAAATTTTCAGTAGAGAGTAGAAAGTAAAGAGGGTTGGTGGCAAAATATATACGTGAAGTATATAAAAAAAGAAATAACTGCCGACCGGTCGACCGCCTGCATTTTGCCGGTCGACCGTTTTCAACCCGAGAGCAAAACGGTCGACCGGTCATATTTCAGGCTGTCGACCGGTTTGGCTCTGTGTGCAAAAATGCAGAATTTGGCAAAAATTTTGAAAACGAGTCGAATGAATATATTATATATTATGTTATTATTGCAAAAATATACTGTATTACAAGAATTATATATGAAAGCAAAATAATATACATTATGGAATTCTAATGAGAAGGTGAGTTGTTATTAGAATTCTTGTCGTTTTCAATGCGTTTAGCCCACGGACTCCACTTATATCGAGCTCCTTCATTCTCGTTATAGTTTTTATCCCAAGAGTTTGGAGTTGTTGAAGTCGATGGTCTTGACGGCATTGGTTCATGAACATCGTGTTTGTTTGAACCGCAGAAGAATGAAGCCATTCGTTCTAAAGCGGATAAACGAGTTGAAGTACGTTGTTGTTCATGGTATAGTAGGTTTTGACCATAATGTAGTTGTCGTTGAAGATCGATTTGATGCTTTTGGTAGTGATGAATTTCATCGATTTGCGCCTTCGTGCGCGGAGAGCAGAATAGTGCTTTCTTTGCACGCTTGGATGTTGGAGTATGGCCAGGTGTGCGAAAACAATGGTGAGGGCATTCCGGCCTTTGTTTCGGTGTAATCGGAGAGTATTGTTCCTCCGACTCCGAGCTTGTGATAGAAATATGAGATTCCTCTGCGCATTTGTCACAAATGTGTGCCATGATAGCTTGTTTATAATTTTCAGCAAGAAGGTGAATGAATGAAAGTGTATTTTTCAAACGTTTATATAGAAAAAAGTTTGCCAATGAACTTGAGGATAGGATTTGTTAGAGATAATTAGCCGTAAACAAAAACAATGATGCATAAAAAAGTTATAAAAATAGGTATAGTTTGTTATAGGCTGAAATTTAAGAATTATTTGAAAAATATATAGCCTAAGTTTGAAGGTTACTTATTCTATTCTAGATCTTTCCGAGATACTAAGCCAAGCTCTCTTCGTAGTTTAATAAAACTAGATTCAAGTAATGGTTTAGTGAAAATATCGGCTATTTGATTGTCAGTGTGAACATATTCAAGATGTATATTACCTTTTTCAATATTATCTCTAAGGAAATGATGACGGATATCAATATGTTTGGTTCTAGAATGATTTACTGGATTTTTAGAGAGATTTATTGCACTCGTGTTACCACAGTATATAATAGAATTCGATAAATGTATATCGAAATCTTGAAGTGTTTGTTGCATATATAGTACTTGAGTACAAGCGAGAGCCGCTGATATATATTCAGCTTCACATGTTGATAGTGAAACACAATTCTGTTTCTTACTAAACCAAGAGACAAGTGATTTTCCAATAAAATGGCACGTACCACTTGTACTTTTTCTATCCGTCCGTGAGCCACCAAAATCAGCATCACTATATGATACTAATTCAAATGGACATTCTTTTGGATAGAAAAGACCAAAATCTTTGGTATTATTAAGATAACGAATTATACGTTTCACTGCTCGTAAATGTGATTCCTTTGGATCGGCTTGAAAACGAGCACATAAACAAACACTCATTAATATATCTGGACGACTAGCTGTAAGATAAAGAAGAGAACCAATCATGCTTCGATATAATTTCTGGTCAACATTCTTACCACTTTCATCTTTTTCAAGATGTGTAGTTGTACTCATAGGAGTTGGTTTACCAGATGTATTTTGTAATCCGAAGCGTTTGATAAGATTTTCACAGTATTTTTCTTGATTGATAAAAAATACCGTTTGAAAGTTGTTTGATTTGAAGTCCAAGAAAATAAGATAGTTCTCCCATATGAGACATTTCGAATTCTTTGGTCATAATACTTGCAAATTCCTTGCAGAGTTTTTCGTTTGTTGAACCAAAGATGATATCGTCTACATATATTTGGATAACCAGAATATCTTTTCGAGAATGTTTAATAAACAAAGTTTGATCGACTTTGCCTATTTCAAATCCTGAATTAATAAGATAGCTACGTAATCGTTCATACCAAGCACGAGGTGCTTGTTTTAAACCATACAGAGCTTTCTTAAGTTTGAACACATGGTCAGGATATTTTTCATGTACGAATAAAGGTGGTTGTTCGACATAGACATTCTCTTTGATAAATCCATTGAGAAAAGCACTTTTGACATCCATCTGATAAAGTTTGAAATTATGATAACAAGCAAAAGATAATAGAATTCTAATAGCTTCTAGTCGAGCAACTGGTGCAAAAGTTTCTTCATAATCGATACCTTCTTCCTGATTGTATCCTTGTGCTACTAATCTTGCTTTATTTTTGGTGATATTTCCTTGTTCGTCAGCCTTATTTTTATAGACCCATTTAGTACCAATTACTGACTGATCAGTTGGTCTCGGAACAAGTTCCCAAACGTCATTGCTCTCAAACTGATTTAGTTCTTCCTGCATGGCAATGATCCAGTAATCATCTATAGCAGCTTCTTTTGGATTCTTGGGTTCGATATTTGAGAGAAAAGCGACATGACCCATTTGATTGAGTTGACTCCTTGTTCTGACATGTGATGTTATTTCACCTATTATATTTTGGGCCGGATGGTCTCTTAATATTCTTGGTGGTGATTGTAATTCACATATTTGAGGAGTATTCTCAATAATTATTTCTGAGTCAGAATCAGTATTTGAGATGATTTGATTATCAATGACTATTGATTCGTCATCATCTGATATTGTGTGAGGATGCTGATAAATTTCATCAAAAGAGACATGAAGTGATTCTTCAATAGTTTTGGTTCGTTTATTAAATATCCTATAGGCCTTACTTCGTTCCGAATAACCGACAAATATTCCTTCATCGGCTTTTGGATCGAATTTTCCAAGCTGGTCTTTCGTATTTAAAATAAAGCACTTAGAACCAAAAACTTTGAAGTATGAGATTTTGGGCTTTCTTTTGTTAAACAATTCATAAGGAGTATTCTTGGTAAGAGGTCTTATGGACACACGATTTAAAACATAACAGGCAGTTGCAACAGCTTCTGCCCAGAAGTGTTTTGGTAAGGTGGTTCCATTTAATAATGTTCTTGCACATTCTTGTAAAGTTCGGTTCTTTCGTTCTACTACTCCGTTCTGTTGTGGAGTTCTGGGAAACGAAAAATTATGATATATACCTTTCTTTGTACAAAAATGTTCAAATTCATTATTTTCAAACTCTCCGCCATGATCACTTCTTATATTTTTAACTTTAATCCCTTTTGATTTTTGAATTCTTTTGACGAAAGATTTGAAATGATCGAAAGTATCACTTTTATTTTTTAAGAAAATTGTCCATGTATAACGAGAGAAATCATCAACAATTACAAGCACATATTGACTGTGATTTATTGATTGAACTCTAGTAGGTCCAAATAAATCCATGTGCAGTAACTCAAGCGGTTGTAATGTTGATATGACTTTCTTGGATTTAAACGATGATTTGGTCAATTTTCCTAATTGACATGCATCACAAATGTTGTTAACTTTAAAACTCATTTTGGGTAGTCCTCTAACTAGATTGTTTTTGGCTAGCTTGTCAATAGTTCTGAAGTTTATATGACAGAAACGTTTGTGCCATAGCCATGGATCATTGTTATTAGCCATAAGACACATATCTGAATTATGATTAATATTCATATTTAGAATATATATATTTCTGTCTCTATAACCTTCAAAAACCAAATTATGGTCTTTATCTAAAATACTACACTTATTATTTGAAAAGGAAATTATAAAACCCTTGTCACATAACTGACTAATACTAAGTAAATTGTGTTTTAAATTTCTAACTAGCATGACATTAGTAATAAGAGGTAAGTTAGATGTACCACAATTGCTCACATCGCCTTTGCCGATGATATAACCTTTTGAATTGTCTCCAAAAGTGACTGAGCCACCATCTGAGTATTTAATATTTGTTAGTAAGCTCTTGTCTCCCGTCACATGCTTTGAGCAACCACTGTCCAATATCCACTTTCCTCTTTTCTTCAGTGGGACCTGCAAACATAGAATTAAGTTCATGGTACCCACTTTTTATAGGGTCCTAAGAGTTAGGTCTTAGGAGTCCAAACCCATTTGGGTCCGGTATCCCCTTTATATATATAATTGTTATTAAAATGTACATTATTCATGAATTGCTGAATGTATTTGTTCCTAATCAAATTATTATTTGTTTTAGGAACCCATATTTTGATAGTCTTGACATTTCTCTTTTGAAATTTCACAACTGGTTTTGGTTTGAAATATAATAAACTAAGATTTTTCTTAGCTTCAGTTTTTTGTACTTTCTTCTTCCTTTTATTTCTAAGATGTTTCTTAGTTTCATGTTTGTTATATCCCAAACCTTGTTTATCTGAAATAGATTGTGAACTTTCAATGATTTTAGTCAAATTTTCTCGACCTTTGCTAAAGTTAGAAACATTTTGAGTAATGTCATCAAACTTTGTTTGTAAACTAGCTTTTTCTAGGTCTAGAATTTTGACTTTTGCTTTAAGTTCATGATTTTCAGTAGTGAGAGCATTATTTTTCTCTTTTTGAGCTTCTATTTCTTGACTCAAAAGAGATATTTGAGAGTCAACATTAGATGATGATTCTTGAATATTTTCAAGTTCTTCTTCTAATATTTTCTTCTCATCTTTTAACATATCTCGTTCAAACTCTGCTCTACTTAAATCTGCTTTGACTACTTTTAATTGACGTTTTAAGTCTTTATATTTGACTATCAATTCAGCATTAATATCAAGTAATTCATCAAATGTAGGAATTTGTACCTCATCTTCTGTTGCCATAAAGCAAACATTAGCTTGTTCATTCTCCGAATCACTTTCACTTTCTGATGAAGATGACTCTGAATCATCCCATGTTACTGAGAAGGCTCGTTTCTTTGATTTGTCCTTCTTATATTTGAATTTGTCATTTTCTGACTTTTTATTTTGTTCTGGACAATCCTTCTGCATGTGTCCCTTTTTATGGCAGTTGAAACATTCTATAGCAGATGAAGATGGTTTACTTGATCCAGGTTTCCTTTTATTGTAGCGACTGGCTTTTCGATATTTTAGGAATTTTTTGAAACCTTTAGCAATGAACGCCAAATCTTCATCTTCAGAATCTGATTCATTCTCATCTTTCTCAACATGAAATGCTACATTTTTCTTTTCTTCTTTCTGTTCTTTTCTAGCCTGCAAATTTGCTTCATAGGACATTAAATTTCCTATCAATTCATCTGGCTTCATGACGGAAAGATCATTAGCTTCTTCAATTGCTAATACTTTTCCTTCCCATTCATTAGTCAGAGAATGTAGGACTGTTGAAACAACATCAAAATCAGAATACTTTTGTCCTAACCCAATAAGTGCATGGTGAATAGTTTGAAACCGTGAATACATGTCATTGATTGTTTCATTTGATTTCATTTTGAAATTTTGAAATTGACTTTTCAGCATGGCTATTTTGGCTTGTTTAACCTTGTTAGTACCTTCATGAGTGATTTTTAGCATTTGCCAAATTTGATATGCAGTAGTGCAGATACTAACACGGTTATATTCATTTTGGTCTAATGCACAGAACAACATATTTATTGCTCTTGCATTTACGGCTGCTGCCGTTTTCTCAGCCACAGTCCATTCTGAATAATCAGTTGTTGGATTTACTATTTCTCTTTGAGTAGCATTCCAAGCATCATAGCTACTTGATTGCATAAAGAATGACATACGTGTTGCCCAATAACTGTAGTTAAGACCATTGAAAAATGGAGGTCTTTGTGTCGATTGCCCTTCTGTGTAAGTGGTGTTTTGAGAGCTAGTACTTCCGTTATTTGCCATATTACAAGAATATATCAAATAACTGTGTTACGGTTATATGATGACCTGCTCTGATACCAATTGAAAATGCTGGGGGCGGTGTACGTGCTAGTATAGTATACACGGATCGTGTAATATGGATTACAATACAAATGCAGAAATAGATGATAATAGCATTGTAAATAGAAAATAGAAAAATCACACCAGAGATTTTTATACTGGTTCGGAGCACCGTCCTACGTCCAGTCCCAGACTACTATCTGGATTTTCACTAATTACAACCTCGCTTCACCCGGAGGAACAGGTTTACAATTACCCGAACAGCCGAACGGGATTTCACGCCTCTACAACACTGAGGACTTCAACACTTGCCTCTTACAATACCGAGGACTTCAACAAAAACAATTACAATTGTTGTTGACAACTTGTGCTCTTGTAAACACGGATTTGTCACTTGTAGTACACTCTTCCTATAATCTTATCCTCAAATTGTGAATGATGTTTGTGAAGATTATGGAATTAATATTGCTTATTGAATCAAAATATATGAGATAGTGTCAATGATTCAATAAGGAATGAAAGTAGTTTAGAGCTTTTTGAATGCAAGTGAATTCAGAGAATAGATAGAGAGCATATATAATCTTAATAAAACTTGTTGTTTTAATCAATGATATTGATGTGTATTTATAGAGAGAAAATAGTTATAACCCTTGGTGAAAAGTTGCAGTCAAAAGTTATGATCATTGATGAAGAAGAAGAGACGCAACCATTGAAGAAAGATGTGTCTTTTGGAAGAAGTTGCTCTCTGTTTAAAAACGGTCGACAGGTCAAAAACTAACCGGTAGACAGGTTTTTAAAAATATAGTCGTTATGTGCATGTGTGCACGTTTATTGTGCACATTCAACAGGAACGGTCGACCGTTCATTTTTGGACCGGTCGACCGGTCTCTGTTAAGTTGCACAATAAAGTGCACAACCTATATAAATGTGTATATATATATATTATATTTTGTGCATGATTATTTGAGGATAGATTTTGACAATTTTATTACTATTATAACATCAAATAATCAACCTATAATCTAGAGTACCATATGTAGGTCTTGATTTGTCGATCGCTTTAATATTGTTGTCAGCAATCAAAATCTTCATAGAAGCTGTGACTCAACACAACATCCGCGGTGCAAGGTGCAACATCTGTCCGAAATGGCGAAACAGTGTCGTACGACTTTTAGAAATGCGTGCATGGATCTGAAACGGAACAGTACCATGGTGCACCACTCTCCAGCGATGGTAAATCGAAGACGAGCCACGGTAATCCCGTTTTACTGTACAAATCCGGCGTCGAAAAAACGAAGGGTAAAAAACTTACGAACCCCGATTGAGATTCGGGTTGTCCTTTTCGGGCATTAGTCTATCCGTTGACGGCTGAAAACTGTCAAAGCTGTAGAACTCACCTGGCCTTCATTTTGACAGGTTATGGCTCCCGTAACTCTAAACGAGCCAGAAGTTATGACCGTCCGAATAATCGATATCTACAGGGTGCAACATCCGCGGTGCAAGGTGCAACATCCGCCTGAAATGGCGAAACAGTGCCGTACGACTTTTAGAAATGTGTGCCTGGATTTGAAACGGAATAGTACCATGGTGCAACACTCTCCAGCGTGGTAAATCGAAGACGAGGCACGGTAATCCCGCTTTACCGTAAAAATCCGGTGTCGAAAAAACGAAGGGTAAAAAACTTACGAGACCCGATTGAGGTTCGGGTTGTCCTCTTTGGGCATTAATCTTTCCGTTGATGGCTGAAAGTGGTCGAAGTCGTAGAACTCACCGTGGCCTTCGTTTTGACAGGTTATGGCTCCCGTAACTCTAAACGAGCCAGAAGTTATGGCCGTCCGAATAATCGATATGTACAGGGTGCAACATCCGCGGCGCAAGGTGCAACATCCGTCCGAAATGGCGAAACAGTGCCGTACGACTTTTAGAAATGCATGCATGGATTTGAAATGGAACAGTACCATGGTGCACCACTCTCCAGCGATGGTAAATCGAAGACGAGCCACGGTAATCCCGTTTTACCGTAAAAATACGGTGTCGAAAAAAGGAATGGTAAAAAACTTACGACAACCGATTGAGATTCGGCTTGTCCTTTTTGGGCATTAATCTATCCGTTGGCGGCTGAAAGCTGTCAAAGCCGTAGAACTCATCGTGGCCTTCGTTTTGACAAGTTATGGCTCCCGTAACTCTAAACGAGCCAGAAGTCATGGCCGTCCGAATAATCGATATCTACAGGGTGCAACATCCGCGGTGCAAGGTGCAACATCCGTCTGAAATGGCGAAACAGTGCCATACGACTTTTACAAATGCGTGCATGGATTTGAAAAGGAACAGTACCATAGTGCACCACTCTCCGGCGATGGTAAATCGAAGGCGAGGCAAGGTAATCCCGTTTTACCGTAAAAATCCGGTGTCGAAAAAACGAAGGGTAAAAAACTTACGAGACCCGATTGAGATTCGGGTTGTCCTTTTTGGGCATTAATATATCCGTTGACGGTTGAAAGCTGTCAAACCCGTAGCACTCATTGTGGCCTTCGTTTTGATAGGTTATGGCTCCCGTAACTCTAAACGAGCAAAAAGTTATGGCCGTCCGAATAATCGATATCTACAGGGTGCAACATCCGCGTTGCAAGGTGCAACATCCGTCCGAAATGGCGAAACAGTGCCGTACGACTTTTAGAAATGCTTGCATGGATTTGAAACGGAACAATACCATGATGCACCACTCTCCAGCGATGGTAAATCGAAGACGAGCCACGGTAATCCCGTTTTACCGCAAAAATACGGTGTCGAAAAAACGAAGGGTAAAAAACTTACGAGACCCGATTGAGATTCGGATTGTCCTATTTGGGCACTAATCTATCCGTTGACGGCTGAAAGCTGTCAAAGCCATAGAACTCATCGTTGCCTTCGTTTTCACAGGTTATGGATCCCGTAACTCTAAACGAGCCAGAAGTTATGGCCGTCCGAATAATCGATATCTACAGTGTGCAACATCCGCGGTGCAAGGTGCAACATTCATCCGAAATGGCGAAACAGTGCCGTATGACTTTTAGAAATGCGTGCATGGATTTGAAACGGAACAGTACCATGGTGCACCACTCTCTAGTGATGGTAAATCGAAGATGAGCCACGGTAATCCCGTTTTACCGTAAAAATCCGGTGTCAAAAAAACGAAGGGTAAAAAACTTACGAACCCCGATTGAGATTCAGGTTGTCCTTTTCAGGCACTAATCTATCCGTTGACAGCTGAAAGCCGTCAAAGCTGTAGAACTCACCGTGGCCTTCGTTTTGACAGTTTATGGCTCCCGTAACTCTAAACGAGCCATAAGTTATGGCAGTCCGAATAATCGATATCTACAGGGTGCAACATCCGCGGTGCAAGGTGCAACATCCGTCCGAAATGGCGAAACAGTGTCGTACGACTTTTAGAAATGCGTGCATGGATCTGAAACAGAACAGTACCACGGTGCACCACTCTCCAGCGATGGTAAATCGAAGACGAGCCACGGTAATCCCGTTTTACTGTACAAATCCGCTGTCGAAAAAACGAAGGGTAAAAAACTTACGAACCCCGATTGAGATTCGAGTTGTCCTTTTCGGGCATTAGTCTATCCGTGACGGCTGAAAACTGTCAAAGTTGTATAACTCACCGTGGCCTTCATTTTGACAGGTTATGGCTCCCGTAACTCTAAACGAGCCAGAAGTTATGACCGTCCGAATAATCGATATCTACAGGGTGCAACATCCGCGGTGCAAGGTGCAACATCCGCCTGAAATGGCGAAACAGTGTCGTATGACTTTTAGAAATGTGTGCCTGGATTTGAAACGGAACAGTATCATGGTGCAACACTCTCCAGCGTGGTAAATCGAAGACGAGACACGGTAATCCCGCTTTACCGTAAAAATCCGGTGTCGAAAAAACGAAGGGTAAAAAACTTACGAGACCCGATTGGGATTCGGGTTGTCCTCTTTGGGCATTAATCTTTCCGTTGATGGCTGAAAGTGGTCAAAGCCGTAGAACTCACCGTGGCCTTCGTTTTGACAGGTTATGGCTCCCGTAACTCTAAACGAGCCAGAAGTTATGGCCGTCCGAATAATCGATAAGTACAGGGTGCAACATCCGCGGCGCAAGGTGCAACATCCGTCCGAAATGGCGAAACAGTGTCGTACGACTTTTAGAAATGCATGCATGGATTTGAAATGGAACAATACCATGGTGCACCACTCTCTAGCGATGGTAAATCGAAGACGAGCCACGGTAATCCCGTTTTACCGTAAAAATACGGTGTCGAAAAAAGGAATGGTAAAAAACTTACGACAACCGATTGAGATTCGGCTTGTCCTTTTTGGGCATTAATCTATCCGTTGGCGGCTGAAAGCTGTCAAAGCCATAGAACTCATCGTGGCCTTCGTTTTGACAAGATATGGCTCCCGTAACTCTAAACGAGCCAGAAGTTATGATCGTCCGAATAATCGATATCTACAGGGTGCAACATCCGCGGTGCAAGGTGCAACATCCGTCTGAAATGGCGAAACAGTGCCGTACAACTTTTACAAATGCGTGCATGGATTTGAAACGGAACAGTACCATAGTGCACCACTCTCCAGCGATTGTAAATCGAAGGCGAGGCAAGGTAATCCCGTTTTACCGTAAAAATCCGGTGTCGAAAAAACGAAGGGTAAAAAACTTACGAGACCCGATTGAGATTCGGGTTGTCCTTTTTGGGCATTATTCTATCCGTTGACGGTTGAAAGCTGTCAAAACCGTAGCACTCATCGTGGCCTTCGTTTTGATAGGTTATGGCTCCCGTAACTCTAAACGAGCCAAAAGTTATGGCCGTCCGAATAATCGATATCTACAGGGTGCAACATCCGCGTTGCAAGGTGCAACATCCGTCCGACATGGCGAAACAGTGCCGTACGACTTTTAGAAATGCTTGCATGGATTTGAAACGGAACAGTACCATGATGCACCACTCTCTAGCGATGGTAAATCGAAGACGAGCAACGGTAATCCCGTTTTACCGCAAAAATACGGTGTCGAAAAAACGAATGGTAAAAAACTCACGAGACCCGATTGAGATTCGGGTTGTCCTTTTCGGGCATTAACCTATCCTTTGACGGCTGAAAGCGGTCAAAGGTGTAGAACTCACCGTGGCCTTCGTTTTGACAGGTTATGGCTCCCGTAACTCTAAACGAGCAAGAAGTTATGGCTGTCCGAATAATCGATATATACAGGGTGCAACATCTGCGGTGCAAGGTGCAACATCTGTCCGAAATGGCGAAACAGTGTCGTAAGACTTTTACAAATGCGTACGTGGATTTGAAATGGAACAGTACCATGGTGCACCACTCTCCAGCGATGGTAAATCGAAGACGAGCCACGGTAATCCCGTTTTACCGTACAAATCCGGTGTCGAAAAAACGAAGGGTAAAAAATTTACGAACCCCGATTGAGATTCGGGTTGTCCTTTTCGGGCATTAATCTATCCGTTGATGGCTGAAAGCTATCAAAGCTGTAGAACTCACCGTGGCCTTCGTTTTGATTGGTTATGGCTCCCGTAATTCTAAATGAGCCAGAAGTTATGGCCGTCCGAATAATCGATATCTACGGGGTGCAACATCCGCGGTGCAAGGTGCAACATCCGTCCGAAATGGCGAAACAGTGCAGTACGACTTTTAGAAATTCACACATGGATTTGAAACGGAACAGTACCATGGTGCACCACTATCCAGCGATGGTAAATCGAAGATGAGCCATGGTAATCCCGTTTTACCGTAAAAATACGGTTCGAAAAAACGAAGGGTAAAAAACTGACGAGACCCGATTGAGATTCGGGTTGTCCTTTTTGGGCATTAATCTATCCGTTGACGGCTGAAAGCTGACAAAGCTGTAGAACTCATCGTGGCCTTCGTTTTGATAGGTTATGGCTCCCATAACTCAAACCAACCAGAAGTTATGGCCGTCCGAATAATCGATATCTATAGGGTGCGACATCCGCGGTGCAAGGTGCAACATCTGTCCGAAATGGCGAAACATTGTCGTACGACTTTTAAAAATGAGTGCATGGATTTGAAACAGAATAATACCATGGTGCACCACTCTCCAGCGATGGTAAATCGAAGACGAAGCACGGTAATCCCGTTTTACCGTAAAAATCCAGTGTCGAAAAAACGAATAGTAAAAAACTTACGAGACCCGATTGAGATTCGGGTTGTCCTTTTTGGACATTAATCTATCCATTGATGGCTGAAAGCTATCAAAGCCATAGAACTCATCGTGGCCTTCGTTTTGACCGGTTATGGCTCCCGTAACTCTAAACGAGCCAGAAGTTATGGCCGTCCGAATAATCGATATCTCCATGGTGCAACATCCGCGATGCAAGGTGCAACATCCGTCCGAAATGGTGAAACAGTGGCGTACGACTTTTAGAAATGCGTGCATGTATTTGAAACGGAACAGTACCATGGTGCACCACTCTCCAGCGATGGTAAATGGAAGGCGTGGCACGGTAATCCCATTTTACCGTAAAAATCCGGTGTCGAAAAAACGAAGGGTAAAAAACTTAGGAGACCCGATAGAGATTCGGGTTGTCCTTTTTGGGCATTAATCTATCCGTTGACTAGTGAAAGTGGTCAAAGCCGTAGAACTCATCGTGGCCTTCGCTTTGACAGGTTATGCCTCCCGTAACTCTAAACGAGCCAGAAGTTATGGCCGTCCGAATAACGATATCTACAGGGTGCAACATCCGCGGCGCAAGGTGCAACATCCGTCCGAAATGGCGAAACAGTGTCGTACGACTTTTAGAAATGCGTGCATGTATTTGAAACGGAACAGTACCATGGTGCACCACTCTCCAGCGATGGTAAATCGAAGACGAGGCACGGTAATCCCGTTTTACCGTAAAAATCCGGTGTCGAAAAAACGAAGAGTAAAAAACTTACGAGACCCGATTGAGATTTGGGTTGTCCTTTTTGGGCATTAATCTATCCATTGACGGCTGAAAGCTGTCAAATCCGTAGAACTCATCGTGGCCTTCGTTTTGACAAGTTATGGCTCCCGTAACTCTAAACGAGTCAGAAGTTATGGCCGTCCGAATAATCGATATCTACAGGGTGCAACATCCGCGGTGCAAGGTGCAACATCAGTCCGAAATGGCGAAACGGTGCCGTACGACTTTTAGAAAAGCGTGCATGGATTTGAAACGGAACAGTACCATGGTGCACCACTCTCCAGCGATGGTAAATCGAAGGCGAGGCACGGTAATCCCGTTTTACCGTAAAAATCCGGTGTCGAAAAAACGAAAGGTAAAAACTTACGAGACCCGATTGAGATTCGGGTTGTCCTTTTTGGGCAGTAATCTATCCGTTGATGGTTGAAAGCTGTCAAAGTCGTAGAACTCATCGTGGCCTTCGTTTTCACAGGTTATGGCTCCCGTAACTCTAAACGAGCCAGAAGTTATGGCCGTCCGAATAATCGATATCTACAGGGTGCAACATCCGCGGTGCAAGGTGCAACATTCGTCCGAAATGGCGAAACAGTGCCGTACGACTTTTAGAAATGCATGCATGGATTTGAAACGGAGTAGTACCATGGTGCACCACTCTCCAGCGATGGTAAATCGAAGACGGGCCACGGTAATCCCGTTTTACCGTAAAAATCCGGTGTCAAAAAAACGAAGGGTAAAAAACTTACGAACCCCGATTGAGATTCGGGCTGTCCTTTTCGGGCATTAATCTATCCTTTGACAGCTGAAAGCTGTCAAAGCTGTAGAACTCATCGTGGCCTTCTTTTTGATAGGTTATGGCTCCCGTAAATCTAAACGAACCAGAAGTTATGGCTGTCCGAATAATCGATATATACAGGGTGCAACATCCGCGGTGCAAGGTGCAACATCTGTCCGAAATGGCGAAACAGTGTCGTACGACTATTAGAAATGCGTGCATGGATCTAAAACGGAACAGTACCATGGTGCACCACTCTCCAACGATGGTAAATCGAAGACGAGCCACGGTAATCCCGTTTTACCGTACAAATCCGGTGTCGAAAAAACGAAGGGTAAAAAACTTACGAACCCCGATTGAGATTCGGGTTGTCCTTTTCGGGCATTAATCTATCCGTTGACGGCTGAAAGCTGTCAAAGCTGTAGAAATCATCGTGGCCTTCGTTTTGACAGGTTATGGCTCCCGTAACTCTAAACGAGCCAGAAGTTATGACCGTCCGAATAATCGATATCTACAGGGTGCAACATCCGCGGTGCAAGGTGCAACATCCGTCCGAAATGGCGAAACAGTGCCGTACGACTTTTAGAAATGCGTGCATGGATTTGAAACGGAACAGTACCATGGTGCACCACTCTCCAGCGATGGTAAATCGAAGACGAGGCACGGTAATCCCGCTTTACCGTAAAAATCCGGTGTCGAAAAAACGAAGGGTAAAAAACTTACGAGACCTGATTGAGATTCGGGTTGTCCTCTTTCGGCATTAATCTTTCCGTTGACGGCTGAAAGCAGTCAAAGCCGTCGAACTCACCATGGCCTTCGTTTTGACAGGTTATGGCTCCCGTAACTCTAAACGAGCCAGAAGTTATGGCAGTCCGAATAATCGATATCTACAGGGTGCAACATCCGCGGTGCAAGGTGCAACATCCGTCCGAAATGGCGAAACAGTGTCGTACGACTTTTAGAAATGCGTGCATGGATCTGAAACAGAACAGTACCACGGTGCACCACTCTCCAGCGATGGTAAATCGAAGACGAGCCACGGTATTCCCGTTTTACTGTACAAATCCGGTGTCGAAAAAACGAAGGGTAAAAAACTTACGAACCCCGATTGAGATTCGAGTTGTCCTTTTCGGGCATTAGTCTATCCGTTGACGGCTGAAAACTATCAAAGTTGTAGAACTCACCGTGGCCTTCATTTTGACAGGTTATGGCTCCCGTGACTCTAAACGAGCCAGAAGTTATGACCGTCCGAATAATCGATATCTACAGGGTGCAACATCCGCGGTGCAAGGTGCAACATCCGCCTGAAATGGCGAAACAGTGTCGTACGACTTTTAGAAATGTGTGCCTGGATTTGAAACGGAACAGTATCATGGTGCAACACTCTCCAGCGTGGTAAATCGAAAACGAGACACGGTAATCCCGCTTTACCGTAAAAATCCGATGTCGAAAAAACGAAGGGTAAAAAACTTACGAGACCCGATTGGGATTCGGGTTGTCCTCTTTGGGCATTAATCTTTCCGTTGATGGCTGAAAGTGGTCAAAGCCGTAGAACTCACCGTGGTCTTCGTTTTGACAGGTTATGGCTCCCGTAACTCTAAACGAGCCAGAAGTTATGGCCGTCCGAATAATCGATAAGTACAGGGTGCAACATCCGCGGCGCAAGGTGCAACATCCGTCCGAAATGGCGAAACAGTGCCGTACGACTTTTAGAAATGCATGCATGGATTTGAAATGGAACAATACCATGGTGCACCACTCTCTAGCGATGGTAAATCGAAGACGAGCCACGGTAATCCCGTTTTACCGTAAAAATACGGTGTCGAAAAAAGGAATGGTAAAAAACTTACGACAACCGATTGAGATTCGGCTTGTCCTTTTTGGGCATTAATCTATCCGTTGGCGGCTGAAAGCTGTCAAAGCCATAGAACTCATCGTGGCCTTCGTTTTGACAAGATATGGCTCCCGTAACTCTAAACGAGCCAGAAGTTATGATCGTCCGAATAATCGATATCTACAGGGTGCAACATCCGCGGTGCAAGGTGCAACATCCGTCTGAAATGGCGAAACAGTGCCGTACGACTTTTACAAATGCGTGCATGGATTTGAACGGAACAGTACCATAGTGGACCACTCTCCAGCGATTGTAAATCGAAGGCGAGGCAAGGTAATCCCGTTTTACCGTAAAAATCCGGTGTCGAAAAAACGAAGGGTAAAAAACTTACGAGACCCGATTGAGATTCGGGTTGTCCTTTTTGGGCATTATTCTATCCGTTGACGGTTGAAAGCTGTCAAAACCGTAGCACTCATCGTGGCCTTCGTTTTGATAGGTTATGGCTCCCGTAACTCTAAACGAGCCAAAAGTTATGGCCGTCCGAATAATCGATATCTACAGGGTGCAACATCCGCGTTGCAAGGTGCAACATCCGTCCGACATGGCGAAACAGTGCCGTACGACTTTTAGAAATGCTTGCATGGATTTGAAACGGAACAGTACCATGATGCACCACTCTCCAGCGATGGTAAATCGAAGACGAGCAACGGTAATCCCGTTTTACCGCAAAAATACGGTGTCGAAAAAACGAATGGTAAAAAACTCACGAGACCCGATTGAGATTCGGGTTGTCCTTTTCGGGCATTAACCTATCCTTTGATGGCTGAAAGCGTTCAAAGGTGTAGAACTCACCGTGGCCTTCGTTTTGACAGGTTATGGCTCCCGTAACTCTAAACGAGCAAGAAGTTATGGCTGTCCGAATAATCGATATATACAGGGTGCAACATCTGCGGTGCAAGGTGCAACATCTGTCCGAAATGGCGAAACAGTGTCGTAAGACTTTTACAAATGCGTGCGTGGATTTGAAATGGAACAGTACCATGGTGCACCACTCTCCAGCGATGGTAAATCGAAGACGAGCCACGGTAATCCCGTTTTACCGTACAAATCCGGTGTCGAAAAAACGAAGGGTAAAAAATTTACGAACCCCGATTGAGATTCGGGTTGTCCTTTTCGGGCATTAATCTATCCGTTGATGGCTGAAAGCTATCAAAGCTGTAGAACTCACCGTGGCCTTCGTTTTGATAGGTTATGGCTCCCGTAATTCTAAATGAGCCAGAAGTTATGGCCGTCCGAATAATCGATATCTACGGGGTGCAACATCCGCGGTGCAAGGTGCAACATCCGTCCGAAATGGCGAAACAGTGCAGTACGACTTTTAGAAATTCACACATGGATTTGAAACGGAACAGTACCATGGTGCACCACTATCCAGCGATGGTAAATCAAAGATGAGCCATGGTAATCCCGTTTTACCGTAAAAATACGGTTCGAAAAAACGAAGGGTAAAAAACTTACGAGAGCCGATTGAGATTCGGGTTGTCCTTTTTGGGCATTAATCTATCCGTTGACGGCTGAAAGCTGACAAAGCTGTAGAACTCATCGTGGCCTTCGTTTTGATAGGTTATGGCTCCCATAACTCAAACCAACCAGAAGTTATGGCCGTCCGAATAATCGATATCTATAGGGTGCGACATCCGCGGTGCAAGGTGCAACATCCGTCCGAAATGGCGAAACATTGTCGTACGACTTTTAAAAATGAGTGCATGGATTTGAAACAGAATAATACCATGGTGCACCACTCTCCAGCGATGGTAAATCGAAGACGAGGCACGGTAATCCCGTTTTACCGTAAAAATCCAGTGTCGAAAAAACGAATAGTAAAAAACTTACGAGACCCGATTGAGATTCGGGTTGTCCTTTTTGGACATTAATCTATCCATTGACGGCTGAAAGCTATCAAAGCCATAGAACTCATCGTGGCCTTCGTTTTGACCGGTTATGGCTCCCGTAACTCTAAACGAGCCAGAAGTTATGGCCGTCCGAATAATCGATATCTCCATGGTGCAACATCCGCGATGCAAGGTGCAACATCCGTCCGAAATGGTGAAACAGTGGCGTACGACTTTTAGAAATGCGTGCATGTATTTGAAACGGAACAGTACCATGGTGCACCACTCTCCAGCGATGGTAAATGGAAGGCGTGGCACGGTAATCCCATTTTACCGTAAAAATCCGGTGTCGAAAAAACGAAGGGTAAAAAACTTAGGAGACCCGATTGAGATTCGGGTTGTCCTTTTTGGGCATTAATCTATCCGTTGACTAGTGAAAGTGGTCAAAGCCGTAGAACTCATCGTGGCCTTCGCTTTGACAGGTTATGCCTCCCGTAACTCTAAACGAGCCAGAAGTTATGGCCGTCCGAATAACGATATCTACAGGGTGCAACATCCGCGGCGCAAGGTGCAACATCCGTCCGAAATGGCGAAACAGTGTCGTACGACTTTTAGAAATGCGTGCATGTATTTGAAACGGATCAGTACCATGGTGCACCACTCTCCAGCGATGGTAAATCGAAGACGAGGCACGGTAATCCCGTTTTACCGTAAAAATCCGGTGTCGAAAAAACGAAGAGTAAAAAACTTACGAGACCCGATTGAGATTTGGGTTGTCCTTTTTGGGCATTAATCTATCCATTGACGGCTGAAAGCTGTCAAATCCGTAGAACTCATCGTGGCCTTCGTTTTGACAAGTTATGGCTCCCGTAACTCTAAACGAGCCAGAAGTTATGGCCGTCCGAATAATCGATATCTACAGGGTGCAACATCCGCGGTGCAAGGTGCAACATCAGTCCGAAATGGCGAAACGGTGCCGTACGACTTTTAGAAAAGCGTGCATGGATTTGACACGGAACAGTACCATGGTGCACCACTCTCCAGCGATGGTAAATCGAAGGCGAGGCACGGTAATCCCGTTTTACCGTAAAAATCCGGTGTCGAAAAAACGAAAGGTAAAAACTTACGAGACCCGATTGAGATTCGGGTTGTCCTTTTTGGGCAGTAATCTATCCGTTGATGGCTGAAAGCTGTCAAAGCCGTAGAACTCATCGTGGCCTTCGTTTTCACAGGTTATGGCTCCCGTAACTCTAAACGAGCCAGAAGTTATGGCCGTCCGAATAATCGATATCTACAGGGTGCAACATCCGCGGTGCAAGGTGCAACATTCGTCCGAAATGGCGAAACAGTGCCGTACGACTTTTAGAAATGCGTGCATGGATTTGAAACAGAGTAGTACCATGGTGCACCACTCTCCAGCGATGGTAAATCGAAGACGTGCCACGGTAATCCCGTTTTACCGTAAAAATCCGGTGTCAAAAAAACGAAGGGTAAAAAACTTACGAACCCCGATTGAGATTCGGGCTGTCCTTTTCAGGCATTAATCTATCCTTTGACAGCTGAAAGCTGTCAAAGCTGTAGAACTCATCGTGGCCTTCTTTTTGATTGGTTATGGCTCCCGTAAATCTAAACGAACCAGAAGTTATGGCTGTCCGAATAATCGATATATTTAGGGTGCAACATCCGCGGTGCAAGGTGCAACATCTGTCCGAAATGGCGAAACAGTGTCGTACGACTATTAGAAATGCGTGCATGGATCTAAAACGGAACAGTACCATGGTGCACCACTCTCCAACGATGGTAAATCGAAGACGAGCCACGGTAATCCCGTTTTACCGTACAAATCCGGTGTCGAAAAAACGAAGGGTAAAAAACTTACGAACCCCGATTGAGATTCGGGTTGTCCTTTTCGGGCATTAATCTATCCATTGACGGCTGAAAGCTGTCAAAGCTGTAGAACTCATCGTGGCCTTCGTTTTGACAGGTTATGGCTCCCGTAACTCTAAACGAGCCAGAAGTTATGACCGTCCGAATAATCGATATCTACAGGGTGCAACATCCGCGGTGCAAGGTGCAACATCCGTCCGAAATGGCGAAACAGTGCCGTACGACTTTTAGAAATGCGTGCATGGATTTGAAACGGAACAGTACCATGGTGCACCACTCTCCAGCGATGGTAAATCGAAGACGAGGCACGGTAATCCCGCTTTACCGTAAAAATCCGGTGTCGAAAAAACGAAGGGTAAAAAACTTACGAGACCTGATTGAGATTCGGGTTGTCCTCTTTCGGCATTAATCTTTCCGTTGATGGCTGAAAGCAGTCAAAGCCGTCGAACTCACCATGGCCTTCGTTTTGACAGGTTATGTCTCCCGTAACTCTAAACGAGCCAGAAGTTATGGCTGTCCGAATAATCGATATGTACTGGGTGCAACATCCGCGGTGCAAGGTGCAACATCCGTCCGAAATGGCGAAACAGTGTCGTACGACTTTTAGAAATGCATGCATGGATTTGAAACGGAACAGTACCATGGTGCACCACTCTCCAGCGATGGTAAATCGAAAACGAGCCACGGTAATCCCGTTTTACCGTAAAAATACGGTGTCGAAAAAATGAAGGGTAAAAAACTTACGACAACCGATTGAGATTCGGTTTGTCCTTTTTGGGCACTAATCTATCCGTTGGCGGCTGAAAGCTGTCAAAGCCGTAGAACTCATCGTGTCCTTCGTTTTGACAGGTTATGGCTTCCGTAACTCTAAACGAGCCAGAAGTTATGGCCGTCCGAATAATCGATATATACAGGGTGCAACATCCGCGGTGCAAGGTGCAACATCCGTCTGAAATGGCGAAACAGTGCCGTACGACTTTTACAAATGCGTGCATGGATTTGAAACGGAACAGTACCATGGTGCACCAATCTCCAGCGATGGTAAATCGAAGGCGAGGCAAGGTAATCCCGTTATACCGTAAAAATCCGGTGTCGAAAAAACGAAGGGTAAAAAACATACGAGACCCGATTGAGATTCGGGTTATCCTTTTTGGGCATTAATCTATCCGCTGACGGCTGAAAGCTGTCAAAGCCGTAGAACTCATCGTCGCCTTCGTTTTGATAGGTTATGGCTCCCGTAACTCTAAACGAGCCAGAAGTTATGGCCGTACGAATAATCGATACCTATAGGGTGCAACATCCGCGGTGCAAGGTGCAACATCCGTCCGAAATGGCGAAACTGTGCCGTACGACTTTTAGAAAAGCATGCATGGATTTGAAACGGAACAGTACCATGGTGCACCACTCTCCAGCGATGGTAAATCGAAGGCGAGGCACGGTAATCTCATTTTACCGTAAAAATCCGGTGTCGAAAAAACGAAGGGTAAAAAACTTACGAGACCCGATTGAGATTCGGGTTGTCCTTTTTGGGCATTAATCTATCCGTTGACGGCTGAAAGCTGTCAAAGCCGTAGAACTCATCGTGGCCTTCGTTTTCACAGGTTATGGATCCCGTAACTCTAAACGAGCCAGAAGTTATGGCCGTCCAAATAATCGATATCTACAGGGTGCAACATCCGCGGTGCAAGGTGCAACATCCGTCCGAAATGGCGAAACAGTGCCGTACGACTTTTAGAAATGCGTGCATGGATTTGAAACGGAACAGTACCATGGTGCACCACTCTCCAGCGATGGTAAATCGAAGATGAGGCATGGTAATCCCGTTTTACCGTAAAAATCCGGTGTCGAAAAAACGAAGGGCAAAAAACTTACGAACCCCGATTGAGATTTGGGTTGTCCTTTTTGGGCATTAACATATCCGTTGACAGCTGAAAGCTGTCAAAGCTGTAGAACTCACCGTGGCCTTCGTTTTGATAGGTTATGGCTCCCGTAACTCTAAACGAACCAGAAGTTATGGCGGTCCGAATAATCGATATATACAGGGTGCAACATCCGCGGTGCAAGGTGCAACATTTGTCCGAAATGGCGAAACAGTGTCGTACGACTTTTAGAAATGCGTGCATGGATCTGAAACGGAATAGTACCTTGGTGCACCACTCTCCAACGATGGTAAATCGAAGACGAGCCACGGTAATCCCGTTTTACCGTACAAATCCGGTGTCGAAAAAACGAAGGGTAAAAAACTTACGAACCTCGATTGAGATTCGGGTTGTCCTTTTCGGGCATTAATCTATCCGTTGACGGCTGAAAGCTATCAAAGCTGTAGAACTCACCGTGGCCTTCGTTTTGACAGGTCATGGCTCCTGTAACTCTAAACGAGCCAGAAGTTATGACCGTCCGAATAATCGATATCTACAGGGTGCAACATCCGCGGTGCGAGGTGCAACATCCGTCCGAAATGGCGAAACAGTGCCGTACGACTTTTAGAAATGCGTGCCTGGATTTGAAACGGAACAGTACCATGGTGCACCACTCTCCAGCGATGGTAAATCGAAGACGAGGCAAGGTAATCCCGCTTTACCGTGAAAATCCGGTGTCGAAAAAACGAAGGGTAAAAAACTTACGAGACCCGATTGAGATTCGGGTTGTCCTCTTTGGGCATTAATCTTTCCGTTGACGGCTGAAAGCGGTCAAAGCCGTAGAACTCACCATGGCCTTCGTTTTGACATGTTATGGCTCCCGTAACTCTAAACGAGCCAGAAGTTATGGCCGTCCGAATAATGATATGTACAGGGTGCAACATCCGCGGTGCAAGGTGCAACATCCGTCCGAAATGGCGAAACAGTGCCGTACGACATTTAGAAATGCATGCCTGGATTTGAAACGGAGCAGTACCATGGTGCACCACTCTCCAGCGATAATAAATCGAAGACGAGCCACGGTAATCCCGTTTTACCGTAAAAATACGGTGTCGAAAAAATGAAGGGTAAAAAACTTACGACAACCGATTGAGATTCGGTTTGTCCTTTTTGGGCATTAATCTATCCGTTGACGGCTGAAAGCTGTCAAATCTGTAGAACTCATCGTGTCCTTCGTTTTGACAGGTTATGGCTCCCGTAGCTCCAAATGAGCCAGAAGTTATGGCCGTCCGAATAATCGATATCTACAGGGTGCAATATCCGCGGTGCAAGGTGCAACATCCGTCTGAAATTGCGAAACAGTGCCGTACGACTTTTACAAATGCGTGCATGGATTTGAAACGGAACAGTACCTTGGTGCACCACTCTCCAGCGATGTTAAATCAAAGGCGAGGCAAGGTAATCCCGTTTTACCGTAAAAATCCGGTGTGGAAAAAACGAAGGGTAAAAAACTTACGAGACCCGATTAAGATTTGAGTTGTCCTTTTTGGGCATTAATCTATCCGTTGACGTCTGAAAGCTGTCAAAGCCATAGAACTCAACTGGCCTTCGTTTTGATAGGTTATGGCTCCCGTAACTCTAAACGAGCCAGAAGTTATGGCGGTCCGAATAATCGATATCTACAGGGTGCAACATCCGCGGTGCAAGGTGCAACATCCGTCCGAAATGGCGAAACAGTGCCGTGCGACTTTTAGAAATGCTTGCATGGATTTGAAACGGAACAGTACCATGGTGCACCACTCTCCAGCGATGGTAAATCGAAGAAGAGCCACGGTAATCCCGTTTTACCGTAAAAATACAGTGTCGAAAAAACGAAGGGTAAACAACTTACGAGACCCGATTGAGATTCGGGTTGTCCTCTTTGGGCATTAATCTTTCCGTTAACGGCTGAAAGCGGTCAAAGCCGTAGAACTCATCGAGGCCTTCGTTTTGACAGGTTATGGCTCCCGTAACTCTAAACGAGCTAGAACCTATGGCCGTCCGAATAATCGATATCTACAGGGTGCAACATCCGCGGTGCATGGTGCAACATACGTCCGAAATGGAGAAACAGTGGCGTACGACTTTTGGAAATGCGTGAATGGATTTGAAACGGAACAGTACCAAGGTGCACCACTCTCCAGCGATGGTATGCCGAAGGCGTGGCACGGTAATCCCATTTTACCGAAAAAATCCGGTGTCGAAAAAACGAAGGGTAAAAAACTTACGAGACGCGATAGAGATTCGGGTTGTCCTTTTTGGGCATTAATCTATCCGTTGACGACTGAAAGCGGTCAAAGCCGTAGAACTCATCGTGGCCTTCGTTTTGACAGGTTATGGCTCCCGTAACTCTAAACGAGCCAGAAGTTATGACCGTCCGAATAATTGATATCTATAGGGTGCAACTTCCGCGGTGCAAGGTGCAACATCCGTCCGAAATGGCGAAACTGTGCCGTGTGACTTTTAGAAAAGCGTGCTATTGGGCGCATTTCTAACAATGCCAAACCATACCATCTCCAGCCATTGCCGTTCCAACCTACTTCCATCCACTACCGGATCATACTACTACCGAGCCAGCTACCTCCTTCCACTGCCGAACCAAGAAGCAAGACAGACCATCACCGAACCATGCCATCTCCACACATTGCCGGTCCAAGCCATTTCCCATCCGCTACCGGTCCATCGCCACCGAACCAGAATCCCCTCTCCTCCATCACCGAACCAAGCTCCACCGGACCAACCTCTCCTCCATCACCGAACCAAGCTCCACCGGACCAAACCTCACCAACCTCCACCGGACCAAGGACTACCCACTCCAACCACTGCCTCAACCCTCTACAACCGGACCAAGTCCTCACCAACTCTATACCGAACCAAGGCTTTGCCGAACCAACTCTGCCAGGCCAGGTTGCTCCAGCCCATGTCCACCAGCGGCTATATACATCCAAGACCCCTGCCCCCAGTCTCACTCTATAAATAGAGGGGCAGGGGTACAACAATGACAGACAAGTTTGAGAGCTCAAGCAAGGAAGGAACTTTCAAACAACTTTCTTATACTTGTACTAAAAGCTTTGTACTTGTAATCTGAAAGAAAAAGGATAATAACATATAAAGTGGACGTTGGCACGTTCTGGCCGAACCACTATAAATCTGTGTGTCTTTTACAGTTCAGTCCCTGCATTTTACATATTTGCATAAGTCACCCAAATCATTAAAAACCACATAAAATCAACTAAATTATACGGATTGGAGGTGTTTGCCCATTTTTTGCGCAAACATTTTTGGTGCTTTCACTGAGAACGACTTGGAACTCGAAGCTTCAGCTTCCCTCATTCAACCTTCTTTCCCAATAACACCCTTCATTGCCTAGGAAACATGACTTCCAGGTCGAGAAAAGACGCCAACAGGGGAAAGAACGTTGCAACCAGCAGCGCTCCGGATCCAGCGAATCCAGATCAAGAGAACCAGCCCACTACGACAGTAGTGCCAAATGTAGATCAGGAATATCCGACAGCCCCTGCCGCGGAACAACCGACAGCAATCACTAGGGCGGACCTAGACAGAGTTGTGGTTGAAGTAACTAACCGCTTCGCGTCCCAACAAGAAGCTTTGGTAAACCAACTCATGTCACGCTTGAGGGATGCCGAAGAATCCAACCGCAACACTGAATCATGGGGTGAGTCTCAATCTGGAGGATCTCGGAGACAACAGAGGTCTTCCCTCTTCGAAGAAGCTATCAACAGGAACAACAATGATAGGGGCAGCGCCCGGACTCAGCCCGAACTCCGACTCGAGGAAGCGCTTGGAACTGAACCCAACGAGGGAGGCATCAGGCGAGGATCGGATGTAGCTGAGCCAGTCATGCCGCCTAATCAAAGAAAACCCGCTAAACGGAGCCGAGCTAGAACCCAGCCCGAAGTTGACCCCATGGAAATACTCGAAACAGAACCCCACAAGGGAAGATCGAGGCAGGGGCCAACTGTAGCTGGTCCTAACATGCATCCGAGCAGCCAAAGACAGCCACTGGATAACGTCGGAAATGATAGACTATACCATCCCTACATGTCATCTGGACGAGATCGATCCCGCAGGGAAGAACCAAGCTCATTTTTGTCCGCTCCAAATTCTGATGAAAGAATGGCACGGTTATTCAGGGAATGCGTCCGACGGGAGCAAAGGGATCGAGGGATAGGCGCTAGGGTAACCAGCCCTTTCACCCGCGACATCGAAACTGCCATCACACCTCGAGAATGGAAAATGCCAACGATGGAACCATACAAGGGAACTTCCGACCCCGTTGTACACCTGCAGAGATACACACAGCATATGCTCATGAGCGGAGCAACGGAAGGGGTGTTGTGTAAATGCTTTCCGCTATTCCTAGCAGACCTAGCTAACTCCTGGTTCTGCCATCTACCCCAAGGATCCATCATCTCATGGGAGATGTTGAAAGAAAAGTTCATTAGCCAGTTCCGTATTCATGTGGAACAACCCAAGGATGCTTATTCTCTATCTACTATCAAACAGAAATCCAGAGAGACACTGCAACAATATCTAACCCGGTTCAACGCCGCAGCAGCCGCAGTCCAAGATGCTGATGAGAAACTCACCCTAATGGCCCTCTGTAGTGGTGTGCACCCAGATACCAAGTTTGCTAGAAGACTAACTAAAGAAAAACCAGCTACCTTGCCCGATTTCTTCCATGAAGCTGGGAAGTACATGAGACTCAAAGAGGCTGCCACTGAAAGGCAGACAGTACCACAGGCTAAGACGGCTCATGGAAACGCCCACGCCGTACCGAAGGACATTCGGAGAAACGACTCCAGAGACAATGCAGGGGGCAAGAAGGGAGAAAAGCGCTTGTACCGACCAGGACCGAGATTTGACGCTTACACTCCCTTGAATGAAACAGTCGAGAACATCTTCCTGGCCACCCAGGACGAACTTACATACAAGCGCCCCCCGTACAAGAAAGAGTAGGATCGCGCAATCCAGTTCGGAAAGTTCTGCCGTTTCCACGAGTCTCATGGGAATGATACCACTGAATGCCGCCATCTCCGAGACCTAATTGAAGAACACATCAGGAGAAGGAGGCTGGAACGCTATGTAAAGGGCCAGGATAGGACTCCATCTCCCGCCAAGGAAAACCCAGGGCAGCTCAACCTAGAGACAGGCAGAGGAAATCGCAACACCAGCGGTTCCAACTAAGAGAAGATAGTGGTCCGTACAATATCAGGAGGGCCACACATCGCCGACAAGAGCTGGGAAGAAATGGAAAGATATGGAAACTCACTCAGAAGCGAGGTAGACTGCGTCAATTCTGTTATGGAAGAACGCCACCCTAAGCGGAGGGAAAATAATGACATCACATTCAGTGGGCGCGACCTAGAAGGAAGGCAATACCCTCATATGGATCCTATGGTCATCTCTGCCTGGTTCGGCCCATCTAAAGTTTTTCGGATCCTAGTAGACACTGGAAGCTCAGTGAATATTCTATTCAAGCATGCTTTCGACAAAATGAAGCTGTCAATGAAGGACATGTCTCCCTGCAACAAACCGCTACATGTTTCACTGGAGAAGCAAAGATGCCCCTCGGACAATTGGATCTCTTTGTTGAATTGGGAAGTCATCCCCGCTCCGCCGTTCGGAAACAAACATTCGTGCTGATCGACAACCACTCGGCCTACAATGCCTTTTTGGGGAGACCAGCCTTGTCCGACTTCCAAATCGTCCTCGCCCCATGGTGCCTGAAGATGAAGTTCCCGACGGATGATGGAGTGGGAGAAGTAGAAGGAGATCAACACGCCGCTCGGGACTGCTATGTAACCGAACTTCGCCATAATCGCAGGAGAGATAAAGGGAAAAATGCAGAGACTATTCTCTGCATGAAAAGCTTGGAAGCATAGCAACTAAAGAAAGCCCCTCCTCTTCGGTATACCAGTGATCCTTTCAATGAATTAGATCCCAGGGACAAAGAGGAAGAGGCCACCGCCGAGCCTGCAGAGGCTATGGAATTCGTATCTGTAGACAAACGCGATCCCAGCAAACTGCTGAGAGTCGGATCTCAGTTAAAAAAAGAATTAAAGAATCAACTCATTGATTTTCTTTGCCACAACATGGATGTATTTGCATGGACGCACGCTGATATGACTGGAATCTCCCCAGACGTAGCATGCCACGCACTGAACATCGATCCTACCAAGGTACCGGTAAAGCAAAAGAAGAGAAGTATGGGGGTAGAAAGATCAGCAGCCCTCGAGGAAGAAGTAAAGAACTTACTTTCCAATGACTTCATACATGAAGCCATCTACCCGGAATGGATCGCCAACCCGGTACTGGTAAAGAAAGCTAATGGGAAGTGGCGAACGTGCATCGATTTCTCCAACTTAAATGACGCTTGCCCAAAAGACTGCTTCTCACTCCCTCGAATCGACCAACTCGTGGATAGCACTGCCGGACACGAACTTTTATCCTTTATGGACGCATACTCAGGGTATAACCAGATCCCTATGCACGCCCCCGATCAAGACCACACTAGCTTCATTACTGACCGAGGATTGTACTGCTACAAGGTAATGCCGTTCGGACTTGAAAACGCTGGAGCTACTTATCAGCGCCTCGTCAACAAGATGTTTGCAGAACTAATAGGACGAACTATGGAAGTTTATGTAGGATGACATGCTGGTAAAATCAAGGAAAGCCAACGACCATATAAACCATCTGGACGAGATGTTTCAAGTACTTCGCCAATATGGAATGAAGCTGAACCCTCTAAAGTGCTCCTTCGGAATATCATCGGAAAAGTTCTTGGGATTCATCGTTCATACCAGGGGGATTGAAGCAAACCCCGAACAAATCCAGGCCTTGCAAGATATAAAGACACCATCCACTCGAAAAGAGATGGAAAGCCTAAACGGAAAAGTGGCCGCCCTAAGCCGGTTCATCTCTAAAGCAACTGACAAATGCATTCCTTTCTTCGAAGCCCTGAAGATAGACGAAGGAAAATTCGAATGGACCGATGAGTGTTCAACAGCCTTCCTTAACCTAATCGAACACCTCCAGCGGCCACCAGTACTCTCAACTCCTAATGGAGGCGAAGAACTATACCTATACCTAGCCGTGTCACCACATGCCCTAAGCGCCGCTTTGGTAAGAGAAGAAAACCGTACACAACGGCCAGTATACTTCATAAGCAAAAGGTTCACGGGAGCAGAAGCCCGGTATCCCAAACTCGAGAAACTGGCGTACTGTTTACTAATCACATCAAGGAAGCTGCGACACTATTTCCAATCTCATCCCATCAGAGTCCTAACCGACCAACCATTGAGGCAAGTGCTCCATCGTCCTGACACCTCTGGACGACTGCTCAAGTGGTGCATCGAGTTAAGCCAATATGGTATCGCCTACCATCCTCGCACGACCATCAAGGGACAAGTCATAGCCGATTTCATCGCCGAATTCACTGTCAACGAAGGCAGGGAGCAGCCTGAAATAACAAAGGACATCAAGTGGAGTCTCTTTGTGGATGGAGCATCGAACGAACAAGGCTCGGGGGCAGGCGTTGTGATCATCACTCCAAGGGGAAGAAAGCTGCGTTATGCACTAAGGCTGGAATTCGCGGCCACCAACAACGATGCCGAATATGAAGCAGTAATAGCCGGATTAGGGCTCGCCCTGGACATCGAAGTCAATTCCTTATGTATTCATAGTGATTCACAACTCATCGTAAATCAGATACTAGGGGAGTTCCAGACTCGAGGAGAGCGGCTCACGGCATATCTGAAAAAGACCAAGCGGCTGCGCAATCAATTAGAGCACTACTCAATCAAACACATTCCACGAGAAGAAAATCAAGAGGCCGACGAGCTGGCAAAGCAAGCTAGCATGGGAGATGATACCACTTCTGGAGCGATAACTGTCTCAAGGCTACTAACCCCGAGCTTCGAGCAAGTAAATCTGATAGCTGCAACCAAAAAAGAAACATGGATGACCCCTATCCTGGAATACCTACAAAATGGCACCCTACCCGACGGGCGAAATGAAATTAAGAAAATTCTAAGGAAAGCTTCCCGCTACACGATACAAGAAGGCATCCTCTATCGGCGCGGCTTCTCTAACCCCTTATTGAGGCGCGTTGCTGAAAGAGAAGCCAAGGAAATTCTATCCAATATCCACCAGCGAAGTTGCGGAGACCACACCGGAGGGCAGACCCTGGCAAAGAAGATACTCCGATATGGGTATTTCTGGCCCACCTTGAACAAAGATGCTTTAGACTTCGTCAGAAGATGCGACAGATGTCAGAAATTTACTAAGATTCCTCGACTACCAACCAATGAAATTACTCAAATGACCAGCCCTTGGCCCTTTGCAGTGTGGGGAATTGACTTAATTGGCGAACTGCCAGCAGGACGAGGCGGAGCCAAATATGCTATAGTGGCGGTCGACTATTTCACCAAATGGGCGGAGGCGGAACCACTAAATAAAATATCTTCGACCAAAGTTATCAACTTCTTGATCAAAAATATTCTGTGTAGGTACGGAGTCCCACTCAAGATCATATCAGACAACGGACTTCAATTTGACAGCGAAGAATTCGCCGATTGGTGCCAAGAGCACGGAATTCACAAAAGCTTCTCATCTGTAGCTTATCCTCAAGCAAACGGCCAAGTCGAAGCTGTCAACAAAATCCTCAAGACTCTAATCAAGAAGAAGCTCGAAAAGTCAAAAGGCGCTTGGGCGGACGAACTTCCTACAGCGCTTTGGGCCTATCGCAGATCTTTCAGAACACCAACAGGGCATACTCCTTTCTCTTTGGCATACGGATCAGAGGCAATGCTCCCAGTTGAGACTATTGTGCCTTCCCACCGTAGGATCCACTACAACCCAGAAGAAAACGAAGAACTCCTCCACATATCTTTGGATCTAATTGAGGAGAGAAGGAATGATGCAGCATTCAAAGCAGCAGCTCACAGACAAAAAGTGGCAGCACTATACGACTCCAAAGTCAAACATCGCAGCTTACAAGAAGGAGATCTTGTCCTCAAGCGAATCTTTCCACGCCCAGGAGCGTTGGATCCAATCTGCGACGGACCATATGTAATTCATAAAGATCTCCACAACGGAGCTTACATTTTGTCAACAGTGGACGGAGAGGTGTTCCAGAGGGCATGGAACATCCGACACCTCTGTCGATACTTTTCTTAACTTGTACTGCCCATATGAAGTGAATTAACAAAGAGAATTAGTGGACGTAGCCATTTTCGTGCCGAACCACTTTAAAAAACTTGGCTCTTGTTAACTTGTTCCTTCATATCTCGGCTACTTGTTAAGCTTTATCCTTTGCTGTTGAACAAAATCCTTTGCAGATGACATTTCAATTCAGAGCTTCACAACACAACTCCACCTGGACAAAATCTAACAGGTACGCTGCGATCCTATGCCCTCGCCAATGAGACACTTTGCTCCGGTATCCCTCTACCGCGAGTTAACTCATTGTTTGCCTCGGCCCTTAAAGCCGACTATAATAAGCCGAGAATAAGCCACAGAGAAGGCCGATTATGCCGTGGCAGCTCATTACAGCGATTCGGCTCGCCGGCAGCTGTGAACCGATCATAAGCCCCAACATAAGGTGTGGCCAGCCAGGGGCAGTTCACAGTTGACGATCGGCCTCCACGCTAGCCGACCACAGTAAATCGAATAATACCCACGATTACGGGCCATAATGGCCCGGATAGTTACTGTGCGCGATCAGCTCCGATGTGTCTTAAGTGCGGCCGTGGTAAAAAAGAAAACTCCCCGCAAAGGCGTAAGATGGGTGACAAATGTATCCAGGACCCACAGCTAGGGAAAGTGACTACAAAACCCGTTTGCCACAAACTTAAGCACATCGACGGCCTTCCGTGACTGGAAGTTTTACTTTTCCCATATTTCCATTTCATTTAAAACTTTTCTCCTATTCTCCGTAACGGTGCTTGAAAGTACAGGACATGAAATAGGGAACGCTCGCTAATGGGAACAGAAACTTACACCCGGATGACGAGACACTCATCAGCATTCCGTGCTTAGTATTGCAGGGCGGACAAAGTTGCCATCCACAGCCGAAACATGAAGGGCGGTACCTTCCACTTTTATACATTAATGCATAGCTGCAATTCATATTCATACATCACACTAACATTGCAAAACCTGAAATTATATTACAAGCAGAAACTTAGTGTCAAACACAATCAAATCACAGGCGTATGCATGGTTATATTTCTTATACAACACATCAAAAGCAATGACAACATTCAAAATATTACAAAATCAGCTCGTGTTATAAAATTACGAAGAGTCGTTCACTGACATAATTACAATCCGAAAATACACTAATGTTTTTGACTAAGTATAAACAGGAAAGTCGAGAAAACCAAAAACTATACGGATCAGATCAAGTAGTCGACTGCATCAGTGCTCCACCGCTAATTCACTAGCTCTCCGAATCTACTTGACAGCGAGATCGGAGCTCCTAGCATGTTGACCAGAAGTCCCACCTGTCCAATTCAGAGAAAGAGTCCATTAAAACCGGCGATGAACGATCAAGTTATAGAAAGCCAAAAAGAGAAAACTCACCAACACCTGCTTCTTGGTCCTCATCCTCCAACTGCACACCGGCTTCCTCCGCAACGAGTAGCCGCATCCCCTCCTTCACCGCTACCTTCTCCTACTTTGAAAACTGGGCAGTAACCATATCCATACTGAATGTCGCTCCACCTTCCTTCTCCGCATCGGCCCTGGCCTCCTCCAAAGTCCGGAGATATATCCTGGCCATGATCCGGGGATAGTCATCCATCCAGGATAGATTACCCTGCTTCCAGGTACGGAAGTACATGTCCTGCAGCATCTCATCCATCATCCCCTCATTCTCCTCAAACTCCCTCACCCGGGCCTCGGAGGACCGCAACTTAGCGACGGCAACATCCCTCTCCCGCGGGTATCTCGAGCACTCAGCCTGAAGGGATCTCCTCATCTCCTCCATCTCTTCCTTCAACTTGGCTTGAGCAAGTTCTGCAGCTTCGAGCCTCCTAGATATTTCTTCAACCTGCTCAAGATCCGCCCTCCTAACCTCATCAACCATGGTAATGGCCATGTCAATGCGCTTCTTGCAAGCGGCCTCCATTTTCCGCAACTCGGCTCTACTAGCCTCCTCCATGGTCTTCTTCAGTCGTCGGGAGTCGGCTTCATGCTGCGAAATTTAAATAGCCTGGTCGGCAAGTTGCTTGGCCTGATCAGCGACCACTAACCGCAGCCTTATATTGGCACTCCCTATCTCCTCCCCGGCCTTGTCCAATCGAGCGTGATGTTCCATTAACTTCTTGGCCTCCTTCGCGACCCGGTCAATGTTGGCCTTGGCTTCGTCCCCCATAGCAGCTATCCGAGTAGTGAGCAGATCCAGGGATTTAGCCTCATCAAGAACCCGAACCATGGGATTGCGGGGGAGAAGATGCTCGCCCGTGGCCTCATCAAATAAGATATCCTGAGGGCTGGGGACCAAATCCGGGTGGCCGACAAAGGGATTGCGAGGCACGACGGGACGTTTTATGTGGATGACGGTAGGATTTTCAGACGGATGCGGGGAGGGAATATACTCAGGGTCCTCCTCCGTGACATCATGAATAGGTTGAGGTGAAGGCTGCAGACCGGGTAAAGATTCAAATAAGGAGCGACTCCTCTTCTTTTTACATATACTCTCTTCAATGACCCCAAGAAGAGGACGGTAGCTAACTACGTCTCCTGGACGACTAGTGGGAGGCTTAGGCTTGGCAGAGGCTCTAAGTAACTTGTATTGCTCAAGGCAGTGTCGAACGTCTGAAGTTTTGGCCACCTCGCCTGCCCCTGTAATAAAGAAAAAGTGTTACAAACATACGAGGGTCCATAATTCAAGAAATATGCTAACTTAAAAAGAATGAGAAGGAACGTCTGTTATACAAACCCTGCGGAGGAGTAGAATACTGCAATAAGTCCTGAATCTCAGTCCAGGACGGAAGCGAACCATAAAATACTCATAAGTCCCTATCATAAATGGAGTCTGCAGAAGTCGAAAGTTCACCTTGAATCGCTGGAGTCGCCATAGCTGGAGAACTCTTAGAAAATGGATCGGCACCAGCTCCAGCCTTGTCAACCTCCTTCGCCTTCCCCACCGAGGCTGATCCTTCCTCCAACCCCTCGAAGGCCTGGCGGAAGGCATCATCCGTCCACTCCTGGATCTCCCCTGCCTGCTCAGAAGAAAAAGCCCCGGCTCCACTACCACCATGTCCTTCACCTTCTCTATCTCCTCCGCTCTCCTCCTCGCCTCTTTCCTCCTCTCCACCTTCCTCCTCCGGAATGTCTGGACATGTGCTGGGGGAAGGTCCATCAGACTTCTTAAGCTTCTTTCCCCCAACAACTGGAGGTATTGAGAAAGGTCTCCTCTTGCTACTCTTTGCAGTAGCCCTTCCTTAGCTTTAGCAGCCCTCTCCTCGGCTGTATCTCTCTGTTTAACCACAGATTGACGTGACAGAATCAGGTTTTACACCAGGAGAGTGGAATTTCTGATCAGGTAGGAAGCCGACCTATCCCTTCCCGGAATGACCTTTATTTCAGAAGCCATCCGCGCCAAGGAATCATTTTCCACGACCGTAAAGCCACCTGTTGCTAGCAAGAAATAAAAACATATAAGACGAAGCATTGCGATCCGGACGAGGAAAATATAAACGGAAGTTCAACTTACAGCCGGAAGTGAAAAGGCGGAAAGAAACAGAGTCATTCTTCCTTGAACATACTAAACTTCGAGTACAAATCCAGAACAGGCTTGAAGGGCACGGCCGCTTCCAAGCTGATATATGGAGACCCCTTCTAGTAGCCTCTCAAGTCGTACAGATACCAGATCTCTCGGTTGGACGGGGGACGCCCATATTTCCTCTGAAAGATGACGAAAAGACTCACCAGAATGGCGTAGGAGTTAGGCTGAAGCTGGAATGGAGCCACCTTCAGATACGTGATAAATCTCACTATCCAAGCGTTGAGAGGCGGGATAGCACCACACATGCAATGATATCTGTTGTACGCAAAATATCCTTCAGGAGGGTCATATGGCATAACCCCCTCTCCCGGCAACAGCATAAGAGCCCTGTCAAACCCGAAGGAACGAGAAATGACATCAAGCTGCTCCTCTTTGAGGGAGCTCGGAAAGCAATCGGGAGGAGAGTTCAGAAGCTCTTGGGGACCATACCCATCCACCAACGACCTCGGGGTAGGTCCATGTCGTACCGGTCCTGGTTGGGCTGGGGGCACGGAAGAAGACTCTCCTCTATCCTTGGACTTCTTACTATTTGATCGAGTTTCCGCTTTGCGAGACATTTATCTGCGGTACAAGAAAAACATGATATCATAACGAGGAATATGGGAATGTAAACGAATAATTATCAAGTTCATTCGGTGCCGAATGCTTCCATGTTTCATTTGGGATTAGGTCCATTCGGCATCCAAAACTACCGAGCCCATTCGGTAAAACAAAACCGAGACCCATTCGGCATAGGCTCATTCGGTAGAGCAACACGAAGAAGCATTCGGCATTGGAAAACATTCGTGGTCATTCGACGAGAAAATGTATACCTGGATCGGTACAAAACTGATTCGGCAAAGGATCGATTCGGTGCAAGGAGATTCGGCTCCCTCAGATTCGGTAAGGGATAACGAAGGGGGGTGTAGCCCCTATATATAAAAGAGCGCATGACAACCGGACCAACCGGTTCGGCACTCAGAAACCGAATAAAGCTATCCAAACTACGAGGAAACAAAGCGCGACATATGCTGGCATATGCCCCACTTTGGGGGGCAAGTGTTGGGCGCATTTCTAACAATACCAAACCATACCATCTCCAACCATTGCCGTTCCAACCTACTTCCATCCACTACCGGATCATACTACTACCGAGCCAGCTACCTCCTTCCACTGCCGAACCAAGAAGCAAGACAGACCATCACCGAACCATGCCATCTCCACACATTGCTGATCCAAGCCATTTCCCATCCACTACCGGTCCATCGCCACTGAACCAGAATCCCCTCTCCTCCATCACCGAACCAAGCTCCACCGGACCAACCTCTCCTCCATCACCGAACCAAGCTCCACCGGACCAAACCTCACCAACCTCCACCAGACCAAGGACTACCCACTCCAACCACTGCCTCAACCCTCTACAACCGGACCAAGTCCTTACCAACTCTATACTGAACCAAGGCTTTGCCGAACCAACTCTGCCAGGCCAGGTTGCTCCAGCCCAGGTCCACCAGCGGCTATATACATCCAAGACCCCTTCCCCCAGCCTCACTCTATAAATAGAGAGGCAGGGGTACAACAATGGCAGACAAGTTTGAGAGCTCAAGCAAGGAAGGAACTTTCAAACAACTTTCTTATACTTGTACTAAAAGCTTTGTACTTGTAATCTGAAAGAAAAAGGATAATAACATATAAAGTGGACGTAGGCACGTTCTGGCCGAACCACTATAAATCTATGTGTCTTTTACAGTTCAGTCCCTGCATTTTACATATTTGCATAAGTCACCCAAATCATTAAAAACCACATAAAATCAACTAAATTATACGGATTGGAGATGTTTGCCCATTTTTTGCGCAAACACGTGCATGGATTTGAAATGGAACAGTACCATGGTGCACCACTCTCCAGCGATGGTAAATCGATGGCGAGGCACAGTAATCCTATTTTACCGTAAAAATCCGGTGTCGAAAAAACGAAGGGTAAAAAACTTACGAGACCCGATTGAGATTCGGGTTGTCCTTTTCGGGCATTAATCCATTCGTTGACGGCTGAAAGCTATCATAGCCGTAGAACTCATCGTGGCCTTCGTTTTCACAGTTTATGGCTCCCGTAACTCTAAACGAGCCAGTAGTTATGGCCGTCCGAATAATCGATATATACAGGGTGCAACATCCGCGGTGCAAGGTGCAACATCTGTCCGAAATGGCGAAACAGTGTCGTACGACTTTTAGAAATGTGTGCATGGATTTGAAACGGAACAGTACCATGGTGCACCACTCTCCAGCGATGGTAAATCGAAGACGAGCCACGGTAATCCCATTTTACCGTACAAATCCGGTGTCGAAAAAACGAAGGGTAAAAAACTTACGAGACCCGATTGAGATTCGGGTTGTCCTTTTCGGGCATTAATCTATCCGTTGACGGCTGAAAGCTGTCAAAGCTGTAGAACTCACCGTGGCCTTCGTTTTGACAGGTTATGGCTCCCGTAATTCTAAACGAGCCAGAAGTTATGACCGTCCGAATAATCGATATCTATAGGGTGCAACATCCACGGTGCAAGGTGCAACAACCGTCCGAAATGGCGAAACAGTGCCGTACGACTTTTAAAAATGCGTGCATGGATTTGAAACGGAACAGTACCATGGTGTACCACTCTCCAGCAATGGTAAATCGAAGACGAGGCACTGTAATCCCGCTTTACCGTAAAAAGGCGGCGTCGAAAAAACGAAGGGTAAAAAACTTACGAGACCCGATTGAGATTCGGGTTGTCCTTTTTGGGCATTAATCTATCTGTTGACGGCTGAAAGCTGTCAAAGCCGTAGGACTCTTCGTGGCCTTCGTTTTGACAGGTTATGGCTCCCGTAACTCTAAACGAGCCAGAAGTTATGGCCGTCCGAATAATCGATATCTATAGGGTGCAACATCCGCGGTGCAGGGTGCAACATCCGTTCGAAATGGCAAAACAGTGTCGTACGACTTTTAGAAATGCGTGCATGGATTTGAAAAGGAACAGTGCCATGGTGCACCACTCTCCAGCGATGGTAAATCGAAGTTGAGGCACTGTAATCCCGTTTTACCGTAAAAATCCGGTGTCGAAAAAACGAAGGTTAAAAAACTTACGAACCTCGATTGAGATTCGGCTTGTCCTTTTCGGGCATAAATCTATCCGTTGACGGCTGAAAGCTATCAAAGCTGTAGAACTCACCGTGGCCTTCGTTTTGACAGGTTATGGCTCCCGTAACTCTAAATGAGCCAGAAGTTATGGCCGTCCGAATAATCGATATCTACATGGTGCAACATCCACGGTGCAAGGTGCAACATCCGTCCGAAATGGCGAAACAGCGCCGTACAACTTTTAGAAATGCGTGCATGGATTTGAAACGGAACAGTACCATGGTGCACCGCTGTCCAACGATGGTAAATCGAAGACGAGGCACGGTAATCCCATTTTACCGTAAAAATCCGGTGTCGAAAAAACGAAGGGTAAAAAACTTACGAGACCCGATTGAGATTCGGGTTGTCCTTTTCGGGCATTAATGTAACGACCCGTATTTTATGTGTCGATAAATTGTAAATAGTTGCATTAGGTCGTTAGTATTACTTGAGTCGTTTTGAACCTAAGTTGTAGGGTTTACGGCTTAAGGGGTTAGGCCGTGTAATAACTAGCTCGGTGGTGCTTAAGTCGTAGACGAGTTAAGGGTTAGCTCGTGTGAAGCTTATGTCGTGTGCGAGTTAGGTCGAGAGGAGCGACCTATAGAAGTTACGACTTAAGAATGTTAGGTCGATTTAACGAGTTAAGGTAGTTAACGACTTAATGCTTAGGTCGTGTGGAAGTTAGCTCGTGTGAGGGACTTAAGGTGTTGCCGAGTTAGTGTGTTAGACCGAGGTAACGACCTAAGAAGGCTACGACTTATGGGTTAGCGAGTTAGAGAAGGTAGCGACCTAGTGTCTATGCCGTGTTATAGTTAGGCTGTGTGCTTAGTTAAGTCGTGACCGACTTAAGGTAGGTCGCTAGGAAGTTAAGTCAAAGTATTTGTTAACCCGGGATGTTTTTTTTGGTCGTTAATGACTTAGCTAAGTCGCGGCATCGTAGATCCGCGTTCATTTTTAGGTCGCATAACATCTGGACCGTTGATTTTGTTAAGTCGCATAGGAGATAAGTCGTTCAAACGACTTAGGACTTAGGAAATGTGGCAGAATAGATGAGTCGTGAGTTGCTAGGTCTTATGAGCGTTGTTGTGTTGAGTCACGCGTGAGGCTCCGTGTTAGTTAGGTCGTAAGGCTGGTTGAGTCGGCAAGGTTAGGTCGTGGACGACTCATGGGGTAGGTCGGCAACGGCTTATAGGGGCGGACGACTCATGGATCTGCCTATAAATAGAGGGGTTTGGCTCACTTTTTGGCACCGGATTTTGAAGCGACGAAGTGCTGCCATTTTAAGAGCTCGACTACAACACTTCTTCACTTCTTTTTCTCCACTCTAATCTAGTGCTAACATCCATCCAAGATCGAAGGTCAAGATCGAAGATCCAAGAGCTAAAGTTGAAGATCTTCATCCAACAAAGAGAGATTTCATCGTTTGAAGCGAGATTTTTCCGGATTAAGCTTGTTTCTTTGCTGTCCAGATCTAGAGTTGGTTGTTTTTAAGGTGTTTAGGTGATTTGGTGAGTGGTAGTTATCTCTCACACGGACCCAAGGGAGTATATTGGATTGGTGGCTTGTTTATGTGTTAAAGATAGTGATTTCTTACATTTTCCCTAAGTATGCATGTAGTTCTATCACCTATGAAGTTTTGACACCCATTTTACTACATGTTAACTTATGCAAGTTCATTCACCAAGTTGTAGAGATATTGTTCATAATTCATGCTGGTTAGGATGCATGTTAGACTTGAACTCTTTATTTACGAAATTGCCATTATTGTTGTAATTGTTTATTTAGATCTTGTTTGATTTGATTAATTAGTTGATCGATAACTTGATTTCGGAAAATTGGTAGAAGATGATTCAAAAGCTAAGTGGAAAGGCTCTTGAATAAGGAAAGCTGCTTGTGGCGTATGAAACGGATGTTGAAGCTCATATGGATAGATTTGATGATGATGTTGAGATGGGACTTTGCCATGATGCGATGAGGCAAACCATGATGTTGAGATGGGACCCTGCTATGATGCGATGAAGCAAAGTATGATGTGAGAAAGCCTTGGTTTAATCCAGACGGGATCATCCCAAGCATGTTGATAACTCGGTGATGCGATTCGAGTTGGTTGATAATAGTTAGCTTGAGAGACGCTTGAGCTAGTATGGAAATAGTCGTCGAGGAGGATGACTAGAAGGCTGAGATTTTATCGTTATTGAGGGTTCTAGCATGCTCAAAGTAAGAGTACGTTGGAACGGGCTGCGACGACGTGCTAGTACTCTGGGTAGTTGCGAGAATTCCTAGGCACGGGCTGCGACGACGTGCGGAGTTATGTCTAGAACCGGGGTTACCATTAGCCCTTGACAGGCGGTCATTCAACTAACGGTGATATCGAGGCAATGATAACAGTGATAGCCGGAGTCATGGATGTTTGGTTGTATCATCATTCGGTCTCAAGAGCGGTGTTTTCTGGGTGCTTATCTGATCTTGGCTTAGGCCATGGGGGTTTGTATTTGGAAAACATCGACCTTGACTCGATAGATAATTACTTTATTTTGAATGTCTGCTTTGCTAGGCTTGTTTATGCTTTGTGGGTCTGGGGGCTATTACTGTAGGATGAGATGGAGTGGGATGGTTGAGTTCCTATTCCTTTTACCCTTTATGCTCTTTTGGTATGTTTGATAGTTAATTTACTGCCCACTAAGACTGTTGTCTGACTCAAGGTTTTATGTTCAACTCTTATTACCTTGGGTTGTTCATCCATGTTGGGATGGGCAGACTAGGTAGCAGGTGACAGGTGCAGTTCTTGGCTACCAACGCTGTTGATGACGAAGACGAGCTGGAGGCTAGCATATTAGTTTTCTTACTATATGTACTGGATGTTCCGCTGCTTATATATGTTTTGAGTGTTATGTAGTGAGGCTTGATGTATTGATTGTTCAGATGCTTGTATCAAACCTTTATGAAGTCTATATGATGATATTCTGTTATGAGCTTCACTATATATATATATATTTCTCTATTGTATTTTGTCCATGCGCTGTGAGTTGTACGATAGAGTTTCTATTTTATCTTACCCTGACTATCGTCCATGGCCGCCTGGCACACTTTTCAGCGCATTACCTCCTTGTTTCGTGCGGGAGTCATGGGCAGTCGTCACATTTGGTATCTGAGCTTTGGTTAATCGATTTTAGCCAACGCTCGCTGACGTAACTACGTATGAGAGACGTAATTGTATTTTGATGGATGATTACTATGTATATAATATAGTAGTTTAGATGGATTTGAACTCTTCATGTAGTTGTTTCTCAAGGTGTTCTAAATCATTCCTTTTTGTAGATATTAAGGATGAGTCGAAGAGAGAGACAAGCTGCTAGGGAAAGCCGTGTTGTTGGGGGAGCTACTGATTATGATGCAATGTTCTAAGCTATGATGACTTCGATCATGAGAAGGATACCAACTTCAGGACCGTCAGTAGACGTTGGAGTTCAAGTTCAAGCTCCAAGACCAGTGGATTTTGCTAAGTTGTGTAAGGACTATACTGCTCTTGGAGGAAAGGTTTTCTTGGGAACAGAATCAACCATAGAAGTTCATAGATGGATTGATGCTTGTAGAAGGATTTTTGGTGACTTGGGAATCGAGGATGCAACTAAGAGGAAGCTTGCATCGAGACAGCTTCAGGGAAGAGCTGCTGATTGGTGGGGTTCTATCACTATTGATACTCCAGAAGAAGAGATTACTTGGGAGCAATTCCAAGTTAGATTCGAAGCTAAGTTCATCTCTACGGCTCAGAAATCTATTCTGTTTAAGAAGTTTGTGGAGCTCAAGCAAGGTGGGAGACCAGTTCTTGAGTATGTTTCTGAGTTTGAAGCTTTGTCCAAGTATGCTCGGTCGTATATTGAATCTCCCTATCAGAAGAATGAGAATTTTGTGACAGGCTTGGACAGTTCTCTTGGGAGACGGTTGGTGGATCATTTGGACGATCCGTTTGAGAAGCTTGTGGAGAAAGCTCTCAGGCACGAGAGTTTGTTTCCTAAGGAAGGGTCTGTTGTTGCTGTGACCAAGGAAGAGTCCAAACCACAGCAGGGTGGAAACAAGAAGAGGAAGCAGCAGCAACAAAAGGGTAAGGATGGCCAGAAGAAGCTGAAGGGCGAAGTGACCTGCTACAACTGTCACCAGAAGGGTCATCTCTCCAGGGATTGCAAGAAACCAAGAGTGCCGGCAAAGTGTCACAACTGTGACAAACCGGGGCATTTCAAGAGGGATTGTCCGGAACCGAGGAAAGATAAGCAGATTGTGCAAGCTTATGCTTTGGGGGCTGTTCCATCATCTTCGAAAGCTCCTACTGCGGAGGAGAAGGGGAAGAGTGTGGTGGTTCAAGGTACTCTTTCCATTTGTGGTGTTCCAGTTAGAGTGTTGTTTGATACTGGAGCGTCACATTCGTTTGTTTGTGATGATCTTGTAGGCCGGTTGGGTTTGGAACCGGAAATTATTGATAGACTATTGGTTGTGACTAATCCAGTTGGGGGTTCGTCTTGTTTGTGTATGGTATGCCGTGGTCTAGTTGTGTCGAGTCATGATTGCTCTTTTGTTTGTGATTGTTTTGTTCTGAACTTTGCGGGGTTTGGAATAATTTTGGGTATGGACTGGCTTAGGAAGTATGCGGCAAAGGTTGATTGTGAGAAACTGGAGGTGACAGTCGTGAATGTGGAAGGGCGAAAGGTTGTGATACGATGTAAGCATGAAGAAGGCGTCTTCATGGGCTTCATGTATTCGCTAGTTGTTCCACGGGATGGACTGTCATCGATGCCGGTTGTGAATGGATTTGAGGACATCTTTGACGAGGTCAAAGGGTTACCGCCGCTTAGGGAGATCGATTTTTGTATCGATCTAGTTGAGGGAGCCAGACCAGTTGTGATGCCTCTTAGACGGATGGCGCCTAGAGAACAACAAGAGCTGAAGGTGCAGGTTGATGAACTTTTTCGAAAAGGATTCATTCGGCGTAGTGTGTCCGAATGGGGTGCACCAGTTGTGTTCGCAACCAAAGCGGATGGACCGTTAAGGTTGTGTGTGGATTATCGTGAGCTGAATAAGGTGACTAAGAAGAACAAGTATCCATTGCCCAGAATAGATGACTTGTTTGATCAGCTTCACGAGGCTAAGGTGTTTTCTCAGATGGATTTGGCAACGGGATTTCACCAGTTGAGAGTGGCTAAAGATAGTGTGCCGAAGACTGCTTTTAGGACACCATCCGGTTTTTATGAGTGGCTGGTAATGCCGTTTGGATTGACTAACGCACCAGCATATTTTGTGGATCTTATGAATAGAGTGTTCAGAGATCAGTTGAACAAGTTTGTACTTGTGTTCGTGGATGATATTCTGATTTATTCCAGAATAGAGGAAGAGCACAAGACACACTTGCGTGTTGTTTTGGAAATCTTGCGGAAACATCAGCTGAAGGCTAAGTTTTCGAAGTGTCACTTCTGGAAGAGTGAAGTGAGGTTCTTAAGCCACGTTATCTCTGGAAATGGAATAGCGGTTGATCCCGCTAAGGTGACAGCAATCCAGGATTGGGTTAGACCTAAGAATGCATCTGATGTGAGAAGTTTTCTTGGATTAGCAGGATATTATCGTCGGCTTATCAAAAACTTTTCCAAGATAGCTGCACCGTTAACAGGATTGACGAAAAAGAATCAGGTATTCAAATGGGATGATAAGTGTGAGCAAGCTTTCATAATCCTGAAAGAGCGACTGATAAGTGCTCCTGTTTTGACTATTCCAAGTGGGAATGATGAGATGGTGGTTTACACCGATGCATGTGGTACTGGACTTGGAGCAGTGCTAATGCAAAAGGATAAAGTTGTTGCATATGCAAGTCGACAACTGAAGCCGCATGAAAGGAATTACCCGACTCATGATTTGGAGTTAGCGGCAATTGTTTTTGCTCTGAAGATGTGGAGACATTATCTATTGGGAGTTCGATTTGAGTTGTTTATGGATCATAAGTCGTTGAAGTATCTGTTCTCCCAAAAGGATTTGAATCTTCGGCAGCAACGATGGCTAGAGTTTTTGGCATCATATGATTTTGATATAGCCTATACTCCGGGAAAAGGTAACGCGGTGGCAGATGCGTTAAGTCGAAGACATGCAGGATTGGGAGCCATGTTTTCAGAATGGAAGAGTCTCGAGTATTTGGCTGGATTTGATTTCAGGCCTAGATGTTAATTGGAACCTGAGATGTTGGCAAACTTATCGATAAGACGTACTCTTGTGGAAAGGATTGGCGAGAGCCAAAAGCGAGATGATAAGCTTGTCAAGATTATCCGCGATTTGGAATCTAGATTAAATCCAGAAAAGGATAAAGAATTTGAAGTCGATCAAGAGGGTTGGCTTCGAAAGCAAGGACGACTAGTTGTTCCCGATATAGATGGATTGAGAGATGAAGCTCTTAGGGAAAGTCATCACTCGAAGTTGACAATTCATCCAGGAGGAAATAAGATGTATCGGGACATGAAGAGAACCTATTACTGGGAAGGTATGAAGAAGGATGTTGGAAATTTCATTTCCAAATGTATGAATTGCCAGTTGATAAAAGCCGAGCAGAAGAAGCCTAGCGGATTGCTTCAGCCATTGGAAGTTCCTACATGGAAGTGGGAGCAAGTATTGATGGATTTTATCGATGGTCTACCTAGAACCAGGGCAGGAAATAAAGGGATTTGGGTCATCGTAGATCGTTTGACTAAGAGTGCAAGATTCATTCCTGTTCGATCAAATAGGACTGCATCGAAGTTGGCTGAGTTGTATGTTAAGTGGATAGTTGTAACGACCCGTATTTTACGTGTCGATAAATCGTAAAATAGATGCATTAGGTCGTTAGTATTGTTTAAGTTGGTTTGAGTCGACCAAAGCTTAAGTCGTAAGTGACATAAGGAGGTTTAACGGCTTAAGGTAGTGACCGACTTAAGGTCTGTACCGAGTTAACAACCCATAGAATTGACCGACTCATAGGAAGGAACGACCTAAAGGATGTAACGACTTAAGGGTTAGTGGCTTAGGTCGTGAGTCTCTGTGTGTTGGGATGAGTCGTATGACCGAGTTAACGAAGTTTGCGGCATAGAGGTCCAAGAGTTAACGACCTAGTAGTAAACGACCTAAGTTAGATCTGTGTATAGTGTTAGGTCGTAGACGATATAAGGCTTAAGTCGTTATAATTATGAGTCGTAAGTCGTTGGAACTTAGGCTGGGTGTTAGGTCGTCTCTTGAGTTAGGTTGCTGCCGACTTATGTTAGGACGCGTACATGTGGGGTCGTGTCTGTGTTAGGTCGTAGGATTTTTAAGTCGTTAGGTCGGCTTGAAGAGGTAAGTCATAGGGATCTTAGGTCGGTAGGTCGTGGAAGCGCATGTGTGTGTTAGGACCTTTTAAGTCGTAAGTCGTTGAAGCTTATGCTTAGGGTTAAGTCGTATGCCGCATGCTTTAGGTCTTAGGTCGTTGAGGTTATGAGTTGTAACTCGTGAGGTTGTTAAGTCGTCTCCCTGTTGAGTCGTTGGTCGTAGTGTTTGATGAGTCGTGACCGACTTAAGGGGCGGCCGACTCATGGGTTTTTTAGCCTATAAATAGAGGGGTTTGGCTCACTTTTTGGCACCGGATTTTGAAGCGACGAAGTGCTGCCATTTTGAGAGCTCGACTTCTACACTTCTTCACTTCTTTTCTCCTCTCTAATCTAGTGATTCCTTCCATCTAAATTGAAGATCAAATCGAAGATTCAAGAGCCAAAGTTGAAGATCTTCATCCAACAAAGAGGGATTTCATCGATTGAAGCGAGAGTTTGCCGGATCAAGCTTAGTTCTTTGCTGTCCAGATCTAGAGTTGGTTGATTTTGAGGTGTTTAGGTGATTCGGTGAGTGGTGGTTATCTCTCACATGGACCCAAAGGAGTATATTGGATCGGTGGTTTGTTTATGTGCTAAAGAGAGTGATTTCTTGCATTTTCCCTAGATCTATCATCTATGAAGTTTTGATATCCATTTTAGTACATGTCTACTTATGCAAGTTCATTCATCAAGTTGTAGAGATATTTTTCATAATTTATGCTTGTTAGAATGCATGTTAGATTTGGACTCTTTATTTACGAAATTGCCATTATTGTTGTAATTGTTTATTTAGATCTTGTTTGAATGATTGATTACTTGAAGTAATGTTTGATTTGATTGATTAGTTGATTGACAACTTGATTTAGACAAGTTGGTCGAAGATGATTCAAAAGCTAAGTGGAAAGGCTCTTGAATAAGGAAAGCTGCTTGTGGCATATGAAGCGGATGTTGAAGCTCATATGGATAGATTTGATGATGATGTTGAGATGGGACTTTGCCATGATGCGATGAGGCAAACCATGATGTTAAGATGGGACTTTGCTATGATGCGATGAAGCAAAGCATGATGTGTGAAAGCCTTGGTTTAATCCAGACGGGATCATCCCAAGCATGTTGATAACTCGGTGATGCGGTCCGAGTTTGTGGATAATGGTTAGCTTGAGAGGCGCTTGAGCTAGTATGGGAATAGTCGTCGAGGAGGATGACTAGAAGGCTGAGATTTTATCGTTGTTGAAGGTTCTAGCATGCTCAAAGCAAGAGTACGTTGGGACGGGTCACGATGACGTTCCAAGCACAGGCTGCGACGACGTGCTAGTACTCTGGGTAGTTGCGAAAATTCCTAGGCACGGGCTGCGACGACGTGCGGAGTTATGTCTAGAACCGCGGTTACCATTAGCCCTTGACAGGCAGTCATTCAACTAACAGTGAATCAAGGCAATGACAACAGTGATAGCCAGAGTCGTGGATGTTTGGATGTTTGGTTGTATCGTCGCTTGGGTCAAGAGCGATGTTTTCAAGGTGCTTATCTGATCTTGGTTTAGGCCTTGGGGGTTTGTACTCGGACCTTGACTCGAGTGATAATTACTTTGCTTTGAATGTCTGAATTGCTATGATTACTTCTGTTTAGTGTGTCTGGGGTCTATCACTGTAGAATGAGGTGGAGTGGGATGGTTGAGTTCCTATTCCTTTTATCCTTTATGCTCTTTTGGTATGTTTGACAGTTAATTTACTGCTCACTAAGGCTGTTGTCTGATTCAAGGTTTTATGTTCAACTCTTATTACCTTGAGCAGTTCATCCATGTTGGGATGGGCAGACTAGGTAGCAGGTGATAGGTGCTGTTCTTGGCTACCAACGCTGTTGATGACGAAGACGAGTTGGAGGCTTTTGCATATTGTTTTCTTACTATATGTACTGGATGTTCCGCTCTTTGATTGATGCTCTGAGTGTTATGCAGTGAGGCTTGATGTATTGACTATTCAGATGATTGTATAAAACTATTATGAGTTTATATGATGAGACTTCTGTTCTATAGAGCTTCACTATGTATATTTTCTATTGTATTTTATCCATGCGCTGTGAGTAATACGATAGAGTCTGCTGTTTTACCTTACCCTGACTATCGTCCATGGCTGCCTGGCACACTTTTTAGCGCACCATTCCCTTGTTTCGTGCGGGAGTCATGGGCGGTCGTCACATTAGTTCGATTCCATGGTGTTCCGAAGAGTATAGTGAGCGATCGAGACCCATTGTTCACTAGTGGATTTTGTAAGAGCTTCCAGGAAGTTTTTGGGACCGAGTTGTGTTTGAGTACAGCTTATCACCCCCAAACAGATGGTCAGACGGAGAGAGTCAACCGAGTTTTGGAAGATCTCCTGAGAGCATGTGTTTTGGATTTCGGAGGATCATGGGAAGATCATCTTCATTTGGTGGAATTTGCGTATAATAATAGTTACCAGTCAAGCATTGGTATGGCACCGTATGAAGCATTGTATGGAAGGCCGTGTAACTCTCCGACATGTTGGTTGGAAACTGAAGAAAAGTTGATACTTGGGCCAGAAATGATTCGACAGACTTCGGATTGTATAGGGATCATTCGGCGACGAATGAAGGCAGCCCAAGATCGTCAGAAAAGTTATGCCGATAATCGTCGTAAGGATTTGGAATTCGACGTAGGTGATATGGTTTTTGTGAAGATTTCTCCTCTGAAGAATGTTATTAGATTCGGGAAGAAAGGAAAATTGACTCCGAGATTTGTTGGACCATTCCCGATTATCAAGCGAATTGGAAAGCTCGCTTATAGATTGGAGTTACCGGAAAAGATGGCGGGTGTGCACAATGTTTTTCATGTATCTTATCTACGGAAGTATGTGTACGACTCGAATACGGTAGTTTCTGCTGATAGCTTTTAAGATTTAGAGGTTGATCCAGTTGTTACGAGACCTCGTAAGCCGCTTCGTGTTGTTGAAACCGACACGAAACAGCTTAGGAGGAAGACGATTACGTTGCTCAAGATGCAATGGAGTGATGATGTTGACGACTGTACATGGGAGGAGGAAGAGAGGATGATGGTAGCTCATCCTGAACTCTTCAAGGTGTGACCCTAAGGTGTCGTGACATCTCACGAATTTGTAGCTTGTTCTAAGTCTTAAAATTCTGCATGCTAGGCTAGTAGTTGGATGCATGGTTTGTTGATTGCTATGAATGGTAGGCATGCAGAATAATTTTGATTGCTCTTGTTTGTTTGGAATTTCGGGGGCGAAATTCCTAAGGGGGAGAGAATGTAACGACCCGTATTTTATGTGTCGATAAATTGTAAATAGTTGCATTAGGTCGTTAGTATTACTTGAGTCGTTTTGAACCTAAGTTGTAGGGTTTACGGCTTAAGGGGTTAGGTCGTGTAATAACTAGCTCGGTGGTGCTTAAGTCGTAGACGAGTTAAGAGTTAGCTCGTGTGAAGCTTATGTCGTGTGCGAGTTAGGTCGAGAGGAGCGACCTATAGAAGTTACGACTTAAGAATGTTAGGTCGAGTTAACGAGTTAAGGAAGTTAACGACTTAATGCTTAGGTCGTGTGGAAGTTAGCTCGTGTGAGGGACTTAAGGTGTTGCCGAGTTAGTGTGTTAGAACGAGGTAACGACCTAAGAAGGCTACGACTTACGGGTTAGCGAGTTAGAGAAGGTAGCGACCTAGTGGCTATGCCGTGTTATAGTTAGGCTGTGTTCTTAGTTAAGTCGTGACCGACTTAAGGTAGGTCGCTAGGAAGTTAAGTCAAAGTATTTGTTAACCCGGGATGTTTTTTTTGGTCGTTAATGACTTAGCTAAGTCGCGGCATCGTAGATCCGCGTTCATTTTAAGGTCGTGTAACATCTGGACCGTTGATTTTGTTAAGTCGCATAGGAGATAAGTCGTTCAAACGACTTAGGACTTAGGAAATGCGGCAGAATAGATGAGTCATGAGTTGCTAGGTCGTGTGAGCGTTGTTGTGTTGAGTCGCACGTGAGGCTCCGTGTTAGTTAGGTCGTAAGGCTGGTTTAGTCGGCAAGGTTAGGTCGTGGTCGACTCATGGGGTAGGTCGGCAACGGCTTATAGGGGCGGACGACTCATGTATCTGCTTATAAATAGAAGGGTTTGGCTCACTTTTTGGCACCGGATTTTGAAGCGACGAAGTGTTGTCATTTTAAGAGCTCGACTACAACAATTCTTCACTTCTTTTTCTCCACTCTAATCTAGTGCTAACATCCATCCAAGATCGAAGGTCCAGATCGAAGATCCAAGAGCTAAAGTTGAAGATCTTCATCCAACAAAGAGAGATTTCATCGTTTGAAGCGAGATTTTTCCGGATTAAGCTTGTTTCTTTACTGTCCAGATCTGGAGTTGGTTGTTTTTAAGGTGTTTAGGTGATTTGGTGAGTGGTAGTTATCTCTCACACGGACCCAAGGGAGTATATTGGATTGGTGGCTTGTTTATGTGTTAAAGATAGTGATTTCTTACATTTTCCATAAGTATGCATGTAGATCTATCACCATTGAAGTTATGACACCCATTTTACTACATGTTAACTTATGCAAGTTCATTCACCAAGTTGTAGAGATATTGTTCATAATTCATGCTGGTTAGGATGCATGTTAGACTTGAACTCTTTATTTACGAAATTGCCATTATTGTTGTAATTGTTTATTTAGATCTTGTTTGATTTGATTGATTAGTTGATCGATAACTTGATTTGGGAAAATTGGTAGAAGATGATTCAAAAGCTAAGTGGAAAGGCTCTTGAATAAGGAAAGCTGCTTGTGGCATATGAAGCGGATGTTGAAGCTCATATGGATAGATTTGATGATGATGTTGAGATGGGACTTTGCCATGATGCGATGAGGCAAAGCATGATGTTGAGATGGGACTCTACTATGATGCGATGAAGCAAAGTATGATGTGAGAAAGCCTTGGTTTAATCCAGACGGGATCATCCCAAGCATGTTGATAACTCGGTGATGCGATTCGAGTTGGTTGATAATGGTTAGCTTGAGAGACGCTTGAGCTAGTATGGAAATAGTCGTCGAGGAGGATGACTAGAAGGCTGAGATTTTATCGTTATTGAAGGTTCTAGCATGCTCAAAGCAAGAGTACGTTGGAACGGACTGCGACGATGTTCCAAGCACGGGCTGCGACGACGTGCTAGTACTCTGGGTAGTTGCGAGAATTCCTAGGCACGGGCTGCGACGACGTGCGGAGTTATGTATAGAACCGGGGTTACCATTAGCCCTTGACAGGCGGTCATTCAACTAACGGTGATATCGAGGCAATGATAACAGTGATAACCAGAGTCATGGATGTTTCGTTGTATCATCATTCGGTCTCAAGAGCGGTGTTTTCTGGGTGCTTATCTGATCTTGGCTTAGGCCTTGGGGGTTTGTATTTGGAAAACATCGACCTTGACTCGAGAGATAATTACTTTATTTTGAATGTATGCTTTGCTAGGCTTGTTTATGCTTAGTGGGTCTGGGGGCTATCACTGTAGGATGAGGTGGAGTGGGATGGTTGATTTCCTATTCCGTTTACCCTTTATGCTCTTTTGGTATGTTTGATAGTTAATTTACTGCTCACTAAGACTGTTGTCTGACTCAAGGTTTTATGTTCAACTCTTATTACCTTGGGCTGTTCATCCATGTTGGGATGGGCAGACTAGGTAGCAGGTGACAGGTGTAGTTCTTGGCTACCAACGCTGTTGATGACGAAGACGAGCTGGAGGCTAGCATATTAGTTTTCTTACTATATGTACTGGATGTTCCGCTGCTTATATATGTTTTGAGTGTTATGTAGTGAGGCTTGATGTATTGATTGTTCAGATGCTTGTATCAAACCTTTATGAAGTCTATATGATGATATTCTGTTATGAGCTTCACTATATATATATATTTCTCTATTGTATTTTGTCCATGCGCTGTGAGTTGTACGATAGAGTTTCTGTTTTATCTTACCCTGACTATCGTCCATGGCCGCCTGGCACACTTTTCAGCGCATTACCTCCTTGTTTCGTGCGGGAGTCATGGGCGGTCGTCACATTTGGTGTTTGAGCTTTGGTTAATCGATTTTAGCCAACGCTCGCTGACGTAACTACGTATGAGAGACGTAATTGTATTTTGATGGATGATTACTATGTATATAATATAGTAGTTTAGAAGGATTTGAACTCTTCATGTAGTTGTTTCTCAAGGTGTGCTAAATCATTCCTTTTTGTAGATATTAAGGATGAGTCGAAGAGAGAGACAAGCTGCTAGGGAAAGCCGTGCTGTTGGGGGAGCTACTGATTATGCTGCAATGTTCGAAGCTATGATGACTTCCATCATGAGAAGGATACCAACTTCAGGACCGTCAGTAGATGTTGGAGTTCAAGTTCAAGCTCCAAGACCAGTGGATTTTGCTAAGTTGTGTAAGGACTATACTGCTCTTGGAGGAAAGGTTTTCTTGGGAACAGAATCAACCATAGAAGTTCAGAGATGGATTGATGCTTGTAGAAGGATTTTTGGTGACTTGGGAATCGAGGATGCAACTAAGAGGAAGCTTGCATTGAGACAGCTTCAGGGAAGAGCTGCTGATTGGCGGGGTTCTATCACTATTGATACTCCAGAAGAAGAGATTACTTGGGAGCAATTCCAAGTTAGATTTGAAGCTAAGTTCATCTCTAAGGCTTAGAAATCTGTTCTGTTTAAGAAGTTTGTGGAGCTCAAGCAAGGTGGGAGGCCAGTTCTTGAGTATGTTTCTGAGTTTGAAGCTTTGTCCAAGTATGCTCGGTCGTATATTGAATCTCCCTATCAGAAGAATGAGAATTTTGTGACAGGCTTGGATAGTTATCTTGGGAGACGGTTGGTGGATCATTTGGACGATCCGTTTGAGAAGCTTGTGGAGAAAGCTCTCTGGCACGAGAGTTTGTTTCCTAAGGAAGGGTTTGTTGTTGCTGTGACCAAGGAAAAGCTTGTGGCCTTCGTTTTGACAGGTTATGGCTCACGTAACTCAAAACGAGCCAGAAGTTATGACCGTCCGAATAATCAATATCTACAGGGTGCTACATTCGCGGTGCAAGGTGCAACATCCGTTCGAAATGGCGAAACTGTGTCGTATGACTTTTAGAAATGCGTGAATGGATTTGAAATGGAACAGTACCATGGTGCACCACTCTCCAGCGATGTTAAATCGAAGACGAGGCACGGTAACCCCGCTTTACCGTAAAAATCCGGTGTCGAAAAAACGAAGGGTAAAAAACTTACGAGACCCGATTGAGATTCGGGTTGTCCTCTTTGGGCATTTATCTTTCCGTTGACGGCTGAAAGCTGTCAAAGCCGTAGAACTCACCGTGGCCTTCGTTTTGACAGGTTATGGCTCCCGTAACTCTAAACGAGCCAGAAGTTATGGCCGTCCGAATAATCGATATCTACAGGGTGCAACATTCGCGGTGCAAGGTGCAACATCCGTCCGAAATGGCGAAACAGTGTCGTACGACTTTTAGAAATGCGTGCATGGATTTGAAACGGAATAGTACCATGGTGCACCACTCTCCAACGATGGTAAATCAAAGACGAGCCACGGTAATCCCGTTTTACCGTAAAAATACGGTGTCGAAAAAATGAAAGGTAAAAAACTTACGACACCCGATTGAGATTCGGTTTGTCCTTTTTGGACATTAATCTATCCGTTGAGGGCTGAAAGTGGTCAAAGCCGTAGAACTCATCGTGGCCTTCGTTTTGACAGGTTATGGCTCCCGTAACTCAAAACGAGCCAGAAGATATGGCCGTCCGAATAACCGATATCTACAAGGTGCAACATCCGCGGGGCAAGGGGCAACATCCATCTGAAATGGCGAAACAGTGCCGTACGACTTTTAGAAATGCGTGCATGGATTTGAAACGGAACAGTACCATGGTGCACCACTCTCCAGCGATGGTAAATCGAAGACGAGGCACGGTAATCCCGCTTTACCGTAAAAATCCGGTGTCGAAAAAACGAAGGGTAAAAAACTTACGAGACGCGATTGAGATTCGGGTTGTCCTTTTTGGGAATTAATCTATCCGTTGATCGCTGAAAGTGGTCAAAGCCGTAGAACTCATCGTGGCGTTTGTTTTGACAGGTTATGGCTCCCGTAACTCTAAACGAGCCCGAAGTTATGGCCGTCCAAATAATCGATATCTACAAGGTGCAACATCCACGGTGCAAGGTGCAACATACGTCCGAAATGGCGAAACTGTGCCGTTCGACTTTTAGAAAAGCGTGCATGGATTTGAAACGGAACAGTACCATGGTGCACCACTCTCCAGCGATGGTAAATCGAAGACGAGCCACGGTAATCCCGTTTTACCGTAAAAATACGGTGTCGAAAAAATGAAGGGTAAAAAACTTACGAGACCCGATTAAGATTCGGGTTGTCCGTTTTGGGCATTAATCTATCCGTTGACGGCTGAAAGCTGTCAATACCGTAGAACTCATCATGGCCTTCGTTTTGACAGGTTATGGCTCCCGTAACTCTAAACGAGCCAGAAGTTATGGCCGTCCGAATAATCGATATCTACAGGGTGCAACATCCGTCCGAAATGGCGAAACAGTGCCGTACGACTTTTAGAAATGCGTGCATGAATTTGAAACGGAACAGTACCATGGTGCACCTCTCTCCAGCGATGGTAAATCGAAGGCGAGGCACTGTAATCCCGTTTTACCGTAAAATCTAGTGTCGAAAAAACGAAGGTTAAAAAACTTACGATCCTCGAATGAGATTCGGATTGTCCTTTTCGGGCATAAATCTATCCGTTGACGGCTGATAGCTGTCACAGCTGTAGAACTCACCGTGGCCTTCATTTTGACAGGTTATGGCTCCCGTAACTCTAAACGAACCAGAAGTTATGACCGTCCGAATAATCGATATCTATAGGGTGCAACATCCACGGTGCAAGGTGCAACATCCGTCCGAAATGGCGAAACAGTGTCGTACGACTTTTAGAAATGCGTGCATGGATTTGAAACGGAACAGTACCATGGTGCACCACTCTCCAACGATGGTAAATCGAAGACGAGGCACGGTAATCCCGTTTTACCGTAAAAATCCGGTGTCGAAAAAGCGAAGGGTAAAAAACTTACGAGACCCGATTGAAATTCGGGTTGTCCTTTTCGGACATTAATCTATTCATTGACGGCTGAAAGCTGTCAAAGCTGTAGAACTCACTGTGGCCTTCGTTTTGACAGGTTATGGCTCCCGTAACTCTGAACGGGCCAGAAGTTATGACCATCCGAATAATCAATATCTACACGGTGCAACATTCGCGGTGCAAGGTGCAATATCCGTCCGAAATGGCGAAACAGTGCCGTACGACCTTTCGAAATGCATGAATGGATTTGAAACGGAACAGTATCATGGTGCACCACACTCCAGCGATGGTAAATTGAAGACGAGGCACGGTAATCCCGTGAGATTCGGGTTGTCCTCTTTGGGCATTAATCTTTCCATTGACGGCAGAAAGCGGTCAAAGCCGTAGAACTCACCGTGGCCTTCGTTTTGACAGGTTATGGCTCCCGTAACTCTAAACGAGCCAGAAGTTATGGCCGTCCGAATAATCGATATCTACAGGGTGCAACATCCGCGGTGCAAGGTGCAACATCCGTCCGAAATGGCGAAACAGTGACGTACGACTTTTAGAAATGCATGCATGGATATGAAACGGAACAGTACCATGGTGCACCACTCTCCAGCGATGGTAAATCGAAGACGAGCCACGGTAATCCCGTTTTACCGTAAAAATACGGTGTCGAAAAAATGAAGGGTAAAAAACCTACGACACCCGATTGAGATTCGGTTTGTCCTTTTTGGGCATTAATCTATCCATTGACGGCTGAAAGCGGTCAAAGCCGTAGAACTCATCGTGGCCTTCGTTTTGACAGGTTATGGCTCCCGTAACTCTAAACGAGCAAGAAGTTATGGCCGTCCGAATAATCGATATCTACAGGGTGCAACATCCGCGGTGCAAGGTGCAACATCCGTTTGAAATGGCGAAACAGTGCCGTATGACTTTTAGAAATGCGTGCATGGATTTGAAACGGAACAGTACCATGGTGCACCACTCTCCAGCGTTGGTAAATCGAAGGCGAGGCACGGTAATCCCGTTTTACCGTAAAAATCCGGTGTCGAAAAAACGAAGGGTAAAAAACTTACGAGACCCGATTGAGATTCAGGTTGTCCTTTTTGGGCATTAATCTATCCGTTGACGGCTGAAAGCTGTCAAAGTCGTAGAACTCATCGTGGCCTTCGTTTTGATAGGTTATGGCTCCCGTAACTATAAACGAGCCAGAAGTTATACCCGTCCGAACAATCGATATCTACAGGGTGCAACATCCGCGATGCAAGGAGCAACATCCGTCTGAAATGCCGGAACTGTGCCGTACGACTTTTAGAAAAGCGTGCATGGATTTGAAACGGAACAGTACCATGGTGCACCACTCTCCAGCGATGGTAAATCGAAGACGAGCCACGGTAATCCTGTTTTACCGTAAAAATACGGTGTCGAAAAAATAAAGGGTAAAAAACTTACGACACCCGATTGAGATTCGGTTTGTCTTTTTTGGACATTAATCTATCCGTTGACGGCTGAAAGCTGTCAAAGCCGTAGAACTCATCGTTGCCTTCGTTTTGACAGGTTATGGCTCCGTAACTCTAAACGAGCCAGAAGTTATGGCCGTCCGAATAATCGATATCTACAGGGTGCAACATCCGCGGTGCAAGGTGCAACATCCGTTTGATATGGCGAAATAGTGCCGTACGACTTTTAGAAATGCGTGCATGGATTTGAAACTGAACAGTACCATGGTGACCACTTTCCAGCGATGGCAAATCGAAGGCGAGGCACGGTAATCCCGTTTTACCGTAAAAATCTGGTGTCGAAAAAACGAAGGGTAAAAAACTTACGAAACGCGATTGAGATTCAGGTTGTCCTTTTTGGGCATTAATCTATCCGTTGACGGCTGAAAGCTGTCAAATCCGTAGAACTCATCGTGGCCTTCGTTTTGACAGGTTATGGCTCACGTAACTCTAAACGAGCCAGAAGTTATGGCCGTCTGAATAATCGATATCTACAGGGTGCAACATTCGCGGTGCAAGGTGCAACATCCGTCCGAAATGGCGAAACAGTGTCGTATGACTTTTAGAAATGCGTGAATGGATTTGAAACGGAACAGTACCATGGCGCACCACTCTCCAGAGATGGTAAATCGAAGATGAGGCACGGTAATCCCGCTTTACCGTAAAAATCCGGTGTCGAAAAAACGAAGGGTAAAAAACTTACGAGACCCGATTGTGATTCGGGTTGTCCTCTTTGGGCATTAATCTTTCCATTGACGGCTGAAAGCGGTCAAAGCCGTAGAACTCACCGTGGCCTTCGTTTTGACAGGTTATGGCTCCCGTAACTCTAAGCGAGCCAGAAGTTATGGCCGTCCGAATAATCGATATCTACAGGGTGCAACATCCGCGGTGCAAGGTGCAACATTCGTCCGAAATAGCAAAACAGTGCCATACGACTTTTAGAAATGCGTGCATGGATTTGAAACGGAACAGTACCATGGTGCACCACTCTCCAGCGATGTTAAATCGAAGACGAGCCACGGTAATCCCGTTTTACCGTAAAAATACGGTGTCGAAAAAATGAAGGGTAAAAAACTTACGACACCCGATTGAGATTCGGTTTTTCCTTTTTGGGCATTAATCAATCCGTTGACGGCTGAAAGTGGTCAAAGCCGTAGAACTCATCGTGGCCTTCGTTTTGATAGGTTATGGCTCCAGTAACTCAAAACGAGCCAGAAGTTATGGCCGTCCGAATAATCGATATCTACAAGGTGCAACATCCGCGGTGCAAGGGGCAACATCCATCTGAAATGGCGAAACTGTGCCGTACGACTTTTAGAAATGCGTGCACGGATTTGAAGCGGAACAGTACCATGGTGCACCACTCTCCAGCGATGGTAAATCGAAGACGAGGCACGGTAATCCCGCTTTACCGTAAAAATCCGGTGTCGAAAAAACGAAGGGTAAAAAACTTACGAGACGCGATTGAGATTCGGGTTGTCCTTTTTGGGAATTAATCTATCCGTTGATCGCTGAAAGTGGTTAAAGCCGTAGAACTCATCGTGGCCTTCGTTTTGACAGGTTATGGCTCCCGTAACTCTAAACGAGCCAGAAGTTATGGCCGTCCGAATAATCGATATCTACAGGGTGCAACATCCGCGGTGCAAGGTGCAACATCCGTCCGAAATGGCGAAACTGTGCCGTACGACTTTTAGAAAAGCGTGCATGGATTTGAAATGGAACAGTACCATGGTGCACCACTCTCCGGCGATGGTAAATTGGAGACGAGCCACGGTAATCCCGTTATACCGTAAAAATACGGTGTCGAAAAAATGAAGGGTAAAAAACTTACGAGACCCGATTAAGATTCGGGTTGTCCGTTTTGGGCATTAATCTATCCGTTGACGGCTGAAAGCTGTCAATACCGTAGAACTTATCATGGCCTTCGTTTTGACAGGTTATGGTCCCGTAACTCTAAATGAGCCAGAAGTTATGGCCGTCCGAATAATCGATATCTACCGGGTGCAACATCCGTGATGCAGGGTGCAACATCCGTCCGAAATGGCGAAACAGTGCCGTACGACTTTTATAAATGCGTGCATGAATTTGAAACGGAACAGTACCATGGTGCACCTCTCTCCAGCGATGGTAAATCGAAGGCGAGGCACTGTAATCCCGTTTTACCGTAAAAATCCAGTGTCGAAAAAACGAAGGTTAAAAAACTTACGAACTCGATTGAGATTCGGATTGTCCTTTTCGGGCATAAATCTATCCGTTGAAGGCTGAAAGCTGTCAAAGCTGTAGAACTCACCGTGGCCTTCGTTTTGACAGGTTATGGCTCCCGTAACTCTAAACGAGCCAGGAGTTATGACCGTCCGAATAATCGATATCTATAGGGTGCAACATCCACGGTGCAAGGTGCAACATCCGTCCGAAATGGCGAAACAGTGCCGTACGACTTTTAGAAATGCGTTAATGGATTTGAAACGGAACAGTACCATGGTGCACCACTCTCCAACGATGGTAAATCGAAGATGAGGCACGGTAATCCCGTTTTACCGTAAAAATCCGGTGTCGAAAAAGCGAAGGGTAAAAAAACTTACGAGACCCGATTGAAATTCGGGTTGTCCTTTTCGGGCATTAATCTATTCATTGATGGTTGAAAGCTGTCAAAGCTCTAGAACTCACCGTGGCCTTCGTTTTGACAGGTTATGGCTCCCGTAACTCTAAACGAGCCAGAAGTTATGACCATCTGAATAAACAATATCTACAGGGTGCAACATTCGCGGTGCAAGGTGCAACATCCGTCCGAAATGGCGAAACAGTGCCGTACGACTTTTAGAAATGCTTGAATGGATTTGAAACGGAACAGTACCATGGTGCACCACACTCCAGCGATGGTAAATCGAAGACGAGGCACGGTAATCCCGCTTTACCGTAAAAATCCGGTGTCGAAAAAACGAAAGGTAAAAAACTTACGAGACCCGATTGAGATTCGGGTTGTCCTCTTTGGGCATTAATCTTTCCATTGACGGCTGAAAGCGGTCAAAGCCGTAGAACTCACCGTGGCCTTCGTTTTGACATGTTATGACTCCCGTAACTCTAGACGAGCCAGAAGTTATGGCCGTCCGAATAATCGATATCTACAGGGTGCAACATCCGCGGTGCAAGGTGCAACATCCGTCCGAAATGGCGAAACAGTGCCATACGACTTTTAGAAATGCATGCATCGATTTGAAACGGAACAGTACCATGGTGCACCACTCTCCAGCGATGGTAAATCGAAGACGAGCCACGGTAATCCCGTTTTACCGTAAAAATACGGTGTCGAAAAAATGAAGGGTAAAAAACCTACGACACCCGATTGAGATTCGGTTTGTCCTTTTTGGGCATTAATCTATCCATTGACGGCTGAAAGTGGTCAAAGCCATAGAACTCATCGTGGCCTTCGTTTTGACAGGTTATGGCTCCCGTAACTCTAAACGAGCAAGAAGTTATGGCCGTCCGAATAATCGATATCTATAGGGTGCAACATCCGCGGTGCAAGGTACAACATCCGTTTGAAATGGCGAAATAGTGCCGTATGTTATCCCATTTTTTGGTCAAAACTGGAATATCGACAAATTGGCAAGGAATGATGGAGGTCGAGATTGAAAATCGATTGGAAGCAAGGCAGAAGTGCATTCAACACTCGGAGTCCCCGAGTTCATTCGGCAAATAGAGCCCCATTCGGCAAAGGCAAGCCATTCGGCATATATCATTCGGTAGCCGGACCAGCCATACCGGTCCACCATACTTCACCTCTCCAATACCCTACCGGACCATTCATGACCGAACCATGCCACTACCGAACCAACTCCCATGTTACCACCGATCCAACCTACCACCGAACCATGCTACCACCGAACCATGCTCCCACCGAACCATGTTACCACCGATCCAACCTACCACCGAACCCCTATCTCCACTACCTGCCGAATCACCCATGTTACCACTCACCGCCGAACCAAGACGCTGCCGAACCAGAACGCTGCCGGTCCAGATCGCATCAGCCCAGGCCCACCAGCAGCTATAAACATCCAAGACCCCTGCCTCCAGCCTCACTCTATAAATAGAGGGGCAGGGGTACAACAATGGGGGAGAAGTTTGAGAGCTCAAACCTGGAAGGAACTTTCAAACAACTTTCATACACTTGTACTACAAGCTTTGTACTTGTAATCGGATTGGAAAAGGAGAATAACATATAAAGTGGACGTAGGCACACTTTGGCCGAACCACTATAAATCTGTGTGTCTTTTACAGTTTAGCCCCTACTTTTTACGTATTTGCATACACCACCTAAATCAATACGAACAACATAAAATCAACTAATTCATACGACTTGGAGTTGTTTGTTCATCTTTTGTGCAAACATATTTGGGTTATTTGCTGAGATCTGTAATTTGTGTTTGAATATCGCTGAATTATATTCATACACTGGTGCTTTCACGACTTTGGGTGTTTGCGGCCATTTTTTACGCAAACATTTTGGTGCTTTCACTGAGAACAACCAGCTCCCACTACATCGGATAGAAGTTTGGATTTGAAAGACAATGACTAGGCAAAACAGTAGAAGGCTAAGGGCTGAGAGAAGCCAACAAGGAGGAAGTCAACAAGCATCCTCCGGAGGTGAGGAAGGACCGGCTTCGATCTACATAACCCGGGATGAAATGGAAGCCATAACAAATTCACTGCAAGAGAGGTTGCTGAAAAGTCAACAGGAAATGATGCAAACTTTCTTGGAGCAAATGAGAGCTGCAGGGATGCAGAATTTAGGAACAGCTACAACGGCTATGGATGCAGGACAAGAAGCTAGGGTTATGGAACCCAACGAAGGACAAGATACGGAGCCAGGTAACAATCAACAAGGGCTTGGGGGCAGGCCCACGGGATTCAACACAGGAGAACCTTTGGAAGGAGTTCAACAGGCTAGAACCAACGTTGCTGCTAACGAGCCACACGAAGAGTATGTACCGGAGTTCCCTCGGGGGCAACCCCCGACAGACAACGGTGGATTGGTAGATATAATCAGGAAGACTGTGCGAGGTGGTTTGACCAACGGAGACTTGGAAGGAGTAAACAGGAGTCCGTTCACTCGGGAAATAAGGATGGCTCAGAACCCACCTAAGTTCAAGCTACCTAGCGTGGAGGTATACAATGGCAAGGAAGACCCTACGGATCACTTGATGAGATACACCAGACACATGGAGGTGCTGGGGGCATCGGAGGAGGTGATGGCCCGATGCTTCCCTTTGTACTTGACGGACTTAGCTGCAATGTGGTTCAGGCAGCTGGAAGAAGGATCTATCAGGACTTGGAGGGAATTGGTAGAAAGGTTTTTGGGACAGTTTCGGGTTCATGTCAAGAGACCGAAGAATGTGATGACATTGACGTCGGTAAGGCAAAGGATGGATGAATCGCTTAGAGCTTTTCTAACTCGATTCAGTGCCGCAGTTGCTTCGGTGGATCGGCCCGATCCATCGATGGTTTTAATGGCAGCAGTATCAGGAGTCAGGGAGAACTCGGATTTCAAGGTATCTCTGATACGAGATCCCCCACGGAATCTCGACGAATTTTTTCATGAGGCAGAAAGGTTCCTTCGACAAGAAGATGCGAGTACGGATTTAAAGCTGAAAAAGGTTAACGCGGTTGAGGGGGGAGGACCATCCAGCAATGGTTCGGATAAAAACAAAGGAAAAAGGAAGTTGGACAGTGATTCTGGAAATGCTAGGAAGCAATGGAAGGATCCAAAGTTTTCCACATACACAGGATTGAACGAGACACTGGAGCGGATATACCTGAATACTCGAAATCGCCTTCACTACCGGAGGCCGGCTAGGAGAGAACCAACAGAACGGGAAAGGACATCAGGAAGGCACTGTCTCTTTCATGATTTGGATGGACACGGCACCAACAGCTGCAGGCACTTAAAGGACATAATTGAGGAACATGTAAGGAATGGACAACTGCCACAATATGTTGGACCGCGGAGTGCAACGGCGAGGCAGGAGCAACCACCGCCTACCTCAAGCTACGATGGTGGGAGGCCCAGGAATGATGGTCGGTTGATCGTCCCTTAACCAGGTTAATATGAAATAAGTAGCAAACTATTGGCAAGCAACCAAGTCATTTACACATGTACGGGGACGGAGATAGCCCCTAGGCATGCTCTGAATGATGATAAACTGCGACGCTATGGTTTGTGAAATTTATCTTTTTCTTTTGGATTGGACAATGCTTTTCTTTTTGGTTTTCGGTTTTGGAGCTCGGATTGAGCTCCTGGTTTTTTCTTGCTTTTTGGTTTGGATTTTCCTTTGGATGATTGTTTTCGGTTTTGAATACTGGTTTGGATTTCTGGTTTTCTGGATTTTGGATTTGGATTTTGGATTCTTGATCTGGATTTTGGATTTGGATTTTGGATTTAGATTTTGGATTGGATTTTGATTGGATTTTTATCTGATTTTTGATAAACGGTCGTCGGGTATGGATTATGCCTGGCAAGGGGTGAGTCACTTTGCCCGAACATGGTAAATTGACTCATTCAGGTCGTCGAGTATGGACTATGCTCGGCAAGGGTCCGGAGTGACCAGGATTCGGCCTAGGACTTAGGCCCTATATTATCAATCGTTATTTTCAGGTCGTCGAGTATGGACTATGCTCGGCAAGGGTCCGGAGAGACCAGGATTCGGCTTAGGACTTAAGCCATGGCATTGTACAACATCCAGGGACACTGGACCAAGGTCGTCATGTGTGGATTAGGCATGGCAAGAACCCGGAGAGGTTAGCTCAAAGTCCAGGGACACTGGATCAAAATCGTCAAGTGTGGATTACGCATGGCAAGAACCCGGAGAGGTTAGCTCAACATCCAGGGACACTGGATCATGGCCGTCAGGTGTGGATTGCGCTTGGCAAGAGCCCGGAGAGGTTATAAATTTGGACATCGACCCAAAGAGGTCCTGGATTCGGTTGTTGGCTATTGGATAAGGATGGTTTGGGACTCGGTTGTCGAGTTCGGACGGACATGGAATTGGCTCAAGCTTTGGTTATTGGATTTGGAACTGGATATCGACCCGGAGCAGTCAAGGATGATCTACTCTGGCAATATGGCTATGAATTTTGGATATTGGATTCGGAACTATTCAAAACACGCCTTGTTATCACAAGGCATGTTTTGGGGGGCAAAGTGTTATCCCATTTTTTGGTCAAAACTGGAATATCGACAAATTGGCAAGGAATGATGGAGGTCGAGATTGAAAATCGATTGGAAGCAAGGCAGAAGTGCATTCAACACTCGGAGTCCCCGAGTTCATTCGGCAAATAGAGCCCCATTCGGCAAAGGCAAGCCATTCGGCATATATCATTCGGTAGCCGGACCAGCCATACCGGTCCACCATACTTCACCTCTCCAATACCCTACCGGACCATTCATGACCGAACCATGCCACTACCGAACCAACTCCCATGTTACCACCGATCCAACCTACCACCGAACCATGCTACCACCGAACCATGCTCCCACCGAACCATGTTACCACCGATCCAACCTACCACCGAACCCCTATCTCCACTACCTGCCGAATCACCCATGTTACCACTCACCGCCGAACCAAGACGCTGCCGAACCAGAACGCTGCCGGTCCAGATCGCATCAGCCCAGGCCCACCAGCAGCTATAAACATCCAAGACCCCTGCCTCCAGCCTCACTCTATAAATAGAGGGGCAGGGGTACAACAATGGGGGAGAAGTTTGAGAGCTCAAACCTGGAAGGAACTTTCAAACAACTTTCATACACTTGTACTACAAGCTTTGTACTTGTAATCGGATTGGAAAAGGAGAATAACATATAAAGTGGACGTAGGCACACTTTGGCCGAACCACTATAAATCTGTGTGTCTTTTACAGTTTAGCCCCTACTTTTTACGTATTTGCATACACCACCTAAATCAATACGAACAACATAAAATCAACTAATTCATACGACTTGGAGTTGTTTGTTCATCTTTTGTGCAAACATATTTGGGTTATTTGCTGAGATCTGTAATTTGTGTTTGAATATCGCTGAATTATATTCATACACTGGTGCTTTCACGACTTTGGGTGTTTGCGGCCATTTTTTACGCAAACACCGTATGACTTTTAGAAATGCGTGCATGGATTTGAAACGGAACAGTACCATGGTGCACCACTCTCCAGCGATGGTAAATCGAAGGCGAGGCACGGTAATCCCGTTTTACCGTAAAAATCCGGTGTCGAAAAAACGAAGGGTAAAAAACTTACGAGACCCGATTGAGATTCAGGTTGTCCTTTTTGGGCATTAATCTATCCGTTGACGGCTGAAAGCAGTCAAAGTCGTAGAACTCATCGTGGCCTTCGTTTTGATAGGTTATGGCTCCCGTAACTCTAAACGAGCCAGAAGTTATAACCGTTCGAATAATCGATATCTACAGGGTGCAACATCCGCGATGCAAGGAGCAACATCCGTCTGAAATGGCGAAACTGTGCCGTACGACTTTTAGAAAAGCGTGCATGGATTTGAAACGGAACAGTACCATGGTGCACCACTCTCCAGCGATGGTAAATCGAAGACGAGCCACGGTAATCCCGTTTTACCGTAAAAATACGGTGTCGAAAAAATAAAGGGTAAAAAACTTACGACACCCGATTGAGATTCGGTTTGTCTTTTTTGGACATTAATCTATCCGTTGACGGCTGAAAGCTGTCAAAGCCGTAGAACTCATCGTTGCCTTCGTTTTGACAGGTTATGGCTCCGTAACTCTAAACGAGCCAGAAGTTATGGCCGTCCGAATAATCGATATCTACAGGGTGCAACATCCGCGGTGCAAGGTGCAGCATCCGTTTGAAATGGCGAAACAGTGTCGTACGACTTTTAGAAATGCGTGCATGGATTTGAAACGGAACAGTACCATGGTGACCACTTTCCAGCGATGGCAAATCGAAGGCGAGACACGATAATCCCGTTTTACCGTAAAAACCGGTGTCGAAAAAACGAAGGGTAAAAAACTTACGAGACGCGATTGAGATTCAGGTTGTCCTTTTTGGGCATTAATCTATCCGTTGACGGATGAAAGCTGTCAAATCCGTAGAACTCATCGTGGCCTTCGTTTTGACAGGTTATGGCTCACGTAACTCTAAACGAGCCAGAAGTTATGGCCGTCTGAATAATCGATATCTACAGGGTGCAACATTCGCGGTGCAAGGTGCAACATCCGTCCGAAATGGCGAAACAGTGTCGTATGACTTTTAGAAATGCGTGAATGGATTTGAAACGGAACAGTACCATGGTGCACCACTCTCCAGCGATGGTAAATCGAAGACGAGGCACGGTAATCCCGTTTTACCGTAAAAATCCGGTGTCGAAAAAACGAAGGGTAAAAAATTTACTAGACCCGATTGAGATTCGGGTTGTCCTCTTTGGGCATTAATCTTTCCGTTGACGGCTGAAAGCGGTCAAAGCCGTAGAACTCACCGTGGCCTTCGTTTTGACAGGTTAAGGCTCCCGTAACTCTAAACGAGCCAGAAGTTATGGTCGTCCGAATAATCGATATCTACAGGGTGCAACATCCGCGGTGCAAGGTGCAACATTCGTCCGAATTGGCGAAACAGTGCCATACGACTTTTAGAAATGCATGCATGGATTTGAAACGGAACAGTACCATGGTGCACCACTCTCCAGCGATGGTAAATCGAAGACGAGCCACGGTAATCCCGTTTTACCGTAAAAATACGGTGTCGAAAAAATGAAGGGTAAAAAACTTACGACACCCGATTGAGATTCGGTTTGTCCTTTTTGGGCATTAATCTATCCGTTGACGGCTGAAAGTGGTCAAACCCGTAGAACTCATCGTGGCCTTCGTTTTGACAGGTTATGGCTCCCGTAACTCAAAACGAGCCAGAAGTTATGGCCGTCCGAATAATCGATATCTACAAGGTGCAACATCCGCGGTGCAAGGGGCAACATCCATCTGAAATGGCGAAACTGTGCCGTACGACTTTTAGAAATGCGTGCATGGATTTGAAGCGGAACAGTACCATGGTGCACCACTCTCCAGCGATGGTGAATCGAAGACGAGGCACGGTAACCCGCTTTACCGCAAAATCCGGTGTCGAAAAAACGAAGGGTAAAAAACTTACGAGACGCGATTGAGATTCGGGTTGTCCTGTTTGGGAATTAATCTATCCGTTGATGGCTGAAAGTGGTCAAAGCCGTAGAACTCATCGTGGCCTTCGTTTTGACAGGTTATGGCTCCCGTAACTCTAAACGAGCCAGAAGTTATGGTCGTCCGAATAATCGATATCTACAGGGTGTAACATCCGCGGTGCAAGGTGCAACATCCGTCCGAAATGGCGAAACTGTGCCGTACGACTTTTTGAAAAGCGTGCATGGATTTGAAACGGAACAGTACCATGGTGCACCACTCTCCGGTGATGGTAAATCGAAGACGAGCCACGGTAATCCCGTTTTACCGTAAAAATACGGTGTCGAAAAAATGAAGGGTAAAAAACTAACGAGACCCGATTAAGATTCGGGTTGTCCGTTTTGGGCATTAATCTATCCGTTGACGGCTGAAAGCTGTCAATACCGTAGAACTCATCATGGCCTTCGTTTTGACAGGTTATGGCTCCCGTAACTCTAAACGAGCCAGAAGTTATGGCCGTTCGAATAATCGATATCTACAGGGTGCAACATCCGTGGTGCAGGGTGCAACATCCGTCCGAAATGGCGAAACAGTGCCGTACGACTTTTAGAAATGCGTGCATGAATTTGAAACGGAACAGTACCATGGTGCACCTCTCTCAAGCGATGGTAAATCGAAGGCGAGGCACTGTAATCCCGTTTTACCGTAAAAATCCAGTGTCGAAAAAACGAAGGTTAAAAAACTTACGAACTCGATTGAGATTCGGATTGTCCTTTTCGGGCATAAATCTATCCGTTGAGGGCTGAAAGCTGTCAAAGCTGTAGAACTCAGCGTGACCTTCGTTTTGACAGGTTATGGCTCCCGTAACTCTAAACGAGCCAGAAGTTATGACCGTCCGAATAATCGATATCTATAGGGTGCAACATCCACGGTGCAAGGTGCAACATCCGTCCGAAATGGCGAAACAGCGCCGTACGACTTTTAGAAATGCGTTAATGGATTTGAAACGGAACAGTACCATGGTGCACCACTCTCCAACGATGGTAAATCGAAGATGAGGCACGGTAATCCCGTTTTACCGTAAAAATCCGATGTCGAAAAAGCGAAGGGTAAAAAAACTTACGAGACCCGATTGAAATTCGGGTTGTCCTTTTCGGGCATTAATCTATTCATTGACGGCTGAAAGCTGTCAAAGCTGTAGAACTCACCGTGGCCTTCGTTTTGACAGGTTATGGCTCCCGTAACTCTAAACGAGCCAGAAGTTATGACCATCCGAATAATCAATATCTACAGAGTGCAACATTCGCGGTGCGAGGCGCAACATCCGTCCGAAATGGCGAAACAGTGTCGTACGACTTTTAGAAATGCTTGAATGGATTTGAAACGGAACAGTACCATGGTGCACCACACTCCAGCGATGGTAAATCGAAGACGAGGTACGGTAATCCCGCTTTACCGTAAAAATCCGTTGTCGAAAAAACGAAAGGTAAAAAACTTACGAGACCCGATTGAGATTCGGGTTGTCCTCTTTGGGCATTAATCTTTCCATTGACGGCTGAAAGCGGTCAAAGCCGTAGAACTCACCGTGGCCTTCGTTTTGACATGTTATGGCTCCCGTAACTCTAAACGAGCCAGAAGTTATGGCCGTCCGAATAATCGATATCTACAGGGTGCAACATCCGCGGTGCAAGGTGCAACATCCGTCCGAAATGGCGAAACAGTGCCATACGACTTTCAGAAATGCATGCATGGATTTGAAACGGAACAGTACCATGGTGCACCACTCTCCAGCGATGGTAAATCGAAGACGAGCCACGGTAATCCCGTTTTACCGTAAAAATACGGTGTCGAAAAAATGAAGGGTAAAAAACCTACGACACCCGATTGAGATTCGGTTTGTCCTTTTTGGGCATTAATCTATCCATTGACGGCTGAAAGCGGTCAAAGCCGTAGAACTCATCGTGGCCTTCGGTTTGACAGGTTATGGCTCCCGGAACTCTAAACGAGTAAGAAGTTATGGCCGCCGAATAATCGATATCTACAGGGTGCAACATCCGCGGTGCAAGGTGCAACATCCGTCTAAAATGGCGAAACAGTGCCGTATGACTTTTAGAAATGGGTGCATGGATTTTAAACGGAACAGTACCATGGTGCACCACTCTCCAGCGATGGTAAATCGAAGGCGAGGCACGTTAATCCCGTTTTACCGTAAAAATCCGGTGTCGAAAAAACGAAGGGTAAAAAACTAACGAGACCCGATTGAGATTCGGGTTGTCCTTTTTGGGCATTAATCTATCCGTTGATGGCTGAAAGCTGTCAAAGTCGTAGAACTCATCGTGGCCTTCGTTTTGATAGGTTATGGCTCCCGTAACTCTAAACGAGCCAGAAGTTAAACCCGTCCGAATAATCGATATCTACAGGGTGCAACATCCGCGATGCAAGGTGCAACATCCGTCTGAAATGGCGAAACTGTGCCGTACGACTTTTAGAAAAGCATGCATGGATTTCAAAAACGGAACAGTACCATGGTGCACCACTTTCCAGCGATGGCAAATCGAAGGCGAGGCACGGTAATCCCGTTTTACCGTAAAAATCCGGTGTCGAAAAAACGAAGGGTAAAAAACTTAAGAGACGCGATTGAGATTCAGGTTGTCCTTTTTGGGCATTAATCTATCCGTTGACGGCTGAAAGCGGTCAAATCCGTAGAACTCATCGTGGCCTTCGTTTTGATAGGTTATGGCTCCTGTAACTCTAAACGAGCCAGAAGTTATGGCTGTCCGAATAATTGATATCTACAGGGTGTAACATCCGCGGTGCAAGGTGCAACATCCGTCCGAAATGGCGAAACAGTGTCGTACGACTTTTAGAAATGCATGCATGGATTTGAAATGGAACAGTACAATGGTGCACCACTCTCCAGAGATGGGAAATCGAAAACGAGCCACGGTAATCCCGTTTTACCGTAAAAATACGGTGTCAAAAAAATGAAGGGTAAAAAACTTACGACACCCGATTGAGATTCGGTTTGTCCTTTTTGGGCATTAATCTATCCGTTGATGGCTAAAAGCTGTCAAACCCGTAGAACTTATCGTGGCCTTCGTTTTGACAGGTTATGGCTCCCATAACTCTAAACGAGCCAGAAGTTATGGCCGTCCAAATAATCGATATCTACAGAGTGCAACATCCGCGGTGCAAGGTGCAACATCCGTCCGAAATGGCGAAATAGTGGCGTACGACTTTTAGAAATGTGTGCATGGATTTGAAACGGAACAGTACCATGGTGCACCACTCTCCAGCGATGGTAAATCGAAGGCGTGGCACCGTAATCCCGTTTTACCGTAAAAATCCGATGTCGAAAAAACGAAGGGTAAAAAACTTACGAGACCCGATTGAGATTCGGGTTGTCCTTTTTGGGCATTAATCTATCCGTTGACGGCTGAAAGCTGTCAAAGCCGTAGAACACAACGTGGCCTTCGTGTTGACAGGTTATGGCTCCCGTAACTCTAAACGAGCCAGAAGTTATGGCCGTCCGAATAATCGATATCTACAGGGTGCAACATCCGCGGTGCAAGGTGCAACATCCGTCCGAAATGGCGAAACAGTGTCGTACGACTTTTAGAAATGCGTGCATGGATTTGAAACGGAACAGTACCATGGTGCACAACTTTCCAGCGATGGTAAATCGAATACGAGGCACGGTAATCCCGTTTTACCTTAACAATCCGGTGTCGAAAAAACGAAGGGTAAAAAACTTACGAGACCCGATTGAGATTCGGGTTGTCCTTTTTGGGCATTAATCTATCCGTTGACGGCTGAAAGCTGTTAAAGCCGTAGAACTCATCGTGGCCTTCGTTTTGATAGGTTATGGCTCCCGTAACTCTAAACGAGCCAGAAGTTATGGCCGTCCGAATAATCGATATCTACAGGGTGCAACATCCACGGTGCAAGGTGCAACATCCGTCCGAAATGGCGAAACAGTGTCGTACGACTTTTAGAAATGCGTGCATGGATTTTAAACGGAACAGTACCATGGTGCACCACTCTACAGCGATGGGAAGTCGAAGACGGACCACGGTAATCCCGTTTTACCGTAAAAATCCACGTGTCGAAAAAACGAAGGGTAAAAAACTTACGAGACCCGATTGACATTCGGGTTGTCCTTTTTGGGAATTAATCTATCCGTTGATGGCTGAAAGCTATCAAAGCCGTAGAACACATCGAGGCCTTCATTTTGACAGGTTATGGCTCCCGTAACTCTAAACGAGCCAGAAGTTATGGTCGTCCGAATAATCGATATCTACAGGGTGCAACATTCACGGTGCAAGGTGCAACATCCGTCCGAAATGGCGAAACAGTGTCGTACGACTTTTAGAAAAGCGTGCATGGATTTCAAATGGAACAGTACCATGGTGCACCACTCTCCAGCGATGGTAAATCGAAGGCGAGGCACGGTAATCCCGTTTTACCGTAAAAATCTGGTGTCGAAAAAACGAAGGGTAAAAAACTTACGAGACCCGATTGAGATTCGGATTGTCCGTTTTGGGCATTAATCTATCCGTTGACGGCTGAAGGCTGTCATAGCCATAGAACTCATCGTGGCCTTTGTTTTCACAAGTTATGGCTCCCGTAACTCTAAACGAGCCAGAAGTTATGGCCGTCCGAATAATCGATATCTACAGGGTGCAACATCCGCGGTGCAAGGTGCAACAATTGTCCGAAATGGCGAAACAGTGTCGTACGACTTTTAGAAAAGCGTGTATGGACTTGAAACGGAACAGTGCCATGGTGCACTACTCTCCAGCGATGGTAAATCGAAGGCGAGGCACGGTAATCCCGTTTTACCGTAAAAATCCAGTGTCGAAAAAAGGAAGGGTGAAAAACTTACGAGACCCGATTGAGATTTGTGTTGTCCGTTTTGGGCATTAATCTATCCGTTGACGGCTGAAAGCTGTTATAGCCGTAGAACTCATCGTGGCCTTCGTTTTCACAAGTTATGGCTCCCGTAACTCTAAACGAGCCAGAAGTTATGGCCGTCCGAATAATCGATTTCTACAGGGTGCAACATCCGCGGCGCAAGGTGCAACATCCGTCCGAAATGGCGAAACAGTGCCGTACGACTTTTAGAAATGCATGCATGGATTTGAAACGGAACAGTACCATGGTGCACCACTCTCCAGCGATGGTAAATCGAAGACGAGGCCCGGTAATCCCGCTTTACCGTAAAAATTCGGTGTCGAAAAAACGAAGGGTAAAAAACTTACGAGACCCGATTGAGATTCGGGTTGTCCTTTTTGGGCATTAATCTATCCGTTGACGGCTGAAAGCTGTAGAACTCACCGTGGCCTTCGGTTTGACAGGTTATGGCTCCCGTAACTCTAAACAAGCCAGAAGTTATGGCTGTCCAAATAATCGATATCTACAGGGTGCAACATCTGCGGTGCAAGGTGGAACATCCGTCCGAAATGGCGAAACTGTGCCGTACGACTTTTAGAAAAGCGTGCATGGATTTGAAACGGAATAGTACCATGGTGAACCACTCTCCAGCGATGGTAAATCGAAGGCGAGGCATGGTAATCCCGTTTTACCGTAAAAATCCGGTGTCGAAAAAACGAAGGGTAAAAAACTTACGAGACCCGATTGAGATTCAGGTTGTCCTTTTTGGGCATTAATCTATCCGTTGACGGCTGAAAGCGGTCAAAGCCATAGAACTCATCGTGGCCTTCGTTTTGACAGGTTATGGCTCCCGTAACTCTAAACGAGCCAGAAGTTATGGCCGTCCGAATAATCGATATCTACAGGGTGCAACATCCGCGGTGCAAGGTGCAACATCCGTCCGAAATGGCGAAACAGTGGCGTACGACTTTTAGAAATGTGTGCATGGATTTGAAACGGAACAGTACCATGGTGCACCACTCTCCAGCGATGGTAAATCGAAGGCGTGGCACCGTAATCCCGTTTTACCGTAAAAATCCGATGTCGAAAAAACGAAGGGTAAAAAACTTACGAGACCCGATTGAGATTCGGGTTGTCCTTTTTGGGCATTAATCTATCCGTTGACGGCTGAAAGCTGTCAAAGCCGTAGAACACAACGTGGCCTTCGTGTTGACAGGTTATGGCTCCCGTAACTCTAAACGAGCCAGAAGTTATGGCCGTCCGAATAATCGATATCTACAGGGTGCAACATCCGCGGTGCAAGGTGCAACATCCGTCCGAAATGGCGAAACAGTGTCGTACGACTTTTAGAAATGCGTGCATGGATTTGAAACGGAACAGTACCATGGTGCACAACTTTCCAGCGATGGTAAATCGAATACGAGGCACGGTAATCCCGTTTTACCTTAACAATCCGGTGTCGAAAAAACGAAGGGTAAAAAACTTACGAGACCCGATTGAGATTCGGGTTGTCCTTTTTGGGCATTAATCTATCCGTTGACGGCTGAAAGCTGTTAAAGCCGTAGAACTCATCGTGGCCTTCGTTTTGATAGGTTATGGCTCCCGTAACTCTAAACGAGCCAGAAGTTATGGCCGTCCGAATAATCGATATCAACAGGGTGCAACATCCACGGTGCAAGGTGCAACATCCGTCCGAAATGGCGAAACAGTGTCGTACGACTTTTAGAAATGCGTGCATGGATTTTAAACGGAACAGTACCATGGTGCACCACTCTACAGCGATGGGAAGTCGAAGACGGACCACGGTAATCCCGTTTTACCGTAAAAATCCACGTGTCGAAAAAACGAAGGGTAAAAAACTTACGAGACCCGATTGACATTCGGGTTGTCCTTTTTGGGAATTAATCTATCCGTTGATGGCTGAAAGCTATCAAAGCCGTAGAACACATCGAGGCCTTCATTTTGACAGGTTATGGCTCCCGTAACTCTAAACGAGCCAGAAGTTATGGTCGTCCGAATAATCGATATCTACAGGGTGCAACATTCACGGTGCAAGGTGCAACATCCGTCCGAAATGGCGAAACAGTGTCGTACGACTTTTAGAAAAGCGTGCATGGATTTCAAATGGAACAGTACCATGGTGCACCACTCTCCAGCGATGGTAAATCGAAGGCGAGGCACGGTAATCCCGTTTTACCGTAAAAATCTGGTGTCGAAAAAACGAAGGGTAAAAAACTTACGAGACCCGATTGAGATTCGGATTGTCCGTTTTGGGCATTAATCTATCCGTTGACGGCGGAAGGCTGTCATAGCCATAGAACTCATCGTGGCCTTTGTTTTCACAAGTTATGGCTCCCGTAACTCTAAACGAGCCAGAAGTTATGGCCGTCCGAATAATCGATATCTACAGGGTGCAACATCCGCGGTGCAAGGTGCAACAATTGTCCGAAATGGCGAAACAGTGTCGTACGACTTTTAGAAAAGCGTGTATGGACTTGAAACGGAACAGTGCCATGGTGCACTACTCTCCAGCGATGGTAAATCGAAGGCGAGGCACGGTAATCCCGTTTTACCGTAAAAATCCAGTGTCGAAAAAAGGAAGGGTGAAAAACTTACGAGACCCGATTGAGATTTGTGTTGTCCGTTTTGGGCATTAATCTATCCGTTGACGGATGAAAGCTGTTATAGCCGTAGAACTCATCGTGGCCTTCGTTTTCACAAGTTATGGCTCCCGTAACTCTAAACGAGCCAGAAGTTATGGCCGTCCGAATAATCGATTTCTACAGGGTGCAACATCCGCGGCGCAAGGTGCAACATCCGTCCGAAATGGCGAAACAGTGCCGTACGACTTTTAGAAATGCATGCATGGATTTGAAACGGAACAGTACCATGGTGCACCACTCTCCAGCGATGGTAAATCGAAGACGAGGCCCGGTAATCCCGCTTTACCGTAAAAATTCGGTGTCGAAAAAACGAAGGGTAAAAAACTTACGAGACCCGATTGAGATTCGGGTTGTCCTTTTTGGGCATTAATCTATCCGTTGACGGCTGAAAGCTGTAGAACTCACCGTGGCCTTCGGTTTGACAGGTTATGGCTCCCGTAACTCTAAACAAGCCAGAAGTTATGGCTGTCCAAATAATCGATATCTACAGGGTGCAACATCTGCGGTGCAAGGTGGAACATCCGTCCGAAATGGCGAAACTGTGCCGTACGACTTTTAGAAAAGCGTGCATGGATTTGAAACGGAATAGTACCATGGTGCACCACTCTCCAGCGATGGTAAATCGAAGGCGAGGCATGGTAATCCCGTTTTACCGTAAAAATCCGGTGTCGAAAAAACGAAGGGTAAAAAACTTACGAGACCCGATTGAGATTCAGGTTGTCCTTTTTGGGCATTAATCTATCCGTTGACGGCTGAAAGCGGTCAAAGCCATAGAACTCATCGTGGCCTTCGTTTTGACAGGTTATGGCTCCCGTAACTCTAAACGAGCCAGAAGTTATGGCCGTCCGAATAATCGATATCTACAGGGTGCAACATCCGCGGTGCAAGGTGCAACATCCGTCCGAAATGGCGAAACAGTGTCGTACGACTTTTAGAAATGCGTACATGGATTTGAAACGGAACAGTACCATGGTGCACCATTCTCCAGCGATGGTAAATCGAAGACGAGGCACGGTAATCCCGTTTTACTAAAAATCCGGTGTCGAAAAAACGAAGGGTAAAAAACTTACGAGACCCGATTGAGATTCGGGTTGTCCTTTTTGGGCATTAATCTATCCGTTGACGGCTGAAAGCTGTCAAAGCCGTAGAACTCATCGTGGCCTTCGTTTTGACAGGTTATGGCTCCCGTAACTCTGAACGAGCCAGAAGTTATTGCCGTCCGAATAATCGATATCTACAGGGTGCAACATCCGCGGTGCAAGGTGAAACATCCGTCCGAAATGGCGAAACAGTGGCGTAGGACTTTTAGAAATGCGTGCATGGATTTGAAACGGAACAGTACCATGGTGCACCACTCTCCAGCTATGGTAAATCAAAGGCATGGCACGGTAATCCCGTTTTACCGTAAAAATCCGGTGCCGAAAAAACGAAGGGTAAAAAACTTACGGGACCCGATTGAGATTCGGGTTGTCCTTTTGGGCATTAATCTATCCGTTGATGGCTGAAAGAGGTCAAAGCCGTAGAACTCATCGTGGCCTTCGTTTTGACAGGTTATGGCTCCCGTAACTCTAAACGAGCCAGAAGTTATGGCCGTCCGAATAATCGATATCTACAGGGTGCAACATCCGCGGTGCAAGGTGCAACATCCATCCGAAATGGCGAAACAGTGTCGTACGACTTTTAGAAATGCGTGCATGGATTTGAAACAGAACAGTACCATGGTGCACCACTCTCCAGCGATGGTAAATCAAAGACGAGGCACGGTAATCCCGTTTTACCGTAAAAATCCGGTGTCGAAAAAACGAAGGGTAAAAAAACTTACGAGACCTGATTGAGATTCGGGTTGTCCTTTTTGGGCATTAATCTATCAGTTGACGGCTAAAAGCTGTCAAAGCCGTAGAACTCATCGTGGCCTTCGTTTTGACAGGTTATGGCTCTTGTAACTCTAAACGAGCCAGAAGTTATGGTCGTCCGAATAATCGATATCTACAGGGTGCAACATCCGCGGTGCAAGGTGCAACATCCGTCCGAAATGGCGAAACTGTGTTGTACGACTTTTAGAAAAGCGTGCATGGATTTGAAACGGTACAGTACCATGGTGCACCACTCTCCAGCGATGGGAAGTCAAAGACAGACCACGGTAATCCCGTTTTACCGTAAAAATCCACGTGTCGAAAAAACGAAGGGTAAAAAACTTACGAGACCCGATTGAGATTCGGGTTGTCCTTTTTGGGCATTAATCTATCCGTTGATGGCTGAAAGCTATCAAAGCCGTAGAACACATCGAGGCCTTCATTTTGACAGGTTATGGCTCCCGTAACTCTAAACGAGCCAGAAGTTATGGTCGTCCGAATAATCGATATCTACAGGGTGCAACATTCACGGTGCAAGGTGCAACATCCGTCCGAAATGGCGAAACAGTGTCGTACGACTTTTAGAAAAGCGTGCATAGATTTGAAATGGAACAGTACCATGGTGCACCACTCTCCAGCGATGGTAAATCGAAGGCGAGGCACGGTAATCCCGTTTTACCGTAAAAATCTGGTGTCGAAAAAACGAAGGGTAAAAAACTTACGAGACCCGATTGAGATTCGGATTGTCCGTTTTGGGCATTAATCTATCCGTTGATGGCTGAAGGCTGTCATAGCCATAGAACTCATCGTGGCCTTTGTTTTCACAAGTTATGGCTCCCGTAACTCTAAACGAGCCAGAAGTTATGACCGTCCGAATAATCGATATCTACAGGGTGCAACATCCGCGGTGCAAGGTGCAACAATTGTCCGAAATGGCGAAACAGTGTCGTACGACTTTTAGAAAAGCGTGTATGGACTTGAAACGGAACAGTGCCATGGTGCACTACTCTCCAGCGATGGTAAATCGAAGGCGAGGCACGGTAATCCCGTTTTACCGTAAAAATCCAGTGTCGAAAAAACGAAGGGTGAAAAACTTACGAGACCCGATTGAGATTTGTGTTGTCCGTTTTGGGCATTAATCTATCCGTTGACGGCTGAAAGCTGTCATAGCCGTAGAACTCATCGTGGCCTTCGTTTTCACAAGTTATGGCTCCCGTAACTCTAAACGAGCCAGAAGTTATGGCCGTCCGAATAATCGATATCTACAGGGTGCAACATCCGCGGCGCAAGGTGCAACATCCGTCCGAAATGGCGAAACAGTGCCGTACGACTTTTAGAAATGCGTGCATGGATTTGAAACGGAACAGTACCATGGTGCACCACTCTCCAGCGATGGTAAATCGAAGACGAGGCACGGTAATCCCGCTTTACCGTAAAAATTCGGTGTCGAAAAAACGAAGGGTAAAAAACTTACGAGACCCGATTGAGATCCGGGTTGTCCTTTTTGGGCATTAATCTATCCGTTGACGGCTGAAAGCTGTAGAACTCACCGTGGCCTTCGGTTTGACAGGTTATGGCTCCCGTAACTCTAAACAAGCCAGAAGTTATGGCTGTCCAAATAATCGATATCTACAGGGTGCAACATCTGCGGTGCAAGGTGGAACATCCGTCCGAAATGGCGAAACTGTGCCGTACGACTTTTAGAAAAGCGTGCATGGATTTGAAACGGAATAGTACCATGGTGCACCACTCTCCAGCGGTGGTAAATCGAAGGCGAGGCATGGTAATCCCGTTTTACCGTAAAAATCCGGTGTCGAAAAAACGAAGGGTAAAAAACTTACGAGACCCGATTAAGATTCAGGTTGTCCTTTTTGGGCATTAATCTATCCGTTGACGGCTGAAAGCGGTCAAAGCCATAGAACTCATCGTGGCCTTCGTTTTGACAGGTTATGGCTCCCGTAACTCTAAACGAGCCAGAAGTTATGGCCGTCCGAATAATCGATATCTACAGGGTGCAACATCCGCGGTGCAAGGTGCAACATCCGTCCGAAATGGCGAAACAGTATCGTACGACTTTTAGAAATGCGTGCATGGATTTGAAACAGAACAGTACCATGGTGCACCATTCCCCAGCGATGGTAAATCGAAGACGAGGCACGGTAATCCCGTTTTACTAAAAATCCGGTGTCGAAAAAACGAAGGGTAAAAAACTTACGAGACCCGATTGAGATTCGGGTTGTCCTTTTTGGGCATTAATCTATCCGTTGACGGCTGAAAGCTGTCAAAGCCGTAGAACTCATCGTGGCCTTCGTTTTGACAGGTTATGGCTCCCGTAACTCTGAACGAGCCAGAAGTTATTGCCGTCCGAATAATCGATATCTACAGGGTGCAACATCCGCGGTGCAAGGTGAAACATCCGTCCGAAATGGCGAAACAGTGGCGTAGGACTTTTAGAAATGCGTGCATGGATTTGAAACGGAACAGTACCATGGTGCACCACTCTCCAGCTATGGTAAATCAAAGGCATGGCACGGTAATCCCGTTTTACCGTAAAAATCCGGTGCCGAAAAAACGAAGGGTAAAAAACTTACGAGACCCGATTGAGATTCGGGTTGTCCTTTTGGGCATTAATCTATCCGTTGATGGCTGAAAGCGGTCAAAGCCATAGAACTCATCGTGGCCTTCGTTTTGACAGGTTATGGCTCCCGTAACTCTAAACGAGCCAGAAGTTATGGCCGTCCGAATAATCGATATCTACAGGGTGCAACATCCGCGGTGCAAGGTGCAACATCCATCCGAAATGGCGAAACAGTGTCGTACGACTTTTAGAAATTCGTGCATGGATTTGAAACAGAACAGTACCATGGTGCACCACTCTCCAGCGATGGTAAATCAAAGACGAGGCACGGTAATCCCGTTTTACCGTAAAAATCCGGTGTCGAAAAAACGAAGGGTAAAAAAACTTACGAGACCTGATTGAGATTCGGGTTGTCCTTTTTGGGCATTAATGTATCAGTTGACGGCTAAAAGCTGTCAAAGCCGTAGAACTCATCGTGGCCTTCGTTTTGACAGGTTATGGCTCTTGTAACTCTAAACGAGCCAGAAGTTATGGTCGTCCGAATAATCGATATCTACAGGGTGCAACATCCGCGGTGCAAGGTGCAACATCCGTCCGAAATGGCGAAACTATGTCGTACGACTTTTAGAAAAGCGTTCATGGATTTGAAACGGTACAGTACCATGGTGCACCACTCTCCAGCGATGGTAAATCGAAGGCGAGGCACGGTAATCCCGTTTTACCGTAAAAATCCGGTGTCGAAAAAACGAAGGGTAAAAAACTTACGACACCCAATTGAGATTCGGTTTGTCTTTTTTGGACATTAATCTATCCGTTGACGGCTGAAAGCTGTCAAAGCCGTAGAACTCATCGTGGCCTTCGTTTTGACAAGTTATGGCTCCGTAACTCTAAACGAGCCAGAAGTTATGGCCGTCCGAATAATCGATATCTACAGGGTGCAACATCCGCGGTGCAAGGTGCAACATCCGTTTGAAATGGCGAAACAGTGTCGTACGACATTTAGAAATGCGTGCATGGATTTGAAACAGAAAAGTACCATGGTGAACCACTTTCCAGCGATGGCAAATCGAAGGCGAGGCACGGTAATCCCGTTTTACCGTAAAAATCCGGTGTCGAAAAAACGAAGGGTAAAAAACTTACGAGACGCGATTGAGATTCAGGTTGTCCTTTTTGGGCATTAATCTATCCGTTGACGGCTGAAAGCTATCAAATCCGTAGAACTCATCGTGGCCTTCGTTTTGATAGGTTATAGCTCCCGTAACTCTAAACGAGCCAGAAGTCATGGCTGTCCGAATAATCGATATCTACAGGGTGCAACATCCGCGGTGCAAGGTGCAACATCCGTCCGAAATGGCGAAACAGTGCCGTACGACTTTTAGAAATGCATGCATGGATTTGAAACGGAACAGTACAATGGTGCACCACTCTCCAGCGATGGGAAATCGAAGACGAGCCACGGTAATCCCGTTTTACCGTAAAAATACGGTGTCGAAAAAATGAAGGGTAAAAAACTTACGACACCCGATTGAGATTCGGTTTGTCCTTTTTGGGCATTAATCTATCCGTTGATGGCTGAAAGCTGTCAAACCCGTAGAACTTATCGTGGCCTTCGTTTTGACAGGTTATGGCTCCCGTAACTCTAAACGAGCCAGAAGTTATGGTCGTCCGAATAGTCGATATCTATAGGGTGCAACATCTGCGGTGCAAGGTGCAACATCCATCCGAAATGGCGAAACAGTGGCGTACGACTTTTAGAAATGCGTGCATGGATTTGAAACGGAATAGTAGCATGGTGTACCACTCTCCAGCGATGGTAAATCGAAGGCGTGGCACGGTGATCCCGTTTTACCGTAAAAATCCGGTGTCGAAAAAAGGAAGGGTAAAAAACTTACGAGACCCGATTGAGAATCGGGTTGTCCTTTTTGGGCATTAATCTATCCGTTGACGGCTGAAAGCTGTCAAAGCCGTACAACACAACGTGGCCTTCGTTTTGACAGGTTATGGCTCCCGTAACTCTAAACGAGCCAGAAGTTATGGCCGTCCGAATAATCGATATCTACAGGGTGCAACATCCGCGGTGCAAGGTGCAACATCCGTCCGAAATGGCGAAACAGTGTCGTACGACTTTTAGAAATGCGTGCATGGATCTGAAACGGAATAGTACCATGGTGCACCACTTTCCAGCGATGGTAAATCGAATACGAGGCACGATAATCCCGTTTTACCTTAAAAATCCGGTGTCGAAAAAACGAAGGGTAAAAAACATACGAGACCCGATTGAGATTCGGGTTGTCCTTTTTGGGAATTAATCTATCCGTTGACGGCTGAAAGCTGTCAATGCCGTAGAACTCATCGTGGCCTTCGTTTTGACAGGTTATGGCTCCCGTAACTCTAAACGAGCCAGAAGTTATGGCCGTCCGAATAATCGATATCTACAGGGTGCAACATCCACAGTGCAAGGCGCAACATCCGTCCGAAATGGCGAAACAGTGTCGTACGACTTTTAGAAATGCGTGCATGGATTTGAAATGGAACAGTACCATGGTGCACCACTCTACAGCGATGGGAAGTCGAAGACGGACCACGGTAATCCCGTTTTACCGTAAAAATCCACGTGTCGAAAAAACGAAGGGTAAAAAACTTACGAGACCCGATTGAGATTCGGGTTGTCCTTTTTGGGCATTAATCTATCCGTTGATGGCTGAAAACTGTCAAAGCCATAGAACACATCGAGGCCTTCATTTTGACAGGTTATGGCTCCCGTAACTCTAAACGAGCCAGAAGTTATGGTCGTCCGAATAATCGATATCTACAGGGCACAACATTCACGGTGCAAGGTGCAACATCCGTCCGAAAGGGAGAAACAGTGCCGTACGACTTTTAGAAAAGCGTGCATGGATTTGAAACGGAACAGTACCATGGTGCACCACTCTCCAGCGATGGTAAATCGAAGGCGAGGCTCGGTAATCCCGTTTTACCGTAAAAATCCGGTGTCGAAAAAACGAAGGGTAAAAAACTTACGATACCCGATTGAGATTCGGGTTGTCTGTTTTGGGCATTAATCTATCCGTTGACGGTTGAAGGCTGTCATAGCCGTAGAACTCATCGTGGCCTTCGTTTTCACAAGTTATGGCTCCCGTAACTCTAAACGAGCCAGAAGTTATGGCCGTCCAAATAATCGATATCTACAGGGTGCAACATCCGCGGTGCAGGTGCAACATTCTTCCGAAATGGCGAAACAGTGTCGTACGACTTTTAGAAAAGCGTGCATGGATTTGAAACGGAACAGTACCATGGTGCACCACTCTCCAGCGATGGTAAATCGAAGGCGAGGCACGGTAATCCCTTTTTACCGTAAAAATCCGGTGTCGAAAAAACGAAGGGTAAAAAACTTACGAGACCCGATTGAGATTTGTGTTGTCCGTTTTGGGCATTAATCTATCCGTTGACGGCTGAAAGCTGTCATAGCCGTAGAACTCATCGTGGCCTTCGTTTTCACAAGTTATGGCTCCCGTAACTCTAAACGAGCCAGAAGTTATGGCCGTCCGAATAATCGATATCTACAGGGTGCAACATCCGCGGTGCAAGGTGCAACATCCGTCTGAAATGGCGAAACAGTGCCGTACGACTATTAGAAATGCGTGCATGGATTTGAAACGGAACAGTACCATGGTGCACCACTCTCCAGCAATGGTAACTCGAAGACGAGGCACGGTAATCCCGCTTTACCGTAAAAATTCGGTGTCGAAAAAAAGAAGGGTAAAAAACTTACGAGACCCGATTGAGATTCGGGTTGTCCTTTTTGGGCATTAATCTATCCGTTGACGGCTGAAAGCTGTAGAACTCACCGTGGCCTTCGTTTTGACAGGTTATGGCTTCCGTAACTCTAAACAAGCCAGAAGTTATGGCCGTCCAAATAATCGATATCTACAGGGTGCAACATCCGCGGTGCAAGGTGGAACATCCGTCCGAAATGGCGAAACTGTGTCGTACGACTTTTAGAAAAGCATGCATGGATTTGAAACGGAATAGTACCATGGTGCACCACTCTCCAGCGATGGTAAATCGAAGGCGAGGCACGGTAATCCCGTTTTACCGTAAAAATCCGGTGTCGAAAAAACGAAGGGTAAAAAACTTACGAGACCCGATTGAGATTCAGGTTGTCCTTTTTGGGCATTAATCTATCCGTTGACGGCTGAAAGCGGTCAAACCCGTAGAACTCATCGAGGCCTTCCTTTTGACAGGTTATGGCTCCCGTAACTCTAAACGAGCCAGAAGTTATGGCCGTCTGAATAACCGATATCTACAGGGTGCAACATCCGCGGTGCAAGGTGCAACATCCGTCCGAAATGGTGAAACAGTGTCTTACGACTTTTAGAAATGCGTGCATGGATTTGAAACGGAACAGTACCATGGTACACCATTCTCCAGCAATGGTAAATCGAAGACGAGGCACGGTAATCCCGTTTTACTAAAAATCCAGTGTCGAAAAAACAAAGGGTAAAAAACTTACGAGACCCGATTAAGATTCGGGTTGTCCTTTTTGGGCATTAATCTATCCGTTGACGGCTGAAAGCTGTCAAAGCCGTAGAACTCATCGTGGCCTTCGTTTTGACAGGTTATGGCTCCCGTAACTCTGAACGAGCCAGAAGTTATTGCCGTCCGAATAATCGATATCACAGGGTGCAACATCCGCGGTGCAAGGTGCAACATCCGTCCGAAAAGGCGAAACAGTGGCGTAGGACTTTTAGAAATGCGTGCATGGATTTGAAACGGAACAGTACCATGGTGCACCACTCTCCAGCTATGGTAAATCAAAGGCGTGGCACGGTAATTCCGTTTTACCGTAAAAATCCGGTGTCGAAAAAACGAAGGGTAAAAAACTTACGAGACCCGATTGAGATTCGGGTTGTCCTTTTTGGGCATTAATCTATCCGTTGATAGCTAAAAGCGGTCAAACCCGTAGAAATCATCGTGGCCTTCGTTTTGATAGGTTATGGCTCCCGTAACTCTAAACGAGCCAGAAGTTATGGCCGTCCGAATAATCGATATCTACAAGGTGCAACATCCGCGGTGCAAGGAGCAACATCCGTCCGAAATGGCGAAACCATGTCGTACGACTTTTAGAAATGCGTGCATGGATTTGAAACAGAACAGTACCATGGTGCACCACTCTCCAGCGATGGTAAATCGAAGACGAGGCACGGTAATCCCGTTTTGCCGTAAAAATCCGGTGTCGAAAAAACGAAGGGTAAAAAAACTTACGAGACTTGATTGAGATTCGGGTTGTCCTTTTTGGGCATTAATCTATCCGTTGACGGCTAAAAGCAGTCAAAGCCGTAGAACTCATCGTGGCCTTCGTTTTGACAGGTTATGGCTCTTGTAACTCTAAACGAGCCAGAAGTTATGGTCGTCCGAATAATCAATATCTACAGGGTGCAACATCCGCGGTGCAAGGTGCAACATCCGTCCGAAATGGCGAAACTGTGCCGTACGACCTTTAGAAAAGCGTGCATGGATTTGAAACGGAACGGTACCATGGTGCACCACCCTCCAGCGATGGTAAATCGAAGGCCATCCACGGTAATCCTATTTTACCGTAAAAATCCACGTGTCGAAAAAACGAAGGATAAAAAACTAACGAGACCCGATTGAGATTAGTGTTGTCCGTTTTGGGCATTAATCTATCCATTGACTGCTAAAAGCTGTAATAGCTGTAGAACTCATCGTGGCCTTCGTTTTCACAAGTTATGGCTCCCGTAACTCTAAACGAGCCAGAAGTTATGGTCGTCCGAACAATCGATATCTACAGGGTGCAACATCCGCGGTGCAAGGTGCAACAACCGTTCGAAATGGCGAAACAGTGTCGTACGACTTTTAGAAATGCGTGCATGGATTTGAAACGGAACAGTACCATGGTGCAACACTCTCCAGCGATGGTAAATCGATGATGAGGCACGGTAATCCCGTTTGACCGCAAAAGTCCGGTGTCGAAAAAACGAAGGGCAAAAAACTTACGAGTCCCGATTGAGATTCGGGTTGTCCTTTTTGGGCATCAATCTATCCGTTGACGGCTGAAAGCTTTCATCGTCGTAGAACTCATCGTGGCCTTCATTTTCAAAAGTTATGGCTCCCGTAACTCTAAACGAGTCAGTAGTTATGGCCGTCCGAATAATCGATATCTACAGGGTGCAACATCCGCGGTGCAAGGTGCAACATTCGTCCGAAATGGAGAAACAGTGCCGTACGACTTTTAGAAATGCGTGCATGGATTTGAAACGGAACAGTACCATGGTGCACCACTCTCCTGCGATGGTACATTGAAGACGAGCCACGGTAATCCCGTTTTACCGTGAAAATCCGGTGTCAAAAAAACGAAGGGTAAAAAACTTACAAACCCCGATTGAGATTCGGGTTGTCCTTTTCGGGCATTAATCTATTCATTGACAGCTAAAAGCTATCAAAGCTGTAGAACTCACCGTGTCCTTCGTTTTGACAGGTTACGGCTCCCGTAACTCTAAACGAGCCAGAAGTTATGGCCGTCCGAATAATCGATATCTACAGGGTGCAACATCCACGGTGCAAGGTGCAACATCCGTCCGAAATGGCGAAACAGTGCCGTACGACCTTTAGAAATGCGTGCATGGATTTGAAATGGAACAATACCATGGTGCACCACTCTTCAGCGATGGGAAGTCGAAGATGGGCTACGGTAATCCCATTTTACCGTAAAAATCCACGTGTCGAAAAAACGAAGGGTAAAAAACTTACGAGACCCGATTGAGATTCGGGTTGTCCTTTTTGGGCATTATTCTATCCGTTGACGGCTGAAAGCTGTCAAAACCGTAGAACTCATCGAGGCCTTCGTTTTGACAGGTTATGGCTCCCGTAACTCTAAACGAGCCAGAAGTTATGGCCGTCCGAATAATCGATATCTACAGGGTGCAACATCCGCGGTGCAAGGTGCAACATTCGTCCGAAATGGCGAAACAGTGTCGTACGACTTTTAGAAAAGCGTGCATGGATTTGAAACGGAACAGTACCATGGTGCACCACTCTCCAGCGATGGTAAATCGAAGGCGAGGCACGGTAATCCCGTTTTACCGTAAAAATCCGGTGTCGAAAAGACGAAGGGTAAAAAACTTACGAGACCCGATTGAGATTTGTGTTGTCCGTTTTGGGCATTAATCTATCCGTTGACGGCTTAAAGCTGTCATAGCCGTAGAACTCATCGTGGCCTTCGTTTTCACAAGTTATGGCTCCCGTAACTCTAAATGAGCCAGAAGTTATGGCCGTCCGAATAATCGATATCTACAGGGTGCATCATCCGCGGTGCAAGGTGCAACATCCGTCCGAAATAGCGAAACAGTGTCGTATGACTTTTAGAAATGCATGCATGGATTTGAAATGGAACAGTACCATGGTGCACCACTCTCCAGCGATGGTAAATCGAAGACGAGGCACGGTAATCCCGCTTTACCGTAAAAATTCGGTGTCGAAAAAACGAAGGGTAAAAAACTTACGAGACCCGATTGAGATTCGGGTTGTCCTTTTTGGGCATCAATCTATCCGTTGACGGCTGAGAGCTGTAGAACTCACCGTGGCCTTCGTTTTGATAGGTTATGGCTCCCGTAATTCTAAACAAGCCAGAAGTTATGGCCGTCCAAATAATCGATATCTACAGGGTGCAACATCCGCGGTGTAAGGTGGAACATCCGTCCGAAATGGCGAAACTGTGCCGTGCGACTTTTAGAAAAGCGTGCATGGATTTGAAACGGAATAGTACCATGGTGCACCACTCTCCAGCGATGGTAAATCGAAGGCGAGGCACGGTAATCCCGTTTTACCGTAAAAATCCGTTGTCGAAAAAACGAAGGGTAAAAAACTTACGAGACCCGATTGAGATTCAGGTTGTCCTTTTTGGGCATTAATCTATCCGTTGACGGCTGAAAGCGGTCAAAGCCGTAGAACTCATCGTGGCCTTCATTTTGACAGGTTATGGCTCCCGTATCTCTAAATGAGCCAGAAGTTATGGCCGTCCGAATAATCGATATCCACAGGGTGCAACATCCGCGGTGCAAGGTGCAACAACCGTCCGAAATGGCGAAACAGTGTCGTACGACTTTTAGAAATGCGTGCATGGATTTGAAACGGAACAGTACCATGGTGCACCATTCTCCAGCAATGGTAAATCGAAGACGAGGCACGGTAATCCCGTTTTACTAAAAATCCGGTGTCGAAAAAACAAAGGGTAAAAAACTTACGAGACCCGATTGAGATTCGGGTTGTCCTTCTTGGGCATTAATCTATCCGTTGACGGCTGAAAGCTGTCAAAACCATAGAACTCATCGTGGCCTTCGTTTTGACAGGTTATGGCTCCCGTAACTCTGAACGAGCCAGAAGTTATTGCCGTCCGAATAATCGATATCTACAGGTTGCAACATCCGCGGTGCAAGGTGCAACATCCGTCCGAAATGGCGAAACAGTGGCGCAGGACTTTTAGAAATGTGTGCATGGATTTGAAACGGAACAGTACCATGGTGCACCACTCTCCAGCTATGGTAAATCAAGGGCGTGGCACGGTAATCCCGTTTTACCGTAAAAATCCGGTGTCGAAAAAACGAAGGGTAAAAAACTTACGAGACCCGATTTAGATTCGGGTTGTCCTTTTTGGGCATTAATCTATCCGTTGATGGCTGAAAGCGCTCGAAGCCGTAGAACTCATCATGGCCTTCATTTTGACAGGTTATGGCTCCCGTAACTCTAAACGAGCCAGAAGTTATGGCCGTCCGAATAATCGATATCTAAAGGGTGCAACATCCGCGGTGCAAGGTGCAACATTCGTCCGAAATGGCGAAACAGTGCCCTACGACTTTTAGAAATGCGTGCATGGATTTGAAACGGAACAGTACCATGGTGCATCACTCTCGTGCGATGGTACATCGAAGACGAGCCACGGTAATCCCGTTTTACCGTAAAAATCCGGTGTCAAAAAAACGAAGGGTAAAAAACTTACGAACCCCGATTGAGATTCGGGTTGTCCTTTTCGGGCATTAATCTATTCATTGACAGCTAAAAGCTATCAAAGCTGTAGAACTCACCGTGGGCTTCGTTTTGACAGGTTACGGCTCCCGTAGCTCTAAACGAGCCAGAAGTTATGGCCGTCCGAATAATCGATATCTACAGGGTGCAACATCCACGGTGCAAGGTGCAACATCCGTCCGAAATGGCGAAACAGTGTCGTACGACCTTTAGAAATGCGCGTATGGATTTGAAATGGAACAGTACCACGGTGCACCACTCTTCAGTGATGGGAAGTCGAAGACGGGCCACCGTAATCCCGTTTTACCGTAAAAATCCACGTGTCGAAAATACAAAGGGTAAAACACTTACGAGACCCGATAGAGATTCGGGTTGTCCTTTTTGGGCATTAATCTATCCATTGACGGCTGAAAGCTGTCAAAGCCGTAGAACTCATCGAGGCCTTCGTTTTGACAGGTTATGGCTCCCGTAACTCTAAACGAGCCAGAAGTTATGGCCGTCCGAATAATCGATATCTACAGGGTGCAACATCCGCTGTGCAAGGTGCAACATCCGTCTGAAATGGTGAAACAGTGCCGTATGACTTTTAGAAATGCGTGCATGGATTTGAAACGGAACATTACCCTGGTGCACCACTCTCCAGCGATGGTAAATCGAAGTTGAGGAACGGTAATCCCGTTTTACCGTAAAAATCCGGTGTCGAAAAAACGAAGGGTAAAAAACTTACGAGGCCCGATTGAGATTCGGGTTGTCCTTTTTGGGCATTAATCTATCCGTTGACGGCTGAAAGCTGTCAAAGTCGTAGAACTCATCGTGGCCTTCGTTTTGATAGGTTATGGCTCCCGTAACTCTAAACGAGCCAGAAGTTATGGCCTTCCGAATAATCGATATCTACATGGTGCAACATCCGCGATGCATGGTGCAACATCCGTCCGAAACGGAAAAACTGTGCCGTACGACTTTTAGAAAAGTGTGCATGGATTTGAAACGGAACAGTACCATGGTGCACCACTCTCCAGCGATGGTAAATCGAAGACGAGCCACGGTAATCCCTTTTTACCGTAAAAATACGGTGTCGAAAAAATGAAGGGTAAAAAACTTACGACAACCGATTGAGATTCGGTTTGTCTTTTTTGGACATTAATCTATCCGTTGGCGGCTGAAAGCTGTCAAAGCCGTAGAACTCATCGTGGCCTTCGTTTTGACAGGTTATGACTCACGTAAATGTAAACGAGCCAGAAGTTATGGCCGTCCGAATAATCGATATCTACAGGGTGCAACATCCGCGGTGCAAGGTGAAACATCCGTTTGAAATGGCGAAACAGTGCCGCACGACTTTTAGAAATGCGTGCATGGATTTGAAACGGAACAGTACCATGGTGCACCACTTTCCAGCGATGGCAAATCGAAGGCGAGGCACGGTAACCCCGTTTTACCGTAAAAATCCGGTGTCGAAAAAACGAAGGGTAAAAACTTACGAGACGCGATTGAGATTAAGGTTGTCCTTTTTGGGCATTAATCTATCCGTTGACGGCTGAAAGCTGTCAAATCCGTAGAACTCATCGTGGCCTTCGTTTTGATAGGTTATGGCTCCCGTAACTCTAAACGAGCCAGAAGTTATGGCTTTCCAAATAATCGATATCTACAGGGTGCAACATCCGTGGTGCAAGGTGCAACATCCGTCCGAAATGGCGAAACAGTGCTGTATGACTATTAGAAATGCATGCATGGATTTGAATCGGAACAGTACAATGGTGCACCACTCTCCAGCGATGGTAATTCGAAAACGAGCCACGGTAATCCCGTTTTACCGTAAAAATACGGTGTCGAAAAAATGATGGGTAAAAAACTTACGACACCCGATTGAGATTTGGTTTGTCCTTTTTGGGCATTAATCTATCCGTTGCCGGCTGAAAGCTGTCAAACCCGTAGAACTTATCGTGGCCTTCGTTTTGACAGGTGATGGCCCCCGTAACTCTAAACGAGCCAGAAGTTATGGCCGTCCGAATAATCGATATCTACAGGGCGCAACATCCGCGGTGCAAGGTGCAACATCCGTCCGAAATGGCGAAACAGTGGCGTACGACTTTTAGAAATGCGTGCATAGATTTGAAACGGAACGGTACCATGGTGCACCACTCTCCAGCTATGGTAAATCGAAGGCGTGGCATGGTAATCCCGTTTTACCGTAAAAATCCGGTGTCGAAAAAACGAAGGGTAAAAAACTTACGAGCCCCGATTGAGATTCGGGTTGTCCTTTTTGGGCATTAATCTATCCGTTGACGGCTGAAAGCAGTCAAAGTCGTAGAACTCATCGTGGCCTTCGTTTTGATAGGTTATGGCTCCCGTAACTCTAAACGAGCCAGAAGTTATGGCCGTCCAAATAATTGATATCTACAGGGTGCAACATCCGCGGTGCAAGGTGCAACATCCGTCCGAAATGGCGAAACAGTGGCGTACGAATTTTAGAAATGCGTGCATGGATTTGAAACTGAACAGTACCATGGTGCACCACTCTCCAGCGATGTTAAATCGAAGGCGTGGCACGGTAATCCCGTTTTACCGTAAAAATCCGGTGTCGAAAAAACGAAGGGTAAAAAACTTACGAGACCCGATTGAGATTCGGGTTGTCCTTTTGGGCATTAATCTATCCGTTGACGGCTAAAAGCTGTCAAAGTCGTAGAACTCATCGTGGCCTTCGTTTTGATAGGTTATGGCTCCCGTAACTCTAAACGAGCCAGAAGTTATGCCCGTCCGAATAATCGATATCTACAGGGTGCAACATCCGCGATGCAAGGTGCAACATCCGTTTGAAATGGCGAAACAGTGCCGTACGACTTTTAGAAATGCGTGCATGGATTTGAAACGGAACAGTACCATGGTGCACCACTTTCCAGCTTTGGCAAATTGAAGGCGAGGCACGGTAATCCCGTTTTACCGTAAAAATCCGGTGTCGAAAAAACGAAGGGTAAAAACTTACGAGACGCGATTGAGATTCAGGTTGTCCTTTTTGGGCATTAATCTATCCGTTGACGGCTGAAAGCTGTCAAATCCGTAGAACTCATCGTGGCCTTCGTTTTGATAGGTTATGGCTCCCGTAACTCTAAACGAGCCAGAAGTTATGGTCGTCCGAATAATCGATATCTACAGGGTGCAACATCCGCGGTGCAAGGTGCAACATCCGTCCGAAATGGCGAAGCAGTGCCGTATGACTATTAGAAATGCATGCGTGGATTTGAATCGGAACAGTACAATGGTGCACCACTCTCCAGCGATGGTAAATCGAAAACGAGCCACGGTAATCCCGTTTTACCGTAAAAATACGGTGTCGAAAAAATGAAGGGTAAAAAACTTACGACACCCGATTGAGATTTGGTTTGTCCTTTTTGGGCATTAATCTATCCGTTGCCGACTGAAAGCTGTCAAACCCGTAGAACGTATCGTGGCCTTCGTTTTGACAGGTTATGGCCCCCGTAACTCTAAACGAGCCAGAATTTATGGCCGTCCGAATAATCGATATCTACAGGGTGCAACATCCGCGGTGCAAGGTGCAACATCCGTCCGAAATGGCGAAACAGTGGCGTACGACTTTTAGAAATGCGTGCATGGATTTGAAACGGAACGGTACCATGGTGCACCACTCTCCAGCGATGGTAAATCGAAGGCGTGGCACGGTAATCCCGTTTTACCGTAAAAATCCGGTGTCGAAAAAACGAAGAGTAAAAAACTTACGAGCCCCGATTGAGATTCGGGTTTTCCTTTTTGGGCATTAATCTATCCGTTGATGTGTGACGACCGCCCATGACTCTCGCACCAAAACAAGGGAATAATGCGCTGAAAGGTGTGCAAGGCAGCCATGGACGATAGTCAGGGTAAAATAAAATCGCAGAATCTCTATCGTAACTCACAGCGCATGGATAAAATACAATAGAGAAATATATAGTGAAGCCTCATAACAGAAAATCATCATATAAGCATCACAGTAGTTTTATACAATCATCTCAATAAAATCCATACATCAAGACCTCACTACAAAACACTCATCAAATACAACAGCGGATACCCAGTACATATAAGAAATAATATGCATAGCCTCCTGCTCGTCTTCGTCATCATCAGCGGAGAACTCTAAGCACAACACCTGTCACCTGCTACCTAGTCTGCCCATCCCAACATGGATGAACAGCCCAAGGTAATAAGAGGAGACATAAAACCTTGAGTCAGACAAAGTCTTAGTGAGCAGTAAATTAACTATCAAACATACCAAAAGAGCATAAGGGATAAAAGGAATAGGAAACAAACCATCCCACTCCACCTCTTTCTACAGTGATAGCCCCCAGACACACACTAAAGAGAAGCAAGCATAATATAGCAGATAATTAAAATAAAGCAATAATCACTCGAGTCAAGGACGATGTTTTCCAAATACAAACCCCCAAGGCCTAAACCAAGATCAGATAAGCACCCAGAAAACACCGCTCTTGAGACCGAATGATAATACAACCAAACATCCATGACTCTGGCTATCACTGTTATCATTGCCATGATTCCACCGTTAGTTGAATGACCATCCGTCAAGGGCTAATGGTAACCCCGGTTCTAGCCATAACTCCGCACGTCGTCGCAGCCCGTGCCTAGGAATTTTCGCAACTACCCAGAGTACTAGCACGTCGTCGCAGCCCGTGCCTGGAACGTCGTCGCAGCCCGTTCCAACGTACTCTTGCTTTGAGCATGCTAGAACCTTCAACAACGATGAGATCTCAGCCTTCTAGTCATCCTCCTCGACGACTACTTCCATACTAGCTCAAGCGCCTCTCAAGCTAACCATTATCACCAACCCGGATCGCATCACCGAGTTATCAACATAACTTTGCACGTCGTCGCAGCCCGTGCTTGGAACGTCATCGTGACCCGTCCCATCTCAACATCAAACTTTGCCTCATCGTATCACAACAAAGTCTCATCTCAATCTCATGCTTTGCCTTCTCGCATCATGGCAAAGTCCATCATCATCGAATCCATCCATATGAGCTTTCGCATCCGCTACATATGCTATAGGCAGCTTCCATCATTCAAGAGCCTTTCCACTTAGCTTTTGAATCATCTCGAATCAACTTGTTCCAAATCAACCACTAGCTAACTTGAAACAATCCAAATCAATCATCAATACAAACAATCAAGCATTCAAACAAGATCTAACAAGTAATATCAACAATAATGGCAATTTCGTAAATAAACGAGCAAAAGTCCAACATGCATGATTCATAGGTTTTTAGCATGGATCTATCAAATATAAAACATGGGTTTTGTTTCTAACACTTGAAAATAAACTTGCATAAGTAAACATCTTCAAAAATGATGGATCTACATGCAGACTTTAGGAAAATGCGAGAAAACACTATCTTAAATACATAAACTAGCCACCAATCCCATATACTCCCTTGGATCCGTGTGAGAGATAACTACCACTCACCAAATCACCCAAACACTCCAAAAACAACACGCTTCAGATCTGGACAGCGGAGATCAAGGTTTGATCCGGCAATATCTCGCTCAAATCGACGAATTCTAGCTCGAACGGATGAAGATCTTCAACTTTGGCACTTGGATCTTCGATCTCGATCTTCAATCTTGGATGGATGTTAGAATTAGATTGGAATGGAGAAAAGAAGATGAAGAAATGTTGTAGACAAGTCTTCAAAATGGCAGCACTTCGTCGCTTCAAAAACCGGTGCCAAAAAGTGAGCCGAACCCCTCTATTTATAGGCTGAATTCCCCCTGAGTCGCTGCCCCCTTGAGTCGCCGCCGACCTAACATGAGTCGTCCACGACCTAGCCTTGCCGACTCAAGAACCTGCCGACTCAAAGACCTAACGACTCATCACCTTAACACCTAGCCGACTCAACTGCACACGACTCATCAACTTAGCCGACTCACGACTCATTCACCAGCCGACTTATCCTAGACACGACCCAACCAGCCTTTACCGTCTCAACATGAGTCGTTCACGACTCATTACCATGCCGACCTAACCTTTCAACGACTCAAGACCTAAACCCCTTAAGCCGCTAACCCATGAGTCGGCTATCACTTAAGTCGGCCAACCCTATAACCTGTTGACCCTATGAGTCGGCCACGACTCATCTTGCTAACCCGTCTAAGTCCCAAGTCGGTCACCAACCCTTAAACCACTGTCTCGTGAGTCGGTCACCATCCTTATCTCGGCCAAACCTATAAGCCATCCCCCCCATAAGTCGTAACTTGTGCACGACTTAATCTATAAGTCGCCGCTTCTATAAGTCGGCAACTACTATGAGTCGGCTACTCAATGACTCGTCCAACCTGTAAACCGTTGCCTACCTTAACTCGGTCCATCCCCTTAAGTCGTCTACGACTTATCTATGAGTCGGTCACGACTCATCCCTTGTACCCGGGTTAACTCCTAAACGACTCAAGCTAAAGGCAACACAAACAACACTAACGACCTGCAAATTCTACGTTTTATCGACACGTAAAATACGGGTCGTTACATTCTCTCCCCCTTAGGAATTTCGCCCCCGAAATTCCAAGCAAACAACAGCAATCAAAATTATTCCGCATGCCTATCATCCATGGCAATCAATAATCCATGCAACCAATTCTAACCTAGCATGCAGAATTCTAAGACTTAGAACAAGCTACAAATTCATGAGATGTCACGACACTTTAGGGCCATACCTCGAAGAGTTCGGGATGAGCTGCCTTCATCCTCTCTTCCTCCTCCCACGTACAGTCGTTAACATCATCACTCCATTGTACCTTGAGCAACGTAATCGTCTTCCTCCTAAGCTGTTTCGTATCGGTTTCAACAATACGAAGCGGCTTACGAGGTCTCGAAACAACAGGATCAACCTCTAAGTCTTCACAGCTATCAGCAGAAACCACCGTAGTAGGGTCATGCACATACTTCCGTAGATAAGACACATGAAAAACATTGTGCACACCCGCCATCTTTTCCGGTAACTCCAATCTATAAGCGAGCTTTCCAATTCGCTCAATAATCGGGAATGGTCCAACAAATCTCGGAGTTAACTTTCCTTTCTTCCCGAATCTAATAACATTCTTCAATGGAGAAATCTTCACAAAAACCATATCACCCACGTCGAATTCCAAATCCTTTCGACGATTATTCGCATAACTTTTCTGACGATCTTGGGCTGCCTTCATTCTTTGCCGAATGATCTCTATACAATCCGAAGTCTGTCGAATCATCTCTGGCCCAAGTATCAACTTTTCTCCAGTTTCTATCCAACATGTCGGAGAGTTACACGGTCTTCCATATAATGCCTCATATGGTGCCATACCAATACTCGACTGATAACTGTTATTATATGCAAACTCCACCAAATGAAGGTGATCTTCCCATGATCCCCCGAAGTCAAAAACACAAGCTCTGAGAAGATCTTCCAAAACTCGGTTGACTCTCTCAGTCTGACCATCGGTTTGAGGGTGATAAGCTGTACTAAAACACAACTCGGTTCCCAAAACTTCCTGGAAGCTCTTCCAAAATCTACTAGTGAACAATGGGTCTCGATCGCTCACTATACTCTTCGGAATACCATGGAATCGAACAATCCACTTCACATACAACTCAGCCAACTTCGATGCAGTCCTAGTCGATCGAACAGGAATGAACCTTGCACTCTTAGTCAAACGATCTATTATTACCCAAATCACTTCATTCCCTGCTCTTGTCCTAGGTAGACCATCGATAAAATCCATCGACACTTGCTCCCACTTCCATGTAGGAACCTCTAATGGCTGAAGTAATCCACTGGGCTTCTTCTGCTCAGCTTTCACCAACTGGCAATTCATACACTTGGAAATAAAATTTCCAATATCCTTCTTCATACCTTCCCAGTAGTAAGCCCTCTTCATATCCCGATACATCTTATTACCACCTGGATGAATCGTCAACTTCGAGTGATGACTTTCCCTCAGAACTTCATCTCTCAATCCATCTATATCGGGAACAACCAATCGTCCTTGCTTCCGAAGCCAACCCTCTCGATCGACCTCGAATCCTTTATCCTTCTCTGGTTCCAATCCAGATTCCAAATCACGAATAATCTTGACAAGCTTATCATCTCTCTTTTGGCTCTCGCCGATCCTTTCTACAAGAGTAGGCCTTATCGATAAGTTTGCCAATAACTCCGGTTCCAATTCACATCTAGGCCTGAAATCAAACTCAGCCAAATACTCGAGACTTTTCCACTCCGAAAACATGGCTCCCAAACCTGCATGTCTTCGACTTAACGCATCAGCCACTGCGTTACCTTTTCCCGGAGTATAGGCTATACCAAAATCATAAGATGCTAGGAACTCTAGCCACCGTTGCTGTCGAAGATTCAAATCCTTTTGGGAGAACAGATACTTCAACGACTTATGATCTGTAAACAGCTCAAATCGAACTCCCAATAGGTAATGTCTCCACATCTTCAAAGCAAACACAATCGCCGCTAACTCCAGATCATGAGTCGGATAATTCCTTTCATGCGGCTTCAGTTGTCGACTTGCATACGCAACAACCTTATCTCTCTGCATTAGCACTGCTCCAAGTCCAGTGCCACATGCGTCGGTGTAAACCACCATCTCATCATTCCCACTTGGAATAGTCAAAAGAGGAGCACTCGTCAGTCGCTCTTTCAGGATTACGAAAGCTTGTTCACACTTATCATCCCATCTGAACACTTGGTTCTTCTTCGTCAATCCTGTTAGTGGTGCAGCTATCTTGGAAAAGTCTTTGATAAACCGACGATAATATCCTGCTAATCCAAGAAAACTTCTCACATCAGATGCGTTCTTAGGTCTAACCCAATCCTGGATCGCTGCCACCTTAGCGGGGTCAACCGCTATTCCATTTCCAGAGATAAAATGGCCTAAGAACCTCACTTCACTCTTCCAGAAGTGGCACTTCGAAAACTTAGCCTTCAGCTGATGTTTCCGTAAAGTTTCCAAAACAATCCTCAAGTGCGTCTTGTGCTCTTCCTCAGTTCTGGAATAAATCAGAATATCATCCACGAACACAAGCACGAACTTATTCAACTGATCTCTGAATACTCTATTCATAAGATCCACAAAATATGCTGGTGCGTTAGTCAATCCAAACGGCATTACCAGCCACTCATAAAAACCGGATGGTGTCCTGAAAGCAGTCTTCGGCACACTATCCTTCGCCACTCTCAACTGGTGAAATCCCGTTGCCAAATCCATCTGAGAAAACACCTTAGCCTCGTGAAGCTGATCAAACAAGTCATCTATTCTCGGCAATGGATACTTGTTCTTCTTAGTCACCTTATTCAGCTCACGATAATCCACACACAACCTCAACGATCCATCCGTTTTGGTTGCGAACACAACGGGCGCACCCCATTCGGACACACTTCTCCGAATGAATCCTTTCCGCAAAAGGTCATCAACTTGCACCTTCAGCTCTTGCTGCTCCCTCGGTGCCATCCGCCTAAGAGGCATCACAACAGGTCTGGCTCCCTCAACTAGATCGATACGAAACTCGATCTCCCTATGCGGCGGCAACCCTTTGACTTCCTCAAAGACATTCTCAAACTCATTCACAATAGGCACCGATGACAGTCCATCCCGTGGAACAACTAGCGAATACATGAAGCTCATGAAGACGCCTTCTTCATGCTTACATCGTATCACAACCTTTCGCCCTTCCACTTTCCCGACTGTCACCTCAAGCCTCTCACAATCAATCCTAGCCGCATACTTCCTAAGCCAGTCCATACCCAAAATAATTCCGAACCCCGCAAAGTTCAGAACAAAGCAATCACAAACAAACGAGCAATCATGACTCGACACAACTAGACCACGGCATATCATACACAAACATGACGAACCCCCCACTGGATTAGTCACAACCAATGGCCTATCAACAATATCCGGTTTCAAACCTAACCGGCCTACCAAATCATCACAAACAAAAGAATGCGACGCTCCAGTATCAAACAACACTCTAACTGGAACACCACAAATAGAAAGAGTACCATGAACCACCACACTCTTCCCCTTCTCTTCAGCAGTAGGAACTCTTGAAGACGACGGCACAGCTTCCAAAGCATAAGCTTGCACAACCTGCCTATCCTTCCTCGGCTCTGGACAGTCCTTCCTGAAATGCCCTGGCTTATCACAGTTATGGCACTTCGCCGGCGCCTTTGGATTCCTACAATCCTTGGAGAGATGGCCCTTCTGCTGGCAATTATAGCAAGTCACTTCACCTTTCGGCCTCTTCTGGCCATCCTTACCCTTCTGTTGCTGCTGCTTCCTCTTCTTGTTGCCACTCTGCTGTGGTTTAGATCCTTCCCTGGTTACAGCAATAACAGAACTTTCTTTAGGAAACAAACTCTCGTGCCTCAAAGCTTTCTCCACAAGCTTCTCAAATGGATCGTCCAGATGATCCACTAACTGCTTTCCCAGATAAGCATCCAGACCAGTCACAAACTTTTCATTCTTCTGGTAGGGAGAATCAATATATGATCTGGCATACTTAGACAAAGCTTCGAACTCAGAAATATACTCCAGAACAGGCCTTCCGCCTTGTTTGAGCTCCACAAATCTCTTGAACAAAACAGACCTCTGAGCAGTAGAGATGAACTTGGCTTCAAATCTAACTTGGAACTGCTCCCAAGTAATATCCTCTTCTGGTGTATCTATGGTGATAGAATTCCACCAATCAGCAGCTCTCCCCTGAAGCTGTCTCGATACAAGCTTTCTCTTAGTTGCATCCTCAATCCCTAAGTCACCAAAGATCCTTTTGCAAGCATCAATCCATCTCTGTACCTCAATAGTCGACTCTGTCCCCAAGAAAGCTTTTCCTCCGAGAGAAGTATAATCCTTACAAAGCTTGGCAAAATCCACCGGTCTCGGAGCTTGAACTTGAACTCCCACATCCACAGAAGATCCTGAAGCTGGTACCCTTCTCATAATGGAAGTCATCATAGCTTCAAACATAGCTCCATAATCAACAGCTTCCCTAGCAGCTCGACTATCCCTCGCAGCATGTCTCTCACTTCGACTCATTCTTAATATCTGTAAAAAGAATGATTAGAACGCCTTAAGAAACAACTGCATAAGGAGTTCAAATCCATCTAAACTACTATATTATATATAGTAATCATCCATCAAAATACAATTACGTCTCTCATACGTAGTTACGTCAGCGAGCGTTGGCTAAAATCGATTAACCAAAGCTTTGATACCAAATGTGACGACCGCCCATGACTCTCGCACCAAAACAAGGGAATAATGCGCTGAAAGGTGTGCAAGGCAGCCATGGACGATAGTCAGGGTAAAATAAAATCGCAGAATCTCTATCGTAACTCACAGCGCATGGATAAAATACAATAGAGAAATATATAGTGAAGCCTCATAACAGAAAATCATCATATAAGCATCACAGTAGTTTTATACAATCATCTCAATAAAATCCATACATCAAGACCTCACTACAAAACACTCATCAAATACAACAGCGGATACCCAGTACATATAAGAAATAATATGCATAGCCTCCTGCTCGTCTTCGTCATCATCAGCGGAGAACTCTAAGCACAACACCTGTCACCTGCTACCTAGTCTGCCCATCCCAACATGGATGAACAGCCCAAGGTAATAAGAGGAGACATAAAACCTTGAGTCAGACAAAGTCTTAGTGAGCAGTAAATTAACTATCAAACATACCAAAAGAGCATAAGGGATAAAAGGAATAGGAAACAAACCATCCCACTCCACCTCTTTCTACAGTGATAGCCCCCAGACACACACTAAAGAGAAGCAAGCATAATATAGCAGATAATTAAAATAAAGCAATAATCACTCGAGTCAAGGACGATGTTTTCCAAATACAAACCCCCAAGGCCTAAACCAAGATCAGATAAGCACCCAGAAAACACCGCTCTTGAGACCGAATGATAATACAACCAAACATCCATGACTCTGGCTATCACTGTTATCATTGCCATGATTCCACCGTTAGTTGAATGACCATCCGTCAAGGGCTAATGGTAACCCCGGTTCTAGCCATAACTCCGCACGTCGTCGCAGCCCGTGCCTAGGAATTTTCGCAACTACCCAGAGTACTAGCACGTCGTCGCAGCCCGTGCCTGGAACGTCGTCGCAGCCCGTTCCAACGTACTCTTGCTTTGAGCATGCTAGAACCTTCAACAACGATGAGATCTCAGCCTTCTAGTCATCCTCCTCGACGACTACTTCCATACTAGCTCAAGCGCCTCTCAAGCTAACCATTATCACCAACCCGGATCGCATCACCGAGTTATCAACATAACTTTGCACGTCGTCGCAGCCCGTGCTTGGAACGTCATCGTGACCCGTCCCATCTCAACATCAAACTTTGCCTCATCGTATCACAACAAAGTCTCATCTCAATCTCATGCTTTGCCTTCTCGCATCATGGCAAAGTCCATCATCATCGAATCCATCCATATGAGCTTTCGCATCCGCTACATATGCTATAGGCAGCTTCCATCATTCAAGAGCCTTTCCACTTAGCTTTTGAATCATCTCGAATCAACTTGTTCCAAATCAACCACTAGCTAACTTGAAACAATCCAAATCAATCATCAATACAAACAATCAAGCATTCAAACAAGATCTAACAAGTAATATCAACAATAATGGCAATTTCGTAAATAAACGAGCAAAAGTCCAACATGCATGATTCATAGGTTTTTAGCATGGATCTATCAAATATAAAACATGGGTTTTGTTTCTAACACTTGAAAATAAACTTGCATAAGTAAACATCTTCAAAAATGATGGATCTACATGCAGACTTTAGGAAAATGCGAGAAAACACTATCTTAAATACATAAACTAGCCACCAATCCCATATACTCCCTTGGATCCGTGTGAGAGATAACTACCACTCACCAAATCACCCAAACACTCCAAAAACAACACGCTTCAGATCTGGACAGCGGAGATCAAGGTTTGATCCGGCAATATCTCGCTCAAATCGACGAATTCTAGCTCGAACGGATGAAGATCTTCAACTTTGGCACTTGGATCTTCGATCTCGATCTTCAATCTTGGATGGATGTTAGAATTAGATTGGAATGGAGAAAAGAAGATGAAGAAATGTTGTAGACAAGTCTTCAAAATGGCAGCACTTCGTCGCTTCAAAAACCGGTGCCAAAAAGTGAGCCGAACCCCTCTATTTATAGGCTGAATTCCCCCTGAGTCGCTGCCCCCTTGAGTCGCCGCCGACCTAACATGAGTCGTCCACGACCTAGCCTTGCCGACTCAAGAACCTGCCGACTCAAAGACCTAACGACTCATCACCTTAACACCTAGCCGACTCAACTGCACACGACTCATCAACTTAGCCGACTCACGACTCATTCACCAGCCGACTTATCCTAGACACGACCCAACCAGCCTTTACCGTCTCAACATGAGTCGTTCACGACTCATTACCATGCCGACCTAACCTTTCAACGACTCAAGACCTAAACCCCTTAAGCCGCTAACCCATGAGTCGGCTATCACTTAAGTCGGCCAACCCTATAACCTGTTGACCCTATGAGTCGGCCACGACTCATCTTGCTAACCCGTCTAAGTCCCAAGTCGGTCACCAACCCTTAAACCACTGTCTCGTGAGTCGGTCACCATCCTTATCTCGGCCAAACCTATAAGCCATCCCCCCCATAAGTCGTAACTTGTGCACGACTTAATCTATAAGTCGCCGCTTCTATAAGTCGGCAACTACTATGAGTCGGCTACTCAATGACTCGTCCAACCTGTAAACCGTTGCCTACCTTAACTCGGTCCATCCCCTTAAGTCGTCTACGACTTATCTATGAGTCGGTCACGACTCATCCCTTGTACCCGGGTTAACTCCTAAACGACTCAAGCTAAAGGCAACACAAACAACACTAACGACCTGCAAATTCTACGTTTTATCGACACGTAAAATACGGGTCGTTACATGATGGCTGAAAGCGGTCAAACCCGTAGAAATCACAGTGGCCTTCGTTTTGACAGGTTATGGCTCCCGTAACTCTAAACGAGCCAGAAGTTATGCCCGTCCGAATAATCGATATCTACAAGGTGCAACATCCGCGATGCAAGGTGCAACATCCGTTCGAAATGGCGAAACAGTGCCGTACGACTTTTAGAAATGCGTGCATGGATTTGAAACGGAACAGTACCATGGTGCACCACTTTCCAGCTTTGGCAAATTGAAGGCGAGGCACGGTAATCCCGTTTTACCGTAAAAATCCGGTGTCGAAAAAACGAAGGGTAAAAACTTACGAGACGCGATTGAGATTCAGGTTGTCCTTTTTGGGCATTAATCTATCCGTTGACGGCTGAAAGCTGTCAAATCCGTAGAACTCATCGTGGCCTTCGTTTTGATAGGTTATGGCTCCCGTAACTCTAAACGAGCCAGAAGTTATGGCTGTCCGAATAATCGATATCTACAGGGTGCAACATCCGCGGTGCAAGGTGCAACATCCGTCCGAAATGGCGAAACAGTGCCGTATGACTATTAGAAATGCATGCATGGATTTGAATCGGAACAGTACAATGGTGCACCACTCTCCAGCGATGGTAAATCAAAAACGAGCCACGGTAATCCCGTTTTACCGTAAAAATACGGTGTCGAAAAAATGAAGGGTAAAAAAACTTACGACACCCGATTGAGATTTGGTTTGTGTTTTTTGGGCATTAATCTATCCGTTGCCGGATGAAAGCTGTCAAACCCGTAGAACTTATCGTGGCCTTCGTTTTGACAGGTTATGGCAACCGTAACTCTAAACGAGCCAGAAGTTATGGCCGTCCGAATAATCGATATCTACAGGGTGCAACATCCGCGGTGCAAGGTGCAACATCCGTCCGAAATGGCGAAACAGTGGCGTACGACTTTAAGAAATGCGTGCATGGATTTGAAACGGAACGGTACCATGGTGCACCACTCTCCAGCGATGGTAAATCGAAGGCGTGGCACGGAAATCCCGTTTTACCGTAAAAATCCGGTGTCGAAAAAACGAAGGGTAAAAAACTTACGAGCCCCGATTGAGATTCGGGTTGTCCTTTTTGGGCATTAATCTATCCGTTGACGGCTGAAAGCGGTCAAAGCCGTAGAAATCACAGTGGCCTTCGTTTTGACTGGTTATGGCTCCCGTAACTCTAAACGAGCCAGAAGTTATGGCCGTCCGAATAATCGATATCTACAGGGTGCAACATCCGCGGTGCAAGGTGCAACATCCGTCCGAAATGGCGAAACAGTGCCGTACAACTTTTAGAAATGCGTGCATGGATTTGAAACGGAACAGTAACATGGTGCACCACTTTTCAGCGATAGTAAGTCGAAGGCGAGGCACGGTAATCCCATTTTACCGTAAAAATCCGATGTCGAAAAAACGAAGGGTAAAAACTTACGAGACCCGATTGAGATTCGGGTTGTCCTTTTGGGCATTAATATATCCGTTGACGGCTAAAAGCTGTCAAAGTCGTAGAACTCATCGTGGCCTTCGTTTTGATAGGTTATGGCTCCCTTAACTCTAAACGAGCCAGAAGTTATGCCCGTCCGAATAATCGATATCTACAGGGTGCAACATCCGCGATGCAAGGTGCAACATCCGTCCGAAATGGCGAAACAGTGCCGTACGACTTTTCGAAATGCGTGCATGGATTTGAATCGAAACAGTACAATGGTGCACCACTCTCCAGCGATGGTAAATCGAAAACGAGCCACGGTAATCCCGTTTTACCGTAAAAATACGGTGTCGAAAAAATGAAGGGTAAAAAACTTACGACACCCGATTGAGATTTGGTTTGTCCTTTTAGGGCATTAATCTATCCGTTGCCGGCTGAAAGCTGTCAAACCCGTAGAACTCATCGTGGCCTTCGTTTTGACAGGTTATGGCCCCCGCAATTCTAAACGAGCCAGAAGTTATGGCCGTTCGAATAATCGATATCTACAGGGTGCAACATCCGCGGTGCAAGGTGCAACATCCGTCCGAAATGGCGAAACAGTGGCGCACGACTTTTAGAAATGCGTGCATGGATTTGAAACGGAACGGTACCATGGTGCACCACTCTCCAGCGATGGTAAATCGAAGGCGTGGCACGGTAATCCCGTTTTGCCGTAAAAATCCGGTGTCGAAAAAACGAAGGGTAAAAAACTTACAAGCCCCGATTGAGATTCGGGTTGTCCTTTTTGGGCATTAATCTATCCGTTGACGGCTGAAAGCTGTCAAAGGCGTAGAACTCATCGTGGCCTTCGTTTTGATAGGTTATGGCTCCCGTAACTCTAAACGAGCCAGAAGTTATGGCCGTCCGAATAATCGATATCTACAGGGTGCAACATCCGCGGTGCAAGGTGCAACATCCGTCCGAAATGGCGAAACAGTGGCGTACGACTTTTAGAAATGCGTGCATGGATTTGAAACAGAACAGTACCATGGTGCACCACTCTCCAGCGATGGCAAATTGAAGGCGAGGCACGGTAATCCCGTTTTACCGTAAAAATCCGGTGTCGAAAAAACGAAGGGTCAAAAACTTACGAGACGCGATTGAGATTCAGGTTGTCCTTTTTGGGCATTAATCTATCCATTGACGGCTTAAAGCTATCAAAGCCGTAGAAATCATCGTGGCCTTCGTTTTGACAGGTTATGGCTCCCGTAACTCTAAACGAGCCAGAAGTTATGCCCGTCCGAATAATCGATATCTACAGGGTGCAACATCCGCGATGCAAGGTGCAACATCCGTCTGAAATGGCGAAACAGTGCCGTATTAGAAAAGCGTGCATGGATTTGAAACGGAATAATACCATGGTGCACCACTCTCCAGCGATGATAAATCGAAGGCGAGGCACGGTAATCCCGTTTTACCGTAAAAATCCGGTGTCGAAAAAACGAAGGGTAAAAAACTTACGAGACTCGATTGAGATTCGGGTTGTCCGTTTTGGGCATTAATCTATCCGTTGACGGCTGAAAGCTGTCATAGCCGTAGAACTCATCGTGGCCTTCGTTTTCACAGGTTATGGCTCCCGTAACTCTAAACGAGCCAGAAGTTATGGCCGTCCGAATAATCGATATCTACAGGGTGCAACATCCGCGATGCAAGGTGCAACATCCGTCTGAAATGGCGAAACTGTGTCGTACGACTTTTAGAAAAGCGTGCATGGATTTGAAACGGAACAGTACCATGGTGCACCACTCTCCAGCGATGGTAAATCGAAGACGAGCCACGGTAATCCCGTTTTACCGTAAAAATACGGTGTCGAAAAAATGGAGGGTAAAAAACTTACGACACCCGATTGAGATTCGGTTTGTCTTTTTTGGACATTAATCTATCCGTTGACGGCTGAAAGCTGTCAAAGCCGTAGAACTCATCGTGGCCTTCGTTTTGACAGGTTATGGCTCCCGCAACTCTAAACGAGCCAGAAGTTATGGTCGTCCGAATAATCGATATCTACAGGGTGCAACATCCGCGGTGCAAGGTGCAACATCCGTCCGAAATGGCGAAACAGTGGCGTACGACTTTTAGAAATGCGTGCATGGATTTGAAACGGAACTGTACCATGGTGCACCACTCTCCAGCGATGGTAAATCGAAGGCGTGGCACGGTAATCCCGTTTTACCGTAAAAATCCGGTGTCGAAAAAACGAAGGGTAAAAAACTTACGAGACCCGATTGAGATTAGGGTTGTCCTTTTTGGGTATTAATCTATCCGTTGACGGCTAAAAGCTGTCAAAGCCGTAGAACACAACGTGGCCTTCGTTTTGATAGGTTATGGCTCCCGTAACTCCAAACGAGCCAGAAGTTATGGCCGTCCGAATAATCGATATCTACAGGGTGCAACATCCGCGGTGAAAGGTGCAACATCCGTCCGAAATGGCGAAACAGTGTCGTATGACTTTTAGAAATGCGTGCATGGATTTGAAACGGAACTGTACCATAGTGCATCACTCTCCAGCGATGGTAAATCGAAGGCGTGGCACGGTAATCCCGTTTTACCGTAAAAATCCGGTGTCGAAAAAACGAAGGGTAAAAAACTTACGAGACCTGATTGAGATTCGAGTTGTCCTTTTTGGGCATTAATCTATCCGTTGACGGCTGAAAGTTGTCAAAGCTGTAGAACACAACGTGGCCTTCGTTTTGACAGGTTATGGCTCCCGTAACTCTAAACGAGCCAGAAGTTATGGCCGTACGAATAATCGATATCTACAGGGGGCAACATCCGCGGCGAAAGGTGCAACATCCGTCCGAAATGGCGAAACAGTGTCGTACGACTTTAAGAAATGCGTGCATGGATTTGAAACAGAACAGTACCATGGTGCGCCACTTTCCAGCGATGGTAAATCGAATACGAGGCACGGTAATCCCGTTTTACCGTAAAAATCCGGTGTCGAAAAAACGAAGGGTAAAAAACTTACGGGATCCGATTGAGATTCGGACTGTCCTTTTTGGGCATTAATCTATCCGTTGACGGCTGAAAGCTGTCAAAGCCGTAGAACTCATCGTGTCCTTCGTTTTGACAGGTTATGGCTCCCGTAACTCTAAACGAGCCAGAAGTTATGGCCGTCCGAATAATCGATATCTACAGGGTGCAACATCCACGGTGCAAGGTGCAACATCCGTCCGAAATGGCGAAAAAGTGTTGTACGACTTTTAGAAATGCGTGCATGGATTTGAAACGGAACAGTACCATGGTGCACCACTCTACCGCGATGGGAAGTCGAAGACGGACCACGGTAATCCCGTTTTACCGTAAAAATCCACGTGTCGAAAAAATGAAGGGTAAAAAACTTACGAGACCCGATTGAGATTCGGGTTGTTCTTTTTGGGCATTAATCTATCCGTTGACGGCTGAAAGCTATCAAAGCCGTAGAACTCGTCGAGGCCTTCGTTTTGACAGGTTATGGCTCCCGTAACTCTAAACGAGCCAGAAGTTATGGTCGTCCGAATAATCGATATCTACAGGGTGCAACATTCACGGTGCAAGGTGCAACATCCGTCCGAAATGGCGAAACAGTGTCGTACGACTTCTAGAAAAGCATGCATGGATTTGAAACGGAATAGTTCCATGGTGCACCACTCTCCAGCGATGGTAAATCGAAGGCGAGGCACGGTAATCCCGTTTTACCGTAAAAATCCGGTGTCGAAAAAACGAAGGGTAAAAAACTTACGAGACCCGATTGAGATTCGGATTGTCCGTTTTGGGCATTAATCTATCCGTTTACGGCTGAAAGCTGTCATAGCCGTAGAACTCATCGTGGCCTTCGTTTTCACAAGTTATGGCTCCCGTAACTCTAAACGAGCCAGAAGTTATGGCCGTCCGAATAATCGATATCTACAGGGTGCAACATCCGCGGTGCAAGGTGCAACATTCGTCCGAAATGGCGAAAAAGTGCCGTACGACTTTTAGAAAAGCGTGCATTGATTTGAAACGAAACAGTACCATGGTGCACCACTCTCCAGCGATGGTAAATCGAAGGCGAGGCACGGTAATCCCGTTTTACCGTTAAAATCCGGTGTCGAAAAAACGAAGGGTAAAAAACTTACGAGAACCGATTGAGATTCGGGTTGTCCCTTTTGGGCATTAATCTATCCATTGACGGCTGAAAGCTGTGAACTCATCGTGGCCTTCGTTTTCACAAGTTATGACTCCCGTAACTCTAAACGAGCCAGAAGTTATGGCTGTCCGAATAATCGATATCTACAGGGTGCAACATCCGCTGTGCAAGGTGCAACATCCGTCCGAAATGGCGAAACAGTGTCGTACGACTTTTAGAAATGCGTGCATGGATTTGAAACGGAACAGTACCATGGTGCACCTCTCTCCAGCGATGGGAAGTCGAAGACGAGGCACGGTAATCCCGCTTTACCGTAAAAATTCGGTGTCGAAAAAACGAAGGGTAAAAAACTTACGAGACCCAATTGAGATTCGGGTTGTCCTTTTTGCGCATTAATCTATCCATTGACGGCTAAAAGCTGTAGAACTCATCGTGGCCTTCGTTTTGACAAGTTATGGCTCCCGCAACTCTAAACGAGCCAGAAGTTATGGTCGTCCGAATAATCGATATCTACAGGGTGCAACATCCGCGGTGCAAGGTGCAACATCCGTCCGAAATGGCGAAACAGTGGCGTACGACTTTTAGAAATGCGTGCATGGATTTGAAACGGAACTGTACCATAGTGCATCACTCTCCAGCGATGGTAAATCGAAGGCGTGGCACGGTAATCCCGTTTTACCGTAAAAATCCGGTGTCGAAAAAACGAAGGGTAAAAAACTTACGAGACCTGATTGAGATTCGAGTTGTCCTTTTTGGGCATTAATCTATCCGTTGACGGCTGAAAGTTGTCAAAGCTGTAGAACACAACGTGGCCTTCGTTTTGACAGGTTATGGCTCCCGTAACTCTAAACGAGCCAGAAGTTATGGCCGCACGAATAATCGATATCTACAGGGGGCAACATCCGCGGCGAAAGGTGCAACATCCGTCCGAAATGGCGAAACAGTGTCGTACGACTTTAAGAAATGCGTGCATGGATTTGAAACAGAACAGTACCATGGTGCGCCACTTTCCAGCGATGGTAAATCGAATACGAGGCACGGTAATCCCGTTTTACCGTAAAAATCCGGTGTCGAAAAAACGAAGGGTAAGAAACTTACGGGATCCGATTGAGATTCGGACTGTCCTTTTTGGGCATTAATCTATCCGTTGACGGCTGAAAGCTGTCAAAGCCGTAGAACTCATCGTGTCCTTCGTTTTGACAGGTTATGGCTCCCGTAACTCTAAACGAGCCAGAAGTTATGGCCGTCCGAATAATCGATATCTACAGGGTGCAACATCCACGGTGCAAGGTGCAACATCCGTCCGAAATGGCGAAAAAGTGTTGTACGACTTTTAGAAATGCGTGCATGGATTTGAAACGGAACAGTACCATGGTGCACCACTCTACAGCGATGGGAAGTCGAAGACGGACCACGGTAATCCCGTTTTACCGTAAAAATCCACGTGGCGAAAAAACGAAGGGTAAAAACTTACGAGACCCGATTGAGATTCGGGTTGTCCTTTTTGGGCATTAATCTATCCATTGATGGCTGAAAGCTGTCAAAGCCGTAGAACTCATCGAGGCCTTCGTTTTGACAGGTTATGGCTCCCGTAACTCCAAACGAGCCAGAAGTTATGGTCGTCCGAATAATCGATATCTACAGGGTGCAACATTCACGGTGCAAGGTGCAACATCCGTCCGAAATGGCAAAATAGTGCCGTACGACTTCTAGAAATGCATGCATGGATTTGAAATGGAAAAGTACCATGGTGCACCACTCTCCAGCGATGGTAAATCGAAGGCGAGGCACGGTAATCCCGTTTTACCATAAAAATCCGGTGTCGAAAAAACGAAGGGTAAAAAACTTACGAGACCCGATTGAGATTCGGGTTGTCCGTTTTGGGCATTAATCTATCCGTTGACGGCTGAAAGCAGTCATAGCCGTAGAACTCATCGTGGCCTTCGTTTTCACAAGTTATGGCTCCCGTAACTCTAAACGAGCCAGAAGTTATGGCCGTCCGAATAATCGATATCTCCAGGGTGCAACATCCGCGGTGCAAGGTGCAACATTCGTCCGAAATGGCGAAACAGTGCCGTACGACTTTTAGAAAAGCGTACATGGATTTGAAACGGAACAGTACCATGGTGCACCACTCACCAGCGATGGTAAATCGAAGGCGAGGCACGGCAATCCCGTTTTACCGTTCAAATCCGGTGTCGAAAAAACGAAGGGTAAAAAACTTACGAGACCCGATTGAGATTCGTGTTGTCCGTTTTGGGCATTAATCTATCCGTTGACGGCTGAAAGCTGTCATAGCCGTAGAACTCATCGTGGCCTTCGTTTTCACAAGTTATGGCTCCCGTAACTCTAAACGAGCCAGAAGTTATGGTCGTCCGAACAATCGATATCTACAGAGTGCAACATCCGCTGTGCAAGGTGCAACATCCGTCCGAAATGGCGAAACAGTGCCGTATGACTTTTAGAAATGCGTGCATGGATTTGAAACGGAACAGTACCATGGTGCACCACGCTCCAGCGATGGTAAATCGAAGACAAGGCACGGTAATCCCGCTTTACCGTAAAAATTCGGTGTCGAAAAAACGAAGGGTAAAAAACTTACGAGACCCAATTGAGATTCGGGTTGTCCTTTTTGGGGATTAATCTATCCATTGACGGCTAAAAGCTGTAGAACTCACCGTGGCCTTCATTTTGACAGGTTATGGCTCCCGTAACTGTAAACGAGCCAGAAGTTATGGTCGTCCGAATAATCGATATCAACAGGGTGCAACATCCGCAGTGCAAGGTGGAACATCCGTCCGAAATGGCGAAACTATGCCGTACGACTTTTAGAAAAGCGTGCATGGAGGAATAGTACCATGGTGCACCACTCTCCAGCGATGGTAAATCGAAGGCGAGGCACGGTAATCTCGTTTTACCGTAAAAATCCGGTGTCGAAAAAACGAAGGGTAAAAAACTTACGAGACCTGATTGAGATTCGGGTTGTCCTTTTTGGGCATTAATCTATCCGTTGACGGCTGAAAGCGGTCAAAGCCGTAGAACTCATCGTGGCCTTCGTTTTGACAGGTTATGTCACCTGTAACTCTAAACGAGCCAGAAGTTATGGCCGTCCGAATAATCGATATCTATAGGGTGCAACATCCGCGGTGCAAGGTGCAACATCTGTCCGAAATGGCGAAACAGTGTCGTACGACTTTTAGAAATGCGTGCATGGATTTGAAACGGAACAGTACCATGGTGCACCACTCTCCAGCGATGGTAAATCGAAGATGACGCACGGTAATCCCGTTTTACTAAAAAATCCGGTGTCGAAAAAACGAAGGGTAAAAATTTACGAGACCCGATTGAGATTCAGGTTGTCCTTTTTGGGCATTAATCTGTCCGTTGACGGCTGAAAGCTGTCAAAGCCATAGAACTCATCGTGGCCTTCATTTTGACAGGTTATGGCTCCCGTAACTCTGAACGAGCCAGAAGTTATTGCCGTCCGAATAATCGACATCTACAGGGTGCAACATCCGCGGTGCAAGGTGCAACATCCGTCCGAAATGGCGAAACAGTGGCGTAGGTGTTTTAGAAATGCGTGCATGGATTTGAAACGGAACAGTACCATGGTGCACCACTCTCCAGCTCTGGTAAATAAAAGGCGTGGCACGGTAATCCAGTTTTACCGTAAAAATCCGGTGTCGAAAAAACGAAGGGTAAAAAACTTACGAGACCCGATTGAGATTCGTGTTGTCCGTTTTGGGCATTAATCTATCCGTTGACGGCTGAAAGCTGTCATAGCCGTAGAACTCATCGTGGCCTTCGTTTTCACAAGTTATGCCTCCCGTAACTCTAAACGAGCCAGAAGTTATGGCCGTCCGAATAATCGATATCTACAGGGTGCAACATCCGCGGTGCAAGGTGCAACATCCGTCCGAAATGGCGAAACGGTGTCGTACAACTTTTAGAAATGTGTGCATGGATTTGAAACGGAACAGTACCACGGTGCAACACTCTCCAGCGATGGTAAATAGATGATGAGGCACGGTAATCCCGTTTTACCGTAAAAATCCGGTGTCGAAAAAACGAAGGGTAAAAAACTTAGGAGTCCCGATTGAGATTCGAGTTGTCCTTTTTGGGCATTAATCTTTTCGTTGATGGGTGAAAGCTGTCATAGCCGTAGAACTCAATGTGGCCTTCATTTTGACAGGTTATGGCTCTCGTAACTCTAAACGAGCCAGAAGTTATGGCCGTCCGAATAATCGATATCTACAGGGTGCAACATCCGCGGTGCAAGGTGCAACATCCGTCCGAAATGGCGAAACTGTGCCGTACGACTTTTAGAAAAGCGTGCATGGATTTGAAACGGAACATTACCTTGGTGCACCACTCTCCAGCGATGGTAAATCGAAGGCGAGGCATGGTAATCCCGTTTTACCGTAAAAATCCGGTGTCGAAAAAACGAAGGGTAAAAAACTTACGAGACCCGATTAAGATTCGGGTTGTCCGTTTTGGGCATTAATCCATCCGTTGACTGCTGTAAGCTGTCATCGCCGTAGAAATCATCGTGGCCTTCGTTTTCAAAAGTTATGGCTCCTGTAACTCCAAACGAGTCAGAAGTTATGGCCGTCCGAATAATCGATATCTACAGGGTGCAACATCCGCGGTGCAAGGTGCAACATTCGTCCGAAATGGCGAAACAGTGCCGTACGACTTTTAGAAATGCGTGCACGGATTTGAAACGGAACAGTACCATGGTGCACCACTCTCTAGCGATGGTACATCGAAGACGAGCCACGGTAATCCCGTTTTACCGTAAAAATCCGGTGCCAAAAAAATGAAGGGTAAAAAACTTACGAACCCCGATTGAGATTCGGGTTGTCCTTTTCGGGCATTAATCTATCCATTGACAGCTAAAAGCTGTCAAAGCTGTAGAACTCACCGTGGCCTTCGTTTTGACAGGTTACGGCTCCCGTAACTCTAAACGAGCCAGAAGATATGGCTGTCCGAATAATCGATATATATACAGGGTGCAACATCCGCGGTGCAAGGTGGAACACCAGTCCGAAATGGCGTAACAGTGTCGTACGACTTTTAGAAAAGTGTGCATGGATTTGAAACGGAACAGTACCATGGTGCACCACTCTCCAGCGATGGTAAATCGAAGGCGAGGCACGGTAATCCCGTTTTATCGTAAAAATCCGGTGTCGAAAAAACGAAGGGTAAAAAACTTACGAGACCCGATTGAGATTCGTGTTGTCCGTTTTGGGCATTAATCTATCCGTTGACGGTTGAAAGCTGTCATAGCCGTAGAACTCATCGTGGCCTTCGTTTTCACAAGTTATGGCTCCCGTAACTCTAAACGGGCCAGAAGATATGGCCGTCCGAATAATCGATATCTACAGGTTGCAACATCCGCGGTGCAAGGTGCAACATCCGTCCGAAATGGCGAAACAGTTTCGTACGACTTTTAGAAATGCGTGCACGGATTTGAAACGGAACAGTACCATGGTGCAACACTCTCCAGCGATGGTAAATCGATGATGAGGCACGGTAATCCCATTTTACCGTAAAAATCCGGTGTCGAAAAAACGAAGGGTAAAAAACTTACGAGTCCCGATTGAGATTCGGGTTGTCCTTTTTGGGCATTAATCTATCCGTTGTCGGGTGAAAGCTGTCAAAGCCGTAGAACTCAATGTGGCCTTCGTTTTGACAGGTTATGGCTCCCGTAACTCTAAACGAGCCAGAAGTTATGGCCGTCCGAATAATCGATATCTACAGGGTGCAACATCCGCGGTGCAGGGTGCAACATCTGTCCGAAATGGCGAAACTGTGCCGTACGACTTTTAGAAATGCGTGCAGGGATTTGAAACGGAACATTACCATGGTGCACCACACTCCAGCGATGGTAAATCGAAGGCGAGGCACGGTAATCCCGTTTTACCGTAAAAATCCGGTGTCGAAAAAACGATGGGTAAAAAACTTACGAGACCCGATTAAGATTCGGGTTGTCCGTTTTGGGCATTAATCTATCCGTTGACGGCTGAAAGCTGTCATCGCCGTAGAACTCATCGTGGCCTTCGTTTTCAAAAGTTATGGCTCCCGTAACTCTAAACGAGCCAGAAGTTATGGTCGTCCGAATAATCGATGTCTACAGGGTGCAACATCCGCGGTGCAAGGTGCAACATCCGTCCGAAATGGCGAAACAGTGCCGTACGTCTTTTAGAAATGCGTGCATGGATTTGAAACGGAACAGTACCATGGTGCACCACTCTCCAGCGATGGAAAGTCGAAGACGGGCCACGGTAATCCCGTTTTACCGTAAAAATCCACGTGTCGAAAAAACGAAGGGTAAAAAACTTACGAGACCCGATTGAGATTCGGGTTGTCCTTTTTGGGCACTAATCCATCCGTTGACTGCTGAAAGCTGTCAAAGACGTAGAAATCATCGAGGCCTTCGTTTTGACAGGTTATGGCTCCCGTAACTCTAAACGAGCCAGAAGTTATGGCCGTCCGAATAATCGATATCTACAGGGTGAAACATCCACGGTGCAAGGTGCAACATCCATTCGAAATGGCGAAACAGTGCCGTACGACTTTTAGAAATGCGTGCATGGATTTGAAACGGAACAGTACCATGGTGCACCACTCTCAAGCGATGGGAAGTCGAAGACGGGCCACGGTAATCCCGTTTTACCGTAAAAATCCACGTGTCGAAAAAACGAAGGGCAAAAAACTTACGAGACCCGATTGAGATTCGGGTTGTCCTTTTTGGCCATTAATCTATCCGTTGACGGCTGAAAGCTATCAAAGCCGTAGAACTCATCGAGGCCTTCGTTTTGACAGGTTATGGCTCCCGTAACTCTAAACGAGCCAGAAGTTATGGCCGTCCGAATAATCGATATCTACAGAGTGCAACATCCACGGTGCAAGGTGCAACATCCGTCCGAAATGGCGAAACAGTGCCGTACGACTTTTAGAAATGCGTGCATGGATTTGAAAAGGAACAGTACCATGGTGCACCACTTTCCAGCGATGGTAAATCGAAGGCCAGCCACGGTAATCCTCTTTTACCGTAAAAATCCACGTGTCGAAAAAACGAAGGGTAAAAAACTTACGAGACCCGATTGAGATTCGGGTTGTCCTTTTTGGGCATTAATCTATCCATTGACGGCTGAATGCTGTCAAAGCCGTAGAACTCATCGAGGCCTTCGTTTTGACAGGTTATGGCTCCCGTAACTCTAAACGAGCCAGAAGTTATGGTCGTCTGAATAATCGATATCTACATGGTGCAACATCCACGGTGCACGGTGCAACATCCGTCCGAAATGGCGAAACAGTGCCGTACGACTTTTAGAAATGCGTGCATGGATTTGAAACGGAGCAGTACCATGGTGCACCACTCTCCAGCGATGGGAATTCGAAGACGGGCCACGGTAATCCTGTTTTACCGTAAAAATCCACGTTCCGAAAAAACGAATGGTAAAAAACTTACAAGACCCGATCGAGATTCGGGTTGTCCTTTTTTTGCATTAATCTATCCGTTGACGGCTAAAAGCTGTCAATGCTGTAGAACTCATCGAGGCCTTCGTTTTGACAGGTTATGACTCCCGTAACTCTAAGCGAGCCAAAATTTATGGCCGTCCGAATAATCGAAATCTACCGGGTGCAACATCCACGGTGCAAGTTGCAACATCCGTCCGAAATGGCGAAACAGTGTCGTACGACTTTTAGAAATGCGTGTATGGATTTGAAATGGAACAGTACCATGGTGCACCACTCTCCAGCGATGGAAAGTCGAAGACGGGCCACGGTAATCCTGTTTTACCGTAAAAATCCACGTGTCGAAAAAACGAAGGGTAAAAAACTTACGAGACCCGATTGAGATTCGGGTTGTCCTATTTGGGCATTAATCTATCCGTTGACGGATGAAAGCTGTGAAAGCCGTAGAACTCATCGAGGCCTTCTTTTTGACAGGTTATGGCTCCCGCAACTCTAAACGAGCTAGAAGTTATGGTCGTTTGAATAATCGATATCTACAGGGTGCAACATCCACGGTGCATGGTGCAACATCCGTCCGAAATGGTGAAACAGTGCGGTACGACTTTTAGAAATGCGTGCATGGATTCGAAACGGAACAGTACCATGGTGCACCACTCTCCAGCGATGGGAAGTCGAAGTTAGGCCACGGTAATCCTGTTTTACCATAAAAATCCACACGTCGAAAAAACGAAGGGTAAAAAACTTACGAGACGCGATTGAGATTCGGGTTGTCCTTTTTGGGCATTAATCTATCCGTTGACGGCTGAAAGCTTTCAAAGCCGTAGAACTCATCGAGGCCTTCGTTTTTACAAGTTATGGCTCCCGTAACTCTAAACGAGCCAAAAGTTATGGCCGTTTGAATAATCGATATCAACAGGGTGCAACATCCACCGTGCAAGGTGCAACATCCGTTCGAAATGGTGAAACAGTGCCGTACGACTTTTAGAAATGCGTGCATGGATTTGAAACAGAACAGTACCATGGTGCACCACTCTCAAGCGATGGGAAGACGAAGACGGGCCACGGTAATCCCGTTTTACCGTAAAAATCCACGTGTCGAAAAAACGAAGGGTAAAAAACTTACGAGACCCGATTGAGATTCGGGTTGTCCTTTTTGGGCATTAATCTATCCGTTGATGGCTGAAAGCTATCAAAGCCGTAGAACTCATCGAGGCCTTCCTTTTGACAGGTTATGGCTCCCGTAACTCTAAACGAACCAGAAGTTATGGCCGTCCGAGTAATCGATATCTACAGGGTGCAACATCCACGGTGCAAGGTGCAACATCCGTCCGAAATGGCGAAACAATGCCGTACGACTTTTAGAAATGCATGCATGGATTTGAAACGGAACAGTACCATGGTGCACCACTCTCCAGCGATGGTAAATCGCGGACCAGCCACCGTTATCCCGTTTTACCGTAAAAATCCACGTGTCGAAAAAACGAAGGTTAAAAAAGTTACGAGACCCGATTGAGATTCGGGTTGTCCTTTTTGGGCATTAATCTATCCGTTGACGGCTGAAAGCAATCAAAGCCATAGAACTCATCGAGGCCTTCGTTTTGACATGTTATGGCTCCCGTAACTCTAAACGAGCCAGAAGTTATGGCCGTCCGAATAATCGATATCTACAGGGTGCAACATCCACGGTGCAAGGTGCAAGGTGCAACATCCGTCCGAAATGGCGAAACAGTGTCGTACGACTTTTAGAAATGCGTGCATGGGTTTGAAACGGAACAGTACCATGGTGCACCACTCTCCAGCGATGGTAAATCGAAGACCAGCCACCGTAATCCCGTTTTGCCGTAAAAATCCACGTGTCGAAAAAACGAAGGGTAAAAAACTTACGAGACCCGATTGAGATTCGGGTTGTCCTTTTTGGGCATTAATCTATCCATTGACGGCTGAATGCTGTCAAAGCCGTAGAACTCATCGAGGCCTTCGTTTTGACAGGTTATGGCTCCCGTAACTCTAAACGAGCCAGAAGTTATGGTCGTCTGAATAATCGATATCTACATGGTGCAACATCCACGGTGCAAGGTGCAACATCCGTCCGAAATGGCGAAACAGTGCCGTATGACTTTTAGAAATGCGTGAATGGATTTGAAACGGAACAGTACCATGGTGCACCACTCTCCAGCGATGGGAAGTCGAAGACGAGCCATGGTAATCCTGTTTTACCGTAAAAATCCACGTGTCGAAAAACGAAGGGTAAAAAACTAACGAGACCCGATTAAGATTCGGGTTGTTCTTTTTGGGCATTAATCTTTCCGTTGACGGGTAAAAGCTGTAAAAGCCCTAGAACTCATCGAGGCCTTTGTTTTGACAGGTTATGGCTCCCGTAACTCTAAACGAGCCAGAAGTTATGGCCGTTTGAATAATCGATATCAATAGGGTGCAACATCGACGGTGCAAGGTGCAACATCCGTCCGAAATGGTGAAACAGTGTCGTACGACTTTTAGAAATGCGTGCATGGATTTAAAATCGAACATTACCATGGTGCACCCCTCTCCAGCGATGGGAAGTCGAAGACGGGCCATGGTAATCCTGTTTTACCGTAAAAATCCACGTGTCGAAAAAACGAAGGGTAAAAAACTTACGAGACCCGATTGAGATTCGGGTTGTCCTTTTTGGGCATTAATCTATCCGTTGACGGCTGAAAGCTGTCAAATCCGTAGAAATCGTCGAGGCCTTCGTTTTGACAGGTTATGGCTCCCGTAACTCAAAATGAGCCAGAAGTTATGGCCGTCCGAATAATCGACATCTACAGGGTGCAACGTCCACGGTGCAAGGTGCAACATCCGTCCGAAATGGCGAAACAGTGCCGTACGACTTTTAGAAATGCGTGCATGGATTTGAAATGGTACAGTACCATGGTGCACCACTCTCAAGCGATGGGAAGTCGAAGACGGGCCACGGTAATCCCGTTTTACCGTAAAAATCCACGTGTCGAAAAAACGAAGGGTAAAAAACTTACGAGACCCGATTGAGATTCGGGTTGTCCTTTTTGGCCATTAATCTATCCGTTGACGGCTGAAAGCTGTCAAAGCCGTAGAACTCATCGAGGCCTTCATTTTGACAGGTTATGGCTCCCGTAACTCTAAACGAGCCAGAAGTTATGGCCGTCCGAATAATCGATATCTACAGGGTGCAACATCCACGGTGCAAGGTGCAACATCCGTCCGAAATGGCGAAACAGTGCCGTAAAAACTTTTAGAAATGCGTGCATGGATTTGAAACGGAACAGTACCATGGTGCACCACTCTCCAGCGATGGTAAATCGAAGGCCAGCCACGGTAATCCCGTTTTACCATAAAAATCCACGTGTCGAAAAAACGAAGGGTAAAAAACTTACGAGACCCGATTGAGATTCGGGTTGTCCTTTTTGGGCATTAATCTATCCATTGACGGCTGAATGCTGTCAAAGCCATAGAACTCATCGAGGCCTTCGTTTTGACAGGTTATGGCTCCCGTAACTCTAAACGAGCCTGAAGTTATGGTCGTCCGAATAATCGATATCTACAGGGTGCAACATCCGTCCGAAATGGCGAAATAGTGCCGTACGACTTTCAGAAATGCGTGCATGGATTTGAAACGGAACAGTACCATAGTGCACCACTCTCCAGCGATGGGAAGTCGAAGACGGGCCACGGTAATCCTGTTTTACCGTAAAAATCCACGTTCCGAAAAAACGAAGGGTAAAAAACTTACAAGACCCGATCCAGATTCGGGTTGTCCTTTTTGTGCATTAATCTATCCGTTGACGGCTAAAAGCTGTCAATGCCGTAGAACTCATCGAGGCCTTCGTTTTGACAGGTTATGACTCCCGTAACTCTAAACGAGCCAGAAGTTATGGTCGTCCGAATAATCGAAATCTACCGGGTGCAACATCCACGGTGCAAGTTGCAACATCCGTCCGAAATGGCGAAACAGTGCCGTACGACTTTTAGAAATGCGTGTATGGATTTGAAATGGAAAAGTACCATGGTGCACCACTCTCCAGCGATGGAAAGTCGAAGACGGGCCACGGTAATCCTGTTTTACCGTAAAAATCCACGTGTCGAAAAAACGAAGGGTAAAAAACTTACGAGACCCGATTGAGATTCGGGTTGTCCTATTTGGGCATTAATCTATCCGTTGACGGCTAAAAGCTGTGAAAGCCGTAGAACTCATCGAGGCCTTCGTTTTGACAGGTTATGGCTCCCGTAACTCTAAACGAGCCAGAAGTTATGGCCGTTTGAATAATCGATATCTACAGGGTGCAACATCCACGGTGCATGGTGCAACATCCGTCCGAAATGGTGAAACAGTGCCGTACGACTTTTAGAAATGCGTGCATGGATTCGAAACGGAACAGTACCATGGTGCACCACTCTCCAGCGATGGGAAGTCGAAGACAGGCCACGGTAATCCCGTTTTACCGTAAAAATCCACATGTCGAAAAAACGAAGGGTAAAAAACTTACGAGACCCGATTGAGATTCGGGTTGTCCTTTTTGAGCATTAATCTATCCGTTGACGGCTGAAAGCTTTCAAAGCCGTAGAACTCATTGAGGCCTTAGTTTTTACAGGTTATGGATCCCCTAGCTCTAAACGAGCCAGAAGTTATGGCCGTTTGAATAATCGATATCAACAGGGTGCAACATCCACCATGCAAGGTGCAACATCCGTCCGAAATGGTGAAACAGTGCCATACGACTTTTAGAAATGCGTGCATGGATTTGAAACGGAACAGTACCATGGTGCACCACTCTCAAGCGATGGGAAGACGAAGACGGGCCACGGTAATCCCGTTTTACCGTAAAAATCCACGTGTCGAAAAAACGAAGGGTAAAAAACTTACGAAACCCGATTGAGATTCGGGTTGTCCTTTTTGGGCATTAATCTATCCGTTGATGGCTGAAAGCTATCAAAGCCGTAGAACTCATTGAGGCCTTCCTTTTGACAGGTTATGGCTCCCGTAACTCTAAACGAGCCAGAAGTTATGGCCGTCCGAGTAATCGATATCTACAGGGTGCACCATCCACGGTGCAAGGTGCAACATCTGTCCGAAATGGCGAAACAGTGCCGTACGACTTTTAGAAATGCGTGCATGGATTTGAAACGGAACAGTACCATGGTGCACCACTCTCCAGCGATGGTAAATCGCGGACCAGCCACCGTTATCCCGTTTTACCGTAAAAATCCACGTGTCGAAAAAACGAAGGTTAAAAAAGTTACGAGACCCGATTGAGATTCGGGTTGTCCTTTTTGGGCATTAATCTATCCGTTGACGGCTGAAAGCAGTCAAAGCCATAGAACTCATCGAGTCCTTCGTTTTGACATGTTATGGCTCCCGTAACTCTAAACGAGCCAGAAGTTATGGCCGTCCGAATAATCGATATCTACAGGGTGCAACATCCACGGTGCAAGGTGCAACATCCGTCCGAAATGGCGAAACAGTGTCGTACGACTTTTAGAAATGCGTGCATGGGTTTGAAACGGAACAGTACCATGGTGCACCACTCTCCAGCGATGGTAAATCGAAGACCAGCCACCGTAATCCCGTTTTGCCGTAAAATTCCTCGTGTCGAAAAAACGAAGGGTAAAAAACTTACGAGACCCGATTGAGATTCGGGTTGTCCTTTTTGAGCATTAATCTATCCATTGAAGTCTGAAAGCTGCCAAAGCCATAGAACTCATCGAGGCCTTCGTTTTGACAGATTATGGCTCCCGTAACTATAAACGAGCCAGAAGTTACGGCCGTCCGAATAATCGATATCTACAGGGTGCAACATCCACGGTGCAAGGTGCAACATCCGTCCGAAATGGCGAAACAGTGTCGTATGACTTTTAGAAATGCGTGCATGGATTTGAAACGGAACAGTACCATGGTGCACCACTCTCCAGCGATGGGAAGTCGAAGACGAGCCATGGTAATCCTGTTTTACCGTAAAAATCCACGTGTCGAAAAAACGAAGGGTAAAAAACTAACGAGACCCGATTAAGATTCGGGTTGTTCTTTTTGGGCATTAATCTTTCCGTTGATGGCTAAAAGCTGTAAAAGCCCTAGAACTCATCGAGGCCTTTGTTTTGACAGGTTATGGCTCCCGTAACTCTAAACGAGCCAGAAGTTATGGCCGTTCGAATAATCGATATCAATAGGGTGCAACATCCACGGTGCAAGGTGCAACATCCGTCCGAAATGGTGAAACAGTGTCGTACGACTTTTAGAAATGCGTGCACGGATTTAAAATCGAACAGTACCATGGTGCACCCCTCTCCAGCGATGGGAAGTCGAAGACGGGCCACGGTAATCCCGTTTTACCGTAAAAATCCACGTGTCGATAAACCGAAGGGTAAAAAACTTACGAGACCCGATTGAGATTCGGGTTGTCCTTTTTGGGCATTAATCTATCCGTTGACGGCTGAAAGCTATCCAAGCCGTAGAACTCATCGAGGCCTTCGTTTTGACAGGTTATGGCTCCCGTGACTCTAAACGAGCCAGAAGTTATGGCCGTCCGAATAATCGACATCTACAGGGTGCAACATCCACGGTGCAAGGTGCAACATCCGTCCGAAATGGCGAAACAGTGCTGTACGACTTTTAGAAATTCATACATCGATTTGAAACGGAACAGTACCATGGTTCACCACTCTCCAGCGATGGTAAATCGAAGACCAGCCACCGTAATCCTGTTTTACCGTAAAACTCCGCGTGTCGAAAAAACGAAGGGTAAAAAACTTACGAGACCCGATTGAGATTCCGGTTGTCCTTTCTGGGCATTAATCAATCAGTTGACGGCTGAAAGCTGTCAGTGCCGTAGAACTCATCGTGGCCTTTGTTTTGACAGGTTATGGCTCCCGTAACTCTAAACGAGCCAGAAGTTATGGCCGTCCGAATAATCGATATCTACAGGGTGCAACATCCACGGTGCAAGGTGCAACATCCGTCCGAAATGGCGAAACAGTGTCGTACGACTTTTAGAAATGCGTGCATGGATTTGAAACGGAACAGTACCATGGTGCACCACTCTCCAGCGATGGGAAGTCGAAGACGGGCCACGGTAATCCTGTTTTACCGTAAAAATCCACGTGTCGAAAAAACGAAGGGTAAAAAACATACGAGACCCGAATGAGATTCGGGTTGTCCTTTTTGTGCATTAATCTATCCATTGACGGCTGTACGCTGTCAAAGCCGTAGAACTCATCGAGGCCTTTGTTTTGACAGGTTATGGCTCCCGTAACTCTAAACGAGCCAGAAGTTATGGCCGTCCGAATAATCGATATCTACAGGGTGCAACATCCATGATGGGAAGTCGAAATCGGGCCACGGTAATCCTGTTTTATCGTAAAAATCCACGTGTCGAAAAAACGAAGGGTAAAAAACTTACGAGACTCGATCGAGATTCGGGTTGTCCTTATTGGGCATTAATCTATCCGTTGACGGCTGAAAGCTGTCAAAGCCGTAGAACCCATCGAGGCCTTCGTTTTGACAGGTTATGGCTCCCGTAACTTTAAACGACCCAGAAGTGGCCGTTTGAATAATCGATATCTCCAGGTTGCAACATCCACGGTGCATGGTGCAACATCCGTCTGAAATGGTGAAACAGTGCCGTACGACTTTTAGAAATGCGTGCATGGATTTGAAACGCAACAGTACCATGGTGCACCACTCTCCAGTGATGGGAAGTCGACGACGGGCCACGGTAATCCCGTTTTACCGTAAAAATCCACATGTCGAAAATACGAAGGGTAAAAAACTTACGAGACCCGATTGAGATTCGGGTTGTCCTTTCTGGGCATTAGTCTATTCGTTGATGGCTGAAAGCTGCCAAAACCGTAGAACTCATCGAGGCCTTCGTTTTGACAGGTTATGGCTCCCGTAACTCTAAACGAGCCAGAAGCTATGGCCGTCCGAATAATTGATATCTACAGGGTGCAACATCCACGGTGCAAGGTGCAACATCCGTCTGAAATGGCGAAACAGTGCCGTACGACTTTTAGAAATGCGTGCATGGATTTGAAACGGAACAGTACCATGGTGCACCACTCTCCAGCGATGGTAAATCGAAGACCAGCCACCGTAATCCTGTTTTACCGTAAAAATCCACGTGTCGAAAAAACGAAGGGTAAAAAACTTACAAGACCCGATTGAGATTCGGGTTGTCCTTTTTGGGCATTAATCTATCCGTTGACGGCTGAAAGCAGTCAAAGCCGTAGAACTCATCGAGGCCTTCGTTTTGACAGGTTATGGCTCCCGTAACTCTAAACGAGCCAGTAGTTTTGGTCGTCCGAATATTCGATATCTATAGGGTGCAACATCCACGGTGCAAGGTGCAACATCCGTCCGAAATGGCGAAACAGTGCCGTACGACTTTTAGAAATGCGTGCATGGATTTGAAACGGAACAGTACCGTGGTGCACTACTCTCCAGCGACGGTAAATCAAAGGCCAGCTACGGTAATCCCGTTTTACCTTAAAAATCCACGTGTCGAAAAAACGAAGGGTAAAAAACTTACGAGACTCGATTGAGATTCAGGCTGTCCGTTTTGGGCATTAATCTATCCGTTGACGGCTGAAAGCGGTCAAAACCGTAGAACTCATCGACGCCTTCGTTTTGACAGGTTATGGCTTTTGTAACTCTAAACGAGCCAGAAGTTATGGCCGTCCGAATAATCGATATCTACAGGGTGCAACATCCACGGTGCAAGGTGCAACATCCGTCCGAAATGGAGAAACAGTGCCGTACGACTTTTAGAAATGCGTGCATGGATTTGAAATGGAACAGTACCATGGTGCACCATTCTCCAGCGATGGAAAGTCGAAGATGGGCCACGGTAATCCCGTTTTACCGTAAAAATCCACATGTCGAAAAAACGAAGGGTAAAAAACTTACGAGACCCGATTGAGATTCGGGATGTCCTTTCTAGGCATTAATCTATCCGTTGACGGTTGAAAGCTGTCAAAGCCGTAGAACTCATCGAGGCCTTCATTTTGACTGGTTATGGCTCCCGTGACTCTAAACGAGCCAGAAGTTATGTCCGTCCGAATAATCGATATCTACAGGGTGCAACATCCACGGTGCAAGGTGCAACATCCGTCCGAAATGGCGAAACAGTGTCGTATGACTTTTGGAAATGCGTGCATGGATTTGAAACGGAACAGTACCATGGTGCACCACTCTCCAGCGATGGAATATCGAAGGCCAGCCACGGTAATCCTGTTTTACCGTAAAAATCCACGTGTCGAAAAAACAAAGGGTAAAAAACTTACGAGACCCGATTGAGATTCGGGTTGTCCTTTTTGGGCATTAATCTATCAGTTGACGGCTGAAAGCTATCAAAGCCATAGAACTCATCGAGTCCTTCGTTTTGACAGGTTTTGGCTCCCGTAACTCTAAACGAGCCAGAAGTTATGGCCGTCCGAATAATCGATATCTACAGGGTGCAACATCCACGGTGCAAGGTGCAACATCCGTCCGAAATGGCGAAACAGTGTCGTACGACTTTTAGAAATGTGTGCATGGATTCGAAACGGAACAGTACCATGGTGCACCACTCTCCAGCGATGGGAAGTCGAAGACGGGCCTTGGTAATCCTGTTTTACCGTAAAAATCCACGTGTCGAAAAAACGAAGGGTAAAAAACATACAAGACGCGATTGAGATTCGGGTTGTCCTTTCTGGGCATTAGTCTATCCGTTGACGGTTGAAATCTGTCAAAGCCGTTGAACTAATTGAGGCCTTCGTTTTGACAGGTTATGGCTCCCGTTACGCTGAACGAGCCAGAAGTTATGGGCGTCCGAATAATCGATATCTACAGGGTGCTACATCCACGGTGCAAGGTGCAACATCCGTCCGAAATGACGAAACAGTGCCGTACGACTTTTAGAAATGCGTGAATGGATTTGAAGCGGAACAGTACCATGGCGCCCCACTCTCCAACGATGGTAAATCGAAGACCAGCCACCGTAATCCCGTTTTACCGTAAAATTCCACGTGTCGAAAAAACGAAGGGTAAAAAACTTACGAGACCCGATTGAGATTCGGGTTGTCCTTTTTGGGCATTAATCTATCCGTTGACGGCTGAAAGCTGTCAAAGCCATAGAACTAATCGAAGCCTTCGTTTTGATAGATTATGGCTCCTGTAACTCTAAACGAGCCAGAAGTTATGGCCGTCCGAATAATCGATATCTGTAGGGTGCAACATCCACGGTGCAAGGTGCGACATCCGTCCGAAATGGCGAAACAGTGCCGTACGACTTTTAGAAATGCGTGCATGGATTTGAAGTGGAACAGTACCATGGTGCACCACTCTCCCGCGATGGAAAGTCGAAGACGGGCCACGGTAATCCTGTTTTACCGTAAAAATCCACGTGTCGAAAAAACGAAGGGTAAAAAACTTACGAGACCCGATTGAGATTCGGGTTGTCCTTTTTGGGCATTAATCTTTCCGTTGACGGCTGAATGCTGTCAAAGCCGTAGTACTCATCGAGGCCTTCGTTTTGACAGGTTATGGCTCCCGTAACTCTAAACGAGCCAGAAGTTATGGCCGTCCGAATAATCGATATCTACAGGGTGCAACATCCACGGTGCAAGGTGCAACATCCGTCCGAAATGGCGAAACAGTATCGTACGAATTTTAGAAATGCGTGCATGGATTTGAAACGGAACAGTCCATAGTTCACCACTCTCCAGCGATGGTAAATCGAAGACCAGCCACCGTAATCCTGTTTTACCGTAAAAATCCACGTGTCGAAAAAACGAAGGGTAAAAAACTTACGAGACTCGATTGAGATTCGGGTTGTCCTTTTTGGGCATTAATCTATCCGTTGACGGCTGAAAGCAGTCCAAGCCGTAGAACTCATCGAGGCCTTCATTTTGACAGGTTGTGGCTCCCGTAACTCTAAACGAGCCAGAAGTTATGGTCGTCCGTATAATCGATATCTACAAGGTGCAACATCCACGGTGCAAGGTGCAACATCCGTCCGAAATGGTGAAACACTGCCGTACGTCTTTTAGAAATGCATGCATGGATTTGAAACGGAATAGTACCATGGTGCACCACTCTCCAGCGATGGGAAGTCGAAGATGGGCCACGGTAATCCTATTTTACCGTAAAAATCCACGTATCGAAAAAACGAAGGGTAAAAAACTTACGAGACCCGATTGAGATTCGGTTGTCCTTTTTGGGCATTAATGTATCCGTTGACGGCTGAAAGCTGTCAGAGCTGTAGAAATCACTGAGGCCTTTGTTTTAACAGGTTATGGCTCCCGTAACTCTAAACGAGCCGGAAGTTATGGCCATTTGAATAATCGATATCTACAGGGTGCAACATCCACAGTGCATGGTGCAACATCCTTCCGAAATAGTGAAACAGTGTCATACGACTTTTAGAAATGCGTGCATGGATTTGAAACGGAACAGTACCATGGTGCACCACTCTCTAGCGATGGGAAGTCGAAGACGGGCCACGGTAATCCCGTTTTACCGTAAAAATCCACATGTCGAAAAAACAAAGGGAAAAAACTTACGAGACCCGATTGAGATTCGGGTTGTCCTTTTTGTTCGTTAATCTATCCGTTGACGGCTGAAAGTTGTCAAAGCCGTAGAACTCATCGAGGCCTTCGTTTTGACAGGTTATGGCTCCCGTAACTCTAAACGAGCCAGAAGCTATGGCCGTCCGAATAATCGATATCTACAGGGTGCAACATCCACGGTGCAAGGTGCAACATCCGTCCGAAATGGCGAAACAGTGTCGTACGACTTTTAGAAATGCGTGCATGGATTTGAAACGGTACAGTACCATGGTGCACTACTGTCCAACGATGGCAAAACGAAGGCCAGCCATCATAATCCTGTTTTACCGTAAAAATCCACGTGTCGAAAAAACGAAGGGTAAAAAACTTACGAGACCCGATTGAGATTCGGGTTATCCTTTTTGGGCATTAATCTATCCGTTGACGGATGAAAGCCGTCAAGGCCACAAAAATCTTCGTGGCCTTCGTTTTGACAAGTTATGGCTCCCGTAACTCTGAACGAGCCAGAAGTTATGGCCGTCCGAATAATCGATATCTACAGGGTGCAACATCCACGGTGCAAGGTGCAACATCCGTCCGAAATGGTAAAACAGTGACGTACGACTTTTAGAAATGCGTGCATGGGTTTGAAATGGAACAGTACCATGGTGCACCACTCTCCAGCGATGGTAAATCGAAGGCAAGCCACCGTAATCCTGTTTTACCGTAAAAATCCACGTGTCGAAAAAACGAAGGGTAAAAAACTTACGAGACCCGATTGACATTTGGGTTGTGCTTTTTGGGTATTAATCTATCTGTTGACGGCTGAAAGCTTTCAAAGCCGTAGAACTCATCGGGGCCTTCGTTTTGACAGGTTATGGCTCCCGTAACTCTAAACGAGCTAGAAGTTATGGCCGTTTGAATAATCGATATCTACAGGGTGCAACATCCACGGTGCATGGTGCAACATCCGTCCGAAATGGTGAAACGATGCCGTACGACTTTTTGCAATGCATGCATGGATTTGAAATGGAACAGTGCCAAGGTGCACCACTCTCCAGCGATGGGAAGTCGAAGACGGGCCACGGTAATCTCGTTTTACCGTAAAAATCCACGTGTCGAAAAAACGAAGGGTAAAAAACTTACGAGACCCGATTGAGATTCGGGTTGTCCTTTTTGGGCATTAATTTATCCATTGACGGCTGAAAGCTGTCAAAGCCATAGAATTCATCGAGGTCTTCGTTTTAACAGGTTATGGCTCCCGTAACTCTAAACGAGGCAGAAGTTATGGCCGTCCGAATAATCGATATCTACAGGCTGCAACATCCACGGTGCAAGGTGCAACATCCGTCCGAAATGGCGAAACAGTGCCGTACGACTTTTAGAAACGCGTGCATGGATTTGAAACGGAACAGTACCATGGTTTACCACTCTCCAGCAATGGTAAATCGAAGACCAGCCACCGTAATCATGTTTTACCGTAAAAATCCACGTGTCGAAAAAACGAAGGGTAAAAAACTTACGAGACCCGATTGAGATTCGGGTTGTCCTTTTTGGGCATTAATCTATCCATTGACGGCTGAAAGCTGTCAAAGCCGTAGAACTCATCGAGGCCTTCGTTTTGACAGGTTATGGATCCCGTAAATCTAAACGAGCCAGAAGTTATGGCCGTCCGAATAATCGATATCTACAGGGTGCAACATCCACGGTGCAAGGTGCAACATCCGTCCGAAATGGCGAAACAGTGTCGTACGACTTTTAGAAATGCGTGCATGGATTTGAAACGGAACAGTACCATGGTACACCACTCTCCAGTGATGGTAAATCAAAGGCCAGCCACGGTAATCCTGTTTTACTGTAAAAATCCACGTGTCGAAAAAACGAAGGGTAAAAAACTTACGAGACCCGATTGAGATTCGGGTTGTCCTTTTTGGGCATTAATCTATCCGTTGACGGCCATAAGCTGTCAAAACCGTAGAACTCATCGAGGCCTTCGTTTTGACAGGTTATGGCTTTTGTAACTCTAAACGAGCCAGAAGTTATGGCCGTCCGAATAATCGACATCTACAGGGTGCAACATCCACGGTGCAAGGTGCAACATCCGTCCGAAATGGCGAAACAGTACCGTACGACTTTTAGAAATGCGTGCATGGATTTGAAACGGAACAGTACCATGGTGCACCACTCTCCAACGATGGGAAGTCGAATACGGGCCACGGTAATCCCGTTTTACCGTAAAAATCCACGTGTCAAAAAAACGAAGGGTAATAAACTTACGAGTCCCGATTGAGATTCGGGTTGTCCTTTTTGGGCATTAATCTATCCGTTGACGGCTGAAAGCTGTCAAAGCCGTTGAACTAATCGAGGCCTTCGTTTTGACAAGTTATGGCTCCCGTAACTCTAAACGAGGCAGAAGTTATGGCCGTCCGAACAAACGATATCTATAGGGTGCAACATCCACGGTGCAAGGTGCAACATCCGTCCGAAATGGCGAAACAGTGCCGTACGACTTTTAGAAATGCGTGCATGGATTTGAAACGGAACAGTACCATGGTGCACCACTCTCCAGCGATGGTAAATCGAAGATCAGCCACCGTAATCTCGTTTTACCGTAAAATTCCATGTGTCGAAAAACGAAGGGTAAAAAACTTACGAGACCCGATTGAGATTCGTGTTGTCCTTGTTGCGCATTAATCTATCCGTTGACGGCTGAAAGCGGTCATAGCCGTAGAACTCATCGTGGCCTTTTTTTTCACAAATTATGGCTCCCACAACTCTAAACGAGCCAGAAGTTATGGCCGTCCGAATAATCAATATCTACAGGGTGCAACATCCACGGTGCAAGGTGCAACATCCGTCCGAAATGGCGAAACAGTGTCGTACGACTTTTAGAAATGCGTGCATGGATTTGAAACGGAACAGTACCATGGTACACCACTCTCCAGTGATGGTAAATCAAAGGCCAGCCACGGTAATCCTGTTTTACTGTAAAAATCCACGTGTCGAAAAAACGAAGGGTAAAAAACTTACGAGACCCGATTGAGATTCGGGTTGTCCTTTTTGGGCATTAATCTATCCGTTGACGGCCATAAGCTGTCAAAACCGTAGAACTCATCGAGGCCTTCGTTTTGACAGGTTATGGCTTTTGTAACTCTAAACGAGCCAGAAGTTATGGCCGTCCGAATAATCGACATCTACAGGGTGCAACATCCACGGTGCAAGGTGCAACATCCGTCCGAAATGGCGAAACAGTACCGTACGACTTTTAGAAATGCGTGCATGGATTTGAAACGGAACAGTACCATGGTGCACCACTCTCCAACGATGGGAAGTCGAATACGGGCCACGGTAATCCCGTTTTACCGTAAAAATCCACGTGTCAAAAAAACGAAGGGTAATAAACTTACGAGTCCCGATTGAGATTCGGGTTGTCCTTTTTGGGCATTAATCTATCCGTTGACGGCTGAAAGCTGTCAAAGCCGTTGAACTAATCGAGGCCTTCGTTTTGACAAGTTATGGCTCCCGTAACTCTAAACGAGCCAGAAGTTATGGCCGTCCGAACAAACGATATCTATAGGGTGCAACATCCACGGTGCAAGGTGCAACATCCGTCCGAAATGGCGAAATAGTGCCGTACGACTTTTAGAAATGCGTGCATGGATTTGAAACGGAACAGTACCATGGTGCACCACTCTCCAGCGATGGTAAATCGAAGATCAGCCACCGTAATCTCGTTTTACCGTAAAATTCCACGTGTCGAAAAACGAAGGGTAAAAAACTTACGAGACCCGATTGAGATTCGTGTTGTCCTTGTTGCGCATTAATCTATCCGTTGACGGCTGAAAGCGGTCATAGCCGTAGAACTCATCATGGCCTTTTTTTTCACAAGTTATGGCTCCCGCAACTCTAAACGAGCCAGAAGTTATGGCCGTCCGAATAATCGATATCTACAGGGTGCAACATCCACGGTGCAAGGTGCAACATCCGTCCGAAATGGCGAAACAGTGCCGTACGACTTTTAGAAATGCATGCATGGATTTGAAACGGAACAGTACCATGGTGCACAACTCTCCAGCGATGGTAAATCGAAGGCAAGCCACCGTAATCCTGTTTTACCGTAAAAATCCACGTGTCGAAAAAACGAAGGGTAAAAAACTTACGAGACCCGATTGAGATTCGGGTTGTCCTTTTTGGGTATTAATCTATCCGTTGACGGCTGAAAGCTGTCAAAGCCGTAAACTCATCGCGGTCTTCGTTTTGACAGGTTATGCCTCCCGTAACTCTAAACGAGCCAGAAGTTATGGCCGTCCGAATAATCGATATCTACAAGGTGCAACATCCACGGTGCAAGGTGCAACATCCGTCCGAAATGGCGAAATAGTGCTGTACGACTTTTAGAAATGCGTGTATGGATTTGAAACGGAACAGTACCATGGTGCACCACACTCCAGCGATGGGAAGTCGAAGATGGGCCACGGTAATCCTATTTTACCGTAAAAATCCACGTGTCGAAAAATCGAAAGGGAAAAAAACCTACGAGACCCGATTGAGATTCGGGTTGTCCTTTTTGGGAATTAATCTATCCGTTGACGGCTGAAAGCTGTCAAAGCCGTAGAACTCATCGAGGCCTTCGTTTTGACAGGCTATGGCTCCCGTAACTCTAAACGATCTAGAAGTTATGGCCGTTTGAATAATCGATATCTACAGGGTGCAACATCCACGGTGCATGGTGCAACATCCGTCCGAAATGGTGATACAGTGCCGTACGACTTTTAGAAATGCATGCATGGATTTGAAACGGAACAGTACCAGGGTGCACCACTCTCTAGCGATGGGAAGTCGAAGACGGGCCACGGTAATCCCGTTTTACCGTAAAAATCCACGTGTCGAAAAAATGAAGGGTAAAAAACTTACGAGACCCGATTGAGATTCGGGTTGTCCTTTTTGGGCATTAATTTATCCATTGACGGTTGAAAGCTGTCAAAGCCGTAGAATTCATCGAGGTCTTCGTTTTAACAGGTTATGGCTCCCGTAACTCTAAACGAGTCAGAAGTTATGGCCGTCCGAATAATCGATATCTACAGGCTGCAACATCCACGGTGCAAGGTGCAACATCCGTCCGAAATGGCAAAACAGTGCCGTACGACATTTAGAAATGCGTGAATGGATTTGAAACGGAACAGTACCATGGTTTACCACTCTCCAGCAATGGTAAATCGAAGACCAACCACCGTAATCCCGTTTTACCGTAAAAATCCACGTGTCGAAAAAACGAAGGGTAAAAAACTTACGAGACCCGATTGAGATTCGGGTTGTCCTTTTTGGGCATTAATCTATCTGTTGACGGCTGAAAGCTATCAAAGCCGTAGAACTCATCGAGGCCTTCGTTTTGACAGGTTATGGCTCCCGTAACTCTAAACGAGCCAGAAGTTATGGCCGTCCGAATAATCGATATCCACAGGGTGCAACATCCAATGTGCAAGGTGCAACATTCGTCCGAAATGGCGAAACAGTGTCGTACGACTTGTAGAAATGTGTGCACGGATTTGAAACGGAACAATACCCTGGTACACCACTCTCCAGCGATGGTAAATCGAAGGCCAGCCACGGTAATCCTGTTTTACCGTAAAAATCCACATGTCGAAAAAAGAAGGGTAAAAAACATACAAGACCCGATTGAGATTCGGGTTGTCCTTTTTGGGCATTAATCTATCCGTTGATGGCCATAAGCTGTCAAAGCCGTAGAACACATTGAGGTCTTCGTTTTGACTGGTTATGGCTTTTGTAACTCTAAACCAGCCAGAAGTTATGGCCGTCCGAATAATCGATATCTACAGGGTGCAACATCCACGGTGCAAGGTGCAACATCCGTCCAAAATGACGAAACAGCGCCGTACGACTTTTAAAAATGCGTGCATGGATTTGAAACGGAACAGTACCATGGTGCACCACTCTCCAGTGATGGGAAGTCGAAGACGGGCCACGGTAATCCCGTTTTACCGTAAAAATCCACGTGTCAAAAAAACGAAGGGTAAAAAACTTACGAGTCCCGATTGAGATTCGGGTTGCCCTTTTTGGGCATTAATCTATCCGTTGACGGCTGAAAGCTGTCAAAGCCGTTGAACTCATCGAGGCCTTCGTTTTGACAGGTTATGCCTCCTGTAACTCTAAACGAGCCAAAAGTTATGGCCGTCCGAATAAACGATATCTACAGGGTGCAACATCCACGGTGCAAGGTGCAACATACGTCCGAAATGGCGAAACAGTGCCGTACGACTTTTAGAAATGCGTGCATGGATTTGAAACGGAACAGTACCATGGTGCACCACTCTCCAGCGATGGGAAATCGAAGACCAGCCACTGTAATCTCGTTTTACCGTAAAATTCCACGTGTCGAAAAATGAAGGGTAAAATACTTACGAGACCCGATTGAGATTCGGGTTGTCCTTTTTGGGCATTAATCTATCTGTTGACGGCTGAAAGCTGTCAAATCCATAGAACTCATCGAGGCCTTCATTTTGACAGATTATGGCTCCCGTAACTCTAAACGAGCCAGAAGTTATGGCCGTCTGAATAATCGATATCTACAGGGTGCAACATCCACGGTGCAAGGTGCAACATCCGTCCGAAATGGCGAAACTGTGCCGTACGACTTTTAGAAATGCATGCATGGATTTGAAGCTGAACATTACCATGGTGCACCACTCTCCAGTGATGGGAAGTCGAAGACGGGCCACGGTAATCCTGTTACCGTAAAAATCCACATGTCGAAAAAACGAAGGGTAAAAAACTTACGAGACCCGATTGAGATTCGGGTTGTCCTTTTTGGGCATTAATCTATCCGTTGATGGCTGAAAGCTGTTTAAGCCATAGAACTCACTGTGGCCTTCGTTTTGATAGGTTATCGCTCCCGTAACTCTAAACGAGCCAGAAGTTATGGCCGTCCGAATAATCGATATCTACACGGTGCAACATCCACGGTGCAAGGTGCAACATCCATCCGAAATGGCGAAACAGTGCCGTACGACTTTTAGAAATGCGTGCATGGATTTGAAACGGAACAGGACCATTGTACACCACTCTCCAGCGATGGGAAATCGAAGACGGGCCACGGTAATCCTGTTTTATCGTAAAAATTCACGTGTCGAAAAAACGAAGGGTAAAAAACTTACGAGTCCCGATTGAGATTCGGGTTGTCCTTTTTGGGCATTAATCTGTCCGTTGACGGCTGAAAGCTGTCAAAGCCGTTGAAATCATCGAGGCCTTCATTTTGACATGTTATGGCTCCCGTAACTCTAAACGAGCCAGAAGTTATGGCCGTCCGAATAATCGATATCTACAGGGTGCAACATCCACGGTGCAAGGTGCAACATCCGTCCGAAATGGCGAAACAGTGCCGTACGACTTTTAGAAATGCGTGTATGGATTTGAAACGGAAAAGTGCCGTGGTGCACCACTCTCCAGCGATGGGAACTCGAAGACGGGCCATGGTAATCCTGTTTTACCGTAAAAATCCACGCGTCAAAAAAACGAAGGGTAAAAAACTTACGAGACCCTATTGAGATTCGGGTTGTCCTTTTTGGGCATTAATCTATCCGTTGACGGCTGAAAGCTGTCAAAGCCGTAGAACTCATCGAGGCCTTCGTTTTGACAGGTTATGGCTCCCGTAACTCTAAACGAGCCAGAAGTTATGGCTGTTTGAATAATCGATATCTACAGGGTGCAACATCCACGGTGCAAGGTGCAACATCCGTCCGAAATGGCGAAACAGTGCCGTACGACTTTTAGAAATGCGTGTATGGATTTGAAACGGAAAAGTGCCGTGGTGCACCACTCTCCAGCGATGGGAAGTCGAAGACGGGCCACGGTAATCCCGTTTTACCGTAAAAATCCACGTGTCGATAAAACGAAGGGTAAAAAACTTACGAGACCCGATTGAGATTCGGGTTGTCCTTTTTGGGAATTAATCTATCCGTTGATAGATGAAAGCTGTCAAAGCCGTAGAACTCATCGAGGCCTTCGTTTTAACAGGTTATGGCTCCCGTAACTCTAAACGAGGCAGAAGTTATGGCCGTCCGAATAATCGATATCTACAGGGTACAACATCCACGGTGCAAGGTGCAACATCCGTCCGAAATGGCGAAACAGTGCTGTACGACTTTTAGAAATGCATGCATGGATTTGAAACGGAACAGTACCATGGTGCACCACTCTCCAGCGATGGTAAATCGAAGACCAGCCACCGTTATCCTGTTTTGCCGTAAAATTCCACGTGTCGAAAAAACGAAGGATAAAAAAATTACGAGACCCGATTGAGATTTGGGTTGTCCTTTTTGGGCATTAATCTATCCATTGACGGCTGAAAGCTGTCAAAGCCGTAGAACTCATCGAGGCCTTCGTTTTGACAGGTTATGGCTCCCGTAACTCTAAACGAGGCAGAAGTTATGGCCGTCCGAATAATCGATATCTACAGGGTGCAACATCCACGGTGCAAGGTGCAACATTCGTCCGAAATGGCGAAACAGTGTCATACGACTTTTAGAAATGCGTGCATGGATTTGAAACGGAACGGTACGATGGTGCACCACTCTCCAGCGATGGTAAATCGAAGGTCAGCCACGGTAATCCTGTTTTACCGTAAAAATCCACGTGTCGAAAAAACAAAGGGTAAAAAACTTACGAGACCCGATTGAGATTCGGGTTGTCCTTTTTGGGCATTAATCTATCCGTTGATGGCTGAAAGCTGTCGAAGCCGTAACACTCATCGAGGCCTTCGTTTTGACAGGTTATAGCCTTTGTAACTCTAAATGTGCCAGAAGTTATGGCCGTCCGAATAATCGATATCTACAGGGTGCAACATCCACGGTGCAAGGTGCAACATCCGTCCGAAATGGGAAAACAGTGCCGTACGAATTTTAGAAATGCGTGCATGGATTTGAAAAGGAACGGTACCATGGTGCACCACTCTCCAGCGATAGGAAGTCGAAGACGGGCCACGGTAATCCCGTTTTACCGTAAAAATCCACGTGTCGAACAAACGAAGGGTAAAAAACTTACGAGTCGCGATTGAGATTCGGGTTGTCCTTTTTGGGAATTAATATATCCGTTGACGGCTGAAAGCTGTCAAAGCCATTGAACTCATCGAGGCCTTCGTTTTGACAGGTTATGGCTCCCGTAACACTAAACGAGCCAGAAGTTATGGCCGTCCGAATAATCGATATCTACAGGGCGCAACATCCATGGTGCAAGGTGCAACATCCGTCCGAAATGGCGAAACAGTGCCGTACGACTTTAAGAAATGCGTGCACGGATTTGAAACGGAACAGTACCATGGTGCACCACTCTCCAGCGATGGTAAGTCGAAGACCAGCCACCGTAATCCCGTTTTACCGTAAAATTCCAAATGTCGAAAAAACGAAGGGTAAAAAACTTACGAGACCCGATTGAGATTCGGGTTGTCCTTTTCGGGCATTAATCTATCCGTTGATGGCTGAAAGCTGTCAAAGCCATAGAACTCATCGAGGCCTTCGTTTTGACAGATTATGGCTCCCGTAACTCTAAGCGAGCCAGAAGTTATGGCCGTCCGAATAATCGATATCTACAGGGTGCAACATCCACGGTGCAAGGTGCAACATCCGTCCGAAATGGTGAAACAGTGCCGTACGATTTTTAGAAATGCGTGCATGGATTTGAAATGGAACAGTACCATGGTGCACAACTCTCCAGCGATGGGAAGTCGAAGACGGGCCACGGTAATCCTGTTTTACCGTAAAAATCCACGTGTTGAAAAAACGATGGGTAAAAAACTTACGAGACCCGATTGAGATTCGGGTTGTCCTTTTTGGGCATTAATCTATCCGTTGATGGCTGAAAGCTGTCAAAGCCGTAGAACTCATCGAGGCCTTCGTTTTGACAGGTTATGGCTCCCGTAACTCTAAACGAGCCAGAAGTTATGCTCGTCCGAATAATCGATATCTACATGGTTCAACATCGACGGTGCAAGGTGCAACATCAGTCCGAAATGGCGAAACAGTGTCGTACGACTTTTAGAAATGCATGTATGGATTTAAAACAGAACAGTACCATGGTGCACCACTCTCCAGCGATGGGAAGTCGAAGACGGGCCACGGTAATCCTGTTTTACCGTAAAAATCCACGTGTCGAAAAAACGAAGGGTAAAAAACTTACGAGACCCGATTGAGATTCGGTTTGTCCTTTTTGGGCATTAATCTATCCGTTGATGGCTGAAAGCTGTTAAAGCCGTAGAACTCATCGAGGCCTTCGTTTTGACAGGTTATGGCTCCTGTAACTCTAAACGAGCCAGAAGTTATGGCCGTTTGAATAATCGATATCTACAGGGTGCAACATCCACGGTGCATGGTGCGACATCCGTCCGAAATGGTGAAACAGTGTCATACGACTTTTAGAAATGCGTGCATGGATTTGAAACGGGACAGTACCATGGTGCACCACTCTCCAGCGATGGGAAGTCGAAGACGTGCCACGGTAATCCTGTTTTACCGTAAAAATCCACGTGTTGAAAACACGAAGGGTAAAAAACTTACGCGACCCGATTGAGATTCGGGTTGTCCTTTTTGGGCATTAATCTATCCGTTGACGGCTGAAAGCTGTCAAAGCCGTAGAACTCATCGAGGCCTTCGTTTTGACAGGTTATGCCTCCCGTAACTCTAAACGAGCCAGAAGTTATGCTCGTCCGAATAATCGATATCTACATGGTTCAACATCGACGGTGCAAGGTGCAACATCAGTCCGAAATGGCGAAACAGTGCCGTACGACTTTTAGAAATGCATGCATGGATTTGAAACGGAACAGTACCATGGTGCACCACTCTCCAGCGATGGGAAGTCGAAGACGGGCCACGGTAATCCCGTTTTACCGTAAAAATCCACGTGTCGAAAAAACGAAGGGAAAAAAATTACGAGACCCGATTGAGATTCGGGTTGTGCTTTTTGGGAATTAATCTATCCGTTGACGGATGAAAGCTGTCAAAGCCGTAGAACTCATCGAGGCCTTCGTTTTAACAGGTTATGGCTCCCGTAACTCTAAACGAGGCAGTAGTTATGGCCGTCCGAATAATCGATATCTACAGGGTACAACATCCACGGTGCAAGGTGCAACATCCGTCCGAAATGGCGAAACAGTGCTGTACGACTTTTAGAAATGCATGCATGGATTTGAAACGAAACAGTACCATGGTGCACCACTCTCCAACGATGGTAAATCGAAGACCAGCCACCGTTATCCTGTTTTACTGTAAAATTCCACGTGTCGAAAAAACGAAGGGTAAAAAACTTACGAGACCCGATTGAGATTTGGGTTGTCCTTTTTGGGCATTAATCTATCCATTGACGGCTGAAAGCTGTCAAAGCCGTAGAACTCATCGAGGCCTTTGTTTTGACAGGTTATGGCTCCCGTAACTCTAAACGAGGCAGAAGTTATGGCCGTCCGAATAATCGATATCTACAGGGTGCAACATCCACAGTGCAAGTTGCAACATCCGTCCGAAATGGCGAAACAGTGTCATACGACTTTTAGAAATGCGTGCATGGATTTGAAACGGAACGGTACCGTGGTGCACCACTCTCCAGCGATGGTAAATCGAAGGTCAGCCACGGTAATCCTGTTTTACCGTAAAAATCCACGTGTCGAAAAAACGAAGGGTAAAAAACTTACGAGACCCGATTGAGATTCGGGTTGTCCTTTTTGGGCATTAATCTATCGATTGACGGCTGAAAGCTGTCGAAGCCGTAGCACTCATCGAGGCCTTCGTTTTGACAGGTTATGGCCTTTGTAACTCTAAATGTGCCAGAAGTTATGGCCGTCCGAATAATCGATATCTACAGGGTGCAACATCCACGGTGCAAGGTGCAACATCCGTCCGAAATGGCGAAACAGTGCCGTACGACTTTTAGAAATGCGTGCATGGATTTGAAACGGAACAGTACCATGGTGCACCACTCTCCAGCGATAGGAAGTCGAAGACGGGCCACGGTAATCCCGTTTTACCGTAAAAATCCACGTGTCGAACAAACGAAGGCTAAAAAAATTACGAGTCGCGATTGAGATTCGGGTTGTCCTTTTTGGGCATTAATCTATCCATTGACGGCTAAAAGCTTTCAAAGCCATTGAACTCATTGAGGCCTTCGTTTTGACAGGTTATGGCTCCCGTAACTCTAAACGAGCCAAAGTTATGGCCGTCCGAATAATCGATATCTACAGGGCGCAACATCCATGGTGCAAGGTGCAACATCCGTCCGAAATGGTGAAACAGTGCCATACAACTTTAAGAAAAGCGTGCATGGATTTGAAACGGAACAGTACCATGGTGCACCACTCTCCAGCGATGGTAAGTCGAAGACCAGCCACCGTAATCCCGTTTTACCGTAAAATTCCACGTGTCGAAAAAACGAAGGGTAAAAAACTTACGAGACCCGATTGAGATTCGGGTTGTCCTTTTCGGGCATTAATCTATCCGTTGATGGCTGAAAGCTTTCAAAGCCATAGAACTCATCGAGGCCTTCGTTTTGACAGATTATGGCTCTCGTAACTCTAAGCGAGCCAGAAGTTATGGCCGTCCGAATAATCGATATCTACAGGGTGCAACATCCACGGTGCAAGGTGCAACATCCGTCCGAAATGGCGAAACAGTGCCGTACGACTTTTAGAAATGCGTGCATGGATTTGAAACGGAACAGTACCATGGTGCACCACTCTCCAGCGATAGGAAGTCGAAGACGGGCCACGGTAATCCCGTTTTACCGTAAAAATCCACGTGAACGAAGGCTAAAAAAATTACGAGTCGCGATTGAGATTCGGGTTGTCCTTTTTGGGCATTAATCTATCCATTGACGGCTAAAAGCTTTCAAAGCCATTGAACTCATTGAGGCCTTCATTTTGACAGGTTATGGCTCCCGTAACTCTAAACGAGCCAAAAGTTATGGCCGTCCGAATAATCGATATCTACAGGGCGCAACATCCATGGTGCAAGGTGCAACATCCGTCCGAAATGGTGAAACAGTGCCATACGACTTTAAGAAAAGCGTGCATGGATTTGAAACGGAACAGTACCATGGTGCACCACTCTCCAGCGATGGTAAGTCGAAGACCAGCCACCGTAATCCCGTTTTACCGTAAAATTCCACGTGTCGAAAAAACGAAGGGTAAAAAACTTACGAGACCCGATTGAGATTCGGGTTGTCCTTTTCGGGCATTAATCTATCCGTTGATGGCTGAAAGCTGTCAAAGCCATAGAACTCATCGAGGCCTTCGTTTTGACAGATTATGGCTCTCGTAACTCTAAGCGAGCCAGAAGTTATGGCCGTCCGAATAATCGATATCTACAGGGTGCAACATCCACGGTGCAAGGTGCAACATCCGTCCGAAATGGTGAAACAGTGCCGTACGACTTTTAGAAATGCGTGCATGGATTTGAAACGGAACAGTACCATGGTGCCCCACTCTCCAGCGATGGGAACTCGAAGACGGGCCACGGTAATCCTGTTTTACCGTAAAAATCCACGTGTTGGAAAAACGAAGGGTAAAAAACTTACGAGACCCGATTGAGATTCGGGTTGTCCTTTTTGGGCATTAATCTATCCGTTGATGGCTGAAAGCTGTCAAAGCCGTAGAACTCATCGAGGCCTTCGTTTTTACAGGTTATGGCTCCCATAACTCTAAACGAGCCAGAAGTTATGCTCGTCCGAATAATCGATATCTACATGGTTCAACATCGACGGTGCAAGGTGCAACATCATTCCGAAATGGCGAAACAGTGCCGTACGACTTTTAGAAATGCATGTATGGATTTGAAACAGAACAGTACCATGGTGCACCACTCTCCAGCGATGGGAAGTCGAAGACGGGCCACGGTAATCCTGTTTTACCGTAAAAATCCACGTGTCGAAAAAACGAAGGGTAAAAAACTTACGAGACCCGATTGAGATTCGGGTTGTCCTTTTTGGGCATTAATCTATCCGTTGACGGCTGAAAGCTGTTAAAGCCGTAGAAATCATCGAGGCCTTCGTTTTGACAGGTTATGGCTCCTGTAACTCTCAACGAGCCAGAAGTTTTGGCCGTTTGAATAATCGATATCTATAGGGTGCAACATCCACGGTGCATGGTGCGACATCCGTCCGAAATGGTGAAACAGTGCCGTACGACTTTTAGAAATGCGTGCATTGATTTGAAACGGAACAGTACCATGGTGCATGTTAGCGTCAAAATTGGGCACAACACTCTTCGGGAGTCGTTGAAGAGATAATAGTCGAGAATGCAGGTTCAAAACAGATATTATCTAACAAAAACTCCAATCAACACTAAGGAAAATGCGTAGACAATCGATTTATAGTGGTTCGGCGTGTTGCCTACGTCCACTGTGAAGTTTTTTGATATTTTATTGATCCTCTTTCAATGTTTACAAGTTGTTACAGCGATCAACAGCAAGTTACAACTGGAAATTCAAAATCAACAATCAAATTATGATATAGGATGATGGAGATGTTGATCCGGCAGAGTCTGGGCGCCTCAGATTCCGAAGATCCCTTTTTCGTTGGCCCTGGGGCTCTATTTGTAGGCGTAGGCTACTGGTATCTCGTTGAAAACTCAGGAGACCACTCCTGGCACGTGAGGGGGCACACACGCACGGTCTCAGGAAGTTTGGGCCCACTTTGGCATCGGTTCGAACTCCATTCGAACCGATCAATAATTCATCCAATCGAGGTGAAATTTGGCGTACACATTCATGCAAGCTTCTGTGAAAATTTCATGGCATTTGGATCAGTAGGTTAGGAGATATGATGGGTTCGAAATTGGGTTTATTGCTCGGCTGTTTGGTTCAAAACCAAGGTTTCGAACCGATCCTTTCGAATCCATGGAGGAACGTGGCTTCGCGTTGACGTGGAGTGCAAATTTCGAATCGATCCGGTCTTCACTCCGTGTTGACCGCTTCGACTCCATATATCTCGGCGTATTCGAACCGATGGAAGACACGTCATCATGGTTGGTTGACCCAGTGGTTTCGAATGAAGCTGCACAATTGGGTTCGAACAAGGACTCCGTGATGGGTTCGAACAAGGGCTCCGTGATGGGTTCGAACAAGCAGATGGATTCGAAGTGGATGGGGCTGAAGGTGAGGCGCTTTGATGGTTTAGAAACCGATGGGTTCGATGTTCTTCGATTAGAGGGTGATGGTTTCGAATGGGGCCTGATGATGGGTTCGAAGACACCCAACATGATGGGTTCGAAACCAGGGTGTTTCCCACAAGTTGAACCGATCATAACTTTAGCATATGAACTCGGATTGACCTGAAACTTGAGATGCTGACTCCTATGGACTTTCTTGCCATGTCCTATCAATTGTAGCTCAATCTGGACTCGGATAAAATTCAGTGATATCCATGGTGAAACGAAGTATGACCAGTCTCTGAGACGAACTGTCCTCCGCTTCTGATCGATCTTTTGGTATCGCGGCTTTGCCAAAAAGCGGGATAACATTTTGCCCCCCAAAGTACGTCTTGTGGGAACATGACGTGCTTTGAATAGCTGCAATTTCTCTCTGAACAATTATTGCCCCCTTTTTTGTTTAAACTCGTACGCTGCATTGCTGTATAGTAGCGCTTAGCCGTTGGTTGTTGCATTTATAACAGGATGAGTGTTTGATCCCTGTAAATGTTTAAAATCGATTGTTAGTTCAACTTTTATGCATATATGTTAGTTTGACCCTTGCAAACGTTGTGCGTTCACGAGTCGTTGCCAGCTTGGTTGGCTATTGAATTTCGTATCGATTCTCTCCATAACCGATTTGGAAATTTGAGTTGAGACAACGCTTGACGGTTGTTTAGAAAAATCCCTTCGTATCGATCCTCTCCTGAATTGATTTTGAAGGTTGAAGAATTGAATTCTGTATTGCGTGAGTGTAATGTTTCGAACCGATGCATTCGAGCATCGATAGGTTCGAAATTCACGTTTGTATGGACGCGGTATGCTTCTGCTATGATGGGTTCGAAGTTAACATTCGAATCGGTTTGAGGGGATGGATACGAAATAATTGTTCGAGTCGATTCGAATTGGAAGAAGATGGGTACGAAGTTATCTGTCGTATCGATAGGCCATGGATGGATTCGAAGTGGTTGATGTGAACATGGTCTTCGAATCGATATGCCTATAGTTCGTCTCGCATCGATGCAGCCTGTCACTCTGTAGTGCATTTCGTAACGTTGAAGCATGAGGTGAACCTCGAATCGATAGGGCTTTAGGCAGATGGGTTCGAAAGCTAACTTCGAACCGATCTGGTACTTGACCGGTTGTGGCCGGTTGGGTTGGCTGGGAGAGCAATCGTCTCGGTTGCTTTCAACACCTCATATAAATAGCAGTGGGCTCGCCATTTTTTACTTTTTACTTTTTTACTTCCACCTTGATTTTTCTGTGTTCTTCATCGTTTCGGAGCTCCAAAAAAGAAAACACTGTGTCGCATCATCGAATCGACCAAGATTCACGTCTTCAATCTCTCGAATTCATTGTTCAAACCAGGTAATTAGCCTCAAATTCAAACGGAGAACGACAAAGTTACTTCGAACCCGCGCCTTTCTATCAATTGATAAAGTCAGATCTGGCCTGGCAGAGGGCTTCGAAGCCATATGGGGACTCGTGCTCGAATCAATTTCTTGGACGACCCAATGGGGGTGACGCAGTTTGTACCCATTGATGGGTTCGATGGGTTCATTCGAATCGATGGATTCGAACCCATCGGCTGTGGTTTCAAAGTCCACAACTTCGCATCGATACGAAGAGTATCGATGCAAACGTGGATGACATTAAGCTGGGGGTTCCCTTGTCGTTTCGAACTTGTCAAGCAAAGATCGATTCGAAGTCGTCCCTTATCGATCGGTTCGAATTTGGCATCTGGTTATCGATTCGAAGCGTGTCTAACTGCATGGGTTCGAAGCGACGTCAGGATGGATTCGAACGAAGAGATGTCCGGTTGGGTTCGAACGAAGTCCTTGTGATGGTTTCGAACCCTCTATGATGGATACCAAAGTTTGATATTTTCTAGGCACAACTCCAACGAGCTTCACTCTTGCACATTTGGACTTGAATATTAAACTGCATACTTGACCGCCTTTCGAAGCTCGTCGATGGAACTATAACAACTTTTATCCGGATCAATTTCCATCATGGAAACGGATTAGTGATGACGGTCAGCGATGACGGTCACTACAGCTGGACTCCGTAGCTTTGTCGTTTGCATATTTCTTTAACTCTGCAACATTTATTCAAGTAATGCATGTCACTGCACAACATACACCCATACACGCTACACTGGGGAACGCACGGGTTTTTGTCGTCTAACGGTGGTTTCTCATGAGTTAGCTAGTTATGGAACCGTCAAGTTCACAGCAGCAGGAGACTCAAGTTACAGTCTCTCCGAGGCTAGAGATTCCGGATATTGATCCTGAGATTATTGGTCCAGCCCCGGATGAACTTCCCGATGCGTTGTTCATTGCCAATCCATCAGATTCCGTTCCATCCAATATCTCTGAAGACATGTTGGGGAGAATATGTTTGAGGCACGGTCTATCGCTGGATGATGTGCTACTGCCGGGGCCGAATGATAGACCGCATAATCCGCCGGAGGGATATACAGCATTTAACCGCCCCGCGTGCGCGGCCGGGACACTTCCTCCGTTCAACGAGTATATAAGGGAAGTATTGTCGTTTTTGAGGATCGCCCCATCTCAGCTGCACCCGAACGGATATGCGTCGATCAATAGCTTGTTCATTGCATTCATGGAATATCTCCATCGACCACCGCTCCCAATTGAGATCAGATACTTGTTCAATTTCAAAACTCGGGGTGATTATCCCTCCTTCACATTCCTGGAAGCGGTGAGAAATTGCCAAGTGGTTACCGGGTCTTGGACCAGGTTGAGCTATTATAGGACAGAATGGTTTTATGTCAGATGTCCTCCTGGATTTGCCCGACGATGGCTATTCAGACGTGAATATAGCTGAGTTCGTATTATCCTTTTTTACAGCGGTGATTCAGCGACCTGAGGGCGAGCACTTTAGGGAGATGGTGCGAGTGCTTCGAGAAGTCCCGAGTGGAGATAGGGATATCGACGTGTTATTGACGGATAGGAATCTCCGGGCCTGCGGTTTGATCGAACAAGGGCAAAGCATAAGCTTTGAGGTGGCACTAAGGGTCGTCTCGAAAAAACGAGTCAAGCACAAGAAACCCAGAGTTACTACAGCTGAGGAAGCTGACTCTGAAAGAACCCACACCGATGATGAGCCGCTGACCGGGCCTACGGATGCAGTTCCGAATGTCGCGGAGGAGAGAAAAGGCAAGACTGCCATGGTTAAGTCAAGTAAGAAGGGGAGATGGAAATCGGTTGTCACGGCCCGTTCTGCTCCCGGAGTTAGAATCTCGAAGATGTCTGCTCCGAGAACTGAAAATCTTTTTGAAGGGATTGCCGATCTTCCAATCCCGGACGATGTGTCTTTTCAACATGATGCCGGGTTGGAGGAATTCCATCGCACTCTAGAATTGAACGAGCCTCTTATTACCAGCGAGGTCGACACTTCTGGTTGGTCGGGGGGAATGCATATTCATACACATTTCACGACACTGCATAACCTTTGACTGTAAACTACCTGTTTTGGAAGGTGATTAATTCTATTCTATTTTGCTTCGCAGATATCATGTCTAAGCGAGGTTCAATGCTTGGGAGTCTTCGACATGCCCGCAAGCCTTCATATTACGATTCGCGCAGACGAGAAGGGGATAAAGGTTATGATCAGGGGCGCTCTGGGCATTATGACCAGGGATGCTCTGGGTATTCTAGTCACGAGAGATATGACACGGATAGAGGCTATAAGCGTCGATCGCGATCGCGTACCCCTCCTCCTTCCAGAGATTCGGTACAACCTCCTGCTCATGTCCTTCATCCTTCCGAGTCTTCTCGATATACGTCGGTTTCTCAATCTTCCCGATCTGAGGCGATGACCCCGATAGTCGCAGAGCAGCCTCCTACTGAAATCTCGGGGGAAGGGGCAATTAGACTTGCACAACTAAAGAGGAAATTCCCGAATATTTGCTTCGATAACTACGTCTTTCCCCCGAACCTGAAAAGAGTCCCGTCGGAGGCCGAGCGGTTAGCGCTCGACTATGTGCATGACTTTTACACTCAATACAAGGCGTGGTATAGGGCGGCCGATAAGGCATCGGCGTTGGCCTTCGAATGAGCGGCTACCATTGAAAAGCTTCAAACCGAGCTGGCTCAAAAAGACCACATCATACAAGTGCTGAATACCGAGGCTGAATCGTCTCGAAAATCAGAGATGGAGGCTCTTACAAAGGTCGATGAAGCTCAAGCAGCCATGGATAGAATGAAAAAGGAGCACTATGTTACGGTGGAAGACATGGGCCACCGGAACACTGTCGTCACTGCTGAGAGGGATGCGGCGTTAAAAGAACTTAATGAGCTCAAGGCTAAATTTGCCGAAATTATTAAAGATAGAGATGACGCGCATAACACGGCGCAAGAAGCCTGCGAGCAAGCCGTAGTGCTTCGCACTGAAAGAGATGTGGCCGTGGCCAAAGTTCAGGCGGTCGAAGCAGAGGTGGAGGAGAAGGTTCAACAGGCAGAGGCCAGGCTAGAGGCCGATATCGAAGATTTGCTCATAACTTACAACGCCAATGTGTTAAAGCACAGAAACTTGGCCTAGCTTCAAGATTATCCAGTTCACCTTCGTAGCGCTTGGGACCGATTGGTTGAGGAGGAAGAGGAAGCGCATCCAGGTGAGTCGGTCGATCAATTCGAACTTGAGAACCGGCTGCTCACAGACGACGAGAAGAAGGTTCTTCATGACGCTATCATCGCTCATGAGAAGGAGATGATCGGTGGTCGTTCCCTGGAAGTCGAAGAGGGATCACGTGTTGAGCACCATTCTGCTGTCACTGAAGTCACCACACCATCTTCGCCGGTGCCTGTATCTACGGTCGGTTTGCAACCTGTTCCTGCCTACGACCCGGAACGGCCGCGCTTATCTCCTATTCATGAGCGTACTTCCGAGGCCGTTCAGCCGTCTGCGAGCCAAACTGGGGAAGGTATTCCGAAGTTATCTCAAGCATTTTCTAAATAGAGTGTTTGTTTTGTAGCAATTACTAATAACTTCTTATTTTTTGCCTAGGGACTGGAACTGCGCCGACTGTCGCGGCTCAAGAACCAAGCAGAGGAGATAAGGCCATCGCCACCGAGACTACTGTTGTAACTGCGGTATCTGCTGAGGCGGCGCAGGGGGGATCCTTATCTGCTGACAAACAAATGGTGAGCGAACTGCTCGGTGAGCAGGGTGGTTCTTTCTCTGACTTGCCATTTATCGTCGTTAGTAGCCTCCCGCCGTCCTCAAGTTCTTTGATGCAGGCCGTGGATGCCCCTAGCCAAGCCCATGCGACTCGTGATGAGGAAATTTTGGCTGAGATCAACGCCGAAATAGAGGCTGCGGAGCAGAGCGGTACTGTCGGTGGCAGCACGACGGCGCAGAGTCCAGCACCTGCTATGGTAGCACCATCGGGTGGCACTATCTCAACTTCCGTTATGGATCCAGTCCCCCCTACTCCTCTGGCGAGAAGCCCCCATGTAGATTCAAGCTCCGAGGAGGATATTGACATCATGCCTCCAGCCGAAGAGCCACCGTCGGAGAGGAGACACTCAAAACGAAGAATTTCTATCCCTAGTGACACTGAAGATGTACCACTAGTAAGAAGGACGAAAAAGAAGAAATAAATCGGCTTCTCAAGTAGATGTTTTGGTAGATAGGTAGTTGTCTTCGTTTTTTGTCTGTAGGTCGTGTATAGATGCAGGTTCGGCCCCTGCTAGCAGGCATTCTTTTTTGGAAGAACTTATTTGCGTGTAAGTTCGTGTTTCAAGTTAACTGAAATAAAATTTAGTTCCTTTGTTTCAACTCTTGTTCTATTTGTGCTTAAGTACTTGCAGTGTCTTGTTTTCGGCCCGGTGTACTTGTGGTGTTTTTACCGTTCAAGTAGAGTTCGTTTCATTTGCCAAGCTTGAAAATCTTGGTCACAGGTTGTGATTGATGAATGAGTTGAACTTCGGACGTTGTATCACTTCGGTTAGTGATTAATATTTAGCTTTCGTGCCCCCCAGTTTTGGGGAACAGCACTCGTATTTTCGGTGGTTGATCGCACTTGTTGCAAGTCTTGAGCACACGTCCGCATTCCGGGGACTTAGAATAATTTGAGATCGATAATCTGGTTTGCATTCCAGGAATTCGAGAGTTATTGATGCTTGTAACACGGTTCGCGCTCCAGGAACTTGGGAATGATGTTCACACTCCAACTTGCACTCTACGAACTCGGAGTTAGTATTAACACTTTAGTTCGCACCACGGGAACTTTAACTTGGTGTTTATGCTCCAATTCACATGCCGGGAACTTGGATAAAACATGTATGTTTGGGTTCGTACTTCAGGAACCCGGAACTGACGTTTGTACTCCAACTTGCACTTCGGGAATCTGGAGTTTGCACGGATGCTTCGGTTCGCACTCCGGGAACCTGGAATGGATGTTTATACTCGAATTCGCGCTGTGGGAAGTTGGAGTCCGTTCGCGCAGTGGGAACGAATTATTGAATGTTTATACTCCAATTCGCGCTCCGGGAATTTGGAGTCCGTTCGCGCTCTGGGAACGTATTATTGAATGTTTATACTCCAATTCGCGCTGTGGGAAGTTGGAGTCCGTTCGCGCTCTGGGAACAAATTGTTAAATGTTTATACTCCAATTCACGCTGTGGGAAGTTGGAGTCCGTTCGCACTCTGGGAACGAATTGTTGAATGTTTATACTCCAATTCGCGCTGTGGGAAGTTGTAGTCCGTTCGCACTCTGGGAACGAATTGTTTAATGTTTATACTCTAATTCGCGCTCTGGGAAGTTGGAGTCCGTTCGCACTCTGGGAACGAATTGTTTAATGTTTAAACTCCAATTCACGCTGAGGGAAGTTGGAGTCCGTTCGCACTCTGGGAACGAATTGTTTAATGTTTATACTCCAATTCACGCTGTGAGAAGTTGGAGTCCGTTCGCACTATGGGAACGAATTGTTGAATGTTTATACTCCAATTCGCGCTGTGGGAAGTTGGAGTCCGTTCGCACTCTAGGAACGAATTGTTTAATGTTTATACTCCAATTCACGCTCTGGGAAGTTGGAGTCCGTTCGCACTCTGGGAACGAATTGTTTAATGTTTATACTCCAATTCACGCTGTGGGAAGTTGGAGTCCGTTCGCACTCTGGGAACGAATTGTTTAATGTTTATACTCCAATTCTTGCTGTGGGAAGTTGGAGTCCGCTCGCGCTCTGGGAGCGAATTGTTGAATATTTATACTCCAATTCACGCTGTGGGAAGTTGGAGTCCGTTCGCACTCTGGGAACGAATTGTTTAATGTTTATACTCCAATTCGCGCTCTGGGAAGTTGGAATCCGTTCGCACTCTGGGAACGAATTGTTTAATGTTTATACTCCAATTCACGCTGAGGGAAGTTGGAGTCCGTTCGCGCGGTGGGAACGAATTATGGAATGGACTGTCGTGTGTTGGTCCAATTCAGCCTTCGATGTGTTGGCTTGCCCCCGAGCTGGGGTTTCACTTAGTGAGTGGCCGGTTGTAACGCAGTCACTCGCTATTTGAATAAATTCCATTGTTCGATGGAACTTATCTCTTCGTGTGTCGTGATTGTTGAACGTTGTATTCGGTGAATCACAGCTTTAGCTTGAAGAGATAGCATTTTATTTGCTGAAATGAGAAAATGTGGCATAGTCAGTGCCTTATTACAAATTCAAAATTCAGAATGTAAAGGAAGCTACAGAGCATTCATAGACTGAAGGAACCTGTCATGTGTGACAGTGACGAGGTTCTTCGTCGTTCCAGGCTCCCGAATAAATAGGCCCGCCACTGATGGCGTTTATCACCAATCTCCCACGGGGACAAGTCGAGTCCTACTGCCTCGGTCGATTGGGTTCATTGATTGGATTGGATGGGCCCGCTTCTCTGGGCTGCGGTGTCCGCACAAACTGTTCCAGCTTCCTTTCTCTGACCAGTTTTTCAACGAGATCTGTAAGTGACGACACTCGTTCGTATCGCGCCCGTAGCCTTCATGGAACCTGCAAAATTTTCCCGTCTGGATTTGTCTCTCTGACGACGGTCTTGGAGCAGGTTTTTCGTATTGAATTGTATTACGGGTCTGCAAATACAAGTCCTCCAGTGAAGTATTCAAAGGAGTATAACCATCGAACTTCGGATTTTTGCGTTGCGGGCCGCGATTTTGATCTTGTTTTTTAAGTTGATTCACGCTCTCTCTTCGCCGAGCTTGTTTATTTTTAATGTTCAACTGAACTTTTCCGGAGCTCTCGTCGGGCTGTTTTATTGCAACATTGCTTTGGGTTCCTCCCGCATTTGGTCCTGCGTCAGTTTGCTTCCTAGACTGTTTCGCGTCTTCCCGTCTCAGGAATTGAGCTGCTTTGGCATGGAAACAGTCCAATGACGCAGGTGATTTCCCAGCTAGCCAATTGCCAAATTCAGAATCGGGGTCGATCCCCTTAGTTAACGCCATAAGGATGGAGTTATCGTTTGGATTACTAATCTCTGCACATGCAGTATGGAATCTTTCGAAGTAGTGTCTGAGTGTCTCTCCGGGAGCTTGTGTGACACTAGATAGAGTGTTGACATCTTTCGGCCTTGCGACGTGCATGCGGAATTGCTCAACGAATTTTGTGGCTAGCTGGTCGAATGAGGAGATGGATCGAGGAGGCAATCGGGTGAACCACATGGTGGCGATGCCCCCCAAGGATATGGGGAAACTACGACATTTCACAGCATCGTCGGCTCTGGCAGAAGTCATCGACCATTCATATTTAGAATATGTTGGTTGGGATCGGTGTTTCCCTCATACATGGGCAGAGTGGGCATTCGGAATCGCCGTGGGGGTTCAGCATTAAGAATATCGTCCGTAAAGGGAGTATGACTTCGGGAAACTCCCCAATCGTCGTTTGTTAACCCCTGACTCTCACGGATCATCTGACGTATCATAGTTGAAAGATCCGGCATTTGCGCCGGAGTATGGTCACGTTCCATACTTTGGGTTTGAACCGGATATCGTCGACGGTTCACAGCTTGCCTTCTCGGCTCATAGTTCTCTACGACGTACGGTTCAGGAGTACGGCCACTATGACGACGGTCTAGGTCCGACTGGTCTTGAGCGTCGACCCCTGGTTCAGCCGCAACGCTAGTGGTGCGGTATTCTACGGTGTGACGAGGAACGGCGCCTCCTTGGGAGGAGGGTCCGGTTTGGAAGCTGGCTGACGGACCAACTCATATTTGTCCAACGGTCAATGTCGGTTGGTTTCCAACGGGTGGCATACAACTCCCATCTAACCGGGGTCGTGCAGGTCGGTTATGACAATCAGAAGATGAAGAACTTTCGCTGGAAGAGCGAGAAGCACGATCTCTCATGGATCTCTTTCGTTTCTGGCGATCCAGCTTGTTGATTAGCTCAATGTTAGCGCGTAGCTGTTCTTCTAGTTGGCGCCGACTCTCGGTCAGCTCTTGGAGTAACAGCTGCAACTCTTGTCGGGTAACCGGACCTGACGGCTCTGAGTGCCCAGCGACATCTTGATTAGATGGAGGTAGACGGGCAGGATTCTGTCTATCCTGTTCTTCTTGATTGACGGCGTTTGAGGTGGTTCTTGTGCTAACCATCTTTAGAGTTGAGCTCCTTTTCTGGACTTTATGCAAATCTGAATAGAAGGGAAGGAAGTTCGATTCAATGATCTGGATCTCTCTCTTAGATTTATTCAATCAGGTATCGATGACAGATCCAACGAGCAGGAGAAAATCTGGGTTTTCTCAATGAAAGAACCAAAGTGTTAGCGTCAAAATTGGGCACAACACTCTTCGGGAGTCATTGAAGAGATAATAGTCAAGAATGCAGGTTCAAAACAGATATTATCTAACAAAAACTCCAATCAACAGTAAAGAAAATGCGTAGACAATCGATTTATAGTGGTTCGGCGTGTTGCCTACGTCCACTGTGAAGTTTTTTGATATTTTATTGATCCTCTTTCAATGTTTACAAGTTGTTACAGCGATCAACAGCAAGTTACAACTGGAAATTCGAAATCAACAATCAAATTATGATATAGGATGATGGAGATATTGATCCGGCAGAGTCTGGGCGCCTCAGATTTCGAAGATCCCTTTTTCGTTGGCCCTGGGGCTCTATTTATAGGCGTAGGCTGCTGGTATCTCGCTGAAAACTCAGGAGACCACTCCTGGCACGTGAGGGGGCCCACACGCACGGTCTCAGGAAGTTTGGGCCCACTTTGGCATCGGTTCGAACTCCATTCGAACCGATCAAGAATTCATCCAATCGAGGTGAATTTGGCGTAGACATTCTTCAACATGCATGCAAGCTTCTGTGAAAATTTCATGGCATTTGGATCAGTAGGTTAGGAGATATGATGGGTTCGAAATTGGGTTTATTGCTCGGCTGTTTGGTTCGAAACCAAGGTTTCGAACCGATCCTTTCGAATCCATGGAGGCACGTGGCTTCGCGTTGACGTGGAGCGCAAATTTCGAATCGATCCGGTCTTCACTCCGTGTTGACCGCTTCGACTCCATATATCTCGGCGTATTCGAACCGATGGAAGACACGTCATCATGGTTGGTTGACCCAGTGTTTTCGAATGAAGCTGCACAGTTGGGTTCGAACAAGGACTCCGTGATGGGTTCGAACAAGGGCTCCGTGATGGGTTCGAACAAGCAGATGGATTCGAAGTGGATGGGGCTGAAGGTGAGGCGCTTTGATGGTTTCGAAACCGATGGTTCGATGTCCTTCGGTTCGAGGGTGATGGTTTCGAATGGGGCCTGATGATGGGTTCGAAGACACCCAACATGATGGGTTCGAAACCAGGGTGTTTCCCACAAGTTGAACCGACCATAACTTTAGCATATGAACTCGGATTGACTTGAAACTTGAGATGCTGACTCCTATGGACTTTCTTGCCGTTTCCTATCAATTGTAGCTCAATCTGGACTCGGATAAAATTCAGTGATATCCATGGCGAAAGGATGTATGACCAGTCTCTGAGACGAACTGTCCTCCGCTTCTGATCAATCATTTGGTATCGCGGCTTTGCCAAAAAGAGGGATAACAGTGCACCACTCTCCAGCGATGGAAAGTCGAAGACGGGCCACGGTAATCCCGTTTTACCGTAAAAATCCACGTGTCGAAAAAACGAAGGGTAAAAAACTTACGAGTCCCGATTGAGATTCGGGTTGTCCTTTTTGGGCATTAATCTATCCGTTGACGGGTGAAAGCTGTCAATGCCGTTGAACTCATCGAGGCCTTCGTTTTGACAGGTTATGGCTCCCGTAACTCTAAACGAGCCAGAAGTTATGGCCGTCCGAATAATCGATATCTACAGGGTGCAACATCCACGGTGCAAGGTGCAACATCCGACCGAAATGGCGAAACAGTGCCGTACGACTTTTAGAAATGCGTGCATGGATTTGAAACGGAACAGTACCATGGTGCACCACTCTCCAGCGATGGTAAATCGAAGACCAGCCACCGTAATCCCGTTTTACCATAAAATTCCACGTGTCGAAAAAACGAAGGTTAGAAAACTTGCGAGACCCGATTGAGATTCGGGTTGTCCTTTTTGGGCATTAATCTATCCGTTGACGTCTGAAAGCTGTCAAAGCCATAGACTCTTAGAGGCCTTCGTTTTGACAGATTATGGCCCCCGTAACTTTAAACGAGCCAGAAGTTATGGCCGTCCGAATAATCGATATCTACAGGGTGCAACATCCACGGTGCAAGGTGCAACATCCGTCCGAAATGGCGAAACTGTGTCGTACGACTTTTAGAAATGCATGCATGGATTTGAAACGGAACAGTACCATGGTGCACCACTCTCCAGCGTTGGGAAGTCGAAGACGGGCCACGGTAATCATGTTTTACCGTAAAAATCCACGTGTTGAAAAAACGAAGGGTAAAAAACTTACGAGACCCGATTGAGATTCGGGTTGTCCTTTTTGGGCATTAATCTATCCGTTGACGGCTGAAAGCTGTCAAAGCCGTAGAACTCATCGAGGCCTTCGTTTTGACAGGTTATGGCTCCCGTAACTCTAAACGAGCCAGAAGTTATGGCCGTTCGAATAATCGATATCTACAGGGTGCAACATCCACGGTGCAAGGTGCAACATCCGTCCGAAATGGCGAAACAGTGTCGTACGACTTTTAGAAATGCGTGCATGGATTTGAAACGGAACAGTACCATGGTGCACCACTCTCCAGCGATGGTAAATCGAAGACCAGCCACCGTAATCCCGTTTTACCGTAAAATTCCGCGTGTCGAAAAAACGAAGGGTAAAAAACTTACGAGACCCGATTGAGATTCGGGTTGTCCTTTTTGGGCATTAATCTATCCGTTGACGGCTGAATGCTATCAAACCCATAGAACTCATCGAGGCCTTCATTTTGACAGATTATGGCTCCCGTAACTCTAAACGAGCCAGAAGTTATGGCCGTCCGAATAATCGATATCTACAGGGTGCAACATCCACGGTGCAAGGTGCAACATCCGTCCGAAATGGCGAAACTGTGCCGTACGACTTTTAGAAATGCGTGCATGGATTTGAAATGGAACGGTACCATGGTGCACCACTCTCCAGCGATGGTAAATCGAAGGCGGGCCACGGTAATCCAATTTTACCGTAAAAATCCACTTGTCGAAAAAACGAAGGGTAAAAAACTTACGAGACCCGATTGAGATTCGGGTTGTCCTTTTTGGGCATTAATCTATCCGTTGACGGCTGAAAGCTGTTAAAACCGTGGAACTCATCGAGGCTTTCGATTTGACAGGTTATGGCTTTTGTAACTCTAAACGAGCCAGAAGTTATGGCCGTCCGAATAATCGATATCTAGAGGGTGCAACATCCACGGTGCAAGGTGCAACATCCGTCCTAAATGGCAAAACAGTGCCGTACGACTTTTAGAAATGCATGCATGGATTTGAAACGGAACAGTACCATGGTGCACCACTCTCCAGCGATGGGAAGTCGAAGAAGGGCCACGGTAATCCCGTTTTACCGCAAAAATCCACGTATCGAAAAAACGAAAGGTAAAAAACTTACGAGTCCCGATTGAGATTCGGGTTGTCCTTTTTGGGCATTAATTTATCCGTTGACGGCCGAAAGCTGTCAAAGCCGTTGAACTCATCGAGGCCTTCGTATTGACAGGTTATGGCTCCCGTAAATCTAAATGAGCCAGAAGTTATGGCCGTCCGAATAATCTATATCTACAGGTTGCAACATCCACGGTGCAAGGTGCAACATCCGTCCGAAATGGCGAAACAGTGCCGTACGACTTTTAGACATGCATGCATGGATTTGAAACGGAACAGTACCATGGTGCACCACTCTCCAGCGATGGTAAATCGAAGGCCAGCCATGGTAATCCTGTTTTACCGTAAAAATCCACGTGTCGAAAAAACGAAGGGTAAAAAACTTACGAGACCCGATTGAGATTCGGGTTGTCCTTTTTGGGCATTAATCTATCCGTTGACGGCTGAAAGCTGTCAAAGCCGTAGAAATCATCGAGGCCTTCGATTTGACAGGTTATGGGTTTGTTACTCTAAACAAGCCAGAAGTTATGGCCGTCCGAATAATCGATATCTATAGGGTGCAACATCCACAGTGCAAGGTGCAAGGTGCAAGATCCGTCCGAAATGGCGAAACAGTGCCGTACGACTTTTAGAAATGCGTGCATGGATTTGAAACGGAACAGTACCATGGTGCACCACTCTCCAGCGATGGGAAGTCGAAGACGGGCCACGGTAATCCTATTTTACCGTAAAAATCCACGTGTCGAAAAAAAGAAGGGTAAAAAACTTACGAGACCCGATTGAGATTCGGGTTGTCCTTTTTGGGCATTATTATATCCGTTGACGGCTAAAAGCAGTCAAAGCCATAGAACTCATCGAGGCCTTCATTTTGATAGGTTATGGCTCCCGTAACTCTAGACGAGTCAGAAGTTATGGCCGTTTGAATAATCGATATCTACAAGGTGCAACATCCACGGTGCGAGGTGCAACATCCGTACGAAATGGCAAAACATTGCCGTACGACTTTTAGAAATGCGTGCATGGATTTGAAACGGAACAGTACCATGGTGCACCGCTCTCCAGCAATGGTAAATCGAAGACCAGCCACCGTAATCCTGTTTTACCGTAAAAATCCACGTGTCGAAAAAACGAAGGGTAAAAAACTTACGAGACGCAGTTGAGATTCGGGTTGTCCTTTTTGGGAATTAATCTATCCATTGACGGATGAAAGCTGTCAAAGCCATAGAACTCATCGAGGCCTTCGTTTTGACAGATTATGGCTCCCGTAACTCTAAACGAGCCAGAAGTTATGGCCGTCCGAATAATCGATATCTACAGGGTGCAACATCCACGGTGCAAGGTGCAACATCCGTCCGAAATGGCGAAACAGTGCCGTACGACTTTTAGAAATGCCTGCATGGATTTGAAACGGAACAGTACCATGGTGCACCACTCTCCAGCGATGGGAAGTCGAAGACGGGCCACGGTAATCCTATTTTACCGTAAAAATCCACGTGTCGAAAAAACGAAGGGTAAAAAACTTACGAGACCCGATTGAGATTCGGGTTGTCCTTTTTGGGCATTATTATATTCGTTGACGGCTGAAAGCAGTCAAAGCCATAGAAGTCATCGAGGCCTTCATTTTGATAGGTTATGGCTCCCGTAACTCTAGACGAGTCAGAAGTTATGGCCGTTTGAATAATCGATATCTACAAGGTGCAACATCCACGGTGCGAGGTGCAACATCCGTCCGAAATGGCAAAACATTGCCGTACGACTTTTAGAAATGCGTGCATGGATTTGAAACGGAATAGTACCATGGTGCACCGCTCTCCAGCAATGGTAAATCGAAGACCAGCCACCGTAATCCTATTTTACCGTAAAAATCCACATGTCGACAAAACGAAGGGTAAAAAACTTACGAGACCCGGTTGAGATTCGGGTTGTCCTTTTTGGGCATTAATCTATCCGTTGACGGCTGAAAGCTGTCAAAGCCGTAGAACCCATGGAGGCCTTCGTTTTGACAGGTTATGGCTCCCGTAACTCTAAACGAGCCAGATGTTATGGCCGTCCGAATAATCGATATCTACAGGGTGCAACATCTACGGTGCAAGGTGCAACATCCGTCCGAAATGGCGAAACAGTGCCGTACGACTTTTAGAAATGCGTGCATGAATTTCAAACGGAACAGTACCATGGTGCACCACTCTCCAGCGATGGTAAATCGAAGGCCGGCCACGGTAATCCTGTTTTACCGTAAAAATCCACGTGTCGAAAAAACGAAGGGTAAAAAACTTACGAGACCCGATTGAGATTCGGGTTGTCCTTTTTGGGCATTAATCTATCCGTTGACGGCTGAAAGCCGTCAAAGCCGTAGAACTCATCGAGGCCTTCATTTTGACAGGTTATGGCTCCCGTAACTCTAAACGAGCCAGAACTTATGGCCGTCCGAATAATCAATATCTACAGGGTGCAACATCCACGGTGCAAGGTACAACATCCGTCCGAAATTGCGAAACAGTGCCGTACGACTTTTAGAAATGTATGCATGGATTTGAAACGGAACAGTACCATGGTGCACCACTCTCCAGCGGTGGTAAATCGAAGCCCAGCCACCGTAATCCCGTTTTACCGTAAAATTCCACGTGTCGAAAAAACGAAGGGTAAAAAACTTACGAGACCCGATTGAGATTCGGATTGTCCTTTTTGGGAATTAATCTATCCATTGACGGATGAAAGCTGTCAAAGCCATAGAACTCATCGAGGCCTTCGTTTTGACAGATTATGGCTCCCGTAACTCTAAACGAGCCAGAAGTTATGGCCGTCCGAATAATCGATATCTACAGGGTGCAACATCCACGGTGCAAGGTGCAACATCCGTCCGAAATGGCGAAACAGTGCCGTACGACTTTTAGAAATGCGTGCATGGATTTGAAACGGAACAGTACCATGGTGCACCACTCTCCAGCGATGGGAAGTCGAAGACGGGCCACGGTAATCCTATTTTACCGTAAAAATCCACGTGTCGAAAAAACGAAGGGTAAAAAACTTACGAGACCCGATTGAGATTCGGGTTGTCCTTTTTGGGCATTATTATATCCGTTGACGGCTGAAAGCAGTCAAAGCCATAGAACTCATCGAGGCCTTCATTTTGATAGGTTATGGCTCCCGTAACTCTAGACGAGTCAGAAGTTATGGCCGTTTGAATAATCGATATCTACAAGGTGCAACATCCACAGTGCGAGGTGCAACATCCGTACGAAATGGCAAAACGTTGTCGTACGACTTTTAGAAATGCGTGCAAGGATTTGAAACGGAACAGTACAATGGTGCACCGCTCTCCAGCAATGGTAAATCGAAGACCAGCCACCGTAATCCTGTTTTACCGTAAAAATCCACATGTCGAAAAAACGAAGGGGTAAAAAACTTACGAGACGCAGTTGAGATTCGGGTTGTCCTTTTTGGGCATTAATCTATCCGTTGACGGCTGAAAGCTGTCAAAGCCGTAGAACCCATCGAGGCCTTCGTTTTGACAGGTTATGGCTCCCGTAACTCTAAACGAGCCAGAAGTTATGGCCGTCCGATTAATCGATATCTACAGGGTGCAGCATCTACGGTGCAAGGTGCAACATCCGTCCGAAATGGCAAAACAGTGCCGTACGACTTTTAGAAGTGCGTGCATGGATTTCAAACGGAACAGTACCATGGTGCACCACTCTCCAGCGATGGTAAATCGAAGGCCGGCCACGGTAATCCTGTTTTACCGTAAAAATCCACGTGTCGAAAAAACGAAGGGTAAAAAACTTACGAGACCCGATTGAGATTCGGGTTGTCCTTTTTGGGCATTAATCTATCCGTTGACGGCTGAAAGCTGTCAAATCCGTAGAACTCATCGAGGCCTTCATTTTGACAGGTTATGGCTCCCGTAACTCTAGACGAGTCAGAAGTTATGGCCGTTTGAATAATCGATATCTACAAGGTGCAACATCCACGGTGCAAGGTGCAACATCCGTCCGAAATGGTGAACAGTGCAGTACGACTTTTAGAAATGCGTGCATGGATTTGAAATGGAACATTACCATGGTGCACCACTCTCCAGCGATGGGAAGTCGAAGACGGGCCACGGTAATCCCGTTTTACCGTAAAAATCCACGTGTCGAAAAAACGAAGGGTAAAAAAGTTACGAGACGCGATTGAGATTCGGGTTGTCCTTTTTGGGCATTAATCGATCCGTTGACGGCTGAAAGCGGTCAAAGCCATAAAACTCATCGAGGCCTTCGTTTTGACAAGTTATGGCTCCCGTAACTCTAAACGAGCCAGAAGTTATGGCCGTCCGAATAATCGATATCTACAGGGTGCAACATCCACGGCGCAAGGTGCAACATCCGTCCGAAATGGCGAAACAGTGCCGTACGACTTTTAGAAATGCGTGCATGGATTTGAAACGGAACAGTACCATGGTGCACCGCTCTCCAGCGATGGTAAATCGAAGACCAGCCACCGTAATCCTGTTTTACCGTAAAAATCCACATGTCGAAAAAACGAAGGGTAAAAAACTTACGAGACCCGATTGAGATTCGGGTTGTCCTTTTTGGGCATTAATCTATCCGTTGACGGCTGAAAGCTGTCAAAGCCGTAGAACCCATCGAGGCCTTTGTTTTGACAGGTTATGGCTTCCGTAACTCTAAACGAGCCAGAAGTTATGGCCGTTCGAATAATCGATATCTACAGGGTGCAACATCCACGAAGCAAGGTGCAACATCCGTCCGAAATGGCGAAACCGTGCCGTACGACTTTTAGAAATGCGTGCATGGATTTGAAACGGAACAGTACCATGGTGCACCACTCTCCAGCGATGGTAAATCGAAGACCAGCCACCGTAATCCCGTTTAACGTAAAATTCCACGTGTCGAAAAAACGAAGGGTAAAAAATTTACGAGACCCGATTGAGATTCGGGTTGACCTTTTTGGGCATTAATCTATCCGTTGATGGCTGAAAGCTGTCAAAGCCATAGAACTCATCGAGGCCATCGTTTTGACAGATTATGGCTCCCGTTGCTCTAAACGAGCCAGAAGTTATGGCCGTCCGAATAATCGATATCTACAGGGTGCAACATCAGTGGTGCAAGGTGCAACATCCGTCTGAAATGGCGAAACAGTGCCGTACGACTTTTAGAAATGCGTGCATGGATTTGAAACGGAACAGTACCATGGTGCACCACTCTCCAGCGATGGAAAGTCAAAGACGGGCCACGGTAATCCTGTTTTACCGTAAAAATCCACGTGTCGAAAAAACGAAGGGTAAAAAACTTACGAGACCCGATCGAGATTCGGGTTGTCCTTTTTGGGCATTATTATATCCGTTGACGGCTGAAAACAGTCAAAGCCGTAGAACTCATCGAGGCCTTTATTTTGACAAGTTATGGCTCCCGTAGCTCTAAACGAGTCAGAAGTTATGGCCGTTTGAATAATCGATATCTACAGGGTGCAACATCCACGGTACAAGGTGCAACATCCGTCCGAAATGGTGAAACAGTGCCGTTCGACTTTTAGAAATGCGTGCATGGATTTGAAATGGAACATTACCATGGTGCACCACTCTCCAGCGATGGGAAGTCGAAGGCGGGCCACGGTAATCCCGTTTTACCGTAAAAATCCACGTGTCGAAAAAACGTAGGTTAAAAAACTTACAAGACCCGATTGAGATTCTGGTTGTCCTTTTTGGGCATTAATCGATCCGTTGATGGCTGAAAGCTGTCGAAGCCGTAGAACTCATCGAGGCCTTCGTTTTGACAGGTTATGGCTCCCGTAACTCTAAACGAGCCAGAAGTTATGGCCGTCCGAATAATCGATATTTGCAGGGTGCAGCATCCACGGTGCAAGGTGCAACATCCGTCCGAAATGGCGAAACCGTGCCGTACGACTTTTAGAAATGCGTGCATGGATTTGAAATGGAACAGTACCATGGTGCACCGCTCTCCAGCGATGGTAAATCAAAGACCAGCCACCGTAATCCTGTTTTACAGTAAAAATCCACATGTCGAAAAAACGAAGGGTAAAAAACTTACGAGACTCGATTGAGATTCGGGTTGTCCATTTTGGGCATTAATCTATCCGTTGACGGCTGAAAGCTGTCAAAGCCGTAGAACTCATCGAGGCCTTCGTTTTGACAGGTTATGGCTTTTGTAACTCTAAACGAGCCAGAAGTTATGGCCGTCCGAATAATCGATATCTACAGGGTGCAACATCCACGGTGCAAGGTGCAACATCCGTCCGAAATGGCGAAACAGTGCCGTACGACTTTTAGAAATGCATGCATGGATTTGAAACGGAACAGTACCATGGTGCACCACTCTCCAGCGATGGTAAATCGAAGGCCAGCCACGGTAATCCTGTTTTACCGTAAAAATCCACGTGTCGAAAAAACGAAGGGTAAAAAACTTATGAGACCCGATTGAGATTCGGGTTGTCCTTTTTGGGCATTGATCTATCCGTTGACGTCCGAAAGCTATCAAAGCCGTAGAACTCATCGAGGCCTTCGTTTTGACAGGTTATGGCTTTTGTAACTCTAAACGAGCCAGAAGTTATGGCCGTCCGAATAATTGATATCTACACGGTGCAACATCCACGGTGCAAGGTGCAACATCCGTCCGAAATGGCGAAACAGTGCCGTACGACTTTTAGAAATGCGTGCATAGATTTGAAATAGAACAGTACCATGGCGCACCACTCTCCAGCGATGGGAAGTCGAAGACGGCCACAGTAATCCCGTTTTACCGTAAAAATCCATGTGTCGAAAAAACGAAGTGTAAAAAACTTACGAGACCCGATTGAGATTCGGATTGTCCTTTTTGGGCACTTATCTATCCGTTGACGGCTGAAAGCTGTCAAAGCCGTTGAACTCATCGAGGCCTTCGTTTTGACAGGTTATGGCTCCCGTAACTCTAAATGAGCCAGAAGTTATGGCCGTCCGAATAATCGATATCTACAGGGTGCAACATCCAGGGTGCAAGGTGCAACATCCGTCCGAAATGGCGAAACAGTGCCGTACGACTTTTAGAAATGCGTGTATGGATTTGAAATGGAACAGTACCATGGTGCACCACTCTCCAGCGATGGTAAATCGAAGACCAGCCACCGTAATCCCGTTTTACCGTAAAATTCCACATGTCGAAAAAACAAAGGGTAAAAAACTTACGAGACCCGATTGAGATTCGGGTTGTCCTTTTTGGGCATTAATCTATCCATTGACGGCTGTCAAAGCCATAGAACTCAACGAGGCCTTCGTTTTGACAGATTATGGCTCCGGTAGCTCTAAACGAGCCAGAAGTTATGGCCGTCCGAATAATCGATATCTACAGGGTGCAACATCCACGGTGCAAGGTGCAACATCCGTCCGAAATGGCGAAACAGTGCCGTATGACTTTTAGAAATGCGTGCATAGATTTGAAACGGAACAGTACCATGGTGCAGCAATCTCCAGGGATGGGAAGTCGAAGACGGGCCACGGTAATCCTGTTTTACCGTAAAAATCCACGTGTCGAAAAAACGAAGGGTAAAAAACTTACGAGACCCGATTGAGATTCGAGTTATCCTTTTTGGGCATTAATCTATCCGTTGACGGCTCAAAGCTCTTAAAGCCGTAGAACTCATCGAGGCCTTCGTTTTGATAGGTTATGGCTCCCGTAAATCTAAACGAGCCAGAAGTTATGGCCGTCCGTATAGTCGATATCTACAGGGTGCAACATCCACGGTGCAAGGTGCAACTTCCGTCCGAAATGGCGAAACAGTGTCGTACGACTTTTAGAAATGCATGCATGGATTTGAAACGGAACAGTACCATGGTGCACCACTCTCCAGCGATGGTAAATCGAAGGCCAGCCACGGTAATCCCGTTTTACCGTAAAAATCCACGTGTCGAAAAAACGAAGGGTAAAAAACTTACGAGACCCGATTGAGATTCGGGTTGTTCTTTTTGGGCATTAATCTATCCGTTGATGGCTGAAAGCTGTCAAAGCCGTAGAACTCATCGAGGCCTTCGTTTTTACAGGATATGGCTCCCGTAACTCTAAACGAGCCAGATGTTATGGCCGTCCGAATAATTGATATCTACAGGGTGCAACATCCACGGTGCAAGGTGCAACATCCGTCCGAATAATCGATATCTACAGGGTGCAACATCCACGGTGCAAGGTGCAACATCCGTCCGAAATGGCGAAACAGTGCCGTATGACTTTTAGAAATGCGTGCATGGATTTGAAACGGAACAGTACCATGGTGCACCACTCTCCAGCGATGGTAAATCGAAGACCAGCCACCGTAATCCTGTTTTACCGTAAAAATCCACGTGTCGAAAAAACGAAGGGTAAAAAACTTACGAGACCCGATTGAGATTCGGGTTGTCCTTTTTGGGCATTAATCTATCCGTTGACGGCTGAAAGCAGTCAAAGCTGTAGAACTCATCGAGGCCTTCGTTTTGACAGGTTATGGCTCCCGTAACTCTAAACGAGTCAGAAGTTATGGCCGTCCGAATAATCGATATCTACAGGGTGCAACATCCACGGTGCAAGGTGCAACATCCGTCCGAAATGGCGAAACAGTGCCGTACGACTTATAGAAATGCGTGCATGGATTTGAAATGGAACAGTACCATGGTGCCCCAGTCTCCAGCGATGGTAAATCGAAGACCAACCACCGTAATCCTGTTTTACCGTAAAAATCCACGTGTCGAAAAAACGAAGGGTAAAAAACTTACGAGACCCGATTGAGGTTCGGGTTGTCCTTTTTAGGCATTAATCTATCCGTTGACGGATGAAAGCTTTCAAAGCCGTAGAACTCATCGAGGCCTTCGTTTTGATAGGTTATGGCCCCCGTAACTCTAAACGAGCCAGAAGTTATGGCCGTCCGAATAATCGATATCTACAGGGTGCAACATCCACGGTGCAAGGTGCAACATCCGTCCGAAATGGCGAAACAGTGCCGTACGTCTTTTAGAAATGCGTGCATGGATTTGAAACGGAACAGTACCATGGTGCACCACTCTCCAGCGATGGTAAAGCGAAGACCAGCCAGCGTAATCCTGTTTTACCGTAAAAATCCACGTGTCGAAAAAACGAAGGGAAAAAACTTACGAGACCCGATTGAGATTCGGGTTATCCTTTTTGGGCATTAATCTATCCGTTGATGGCTGAAAGCTGTCAACGCCATAGAACTCATCGATGCCTTCGTTTTGACAGGTTATGGCTATCGTAACTCTAAACGAGCCAGAAGTTATGGCCGTCCGAATAATCGATATCTACAGGGTGCAACATCCACGGTGTAAGGTGCAACATCCGTCCGAAATGGCGAAACAGTACCGTACGACTTTTAGAAATGCGTGCATGTATTTGAAACGGAACAGTACCATGGTGCACCACTCTCCAGCGATGGTAAATCGAAGGCCAGCCACGGTAATCCCGTTTTACCGTAAAAATCCAAGTGTCTAAAAAACGAAGGGTAAAAAACTTACGAGACCCGATTGAGATTCGGATTGTCCTTTTTGGGCATTAATATATCCGTTGACGGCTGAAAGTTGTCAAAGCCGTAGAACTCATCGAGGCCTTCGTTTTGATAGGTTATGGCTCCCGTAACTCTAAACGAGCCAGAAGTTATGGCCGTTTGAATAATCGATATCTACAGGGTGCAATATCCATGGTGCAAGGTGCAACATCCGTCCGAAATGGCGAAACAGTGCCGTACGACTTTTAGAAATGCGTGCATGGATTTGAAATGGAACAGTACCATGGTGCACCACTCTCCAGCGATGGTAAATCGAAGACAAGCCACCGTAATCCCGTTTTACCGTAAAATTCCGCGTGTCGAAAAAACGAAGGGCAAAAAACTTACGAGACCCGATAGAGATTCGGGTTACCCTTTTTGGGCATTAATCTATCCGTTGACAGCTGAAAGCTTTCAAAGCCATAGAACTCATCTAGATTTTCGTTTTGATAGGTTATGGCTCTCGTAAATCTAAACGAGCCAGAAGTTATGGCCGTCCGAATAACCGATATCTACAGGGTGCAACATCCACGGTGCAAGGTGCAACATCCGTCCGAAATGGCGAAACAGTGTCGTACAACTTTTAGAAATGCGTGCATGGATTTGAAACAGAATAGTGCCATGGTGCGCCACTCTACAGCGATGGTAAATCGAAGACCAACCACCGTAATCCCGTTTTACCGTAAAAATCCACGTGTCGAAAAAACGAAGGGTAAAAAACTTACGAGGCCCGATTGAGATTCGGGTTGTCCTTTTTGGGCATTAATATATCTGTTAATGGCTGAAAGCTTTCAAAGCCGTAGAACTCATCGAGGCCTTCGTTTTGACAGGTTATGGCTCCCGTAACTCTAAACGAGCCAGAAGTTATGGTCGGCCGAATAATCGATATCTAAAGGGTGCAGCATCCACGATGCAAGGTACAACATCCATCCGAAATAGCGAAACAGTGCCGTACGACTTTTAGAAATGCGTGCGTGGATTTGAAACGGAACAGTACCATGGTGCACCACTCTCCAACGATGGTAAATCGAAGACCAGCCACCGTAATCCCGTTTTACTGTAAAAATCCACGTGTCGAAAAAACGAAGGGTAAAAAACATACGAGACCCGATTGAGATTTAGGTTGTCCTTTTTGGGCATTAATCTATCCGTTGACGGCTGAAAGATGTCAAAGCGTAGAACTCATCGAGGCCTTCGTTTTGACAGGTTATGGCTCCCGTAACTCTGAACGAGCCAGAAGTTATGGCCATCCGAATAATCGATATCTACAGGACGCAACATCCACGGTGCAAGGTGCAACATCCGTCCGAAATGGCGAAACAGTGCCGTACGACTTTTAGAAATGCATGCATGGATTTGTAACAGAACAATAGCATGATGCACCACTCTCCAGCGATGGTAAATCGAAGACCAGCCACCGTAATCCCGTTTTACCGTAAAATTCCACGTGTCGAAAAAACGAAGGGTAAAAACCTGTTTGCACAAAAAATGGACAAACACCTCCAAGTCGTATTATTTAGTTGATTATATGTGATTTTCAATGATTTTGGATGAGTATATAAATATAAAGGAAGTAGGGGCTGAAATGTAAAAGACACGCGGATTTATAGTGGTTCGGCCAGAATGTGCCTACGTCCACTTTATATGTTATTATCTTCTTTCCTTCAGATTACAAGTACAATGCTTCGTATATGAGTATATGAAAATAGTTTGAAAGTTCCTTCCTTGCTTGAGCTCTCAAACTTGTCTGCCATTGTTGTACCCCTGCCCCTCTATTTATAGAGTGAGGTAGGGGGCAGGGGTCTTGGAAGTGTATAGCTGCTGGTGGGCCCGGGCTGGAGCAATCTGGACTGGCAATCTTCTGGTTCGGCGAAGCCTTGGTTCGGCCGTGCTGAGGTTGGACCGGTGGTAGCCTCGTCCGGCTATGGTGGTCCGGTGATGGGTGGATATGTGCCATTCGGTAATGGGTTTACATGGAGTTGGTTCGGTCTTGGAGGTGAGTTGGTTCGGTCTTGGAGGTGAGTTGGTTCGGTACCAACCAGGCTCGGTGAAGGCTTGTGGATCGGTGGAGTTCGTGAGAGGAGCATGGTTCGGCATAGGGGCATGAAGGCTGGTGGACCGGTAGTGACTGGACCGGTAGGGTCTGGTTCGGTATGGGGCTTGACCGGATGAAGTTGGTTGATGGCCGCCGAATGGGTCGTGCCGAAGGGGACATAGGATATGCCGAATGGACACATGCCCGAATGGATTTGTACACTGAGAATGCCAGATGGGCTCCTATGCTTACGTTGAGCCTTGTGTTTGCTGAACGAGGTGGAGGTTGCGAGCCCGGGTAAAACTTGTGACTTCTTGGTCTTGAGATCCTCTGGGTGAGAATTCGCCCAACATTTGCCCCCCAAAGTGGGGCACGTGCTTGCATGTGTCGCGCTTTGTTTCCTTGTTGTAGGGAGGCTTGTTTTTGTAATGCCATGGGCTGGATGTTCATATCATGTTGATGTCCTGCAAAGGAATTTACAGTTTTAGTGTGATTTCAAATAACGACCGTTCGGGATCGAAATATTCGCGATGAAGTGAATTGTGCCGTTCGGGGTGAGTAAGTGTGCCCCGAGGGGGCTTAGCATTATCGATGCCAGGTTCACGTTCGAGTGGGTTCCTGGATCGTTCGTTAAGGTGGTTTATCGCCGGCTCAGAGCATGCCTAAGGATTGTTCTCAACCCCGTACATGTGTAAGTAGCTTAGCCATTTCATAATTATCGGAATCAAGGATCCTTTTAACCGGTGAGCTTAAAAAGGGATGTCAAAGTGTAAATTCTCACGGTGATAGGGTTAATAGCCATTCAGAGCGTGCCTATGGACCGTTCGTGGTCGCGTGCACGTGTAAATGATTAACCCATGTTAGTGAGAGATTCACGACTTATCCATTGTTATCATATTCTTTATTTTATTAGTAAGATCTGGAGTTCGGGACTTATCTGAGTGAGGCGCCCTACATGCCCCCTGTTTCTGGTTTCTGCTGGTAGAGACAGTTTCATTCGGTTTCGAGTAGGCATATATTCTTATTCGTTTGGAGGTTGGTTTGGTATGGAAGGTTTCATTCGGTACATAGTTGGTCCGGTTGCTGTTGGTCCGGTTGTTGTTGGCCCGGTGATAGGTTCTCGTTCGGCATGGGGTTGGTCCGGCAGTAGGTTCTCGTCCGGTATTCCAGAGCTCGCCTATATATAGAGGCTACACCCCCCTTAGTTTTTCTCTACCGAACAAGAGGAAGCCGAATCAAAAGTCCACCGAACCAAATATTTGCCGAATCAAATATTCGCCGAACCAGGTATATACTCTTTTACCGAATGAACTCTATAACCGAATGGGCTTATGCCGAATGGGCACGGAAGCTTTGTTTTGCCGAATGAACCTCAGATTCCATTGCCGAATGGAAGTCAGATCCCATTGCCGAATGAACTTGTTCTGCCGAATGAACGTAAGACCCTAGTGCCGAATGGTCTTGAACCTCCAGTGCCGAACGAACTTTGTGTCTGGACTTTGAGTGGAACTCCGGACTTATGTATGCTTGTTTGTTTATACTGTCGTTCTAACATCATGCTTTTTACTTTTGTGTATGCAGATAAATGTCTCGCAAAGTTGAAACTCGATCGGGCAAGAAGAAATCCAGGGATAGCGGAGAAACTTCTGCCGTGCCCCCAGCTCAGCCAGATCCAGCACAGCACGGACCCGCTCCGAGGTCACTAGTCGATGGGTATGGTCCCCAGGAGCTTCTCGTCTCCCCTCCTGATTGCTATCCTAGCTCTCTGAAAGAGGAGCAACTTGATGTCATATCCCGTTCCTTCGGGATTGACAGAGCGCTTATGTTACTGCCGGAGGCCGGTGTCATGCCGTACAACCCTCCCGAGGGGTATTTTGCCTATAGCCGATATCATTGCATGTGTGGGGCCATTCCTCCTATCAACGCTTGGATAGTAAGCTTCACCACATACTTGAAGGTGGCTCCCTTCCAGCTTCAGCCTAACTCTTACGCCATCCTGGTGAGCCTCTTTGTTATCTTCCAGAGGAGGTACGGGCGTCCTCCTTCTAACCGAGAAATTCGATATTTGTACAACCTGAGAGGCTATAAGAAGGGGTCTCCGTATATTAGCTTGGAAGCGGCTGTGCCCTTCAAACCAGTCCTGGACTTGTATTCCAAGTTCACCATGTTCAAGAAAGAGTGGTTCTTCGTCAAGGACGATGCTGTTTCTTTCCGCCTTTTCACTTCCGGCTGTAAGATTGATTTCATTTATATTTTTCATGTGTTTTGACTGTAGTGTTTTTTTCTGACATGCTTCTATTTCTGGCTAGCGACAGGTGGTATTGCAGTCGTGGAGGACGATTCCTTAGTGCGAATGGCTGCTGAACTAAAGGCTATTCCGGCACGGGACCGGTCGGCCTCTTTCTTGATCAGGAACGCAACCCTCTTGGAGTATAATTTGATCTTACCGCGCCAGTCCGTGGTTAAGCAAAGGGATACGGCTGAGGAGAGGGCTGCTAAAACTAAGGAGGGGGCTACGGTAAAGAGCGGTAAGAGGGAGCCTTTCGCAGCGCGTCCTGCGGTCGGGGGGAAGAAACTGAAGAAGTCCGATGGCCCTTCTCCAAGTACTTGCCCGACTGTCTCGGAGGAGGAAGGTGTAGAAGAGGAGGAAGGAGGCGAAGTTGGAGAAGGGTCGGAGGGTGGAGGAGATGGCGACGGTCAAGGTGGTAGTGGTGTTGCTGCTCTAACCTCTGAACAAGACCTCGAACTGGATGAGGCTCTCCGTCGGGCCTTCGGGGAGTCGGAGGGAGAGTCGGAAACGGAGAAGGGAAAGGAGAAGGAAACGGAGAAGGCAAAGGAAACCGGCAAAGCTGTGGCTTCAGCTAGGGTGACTCCGGCGATGCAAGGTGAACTTTTGTCTTCTGCCGATTCCATTTTCGATAGGGACTTAGAAATTTTTTACGGTTCACTTCCGTCCTGGAATAAGATCCAGGACTTATTGCAGTATCCCACTCCTTCGCCGGGTTTGTATAATAGATGTGTTTCCTCACTTTTCTTTCTTTTTAACTTAGCACATTCTTTGAATTGCGGATTATTGTATGTTCGTAACACTTGTTCTTTATTCCAGGGGCAGGCCAGGCGGGTAAAACGTCGGATGTTCGACACCGCCTTGAACAATTTAAGTCGAGGAGAGCTTCCGCGAAACCTTCTACTGATCGCACTGGGGATGTAGTCAGTTACCGCCCTCTTCTTGGGGTCATCGAAGAGGGTATTCAGAAAAGGAAGCGGAGCCGTTCCTTATTTGAGTCTTCTTCTGCTTCGCAGCTTCCTACTCTGCCTCCCCCTACTCAGCCTCCTCGTGATACTACGGAGGAGAGCACGGAGCCCTGCCCCCCTCCTCCTCCTTCCAAGAGTTCTACTGTCATTCATATAAGGCGTCCCGATGTGCCTCGCCCCGTGCCTCGTGACCCTTTTGCCGGTCATCCTGATTTAGACCCAAGTTTTCGGGACATTTCATTCGATGAGACCACGGGCGAGCACCTCCTTCCCCGCAACCCCATGGTAAGAGTGCTGGACGAGGCCAAATCTTTAGATCTTGATTTACTTACTACACGGGTAGTCACCATGGGGGATGAGGCTAAGGCTAATATCGACCGGGTGGCCGCAGAGACCAAGAAGTTAATGGAGCATCATGCTAAGTTGGTCAAGGCCGGGGAAGAGATCGGGAGTGCTAACATTCGGTTGAGGTTAAAGGTTGCCGATCAGGCCAAGCAACTCGCCGACCAGGCCATCCAGATTTCTCAGCATGAGGAAGCCTCCAAGCGTCTGAAAGAGACCATGGAGAAGGCCAGTAGGGCGGAATTACGGAAGATGGAGGTCGCTTGCAGGGAACGGATTAACATAGCTATCGCAACGGTAGATGAGGTTCGAAATGCGGATCTCGAGCGGGTAGAGGAGTTGTCAGGGAGGCTCGAGGCTGCGGAGATGGCTCAGGCCGAGTTGAAGGAGGAGATGGAGGAGATGAGGAGGTCCCTCAAGTTGAAGGAAGAGGAAATGAGGAGGTCACTCCAGGCTGACTACTTGAGATACCAATCAGAGAGGGACGTCGCCATCGCCAAGTTGCAAGCTTCCGAGGCCCGGGTGAGGGAGTTTGAGGAAAACGAGGGGATGATGGATGAGATGCTGCAGGATATGTACTTCCACACTTGGAAGGAGGGCGGCTTGTCTTGGATGGACGATTACCCTCGGGTCATGGCCAAGGTGTATCTCCAGGCTTTAGAGGAGGCCAGGGTGAATGCGGGTAAGGAAGGCGGAGAGGCTTTCAACTTGAGTGCGGTTACTGCTCAGTTTTCAAAGGAGGAGCAAGCGGCGGTGAAGGAGGGGATGCGGCTACTCGCTGCAGAGGAAGCGGGCGTGCAGTTGGATGATGAGGATCAAGCGGCGGATGCTGGTGAGTTATTCTTTTCCCTTTCTTTTCTTTCCGTGTTTTCATAACTTGATCGTTCGTTTAATGAATTCCTCCTCTGATCTGGACAGGTGGGACTTCAGATCCACATGCTGGGGGCTCTGATCCTGCGGCTAAGTAGGCTGGGGGAGTTGGTGATGGAGTGTGGATGCATCTGCCATCTTTTTGTTTCTTTTTTATTACTGTTTATGTTAGTCTTTGATATGCAACTGTAATAAAATTATTTGCAAAGAATAACTTCGTGTGATCTTATAATATAAGCTGATTTTGTCATGTTTAAATGTTGTTGCTATCTTTATGTGCCGTGTGAGAAGTATAATTATGTATATGCCTGTGATTCTAGTTGTGTTTGATGTTAAGTTTTTGCTTGAAATATAATTTCACGTTTTGCAATGTCAGTGTATGAATAAGCTATAGTTACGCATTTATGTACAAGAGAAGAGAGTACCGCCCTTTATGTTTTATTCGCAGGCGGTAGCTTTGAGTGTCTTGTGTAACTGTTCACGGGTATAGCCGAGCGCCCTGCCACCCAGTACACAGGCTTAGAGCCTCATGAGTGAATGCTTCCTATTCGGTTTCCTGTACTTTAGAGTTTGTTATACAGGATAGGAGAAAAATATTTAAATGGAATGGAAATATAGTAAAAGTAAAACTTCCGGTCACGGAAGGCCGTCGATGTGCTTAAGTTCGTGGCAAACGGGTTTTGTAGTCACTTTCCCTAGCTGTGGGTCTTGGAGACATTTGTCACCCATCTTACGCCTCTACGGGGAGTTTTCTTTTTTACCACAGCCGCACTTAAGACACATCGGAGCCGAGATCGCGCACGGTAACTACCCGAACCATTATGGTCCGTAATCGTGGGTATTATTCGATTTACCGTGGCCGGCTAGCGTGGGTGCCGTTGGCCGTGAACTACCCCTGGCTGGCCACACCTTATGTTGGGGCTTAAAGTAGGTTCACAGTTGCCGGCGAGCCGAACGCCGTAATGAGTTGCCATCGGCTATAGTCGGCCTTTATGATGACTTATAATCGGCTCATTACAGTTGGCTTTGAGGGCAGGCGCGCAATGAGTTAACCCGCAGCAGAGGGATGCTGGAGCAAAAGTGTCTCATTGGCGAGTGCATAGAATCGTAGCGTACCTGTTAGGCCTAGTCCAGATGAGGCCGTGGTGCGTCTTGAGTGGAGATGCCATAGGATTTTGTTCAACAGAAAGGGATAAAACTTAACGAGCAGCCAAGACATAAAGGAACAAGTTAAAAAGAGACAAGATTTTTTAAAGTGGTTCGGCACGGAAATGCCTACGTCCACTGATTCTCTCTGTTAATTCACTTTATATGGGCAGTACAGGTTAAGAAAAGTATCGACGGAGGTGTCGGATGTTCCATGCCCTCTGGAACACCTCTCCGTCCACTGTTGACAAAATGTAAGCTCCGTTGTGGAGATCTTTATGAATTAAATATGGTCCGTCCCAGATGGGGTCCAGTGCCCCGGGGCGCGGAAAGATTCGCCTGAGGACAAGATCCCCTTCTTGTAAGCTGCGATGCTTGACTTTGGAATTGTATTGTGCTGCCACTTTTTGTTTGTGAGCTGCTGCTTTGAGTGCTGCATCGTTCCTCCTTTCCTCAATCCAAAGACATGAGGAGGAGTTCTTCGTTTTCTTCTGGGTTGTAGTGGATCCTACGGTGAGAAGGCACAACAGTCTCAACTGGGAGCATTGCCTCCGATCCATATGCCAAAGAGAAAGGAGTATGTCCCGTTGATGTTCTGAAAGATGTGCGGTATGCCCATAGTGCCGTAGGAAGTTCGTCCACCCAAGCGCCTTTTGACTTTTCAAGTTTCTTCTTGATTAGGGTTTTGAGAATTTTGTTGACAGCTTCAACTTGTCCGTTTGCCTGAGGGTAAGCTACTGATGAGAAGCTTTTATGAATTCCATGCTCTTGGCACCAGTCGGCAAATTCTTCGCTGTCAAATTGGAGCCCGTTGTCTGATACGATCTTGAGGGGGACTCCATACCTGCACAGAATGTTTTTGATCAAGAAGTTGATAACTTTTGCTGAAGATATTTTATTTAAAGGTTCCGCTTCCACCCATTTGGTGAAATAATCGACTGCCACTATAGCATATTTGGCTCCGCCTCGGCCCGTTGGCAGTTCGCCAATTAAGTCAACTCCCCATACAGCAAAGGGCCAAGGGCTGGTCATTTGAGTAATTTCGTTTGTGGGTAGTCGAGGGATCTTGGCGAACTTATGACATCTGTCGCATTTCTTAACGAAGTCTAGGGCATCTTTGTTTAGTGTGGGCCAGTAATATCCATATCGGAGTATCTTTCTTGCCAAAGTCTGTCCTCCAGTGTGATCTCCGCATCCTCCCTGATGGATGTTTGTTAATATCTCCTTGGCTTCCCTTCCGGCGACGCATCTTAATAGGGGGCTAGAGAAGCCACGCCGGTAGAGGATGCCTTCTTGTATTGTGTAGTGGGGAACTTTCCTCAAGATCTTCTTGGCTTCGTCACGCCTGTCGGGTAGTATGCCATCTTGCAAATATTTCCGAATAGGAGTCATCCAGGTTCCTTCTTCGATTGCAGTTATCAGATTCGCTTGTTCGAAACTCTGGGCTAGCTGCCTTGAGATTGCTAGTGCTCCGGAAATGGTGCTGTCCTTCATACTAGCTTGCTTTGCAAGTTCATCTGCCTCTTGGTTTTCTTCTCGAGGAATGTGTTTGATTAGATAATAGTCCAATCGATCGAGCAGCAGTCTGGTTTTCTTTAGGTATGCTGTGAGTCGTTCTCCTCGAGTCTGGAATTCTCCTAGTACCTGGTTTACGATAAGCTGAGAATCACTATGAATACATAAGGAATTGATTCCAATTTCTAGGGCCAGTTCCAATCCCGCTATTACTGCTTCATATTCAGCATCGTTGTTAGTGGCCGTGAACTCCAATCTTAATGCATAGTACAACTTTCTTCCCCTGGGGGTGATGATCACAATACCTGCCCCCGAGCCTTGTTCGTTTGATGCTCCGTCTACAAAGAGGTTCCATTTGATGTTTTTTGCTACTTCGGATTGTTCCTTGCCTTCGTTGGTAGTGAATTCGGCAATGAAATCAGCCATGGCTTGTCCTTTGATAGCGGTGCGGGGATGGTAGGTGATATCATACTGACTTAGTTCGATGCACCATTTGAGGAGTCGCCCAGAAGTGTCAGGACGATGGAGCACTTGTCTTAGTGGTTGATCGGTTAGAACCCTGATGGAGTGAGACTGGAAGTAGTGTCGCAGTTTTCGTGACGCGATCAATAAACAATATGCTAACTTCTCAAGTTTAGGATATCTGGCTTCTGCCCCTGTAAATCTCTTGCTTACAAAGTAAACCGGGCGTTGTGTGCGGTCTTCTTCTCTTACCAAGGCGGCGCTTAGAGCATGAGATGATACAGCGAGGTATAGGTATAACACTTCACCTTCATTTGGAGTTGAGAGTACTGGTGGTCTCTGAAGGTGTTCGATTAGGTTGAGGAAGGCTTTTAAGCATTCGTCGGTCCACTCGAACCTCCCTTTGTCTTTCTTGAGTGCTTCGAAGAAAGGGACACACTTGTCAGTTGCCTTGGAAATGAATCTGCTTAGGGCGGCCACCTTTCCGTTTAGGCTCTGCATTTCTTTTCGAGTGGAAGGTATCCTTATTTCTTTTAAAGCCCGGATTTGTTCAGGGTTTGCTTCGATTCCTCTGGCGTGGACGATGAATCCTAAGAATTTTCCCGATGATACTCCGAAGGAGCACTTTAGAGGATTCAGCTTCATTCCATATCGGCGAAGTACCTGAAATGTATCGTCCAGATGGCTTACATGGTCGTTGGCTTTCTTGGACTTTACCAACATGTCATCCACATATACCTCCATAGTTTGTCCTATCAACTCTGCGAACATTTTGTTGACGAGGCGTTGATAGGTAGCTCCAGCATTTTTGAGTCCAAAAGGCATTACTTTGTAACAATACAATCCGCGGTCGGTGATGAAGCTAGTGTGGTCCTGATCGGGGGCGTGCATGGGGATCTGGTTATATCCGGAGTATGCATCCATAAAAGATAGGAGTTCGTGCCCAGCTGTGCTGTCTACGAGTTGGTCAATTCGGGGAAGTGGGAAGCAGTCTTTCGGGCAAGCGTCATTCAGATTGGAGAAGTCAATACATGTTCGCCACTTTCCATTGGCCTTTTTTACTAGCACTGGGTTAGCGATCCATTCTGGGTAGATGGCTTCCCGTATGAAGCCATTAGCAAGTAGATTCTTTACTTCCTCATCAAGGGCTGCCGATCGCTCTGCCCCCATGCTCCTCTTTTTCTGCTTTACTGGTACCTTGGTGGGATCGATGTTCAACATGTGGCATGCTATGTCTGGGGAGATTCCTGTCATATCGGCATGAGTCCACGCAAATACATCTAAGTTGTGGCGGAGAAAGTCAATGAGTTGATCCTTCAATTCCGTTTCCAGCTGAGATCCGATTTTTAATAGTCTACTTGAATCATGCTTATCTACCGACACGAATTCCATAGCCTCTGCAGGCTCGGCGGTAGCCTCCTCCTCTTTATCCCTGGGGTCTAGTTCATTGAAGGGATCGCTTGTGTATCGAAGAGGAGGGGCTTTCTTTAGTTGCTATGCCTCCAAGCTTTTCATGCAGAGAGTAGTCTCTGCATCTTTTCCTTTATTCTTTCTGCGGTTATTGCGAAGTTCAGTTACGTAGCAGTCTCGGGCAGCATCTTGATCTCCTTCTACTTCTCCTACTCCGTTGTCTGTTGGAAATTTCATTTTCAGGCACTAGGGGGCTAATACAATCTGAAAGTCAGACAAGGCTGGTCTTCCCAAGAAAGCGTTGTAAGCCGAGTGGTTTTCTATTAGTACGAACGTTTGTTTTCGCACAACGGAGCGGGGATGACTTCCTATTTCGACGAAGAGGTCAAGCTGCCCGAGGGGCATTTTTGCATCTCCAGTGAAACCGTGCAGTGGTTTGTCACAGGGGGATACATCCTTCATTGATAACTTCATTTTGTCGAAAGCATGTTTGAACAGGATATTTACGGAGCTTCCCGTGTCTATTAGAATCCGAAAAACTTTAGCTGGACCAAACCAGGCAGAGATGACCATGGGATCCATATGTGGGTACTGTCTTCCTTCCAAATCATGCCTACTGAATACAATGTCATTGTTTTCTTTTCGTTTCGGGTGGCGTTCCTCCATAATGGAGTTAACATATCCTTCGGCATTTCTAAGCGACTTGCCGTACCTTTCCATCTCTGCCCAACTTCTGTCGGCGATGTGTGGTCCTCCTGAGATGGTAAGGACCACTATCTTCTCTTGACTAGAGCCACTGGTGTTGTGATTGTTGCGATTCCCTCCGCCTACTTCTGGGAGGGGTTGCTTTGAGTTCTCATTGGCAGGAGTTGGAGTCCTGTTCTGACCTTTCACATAACGTTCCAGTCTTCTTCTTCTAATGTGTTCTTCGATCAAGTCCCGAAGATGGTGGCATTCATTGGTGTCATGTCCGTGGGATTCGTGGAAGCGACAGAACTTTCCGGACTTGAGTGCGTTATCTGATTCTTTCTTGTGCGGGGGGCGCTTGTATCCGAGTTCGCCCTGAGTGGCTAGGTAGATGTTTTCGATTGTTTCATTCAAAGGGGTGTAGGAGTCAAATCTTGGCCCTGGTCGATATTGGCGCTTCTCAACCTTTTTGCCCCTAGCATTGTCTCTAGATTCATTTCTTCGAGCGTCCTTAGCTGCAGTGGGAACCTTGTCCTGAACTATCTTGCCTTGTTGTCCTGATTGCCTTTCTGTAGCAGCGTCTTCAAGTCTCATATACTTTCCAGCTTCATGAAAGAAATTAGGCAAGGTAGTTGGTTTTTCCTTAGTTAACCTTCTGGCAAACTTGGTGTCTGGATGTACACCACTACAGAGGGCCATTAGAGTGAGTTTTTCATCGGCATCTTGAACTGCTGCCGCTGCGGCGTTGAACCGTGTTAGATATTGTTGCAGCGTCTCTCCGAATTTCTGTTTGACATTGGATAGAGAATAAGCATCCTTGGGTTGTTCCACATGGATGCGGAACTGGCTAATAAACCTTTCTTTTAACATCTCCCATGAGCTGATGGATCCTTGGGGTAGATGGCAGAACCAGGAGGTAGCTAGATCTGATAGGAATAGCGGAAAGCATTTACATAATACTCCTTCTGTTGCTCCACTCATGAGCATATGCTGGGTGTATCTCTGCAGGTGTACGATGGGGTCGGAAGTTCCTTTGTAAGGTTCCATGGTTGGCATTTTCCATTCCCGGGGAGTGATGGCAGTTTCGATATTTCGGGTAAAGGGACTGGTGACCCTAGCGCCTATTCCCCGGTCCCTTTGCTCCCGTTGGACACATTCTCTGAATAATCGTGCCATTCGTTCGTCAGAACTTGGAGCGGACAAAAATGAGCTCGGTTCTTCCCTGCGGGATCTATCTCGTCCAGATGACCTGTAGGGATGGTACAGTCTATCACCTCTAGCATTATCCAGTGGTTGTCTTTGGCTGCTTGGATGCACGCTAGGACCAGCTACAGTTGCCCCCTGCCTTGATCTTCCCCTGTGGGGTTCTGTTTCGAGCACATTCATGGGGTCAACTTCGGGCTGGGTTCTAGCTCGGCTCCGTTCAGCGGGGTTTCTATGATTAGGTGGCATGACTGGCTCAGCTACATCCGACCCTCGCCTGGTGCCTCCCCCGCTAGGTTCGGTTCCAAGGGCTTCCTCGAGTCGGAATTCGGGCTGAGTCCGGGCGCGGCCCCTATCATCGTTTTTCCTGTTGATAGCTTGTTCGAAGAGTGAAGACCTTTGTTGCCTCCGGGATCCTCCGGATTGGGATTCACCCCATGATTCAGTGTTGCGGTTGGACTCTTCAGCATCCCTTAAGCGTGTCATGAGTTGGTCCACCAAAGTTTCTTGTTGGGATGTGAAGCGGTTAGTTACTTCAGCCACAACCCTGTCCAGATCTGCCCTAGTGATTGGTTGTTCCGTTGCGGGACCAGTTGGATTTTCCTGATTTTCATCTGGTACTGCTGTTGAAGTGGGCTGATCTGTGATTGCTGGATCTGGAAGGCTGCTAGTTGCGATGTTCTTTCCTTTGTTAACATCCCTTCTCTGTTTGGAAGGCATGATTTCTAAGCAACGAGTGATGTTGTTAGGAAGAAGGTTGAGTGGGAGAAGATGAAGCTTGAGTTCTGAAGATGAAGTCTGAGTTCAACTCTCAATGAAAGCACCAAAAATGTTTGCACAAAAAATGGACAAACACCTCCAAGTCGTATTATTTAGTTGATTATATGTGATTTTCAATGATTTTAGATGAGTATATAAATATAAAGGAAGTAGGGGCTGAAATGTAAAAGACACGCGGATTTATAGTGGTTCGGCCAGAATGTGCCTACGTCCACTTTATATGTTATTATCTTCTTTCCTTCAGATTACAAGAACAATGCTTCGTATATGAGTATATGAAAATAGTTTGAAAGTTCCTTCCTTGCTTGAGCTCTCAAACTTGTCTGCCATTGTTGTACCCCTGCCCCTCTATTTATAGAGTGAGGTAGGGGGCAGGGGTCTTGGAAGTGTATAGCTGCTGGTGGGCCCGGGCTGGAGCAATCTGGACTGGCAATCTTCTGGTTCGGCGAAGCCTTGGTTCGGCCGTGCTGAGGTTGGACCGGTGGTAGCCTCGTCCGGCTATGGTGGTCCAGTGATGGGTGGATATGTGCCATTCGGTAATGGGTTTACATGGAGTTGGTTCGGTCTTGGAGGTGAGTTGGTTCGGTCTTGGAGGTGAGTTGGTTCGGTACCAACCAAGCTCGGTGAAGGCTTGTGGATCGGTGGAGTTCGTGAGAGGAGCATGGTTCGGCATAGGGGCATGAAGGCTGGTGGACCGGTAGTGACTGGACCGGTAGGGTCTGGTTCGGTATGGGGCTTGACCGGATGAAGTTGGTTGATGGCTGCCGAATGGGTCGTGCCGAAGGGGACATAGGATATGCCGAATGGACACATGCCCGAATGGATTTGTACACTGAGAATGCCAGATGGGCTCCTATGCTTACGTTGAGCCTTGTGTTTGCTGAACGAGGTGGAGGTTGCGAGCCCGGGTAAAACTTGTGACTTCTTGGTCTTGAGATCCTCTGGGTGAGAATTCGCCCAACAAAACCTTACGAGACCCAATAGAGATTCGGGTTATCCATTTTGGGCATTAATCTATCCGTTGATGGCTGAAAGCTTTCAAAGCCGTGGAACTCATCAAGGCCTTCGTTTTGACAGGTTATGGCTCCCGTAACTCTAAACGAGCCAGAAGTTATGGCCGTCCGAATAATCGATATCTACAGGGTGCAACATCTACGGTGCATGGTGCAACATCGATCCGAAATGGCGAAACAGTGCCATACGACTTTTAGAAATGCGCGCATGGATTTAAAACAGAATAGTGCCATGGTGCACCACTCTCCAGCAATGGTAAATCGAAGACCAACCACCGTAATCCTGTTTTACCGCAAAAATCCACGTGTCGAAAAAACGAAGGGTAAAAAACTTACAAGACCCGATTGAGATTCGGTTTGTTCTTTTTGGGCATTAATCTATCCGTTGACGGCTGAAAGCTGTCAAAGACATAGAACTCATCGAGGCCTTCGTTTTGATAGGTTATGGCTTTCGTAACTCTAAACGAGCCAGAAGTTATGGCCGTCCGAATAATCGATATATACAGGGTGCAACATCCACGGTGCAAGGTGCAACATCCGTCCGAAATGGCAAAACAGTGCCGTACGACTTTTAGAAATGCGTGCATGGATTTGAAATGCAACAGTGCCATGGTGCACCACTCTCCAATGATGGTAAATCGAAGACCAGCCACCGTAATCCCGTTTTAACGTAAAAATCCACATGTCGAAAAAACGAAGGGTAAAAAACTAACGAGACCCGATTGAGATTCGGGTTGTGCTTTTTGGGCATTAATATATCCGTTGATGGCTGAAAGCTTTCAAAGCCGTAGAACTCATCGAGGCCTTCGTTTTGACAGGTTATGGCTCCCGTAACTCTAAACGAGCCAGAAGTTATGGTCGTCCGAATAATCGATATCTACAGGGTGCAACATCCATCCGAAATGGCGAAACAGTGCCGTACGACTTTTAGAAATGCGTGCATGGATTTGAATCGGAACAGTACCATGGTGCACCACTCTCCAACGATGGTAAATCGAAGACCAGCCACCGTAATCCCGTTTTACCGTAGAAATCCATGTGTCGAAAAAACGAAGGGTAAAAAACTTACGAGACCCGATTGAGATTCGGGTTGTCCTTTTTGGGCATTAATCTATCCGTTGACGACCGAAAGCCGTCAAAACCGTAGAACTCATCGAGGCCTCCGTTTTGACAGGTTATGGCTCCCATAACTCTAAACGAGCCAGAAGTTATGGCCGTCCGAATAATCGATATCTACCGGGTGCAACATCCACGGTGCAAGGTGCAACATCCGTCCGAAATGGCGAAACAGTGCCGTACGACTTTTAGAAATGCGTGCATGGATTTGTAACGGAACACTAGCATGATGCACCACTCTCCAGCGATGGTAAATCGAAGACCAGCCACCGTAATCCCGTTTTACTGTAAAATTCCACGTGTCGAAAAAACGAAGGGTAAAAAACTTACGAGACCCGATAGAGATTCAGGTTGTCCGTTTTGGGCATTAATCTATCCGTTGATGGCTGAAAGCTTTCAACGCCGTGTAACTCATCAAGGCCTTCGTTTTTACAGGTTATGGCTCCCGTAACTCTAAACGAGGCAGAAGTTATAGCCGTCCGAATAATCGATATCTACAGGGTGCAACATCTACGGTGCAAGGTGCAACATCCGTCCGAAATGGCGAAACAGTGCCATACGACTTTTAGAAATGCGTGCATGGATTTGAAATAGAATAGTGCCATGGTGCACCACTATCCAGCAATGGTAAATCGAAGACCAACCACCGTAATCCCGTTTTACCGTAAAAATCCACGTGTCAAAAAACGAAGGGTAAAAAACTTACGAGACCCGATTGAGATTCGGGTTTTCCTTTTTGGGCATTAATCTATCCGTTGACGGCTGAAAGCTGTCATAGCTGTAGAACTCATCGAGGCCTTCGTTTTGACAGGTTATTGCTCCCGTAACTCTAAACGAGCCAGAAGTAATGGCCGTCCGAATAATCGATATCTACAGGGTGCAACATCCACGGTGCAAGGTGCAACATTCGTCCGAATTGGCGAAACAGTGTCGTACGACTTTTAGAAATGCGTGCATGGATTTGAAACGGAACGGTACCATGGTGGACCACTCTCCAACGATGGTAAATCGAAGACCTTCCACCGTAATCCCGTTTTACCATAAAAATCCACATGTCGAAAAAACGTTGGGTAAAAAACTTACGAGACCCGATTGAGATTTGGGTTGTCCTTTTTTGGCATTAATCTATCCGTTGACGGCTGAAAGCTATCAAAGCCGTTGAACTCATCGAGGCCTTCGTTTTGACAGGTTATGGCTCTCGTAACTCTAAACGAGCCAGAAGTTATGGCCGTCCGGATAATCGATATCTACAGGGTGCAACATCCACGGTGCAAGGTGCAACATCCGTCCGAAATGGCGAAACAGTACCGTACGACTTTTAGAAATGCGCGCATGGATTTGAAACGGAATAGTACCATGGTGCACCACTCTCCAACAATGGTAAATCGAAGACCAGCCACCGTAATCCCGTTTTACCGTAAAAATCCACGTGTCGAAAAAACGTAGGGTAAAAAACTTACGAGACCCGATTGAGATTCGGGTTGTCCTTTTTGGGCAATAATCTATCCGTTGACGGCTGAAAGCTATCAAAGCCGTTGAACTCATCGAGGCCTTCGTTTTGACAGGTTATGGCTCCCGTAACTCTAAACGAGCCAGAAGTTATGGCCGTCCGAATAATCGATATCTACAAGGTGCAACATCCACGGTGCAAGGTGCAACATCCGTCCGAAATGGCGAAACACTGCCGTACGACTTTTAGAAATGCATGCATGGATTTGAAACGGAACAGTACCATGGTGCACCACTCTCCAGCGATGGTAAATCGAAGGCCAACCACGATAATCCTGTTTTACCGTAAAAATCCACGTGTCGAAAAAACGAAGGGTAAAAAACTTACGAGACCCGATTGAGATTCGGGCTACACTTTTAAGGCATTAATCTATCCGTTGAGGGATGAAAGATTTCAAAGCCATAGAACTCATCGAGGCCTTCGTTTTGACAAGTTATGGCTCCCGTAACTCTAAACGAGCCAAAAGTTATGGCCGTCCGAATAATCGATATCTACAGGGTGCAACATCCACGGTGCAAGGTGCAACATCCGTCCGAAATGGCGAAACAGTGTCGTACGAATTTTAGAAATGCGTGCATGGATTTGAAACGGAACAGTGCCATGGTGCACCACTCTCCAGCGATGGTAAATCAAAGACCAGCCACCGTAATCCCGTTTTACCCTAAAAATCCACGTGTCGAAAAAACGAAGGGTAAAAAACTTAGGAGACCCGATTGAGATTCGGGTTGTCCTTTTTGGGCATTAATCTATCCGTTGATGGCTGAAATTTGTCAAAGCCGTAAAACTCATCGAGGCCTTCATTTTGACAGGTGGATCACTCTCCAGCGATGGTAAATCGAAGACGAGCCACGGCAATCCCGTTTTACCGTAAAAATCCACGTGTCGAAAAAACGAAGGGTAAAAAACTTACGAGACCCGATTGAGATTGGGGTTGTCCTTTTTGGGCATTAATCTATCCGTTGATGGCTGAAAGCTGTCTAAGCCGTAGAATCACTGTGGCCTTCGTTTTGATAGGTTATCGCTCCCGTAACTCTAAACGAGCCAGAAGTTATGGCCGTCCGAATAATCGATATCTACACGGTGCAACATCCACGGTGCAAGGTGCAACATCCTTCCGAAATGGCGAAACAGTGCCGTACGACTTTTAGAAATGCGTGCATGGATTTGAAACGGAACGGTACCATGGTGCACCACTCTCCAGCAATGGTAAATCGAAGACCAGCCACGGTAATCCCGTTTTACCGTAAAATTACACGTGTCGAAAAAACGAAGGGTAAAAAACTTACGAGACCCGATTGAGATTCGGGTTGTCCTTTTTGGGCATTAATCTATCCGTTGATGGCAGAAAGCTGTCAAAGCTGTAGAATTCATCGAGGCCTTCGTTTTGACAGGTTATGGCTCCCGTAACTCTAAACGAGCCAGAAGTTATGGCCGTTTGAATAATCGATATCTACAGCGTGCAACATCCACGGTGCAAGGTGCAACATCCGTCCGAAATGGCGAAACAGTGTCGTACGACTTTTAGAAATGTGTGCATGGATTTGAAACGGAACAGTATCATAGTGCACCACTCTCCAGCGATGGGAAGTCGAAGACGGGCCTCGGTAATCCCGTTTTACCGTAAAAATCCACGTGTCGAAAAAACGAAGGGTAAAAAACTTGCGAGACCCGATTGAGATTCGGGTTGTCCTTTTTGGGCATTAATCTATCCGTTGACGGCTGGAAGCGATCAAAGCCGTAGAACTCATCGAGGCCTTCGTTTTGACAGGTTATGACTCCCGTAACTCTAAACGAGCCAGAAGTAATGGCCGTCCGAATAATCGATATCTACAGGGTGCAACATCCACGGTGCAAGGTGCAACATCCGTCCGAAATGGTGAAACGGTGTCGTACGACTTTTAGAAATGCGTGCATGGATTTGAAACGGAACAGTACCATGGTGCACCACTCTCCAGGGATGGTAAATCGAAGGCCAGCCACGGTAACCCCGTTTTACCGTAAAACTCAACGTGTCGAAAAAACGAAGGGTAAAAAACTTGCGAGACCCGATTGAGATTCGGGTTGTCCTTTTTGGACATTAATCTATCCGTTGACGGCTGAAAGCTGTCAAAGCCGTAGAACTCATCGAGGCCTTCGTTTTGACAGGTTATGGCTCCCGTAACTCTAAACGAGCCAGAATTTATGGCCATTTGAATAATCGATATCTACAGGGTGCAACAACCACGGTGCAAGGTGTAACATCCGTCCGAAATGGCGAAATAGTGCCGTACGACTTTTAAAAATGCGTGCATGGATTTGAAACGGAACAGTACCTTGGTGCACCACTCTCCAGCGATGGGAAGTCGAAGACGGGCCACGGTAATCTCGTTTTACCGTAAAATCCACGTGTCAAAAAACGAAGGGTAAAAAACTTACGAGACCCGATTGAGATTCGAGTTGTCCTTTTTGGGCATTAATCTATCCGTTGACGGCTCAAAGCGGTCAAAGCGTTAGAACTCATCCAGGCCTTCGTTTTGACTGGTTATGGGTCCCTTAACTCTAAACGAGCCAGAAGTTATGGCCGTTTGAATAATCGATATCTACAGGGTGCAACATCCACGGTGCAAGGTGCAACAACCGTCCCAAATGGCAAAATAGTGCCGTAGGACTTTTAGAAATGCGTGCATGGATTTGAAACGGAACAGTACCATGATGCAGCAATCTCCAGCGATGGGAAGTCGAAGACGGGCCACGGTAATTCCGTTTTACCGTAAAAATCCAAGTGTCGAAAAAACGAAGGGTAAAAAACTTACGAGACCCGATTGAGATTCGGGTTGTCCTTTTTGGGCATTAATCTATCCGTTGACGGCTGAAAGCTGTCAAAGTCGTTGAACTCATCGATGCCTTCGTTTTGACAGGTTATGGCTCCCGTAACTCTAAACGAGCCAGAAGTTAAGGCCATCCGAATAATCGATATCTACAGGGTGCAATATCCAGGGTGCAAGGTGCAACATCCGTCCGAAATGGCGAAACAGTTCCGTATGACTTTTAGAAATGCGTGCATGGATTTGAAACGGAACAGTACCATGGCGCACCACTCTCCAGCGATGGTAAATCGAAGACCATCCAACGTAATCCCGTTTTACCGTAAAATTCCACGTGTCGAAAAAGCGAAAGGTAAAAAACTTACGAGACCCGATTGAGATTCGGGTTGTTCTTTTTGGGCATTAATCTATCCGTTGACGGCTGAAAGCTGTCAAAGCCATAGAACTCATCGAGACCTTCGTTTTGACAGATTATGGATCCCGTAACTCTAAACGAGCCAGAAGTTATGGCCGTCCGAATAATCGATATCTACAGGGTGCAACATCCACGGTGCAAGGTGCAACATCCGTCCGAAATGGCGAAACAGTGTCGTATGACTTTTAGAAATGCGTGCATGGATTTGAAACGGAACAGTACTATGGTGCACCACTCTCCAGCGATGCGAAGTCGAAGACGGGCCACGGTAATCCCGTTTTACCGTAAAAATCTACGTGTCGAAAAAGCGAAGGGTAAAAAACTTACGAGACCCGATTGAGATTCGGGTTGTCCTTTTTGGGCATTAATCTATCCGTTGACGGCTGAAAGCTGTCAAAGCCGTTGAACTCATCGAGGCCTTCGTTTTGACAGGTTATGGCTCCCGTAACTCTAAACGAGCCAGAAGTTATGGCCGTCCGAATAATCGATATCTACAGGGTGCAACATCCACGGTGCAAGGTGCAACATTCGTCCGGATTGGCGAAACAGTGTCGTACGACTTTTAGAAATGCGTGCATGGATTTGAAACGGAACGGTACCATGGTGCACCACTCTCCAGCGATGGTAAATCGAAGACCTTCCACCGTAATCCCGTTTTGCCGTAAAAATCCACGTGTCGAAAAAACGAAGGGTAAAAAACTTACGAGACCCGATTGAGATTTGGGTTGTCCTTTTTGGGCATTAATCTATCCGTTGACGGCTGAAAGCTATCAAAGCAGTAGAACTCATCGAGGCCTTCGTTTTGATAGGTTATGGCTCTCGTAACTCTAAACGAGCCAGAAGTTATGGCCGTCCGGATAATCGATATCTACAGGGTGCAACATCCACGGTGCAAGGTGCAACATCCGTCCGAAATGGCGAAACAGTACCGTACGACTTTTAGAAATGCGCGCATGGATTTGAAACGGAATAGTACCATGGTGCACCACTCTCCAACAATGGTAAATCGAAGACCAGCCACCGTAATCCCGTTTTACCGTAAAAATCCACGTGTCGAAAAAACGTAGGGTAAAAAACTTACGAGACCCGATTGAGATTCGGGTTGTCCTTTTTGGGCAATAATCTATCCGTTGACGGCTGAAAGCTATCAAAGCCGTTGAACTCATCGAGGCCTTCGTTTTGACAGGTTATGGCTCCCGTAACTCTAAACGAGCCAGAAGTTATGGCCGTCCGAATAATCGATATCTACAAGGTGCAACATCCACGGTGCAAGGTGCAACATCCGTCCGAAATGGCGAAACACTGCCGTACGACTTTTAGAAATGCATGCATGGATTTGAAACGGAACAGTACCATGGTGCACCACTCTCCAGCGATGGTAAATCGAAGGCCAACCACGGTAATCCTGTTTTACCGTAAAAATCCACGTGTCGAAAAAACGAAGGGTAAAAAACTTACGAGACCCGATTGAGATTCGGGCTACACTTTTAAGGCATTAATCTATCCGTTGAGGGATGAAAGATTTCAAAGCCATAGAACTCATCGAGGCCTTCGTTTTGACAAGTTATGGCTCCCGTAAATCTAAACGAGCCAAAAGTTATGGCCGTCCGAATAATCGATATCTACAGGGTGCAACATCCACGGTGCAAGGTGCAACATCCGTCCGAAATGGCGAAACAGTGTCGTACGAATTTTAGAAATGCGTGCATGGATTTGAAACGGAACAGTGCCATGGTGCACCACTCTCCAGCGATGGTAAATCAAAGACCAGCCACCGTAATCCCGTTTTACCCTAAAAATCCACGTGTCGAAAAAACGAAGGGTAAAAAACTTAGGAGACCCGATTGAGATTCGGGTTGTCCTTTTTGGGCATTAATCTATCCGTTGATGGCTGAAATTTGTCAAAGCCGTAAAACTCATCGAGGCCTTCATTTTGACAGGTGGATCACTCTCCAGCGATGGTAAATCGAAGACGAGCCACGGCAATCCCGTTTTACCGTAAAAATCCACGTGTCGAAAAAACGAAGGGTAAAAAACTTACGAGACCCGATTGAGATTGGGGTTGTCCTTTTTGGGCATTAATCTATCCGTTGATGGCTGAAAGCTGTCTAAGCCGTAGAATCACTGTGGCCTTCGTTTTGATAGGTTATCGCTCCCGTAACTCTAAACGAGCCAGAAGTTATGGCCGTCCGAATAATCGATATCTACACGGTGCAACATCCACGGTGCAAGGTGCAACATCCTTCCGAAATGGCGAAACAGTACCGTACGACTTTTAGAAATGCGTGCATGGATTTGAAACGGAACGGTACCATGGTGCACCACTCTCCAGCAATGGTAAATCGAAGACCAGCCACGGTAATCCCGTTTTACCGTAAAATTACACGTGTCGAAAAAACGAAGGGTAAAAAACTTACGAGACCCGATTGAGATTCGGGTTGTCCTTTTTGGGCATTAATCTATCCGTTGATGGCAGAAAGCTGTCAAAGCTGTAGAATTCATCGAGGCCTTCGTTTTGACAGGTTATGGCTCCCGTAACTCTAAACGAGCCAGAAGTTATGGCCGTTTGAATAATCGATATCTACAGCGTGCAACATCCACGGTGCAAGGTGCAACATCCATCCGAAATGGCGAAACAGTGTCGTACGACTTTTAGAAATGTGTGCATGGATTTGAAACGGAACAGTATCATAGTGCACCACTCTCCAGCGATGGGAAGTCGAAGACGGGCCTCGGTAATCCCGTTTTACCGTAAAAATCCACGTGTCGAAAAAACGAAGGGTAAAAAACTTGCGAGACCCGATTGAGATTCGGGTTGTCCTTTTTGGGCATTAATCTATCCGTTGACGGCTGAAAGCGATCAAAGCCGTAGAACTCATCGAGGCCTTCGTTTTGACAGGTTATGACTCCCGTAACTCTAAACGAGCCAGAAGTAATGGCCGTCCGAATAATCGATATCTACAGGGTGCAACATCCACGGTGCAAGGTGCAACATCCGTCCGAAATGGTGAAACGGTGTCGTACGACTTTTAGAAATGCGTGCATGGATTTGAAACGGAACAGTACCATGGTGCACCACTCTCCAGCGATGGTAAATCGAAGGCCAGCCACGGTAACCCCGTTTTACCGTAAAACTCAACGTGTCGAAAAAACGAAGGGTAAAAAACTTGCGAGACCCGATTGAGATTCGGGTTGTCCTTTTTGGACATTAATCTATCCGTTGACGGCTGAAAGCTGTCAAAGCCGTAGAACTCATCGAGGCCTTCGTTTTGACAGGTTATGGCTCCCGTAACTCTAAACGAGCCAGAATTTATGGCCGTTTGAATAATCGATATCTACAGGGTGCAACAACCACGGTGCAAGGTGTAACATCCGTCCGAAATGGCGAAATAGTGCCGTACGACTTTTAAAAATGCGTGCATGGATTTGAAACGGAACAGTACCTTGGTGCACCACTCTCCAGCGATGGGAAGTCGAAGACGGGCCACGGTAATCTCGTTTTACCGTAAAATCCACGTGTCAAAAAACGAAGGGTAAAAAACTTACGAGACCCGATTGAGATTCGAGTTGTCCTTTTTGGGCATTAATCTATCCGTTGACGGCTCAAAGCGGTCAAAGCGTTAGAACTCATCCAGGCCTTCGTTTTGACTTGTTATGGGTCCCTTAACTCTAAACGAGCCAGAAGTTATGGCCGTTTGAATAATCGATATCTACAGGGTGCAACATCCACGGTGCAAGGTGCAACAACCGTCCCAAATGGCAAAATAGTGCCGTAGGACTTTTAGAAATGCGTGCATGGATTTGAAACGGAACAGTACCATGATGCACCAATCTCCAGCGATGGGAAGTCGAAGACGGGCCACGGTAATTCCGTTTTACCGTAAAAATCCAAGTGTCGAAAAAACGAAGGGTAAAAAACTTACGAGACCCGATTGAGATTCGGGTTGTCCTTTTTGGGCATTAATCTATCCGTTGACGGCTGAAAGCTGTCAAAGTCGTTGAACTCATCGATGCCTTCGTTTTGACAGGTTATGGCTCCCGTAACTCTAAACGAGCCAGAAGTTATGGCCGTCCGAATAATCGATATCTACAAGGTGCAACATCCACGGTGCAAGGTGCAACATCCGTCCGAAATGGCGAAACACTGCCGTACGACTTTTAGAAATGCATGCATGGATTTGAAACGGAACAGTACCATGGTGCACCACTCTCCAGCGATGGTAAATCGAAGGCCATCCAACGTAATCCCGTTTTACCGTAAAATTCCACGTGTCGAAAAAGCGAAAGGTAAAAAACTTACGAGACCCGATTGAGATTCGGGTTGTTCTTTTTGGGCATTAATCTATCCGTTGACGGCTGAAAGCTATCAAAGCCATAGAACTCATCGAGACCTTCGTTTTGACAGATTATGGATCCCGTAACTCTAAACGAGCCAGAAGTTATGGCCGTCCGAATAATCGATATCTACAGGGTGCAACATCCACGGTGCAAGGTGCAACATCCGTCCGAAATGGCGAAACAGTGTCGTACGACTTTTAGAAATGCGTGCATGGATTTGAAACGGAACAGTACTATGGTGCACCACTCTCCAGCGATGCGAAGTCGAAGACGGGCCACGGTAATCCCGTTTTACCGTAAAAATCTACGTGTCGAAAAAGCGAAGGGTAAAAAACTTACGAGACCCGATTGAGATTCGGGTTGTCCTTTTTGGGCATTAATCTATCCGTTGACGGCTGAAAGCTGTCAAAGCCGTTGAACTCATCGAGGCCTTCGTTTTGACAGGTTATGGCTCCCGTAACTCTAAACGAGCCAGAAGTTATGGCCGTCCGAATAATCGATATCTACAGGGTGCAACATCCACGGTGCAAGGTGCAACTTCCGTCCGGAATGGCGAAACCGTGCCGTACGACTTTTAGAAATGCGTGCATGGATTTGAAATAGAACAGTACCATGGTGCACCACTCTCCAGCGATGGTAAATCGAAGGCCAGCCACGGTAATCCTGTTTTGCCGTAAAAATCCACGTGTCGAAAAAACGAAGGGTAAAAAACTTACGAGACCCGATTGAGATTCGGGTTGTCCTTTTTGGGCATTAATCTATCCATTGACGGCTGAAAGCTATCAAAGCAGTAGAACTCATCGAGGCCTTCGTTTTGATAGGTTATGGCTCCAGTAAATCTAAACGAGCCAGAAGTTGTGGTCGTCCGTATAATCGATATCTACAGGTTGCAACATCCACGGTGCAAGGTGCAACTTCCGTCCGAAATGGCGAAACAGTGTCGTACGACTTTTAGAAATGCATGCATGGATTTGAAATGGAGCAGTACCATGGTGCACCACTCTCCAGCGATGGTAAATCGAAGGCCAGCCACGGTAATCCCGTTTTACCGTAAAAATCCACGTGTCGAAAAAACGAAGGGTAAAAAACTTACGAGACCCGATTGAGATTCGAGTTGTCCTTTTTGGGCATTAATCTATCTGTTGACGGCTAAAAGCGGTCAAAGCCGTAGAACTCATCGAGGCCTTCGTTTTGACTGGTTATGGCTCCCGTAACTCTAAACGAGCCAGAAGTTATGGCTGTTTGAATAATCGATATCTACAGGGTGCAACATCCACGGTGCAGGTGCAACATCCGTCCGAAATGGCGAAACAGTGACGTACGACTTTTAGAAATGCGTGCATGGATTTGAAACGGAACAGTACCATGGTGCACCACTCTCCAGCAATGGGAAGTCGAAGACGGGCCATGGAAATCCCGTTTTACCGTAAAAATCCACGTGTCGAAAAAACGAAGGGTAAAAAACTTACGAGACCCTATAGAGATTCGAGTTGTCCTTTTTGGGCATTAATCTATCCGTTGACCGCTGAAAGCTGTCAAAGCCGTTGAACTCATCGAGGCCTTCGTTTTGACAGGTTATGCCTCCTGTAACTCTAAATGAGCCAGAAGTTATGGTCGTCCGAATAATCGATATCTACAGGGTGCAACATCCAGGGTGCAAGGTGCAACATCCGTCCGAAATGGCGAAAAAGATCCGTATGACTTTTAGAAATACGTGCATGGATTTGAAACGGAACAGTACCATGGTGCACCACTCTCCAGCGATGGTATATCGAAGACCAGCCACCGTAATCCCGTTTTACCGTAAAATTCCACGTGTCGAAAAAACGAAAGGTTGAAAACTTACGAGACCCGATTGAGATTCGGGTTGTCCTTTTTGGGCATTAATCTATCCGTTGACGGCTGAAAACTGTCAAAGCCATAGAACTCATCGAGGCCTTCGTTTTGACAGATTATGGATCGCGTAACTCTAAACAAGCCAGAAGTTATGACCGTCCGAATATCGATATCTACAAGGTGCAGCATCCACGGTGCAAGGTGCAACACCCGTCCGAAATGGCGAAACAGCGCCGTACGACTTTTAGAAATGCGTGCATGGATTTGAAACGGAACAGTACCATGGTGCACGACTCTCCAGTGATGGGAAGTCGAAGACAAGCCACGGTAATCCCGTTTTACCGTAAAAATACACGTGTCGAAAAAACGAAGGGTAAAAAACTTACGAGACCCGATTGAGATTCGGGTTGTCCTTTTTAGGCATTAATCTATCCGTTGATGATTGAAAGCTGTCAAAGCCGTAGAAATCATCGGCGCCTTCGTTTTGACAGGTTATGGCTCCCGTAACTCTAAACGAGCCAGAAGTTATGGCCTTCAGAATAATCGATATCTACAGGGTGCAACATCCACGGTGCAAGGTGCAACATCCATCCGAAATGGCGAAACCGTGCCGTACGACTTTTAGAAATGTGTGCATGGATTTGAAACGGAACAGCACCATGGTGCACCACTCTCCAGCGATGGTAAATCGAAGGCCAGCCACGGTAATGCTGTTTTACCGTAAAAATCCACGTGTCGAAAAAAGGAAGGGTAAAAAACTTACGAGACCCGATTGAGATTCGGGTTGTCCTTTTTGGGCATTAATCTATCTGTTGACGGCTAAAAGCAGTCAAAGCCGTAGAACTCATCGAGGCCTTCATTTTGATAGGTTGTGCCTCCCGTAACTCTAAACGAGCCAGAAGTTATGGTCGTCCGTATAATCGATATCAATAGGGTGCAACAACCACGGTGCAAGGTGCAACATCCGTCCGAAATGGCGAAACAGTGCCGTACGACTTTTAGAAATGCATGCATGGATTTGAAATGGAACAGTACCATGGTGCACCACTCTCCAGCGATGGTAAATCGAAGGCCAGCCACGGTAATCCTGTTTTACCGTAAAAATCCACGTGTCGAAAAAACGAAGGGTAAAAAACTTACGAGACCCGATTGAGATTCGGGTTGTCCTTTTTGGGCATTAATCTATCCGTTGACAGCTGAAAGCTGTCAAAGCCGTAGAACTCATCGAGGCCTTCGTTTTGACAGGTTATGGCTCCCGTGAATCTAAACGAGCCAGAAGTTATGGCCGTCCGAATTATCGATATCTACAGTGTGCAACATCCACGGTGCAAGGTGCAACATCCGTCCGAAATGGCGAAACAGTGTTGTACGACTTTTAGAAATGCGCGCATGGATTTGAAACGGAACAGTACCATGGTGTACCACTCTGCAGCGATGGTAAATCGAAGGCCAGCCACGGTAATCCCGTTTTACCATAAAAATCCACGTGTCGAAAAAACGAAGGGTAAAAAACTTACGAGACCCGATTGAGATTCGGGTTTTTTTGGGCATTAATCTATCCGTTGACAGCTGAAAGCGGTCAAAGCCGTAGAACTCATGGAGGCCTTCGCTTTGACAGGTTATGGCTCCCGTAACTCTAAACGAGCCAGAAGTTATGGCCGTCCGAATAATCGATATCTACACGGTGCAACATCCACGGTGCAAGGCGCAACATCCGTCCGAAATGGCGAAACAGTGTCGTACGACTTTTAGAAATGCATCGTTGGATTTGAAACGGAACAGTGCCATGGTGCACCACTCTCCAGCAATGGTAAATCGAAGGCCAGCCACGGCAATCCCGTTTTACCGTAAAAATCCACGTGTCGAAAAAACGAAGGGTATAAAACTTATGAGACCCGAATGAGATTCGGGTTGTCCTTTTTGGGCATTAATCTATCCGTTGACGGCTGAAAGCGGTCAAAGCGTTAGAACTCATCGAGGCCTTCGTTTTGACTAGTTATTGCTCCCGTAACTCTAAACGAGCCAGAAGTTATGGCCGCTTGAATAATCGATATCTACAGGGTGCAACATCCACGGTGCAAGGTGCAACATCCCTCCGAAATGGCGAAACAGTGTCGTACGACTTTTAGAAATGCTTGCGTGGATTTGAAACGGAACAGTACCATGGTGCACCACTCCCCAGCGATGGGAAGTCGAAGACGGGCCACGGTAATCCCGTTTTACCGTAAAAATCTACGTGTCGAAAAAGTGAAAGGTAAAAAACTTACGAGACCCGATTGAGATTCGGGTTGTCCTTTTTGGGCATTAGTCTATCCGTTGACGGCTGAAAGCGGTCAAAGCCGTTGAACTCATCGAGGCCTTCGTTTTGACAGGTTATGGCTCCCGTAACTCTAAACGAGCCAGAAGTTATGGCCGTCCGAATAATCGATATCTACAGGGTGCAACATCTAGGGTGCAAGGTGCAACATCCGTCCGAAAAGGCGAAACAGTTCCGTATGACTTTTAGAAATACGTGCATGGATTTGAAACGGAACAGTACCATGGTGCACCACTCTCCAGCGATGGTAAATCTAAGACCAGCGACCGTAATCCCGTTTTACCGTAAAATTCCACGTGTCGAAAAAACGATGGGTAAAAAACTTACGAGACCCGATTGAGATTCGGGTTGTCCTTTTTGGGCATTAATCTATCCGTTGACCGCTGAAAGCCGTCAAAGCAATAGAACTCATCGAGGCCTTCGTTTTGACAGTTTATGGATCCCGTAACTCTAAACGAGCCAGAAGTTATGGCCGTCCGAATAATCGATATCTACAGGGTGCAACATCCACGGTGCAAGGTGCAACATCCATCCGAAATGGCGAAACAGTGCCGTACGACTTTTAGAAATGCGTGCATAGATTTGAAACGGAACAGTACCATGGTGCACCACTCCCCAGCGATGGAAAGTTGAAGACGGGCCACGGTAATCCCGTTTTACCGTAAAAATCCACGTGTCGAAAAAACGAAGCGTAAAAAACTTACGAGAACCGATTGAGATTCGGGTTGTCCTTTTTGGGCATTAATCTATCCGTTGACGGCTAAAAGCTGTCAAAGCCGTAGAACTCATCGAGGCCTTCATTTTGACAGGTTATGACTTCCGCAAATCTAAACGAGTCAGAAGTTATGGCCATTTGAGTAATCGATATCTACAGGGTGCAACATCCACGGTGCAAGGTGCAACATCCGTCCGAAATGGTGAAACGGTGTCGTACGAATTTTAGAAATGCGTGCATGGATTTGAAATGGAACAGTACCATGGTGCACCACTCTCCAGCGATGGGAAGTCGAAGACGGGCCACGGTAATCCCGTTTTACCGTAAAAATCCATGTGTCAAAAAAACGAAGGGTAAAAAACTTACGAGACCCGATTGCGATTCGGGTTGTCCTTTTTGGGCATTAATATATCCGTTGAGGGCTGAAAGCTGTCAAAGCCGTAGAACTCATCGAGGCCTTCGTTTTTACAGGTTATGGCTCCCGTAACTCTAAACGAGCCAGAAGTTATGGCCGTCCGAATAATCGATATCTACAGGGTGCAACATCCACGTTGCAAGGTGCAACATCTGTCCGAAATGGCAAAACAGTGCCGTACGACTTTTAGAAATGCGTGCATGGATTTGAAACAGAACAGTACAATGGTGCACCACTCTCCAGCGATGATAAATCGAAGACCAGCCACCGTAACCATGTTTTACCGTAAAAATCCACGTGTCGAAAAAACGAAGGGTAAAAAACTTACGAGACACGATTGAGATTCGGGTTGTCCTTTTGGGGCATTAATCTATCCGTTGACGGCTGAAAGCTGTCAAAGCCGTTGAACTCATCGAGGCCTTCGTTTTGACAGGTTATGGCTCCCGTAACTCTAAACGAGCCAGAAGTTATGGCCGTCCGAATAATCGGTATCTACAAGGTGCAACATCCACGGTGCAAGGTGCAACATCCGTCCGAAATGGCGAAACAGTGTCGTACGACTTTTAGAAATGCATGCATGGGTTTGAAACGGAACAGTACCATGGTGCACCACTCTCCAGTGATGGTAAATCAAAGGCCAGCCACGGTAATCTCGTTTTACCGTAAAAATCCACGTGTCGAGAAAACGAAGGGTAAAAAACTTACGAGACCCGATTGAGATTCGGGTTGTCCTTTTTGGGCATTAATCTATCCGTTGACGGCTGAAAGCGGTCAAAGCTGTAGAACTCAACGAGGCCTTCGTTTTGACAGGTTATGGCTCCCGTAACTCTAAACGAGCCAGAAGCTATGGCTGTTTGAATAATCGATATCTACAGGGTGCAACATCCACGGTGCAAGGTGCAACATTCGTCCGAAATGGCGAAACAGTGCCGTACGACTTTTGCCAATGCGTGCATGGATTTGAAACGGAACAGTACAATGGTGCACAACTCTCCAGCGATGGGAAGTCGAAGACGGGCCACGGTAATCCTGTTTTACCGTAAAAATCCACGTGTCGAAAAAACGAAGGGTAAAAAACTTACGAGACCCGATTGAGATTCGGGTTGTCCTTTTTGGGCATTAATCTATCCGTTGACAGCTGAAAGCGGTCAAAGCTGTAGAACTCATCGAGGCCTTCGTTTTGACAGGTTATGGCTCCCGTAACTCTAAACGAGCCAGAAGTTATGGCCGTTTGAATAATCGATATCTACAGGGTGCAACATCCACGGTGCAAGGTGCAACATCCGTGCGAAATGGCGAAACAGTGCCGTACGACTTTTGCAAATGCGTGCATGGATTTGAAATGGAACAGTACCATGGTGCACAACTCTCCAGCGATGGGAAGTCGAAGACGGGCCACGGTAATCCCGTTTTACCGTAAAAATCCACGTGTCGAAAAAACGAAGGGTAAAAAACTTACGAGACCCGATTGAAATTCGGGTTGTCCTTTTTGGGCATTAATCTATCCGCTGACGGCTGAAAGCAGTCAAACCCATAGAACTCATCGAGGCCTTCGTTTTGACAGGTTATGGCTTTTGTAACTCTAAACGAGCCAGAAGTTATGGCCGTTCGAATAATCGATATCTACAGGGTGCAACTTCCACGGTGCAAGGTGCAACATCCGTCCGAAATGGCGAAACAGTGCCGTACGACTTTTAGAAATGCATGCATGGATTTGAAATGGAACAGTACCATGGTGCACCACTCTCCAACGATGGTAAATCAAAGGCCAGCCACGGTAATCCCGTTTTACCGTAAAAATCCACGTGTCGAAAAAACGAAGGGTAAAAACTTACGAGACCCGATTGAGATTCGGGTTGTCCTTTTTGGGCATTAATCTATCCGTTGATGGCTGAAAGCGGTCAAAGCTGTAGAACACATCGAGGCCTTCGTTTTGATAGGTTATGGCTCCCGTAACTCTAAACGAGCCAGAAGTTATGGCCGTTTGAATAATCGATATCTACAGGGTGCAACATCCACGGTGCAAGGTGCAACATCCGTCCGAAATGGCGAAACAGTGTCGTACGACTTTTGCAAATGCATGCATGGATTTGAAATGGAACAGTACCATGGTGCACAACTCTCCAGCGATGGGAAGTCGAAGACGGGCCACGGTAATCCCGTTTTACCGTAAAAATCCACATGTCGAAAAAACGAAGGGTAAAAAACTTACGAGACCCGATTGAGATTCGGGTTGTCCTTTTTGGGCATTAATCTATCCGCTGACGGCTGAAAGCTGTCAAACCCGTAGAACTCATCGAGGCCTTCGTTTTGACAGGTTATGGCTTTTGTAACTCTAAACGAGCCAGAAGTTATGGCCGTCCGAATAATCGATATCTACAGGGTGCAACTTCCACGGTGCAAGGTGCAACATCCGTCCGAAATGGCGAAACAGTGTCGTACGACTTTTAGAAATGCGTGCATGGATTTGAAACGGAACAGTACCATGGTGCACCACTCTCCAACGATGGTAAATCAAAGACCAGCCACCGTAATCCCGTTTTACCCTAAAAATCCACGTGTCGAAAAAACGAAGGGTAAAAAACTTACGAGACCCGATTGAGATTCAGGTTGTCCTTTTTGGGCATTAATCTATCTGTTGATGGCTGAAAGCTATCAAAGCCGTAGAACACATCGAGGCCTTCGTTTTGACTGGTTTTGGCTTCCGTAACTCTAAACGAACCAGAAGTTATGGCCGTCCAAATAATCGATATCTACAGGGTGCAACATCCACGGTGCAAGGCGCAACATCCTTCCGAAATGGCGAAACAGTGCCGTACGACTTTTAGAAATGCGTGCATGGATTTGAAACGGAACAGTACCATGGTGCACCACTCTCCAGCGATGGTAAATCGAAGGCCAACCACGGTAATCCCGTTTTGCCGTAAAAATCCACGTGTCGAAAAAACGAAGGGTAAAAAACTTACGAGACCCGATTGAGATTCGGGTTGTCCTTTTTGGGAATTAATCTATCCGTTGATGGCTGAAAGCTGTCAAAGCCGTAGAACTCATCGTGGCCTTCGTTTTGACAGGTTATGACTCCCGTAACTCTAAACGAGCCAGAAGTTATGGCCGTTTGAATAATCGATATCTACAGGGTGCAACATCCACGGTGCAAGGTGCAACATCCGTCCAAAATGGCGAACAGTGCTGTACGACTTTTAGAATGCGTGCATGGATTTGAAACGGAATAGTACCATGGTGCACCACTCTCCAGCGATGGTAAATCGAAGACCAGCCACCGTAATCCCGTTTTACCGTAAAATTCCACGTGTCGACAAAACGAAGGGTAAAAAACTTACGAGACCCGATAGAGATTCGGGTTGCCCTTTTTGGCCATTAATCTATCGGTTGGCGGCTGAAAACTTTCAAAGCCGTAGAACTCATCGAGGCCTTCGTTTTTACAGGTTATGGCTCCCGTAACTCTAAACGAGCCAGAAGTTATGACCGTCCGAATAATCGATATCTACAGGGTGCAACATCTACGGTGCAAGGTGCAACATCCGTCCGAAATGGCGAAACAGTGCCGTACGACTTTTGGAAATGCATGCATGGATTTGAAACAGAACAGTGCCATGGTGCACCACTCTCCAGTGATGGTAAATCGAAGACCAACCACCATAATCCCGTTTTATTGTAAAAATCCACGCGTCGAAAAAACGAAGGGTAAAAAACTTACGAGGCCCAATTGAGATTCGGGTTGTCCTTTTTAGGCATTAATCTATCCATTGACTGCTGAAAGCTGTCAAAGCCGTAGAACTCATCGAGGCCTTCATTTTGATAGGTTATGGCTTTTGTAACTCTAAACGAGCCAGAAGTTATGGCCGTCCAAATAATCGATATCTACAGGGTGCAACATCCACGGTGCAAGATGCAACATCCGTCCGAAATGGCGAAACAATGCCGTACGACTTTTAGAAATGCGTGCATGGATTTGAAACGGAACAATACCATGGTGCACCACTCTTCAACGATGGTAAATCGAAGACCAGCCACCGTAATCCCGTTTTACCGTAAAAATCCACGTGTCGAAAAAACGAAGGGTAAAAAACTTACGAGTCCCGGTTGAGATTCGGGTTGTCCTTTTTGGGCATTATTATCTGCGTTGACGGCTGAAAGCAGTCAAAGCCGTCGAACTCATCGAGGCCTTCATTTTTACAGGTTATGGCTCCCGTAAGTCTAAACGAGCAAGAAGTTATGGCCGTCCGAATAATCGATATCTACAGGGTGCAACATCCATGGTGCAAGGTGCAACATCCGTCCGAAATGGAGAAATAGTGCCGTACGACTTTTAGAAATGCGTGCATGGATTTGAAACGGAATAGTACCATGGTGTACCACTCTCCAACGATGGTAAATAGAAGACCAGCCACCGTAATCCCGTTTTACCGTAAAAATCCACGTGTTGAAAAAATGAAGGGTAAAAAACTTGCGAGACCCGATTGAGATTCGGGTTGTCCTTTTTTGGCATTAATCTATACGTTGACGGCTGAAAGCTGTCAAAGCCGTAGAACTCATCGAGGCCTTCTATTTGACAGGTTATGGCTCCCGTAACCCTAAACGAGCCAGAAGTTATGGCCGTCCGAATAATCGATATCTATAGGGTGCAACATCCACGGTGAAAGGAGCAACATCCGTCCGAAATGGCGAAACAGTGCCGTACGACTTTTAGAAATGCGTGCATGGATTTGAAACGGAACAGTACCATGGTGCACCACTCTCTAGCGATGGCAAATCAAAGGCCAGCCACGGTAATCCCGTTTTACCGTAAAAATCCACGTGTCGAAAAAACGAAGGGTAAAAAACTTACGAAACTCGATTGAGATTCGGGTTGTCCGTTTTGGGCATTAATCTATCCGTTGATGGCTGAAAGGGGTCAAAGCCATAGAACTCATCAAGGCCTTTGTTTTGACAGGTTATGGCTCCCGTAACTCTAAATGAGCCAGAAGTTATGGCCGTCCGAATAATCGATATCTACAGGGTGCAACATCCACGGTGCAAGGTGCAACATCCGTCCGAAATGGCGAAACAGTGCCGTACGACTTTTAGAAATACGTGCATGGATTTGAAACGGAACAGTATCATGGTGCACCACTCTCCAGCGATGGTAAATCGAAGGCCAGCCACGGTAATCCCGTTTTACCGTAAAAATCCACGTGTCGAAAAAACGAAGGGTAAAAAACTTACGAGACCCGATTGAGATTCGGGTTGTCCTTTTTGGGCATTAATCTATCCTTTGACGGCTGAAAGCTATCAAAACCGTAGAACTCATCGAGGCCTTCGTTTTGACAGGTTATGGCTCCCGTAACTCTAAATGAGCCAGAAGTTATGGCCGTTTGAATAATCGATATCTACAGTGTGCATCATCCACGGTGCAAGGTGCAACATCCGTCCGAAATGGCGAAACAGTGCCGTACGACTTTTAGAAATGCGTGCATGGATTTGAAACGGAACAGTAGCATCGTGCACCACTCTCCAGCGATGGTAAATCGAAGACCAGCCACCATAATCCCGTTTTACTGTAAAAATCCACGTGTCGAAAAAACGAAGGGTAAAAAACTTACGATACCCGATTGAAATTCGGGTTGTCCTTTTTGGGCATTACTCTATCCGTTGACGGATAAAAGCTGTCAAAGACGTAGAACTCATCGAGACCTTCGTTTTGACAGGTTATGGCTCCCGTAACTCTAAACGAGCCAGAAGTTATGGCCGTTTGAATAATCGATATCTACAGGGTGCAACATCCACGGTGCAAGGTGCAACATCCGTCCGAAATGGCGAAACAGTGTCGTACGACTTTTAGAATTGCGTGCATGGATTTGAAACGGAACAGTACCGTGGTGCACCACTCTCCAGCGATGATAAATCGAAGACCAGCCATCGTAATCCCGTTTTATCGTAAAATTCCACTTGTCGAGAAAACGAAGGGTAAAAAACTTACGAGACCCGATAGAGATTCGGGTTGTCCTTTTTGGGCATTAATCTATCCGTTGACGGCTGAAAGCTTTCAAAGCCGTAGAACTCATCGAGGCCTTCGTTTTGACAGGTTATGGCTTCCGTAACTCTAAACGAGCCAGAAGTTATGGTCGTCCGAACAATCGATATCTACAGGGTGCAACATCCACGGTGCAAGGTGCAACATCCGTCCGAAATGGCGAAACCGTGTCGTACGTCTTTTAGAAATGCGTGCATGGACTTAAAACGGAACAGTACCATGGTGCACCACTCTCCAGCGATGGTAAATCGAAGACCAGCCACCGTGATCCTGTTTTACCGTAAAAATCCACGTGTCGAAAAAAACGAAGGGTAAAAAACTTACGAGACCCGATTGAGATTCGGGTTGTCCTTTTTGGGCATTAATCTATCTGTTGACGGCTGAAAGCCGTCAAAGCCGTAGAACTCATCGAGGCCTTTGTTTTGACAGGATATGGCTCCCGTAACTCTAAACGAGCTAGAAGTTATGGCCGTCCGAATATTCGATATCTACAGGGTGCAACATCCACGGTGCAAGGTGCAACATCCGTCCGAAATGGTGAAACACTGTCGTACGACTTTTAGAAATGCGTGCATGGACTTAAAACAGAACAGTACCATGGTGCACCACTCTCCAGCGATGGTAAATCGAAGGCCATCCACGGTAATCCCGTTTTACTGTAAAAATCCACGTGTCGAAAAAACGAAGGGTAAAAAACTTACGAGACCCGATTGAGATTCGGGTTGTCCTTTTTAGGCATAAATCTATCCGTTGACGGCTAAAAGCTGTCAAAGCCGTAGAACTCATCGAGGCCTTCATTTTGACAGGTTATGGCTCTCGTAACTCTAAACGAGCCAGAAGTTATGGCCATTTGAATAATCGATATCTACAGGGTGCAACATCCACGGTGCAAGGTGCAACATCCGTCTGAAATGGCGAAACAGTGCCGTACGACTTTCAGAAATGCGTGCATGGATTTGAACGGAACAGTACCATGGTGCACCACTCTCCAGCGATGGTAAAGCGAAGACCAGCCACCGTAATCCCGTTTTACCGAAAATTCCACGTGTCGAAAAAACGAAGGGTAAAAAATTTTACGAGACCCGATAGAGATTCGGGTTGTCCTTTTTGGGCATTAATCTATCCGTTGACGGCTGAAAGCTTTCATAGCCGTAGAACTTATCGAGGCCTTCGTTTTGACAGGTTATGGCTTCCGTAACTCTAAACGAGCCATAAGTTATGGCCGTCCGAATAATCGATATCTATAGGGTGCAACATCTACGGTGCAAGGTGCAACATCCGACCGAAATGGCGAAACAGTGCCGTATGACTTTTAGAAATGCGTGCATGGATTTGAAACAGAGCAGTGCCATGGTGGACCACTCTCCAGCGATGGTAAATCGAAGACCAACCACCGTAATCCCGTTTTACCGTAAAAATCCACGTGTCGAAAAAACGAAGGGTAAAAAACTTAGGAGACCCGATTGAGATTCGGGTTGTCCTTTTTGGGCATTAATCTATCCGTTGACGGCTGAAAGCTGTCAAAGCCGTAGAACTCATTGAGGCCTTCGTTTTGATAGGTTATGGCTTTTGTAACTCTAAACGATCCTTAAGTTATGGCCGTCCGAATAATCGATATCTACAGGGTGCAACATCCACGGTGCAAGGTGCAACATCCGTCCGAAATGGTGAAACAGTGCCGTACGACTTTTAGAAATGCGTGCATGGATTTGAAACGGAACAGTACCATGGTGCACCACTCTCCAACGATGGTAAATCGAAGACCAGCCACCGTAATCCCGTTTTACCATAAAAATCCACGTGTCGAAAAAACGTAGGGTAAAAAACTTACAAGACCCGATTGAGATTCGGGTTGTCCTTTTTTGGCATTAATCTATCCGTTGACGGTTGAAAGCTATGAAAGCCGTTGAACTCATCGAGGCCTTCGTTTTGACAGGTTATGGCTCCCGTAACTCGAAACGAGCCAGAAGATATGGCCGTCCGGATAATCGATATCTACAGGGTGCAACATCCACGGTGCAAGGTGCAACATCCGTCCGAATTGGCGAAACAGTGCCGTACGACTTTTAGAAATTCATGCATGGATTTGAAACGGAACAGTACCATGGTGCACCACTCTCCAATGATGGTAAATCGAAGACCAGCCACCGTAATCCCGTTTTACCGTAAAAATCCACGTATCGAAAAAACGTAAGGTAAAAAACTTAGGAGACACGATTGAGATTCGGGTTGTCCTTTTTGGGCAATAATCTATCCGTTGACGGCTGAAAGCTATCAAAGCCGTTGAACTCATCGAGGCCTTCGTTTTGACAGGTTATGGCTCCCGTAACTCTAAACGAGCCAGAAGTTATGGCCGTCCGAATAATCGATATCTACAGGGTGCAACATCCACGGTGCAAGGTGCAACATCCGTCCGAAATGGCGAAACAGTGCCGTATGACTTTTAGAAATGCGTGCATGGATTTGAAACGGAACAGTACCATGGTGCACCAGTCTCCAGCAATGGTAAATCGAAGACCAGCCACCGTAATCCCGTTTTACCGTAAAATTCCACGTGTCGAAAAAACGAAGGGTAAAAAACTTACGGGACCCGATTGAGATTCGGGTTGTCCTTTTTGGGCATTAATCTATCCGTTGACGGCTGAAAGCTTTCAAAGCCGTAGAACTCATCGAGGCCTTCGTTTTGACAGGTTATGTCTCCCGTAACTCTAAACGAGCCAAAAGTTATGGCCGTCCGTGTAATCGATATCAACAGGGTGCAACATCCACGGTGCAAGGTGCAACGTTCGTCCGAAATGGCGAAACAGTGTCGTACGACTTTTAAAAATGCGTGCATGGATTTGAAACGGAACGGTGCCATGGTGCACCACTCTTCAGCGATGGTAAATCGAAGACCAGCCACCGCAATCCCGTTTTACCGTAAAAATCCACGTGTCGAAAAAACGAAGGGTAAAAAACTTATGAGACCCGATTAAGATTCGGGTTGACCTTTTTGGGCATTAATCTATCCGTTGACGGCTGAAAGCCGTCATAGCCTTAGAACTCATCGAGGCCTTCGTTTTGATAGGTTATGGCTCCCGTAACTCTAAACGAGCCAGAAGTTATGGCCGTCCGAATAATCGATATCTACTGGGTGTAACATCCACGGTGCAAGGTGCAACATCCGTCCGAAATGGCGATCAGTGCCGTACGACTTTTAGAAATGTGTGCATGGATTTGAAACGGAACAGAACCATGGTGCACCACTCTCCAGCAATGGTAAATCGATGACCAGCCACGGTAATCCCGTTTTACCGTAAAAATACACGTGTCGAAAAACGAAGGGTAAAAAACTTACGAGACCCGATTGAGATTCGGGTTGTCCTTTTTGGGCATTAATCTATCCGTTGACGGCTGAAAGCTGGCAAAGCCGTAGAACTCATCGAGGCCTTCATTTTGACAGGTTATGGCTCCCGTAACTCTAAACGAGCCAGAATTTATGGCCGTTTGAATAATCGATATCTATAGGGTGCAACATCCACGGTGCAAGGTGCAACATCCGTCCGAAATGGCGAAACAGTTCCGTACGAATTTTAGAATTGCGTGCATGGATTTGAAACGGAATAGTGCCATGGTGCACCACTCTCCAGCGATGGTAAATCGAAGACCAGCCACGGTAATCCCGTTTTACCGTAAAATTACACGTGTCGAAAAAACGAAGGGTAAAAAATATATGAGACCCGATTGAGATTCGGGTTGTCCTTTTTGGGCATTAATCTATCCGCTGACGGCTGAAAGCTGTCAAAGCCGTAGAACTCATCGAGGCCTTCGTTTTGACAGGTTATGGCTCCCGTAACTCTAAACGAGCCAGAATTTATGGCCGTTTGAATAATCGATATCTACAGGGTGCAACATCCACGGTGCAAGGTGCAACATCCGTCCGAAATGGCGAAACAGTGCCGTACGAATTTTAGAATTGCGTGCATGGATTTGAAACGAAAAAGTACCCTGGTGCACCACTCTCCAGCGATGGAAAGTCGAAGACGGGCCACGGTAATCCCGTTTTACCGTAAAAATCCACGTGTCGAAAAAACTAAAGGTAAAAAATTTACGAGACCCGATTGAGATTCGGGTTGCCCTTTTTCGGCATTAATCTATCCGTTGACGGCTAAAAGCGGTCAAAGCCATAGAACTCATCGAGGCCTTCGTTTTGACAGGTTATGCCTCCCGTAAATCTAAACGAGCCAGAAGTTATGGCCGTCCGAATAATCGATATCTACAGGGTGCAACATCCACGGTGCAAGATGCAACATCCGTCCGAAATGGCGAAACAGTGTCGTTCGACTTTTAGAAATGCGTGCATGGATTTGAAACGGAACAGTACCATGGTGCACCACTCTCCATCGATGGGAAGTCGAAGACGGGCCACGATAATCCTGTTTTACAGTAAAAATCCACGTGTCGAAAAAACGAAGGGTAAAAAACTTACGAGACCCGATTGAGATTCGGGTTGTCCTTTTTGGGCATTAATCTATCCGTTGACGGCTGAAAGCTGTCAAAGCCGTAGAACTCATCGAGTCCTTCGTTTTGACAGGTTATGGCACCCGCAACTCTAAACGAGCCAGATGTTATGGCCGTTTGAATAATCGATATCTACAGAGTGCAACATCCACGTTGCAAGGTGCATCATTCGTCCGAAATGGCGAAACAGTGCTGTACGACTTTTAGAAATGCGTGCATGGATTTGAAACGGAATAGTACCGTGGTGCTCCACTCTGCAGTGATGGGAAGTCGAAGACGGGCCACTGTAATCCCGTTTTACCGTAAAAATACACGTGTCAAAAAAACGAAGGGTAAAAAACTTACGAGACCCGATTGGGATTCAGGTTGTCCTTTTTGAGCATTAATCTGTCCGTTGATGACTCAAAGCTGTCAAAGCCGTAGAACGCATCGAGGCCTTCGTTTTGACAGGTTATGGCTCCCGTAATTCTAAACGAGCCAGAAGTTATGGCCGTCCGAATAATCGATATCTACAGGGTGCAACATCCACGGTGCAAGGTGCAACATCCGTCCGAAATGACGAAACAGTGCCGTACGACTTTTAGAAATGCGTGCATGGATTTGAAATGGAAAAGTACCATGGTGCACCACACTCCAGCGATTGTAAATCGAAGGCCAACCACGGTAATCCCGTTTTACCGTAAATATCCACGTGTCGAAAAAACGAAGGGTAAAAAACTTACGAGACCCGATTGAGATTCAGGTTGTCCTTTTTGTGTATTATTCTATCCGTTGACGGCTGAAAGCTGTCATAGCCGTAGAACTCATCGAGGCCTTCGTTTTGACAGGTTATGGCTCCCGTAACTCTAAACGAGCCAGAATTTATGGCCGTTTAAATAATCGATATCTATAGGGTGCAACATCCACGGTGCAAGGTGCAACATCCGTCCTAAATGGCAAAACAGTGCCGTTCTACTTTTAGAAAAGCGTGCATGGATTCGAAACGGAACAGTACCATGGTGCACCACTCTCCAGCGATGGGAAGTCGAAGACGGGCCACGGTAATCCCGTTTTACCGTAAAAATACATGTGTCGAAAAAACGAAAGGTAAAAAACTTACGAGACCCGATTGAGATTCGGGTTGTCCTTTTTGGGCATTAATATATCCATTGACGGCTGAAAGCTTTGAAAGCCGTAGAACTCATCGAGGCCTTCGTTTTGACAGGTTATGGCTTCCGTAACTCTAAACGAGCCAGAAGTTATGGCCGTCCGAATAATCGATATCTACAGGGTGCAACATCTACGGTGCAAGGTGCAACATCCGACCGAAATGGCGAAACAGTGCCGTATGACTTTTAGAAATGCGTGCATGGATTTGAAACAGAACAGTTCCATGGTGCACCACTCTCCAGCGATGGTAAATCGAAGACCAACCACCGTAATCCCGTTTTACCGTAAAAATCCACGTGTCGAAAAAACGAAGGGTAAAAAACTTAGGAGACCCGATTGAGATTCGGGTTGTCCTTTTGGGGCATTAATCTATCCGTTGACGGCTGAAAGCTGTCGAAGCCGTAGAACTCATCGAGGCCTTCGTTTTGACAGGTTATGGCTCCCGTAACTCTAAACGAGCCAGAAGTTATGGCCGTTTGAATTATCGATATCTACAGGGTGCAACATCCACGGTGCAAGGTGCAACATCCGTCCGAAATGGTGAAACAGTGTCGTACGACTTTTAGAAATGCGTGCATGGATTTGAAACAGAACAGTACCATGGTGCACCACTCTCCAGTGATGGGAAGTCGAAGACGGGACACGGTAATCCCGTTTTACCGTAAAAATACATGTGTCGAAAAAACGAAGGGTAAAAAACCTACGAGACCCGATTGAGATTCGGGTTGTCCTTTTTGGGCATTAATCTATCCGTTGACGATTGAAAGCTTTCAAAGCTGTAGAATTCATCGAGGCCTTCGTTTTGACAGGTTATGTCTCCCATAACTCTAAACGAGCCAGAAGTTATGGCCGTCCGAATAATCGATATCTACAGGGTGCAACATCCACGGTGCAAGGTGCAACATCCGTCCGAAATGGCGAAACAGTGCCGTACGACTTTTAGAAATGCGTGCATGGATTTGAAACGGAACAGTACCATGGTGCACCACTCTCCAGCGATGGAAAATCGAAGACCAGCCACTGTATTCCTGTTTTACCGTAAAAATCCACGTGTCGAAAAAACAAAGTGTAAAAAACTTACGAGACCCGATTGACATTCGGGTTGTCCTTATTGAGCATTAATCTATCCGTTGACGACAGAAAGCTTTCAAAGCCGTAGAACTCATCGAGGCCTTTGTTTTGATAGGTTATGGCTCCCGTAACTCTAAACGAGCCAGAAGTTATGGCCGTCCGAATAATCGATATCTACAGGGTGCAACATCCTCGGTGCAAGGTGCAACATCCGTCCAAAATGGCGAAACAGTGTCGTACGACTTTTAGAAATGCGTGCATGGATTTGAAACGGAACAGTACCATGGTGCACCACTCTCCAGCGATGGTAAATCGAAGACCAGCCACCGTAATCCCGTTTTACCGTAAAATTCCACGTGTCGAAAAAACGAAGGGTAAAAAATTTTACGAGACCCGATAGAGATCCGGGTTGTCCTTTTTGGGCATTAATCTATCCGTTGACGGCTGAAAGCTTTCAAAGCCGTAGAACTCATCGAGGCCTTCGTTTTGACAGGTTATGGCTCCCGTAACTCTAAATGAGCCAGAAGTTATGGCCGTTTGAATAATCGATATCTACAGGGTGCAACATCCACGGTGCAAGGTGCAACATCCGTCCGAAATGGCGAAACAGTGTCGTACGACTTTTAGAAATGCGTGCATGGTTTTGAAACGGAACAGTACCATGGTGCACCACTCTCCAGCGATGGTAAATTGAAGACCAGCCACCGTAATCCCGTTTTACCATAAAAATCCTCGTGTCGAAAAAACGAAGGGTAAAAAACTTACGAGACCCGATTGAGATTCGGGTTGTCCTTTTTGGGCATTAATCTATCCGTTGATGGATGAAAGCTGTCAAAGACGTAGAACTCGCCGAGGCCTTCGTTTTGACAGGTTATGGCTCCCGTAACTCTAAACGAGCCAGAAGTTATGGCCGTTTGAATAATCGATATCTACAGGGTGCAACATCCACGGTGCAAGGTGCAACATTTGTCCGGAATGGCGAAACAGTGTCGTACGACTTTTAGAATTGCGTGCATGGATTTGAAACGGAACAGTACCGTGGTGCACCACTCTCCATCGATGGTAAATCGAAGACCAGCCATCGTAATCCCGTTTTATCGTAAAATTCCACGTGTCGAAAAAACGAAGGGTAAAAAACTTACGAGACCCGATAGATATTCGGGTTGTCCTTTTTGGGCATTAATATATCTGTTGACGGCTGAAAGCTTTCAAAGCCGTAGAACTCATCGAGGCCTTCGTTTTGACAGGTTAGGGCTCCCATAACTTTAAACGAGCCAGAAGTTATGGCCGTTCGAATAATCGATATCTACAGGGTGCAACATCCACGGTGCAATGTGCAACATCCGTCCGAAATGGCGAAACAGTGTCGTACGTCTTTTAGAAATGCGTGCATGGATTTGAAACGGAACAGTACCGTGGTGCACCACTCTCCAGCGATGGTAAATCGAAGACCAGCCACCGTGATCCTGTTTTACCGTAAAAATCCACGTGTCGAATAAAACGAAGGGTAAAAAACTTACGAGACCCGATTGAGATTCGGGTTGTCCTTTTTGGGCATTAATCTATCCGTTGACGGCTGAAAGCTTTCAAAGCCGTAGAACTCATCGAGGCCTTTGTTTTGACAGGTTATGGCTCCCGTAACTCTAAACGAGCGAGAAGTTATGGCCGTCCGAATAATCGATATCTACAGGGTGCAACATCCACGGTGCAAGGTGCAACATCCGTCCGAAATTGCGAAACAGTGTCGTACGACTTTTAGAAATGCGTGCATGGATTTGAAACGGAACAGTACCATGGTGCACCACTCTCCAGCAATGTAAATCGAAGGCCAGCCACGGTATTCCCGTTTTACCGTAAAAACCCTTGTGTCGAAAAAACGAAGGGTAAAAAACTTACGAGACCCGATAGAGATTCGGGTTGTCCTTTTTGGGCATTAATCTATTCGTTGATGGCTGAAAGCTTTCAAAGACGTTGAACTCATCGAGGCCTTCGTTTTGACAGGTTATGGCTCCCGTAACTCTAAACGAGCCAGAAGTTATGGTCGTCCGAATAATCGATATCTACAGGGTGCAACATCCACGGTGCAAGGTGCAACATCCGTCCGAAATGGCGAAACAGTGTCGTACGTCTTTTAGAAATGCGTGCATGGACTTAAAACGGAACAGTACCATGGTGCACCACTCTCCACCGATGGTAAATCGAAGACCAGCCACCGTGATCCTGTTTTACCGTAAAAATCCACGTGTCGAAAAAAACGAAGGGTAAAAAACTTACGAGACCCGATTGAGATTCGGGTTGTCCTTTTTAGGCATTAATCTATCTGTTGACGGTTGAAAGCCGTCAAAGCCGTAGAACTCATCGAGGTCTTTGTTTTGACAGGATATGCCTCCCGTAACTCTAAACGAGCTAGAAGTTATGGTCGTCCGAATATTCGATATCTACAGGGTGCAACATCCACGGTGCAAGGTGCAACATCCGTCCGAAATGGCGAAACACTGTCGTACGACTTTTAGAAATGCGTGCATGGATTTGAAACGGAACAGTACCATGGTGCACCACTCTCCAACGATGGTAAATCGAAGGCCATCCACGGTAATCCCGTTTTACTGTAAAAATCCACGTGTCGAAAAAACGAAGGGTAAAAAACTTACGAGACCCGATTGAGATTCGGCTTGTCCTTTTTAGGCATAAATCTATCCGTTGACGGCTGAAAGCTGTCAAAACCGTAGAACTCGTCGAGGCCTTCATTTTGACAGGTTATGGCTCTCATAACTCTAAACGAGCCAGAAGTTATGGCCGTTTGAATAATCGATATCTACAGGGTGCAACATCCACGGTGCAAGGTGCAATATTCGTCCGAAATGGCGAAACAGTGCCGTACGACTTTCAGAAATGCGTGCATGGATTTGAAACGGAACAGTACCATGGTGCACCACTCTCCAGCGATGGTAAAGCGAAGACCAGCCACCGTAATCCCGTTTTACCGAAAATTCCACGTGTCGAAAAAACGAAGGGTAAAAAATTTTACGAGACCCGATAGAGATTCGGGTTGTCCTTTTTGGGCATTAATCTATCCGTTGACGGCTGAAAGCTTTCAAAGCCGTAGAACTCATCGAGGCCTTCGTTTTGACAGGTTATGGCTTCCGTAACTCTAAACGAGCCAGAAGTTATGGCCGTCCGAATAATCGATATCTACAGGGTGCAACATCTACGGTGCAAGGTGCAACATCCACGGTGCAAGGTGCAACATCCGACCGAAATGGCGAAACAGTGCCCTATGACTTTTAGAAATGCGTGCATGGATTTGAAACAGAACAGTTCCATGGTGCACCACTCTCCAGCGATGGTAAATCGAAGACCAACCACCGTAATCCCGTTTTACCGTAAAAATCCACGTGTCGAAAAAACGAAGGGTAAAAAACTTAGGAGACCCGACTGAGATTCGGGTTGTCCGTTTTGGGCATTAATCTATCCGTTGACGGCTGAAAGCTGTCAAAGCCGTAGAACTCATCGAGGCCATCGTTTTGATAGGTTTTGGCTTTTGTAACTCTAAACGATCCTTAAGTTATGGCCGTCCGAATAATCGATATCTACAGGGTGCAACATCCACGGTGCAAGGTGCAACATCCGTCCGAAATGGCGAAACAGTGCCGTACGACTTTTAGAAATGCGTGCATGGATTTGAAACGGAACAGTACCATGGTGCACCACTCTCCAACGATGGTAAATCGAAGACCAGCCACCGTAATCCCGTTTTACCATAAAAATCCACGTGTCGAAAAAACGTAGGGTAAAAAACTTACGAGACCCGATTGAGATTCAGGTTTTCCTTTTTTGGCATTAATCTATCCGTTGACGGTTGAAAGCTATCAAAGCCGTTGAACTCATCGAGGCCTTCATTTTGACAGGTTATGGCTCCCGTAGCTCTAAACGAGCCAGAAGTTATGGCCGTCCGAATAATCGATATCTACAGGGTGCAACATCCACGGTGCAAGGTGCAACATCCGTCCGAAATGGCGAAACAGTGCCGTACGACTTTTAGAAATGCATGCATGGATTTGAAACGGAACAGTACCATGGTGCACCACTCTCCAACGATGGTAAATCGAAGACCAGCCACCGTAATCCCGTTTTACCGTAAAATTCCACGTGTCGAAAAAACGAAGGGTAAAAAACTTAGGAGACACGATTGAGATTCGGGTTGTCCTTTTTGGGCAATAATCTATCCGTTGACGGCTGAAAGCTATCAAAGCAGTTGAACTCATCGAGGCCTTCGTTTTGATAGGTTATGGCTCCCGTAACTCTAAACGAGCCAGAAGTTATGGCCGTCCGAATAATCGATATCTACAGGGTGCAACATCCACGGTGCAAGGTGCAACATCCGTCCGAAATGGCGAAATAGTGCCGTATGACTTTTAGACATGCGTGCATGGATTTGAAACGGAACAGTACCATGGTGCACCACTCTCCAGCGATGGTAAATCGAAGACCAGCCACCGTAATCCCGTTTTACCGCAAAATTCCACGTGTCGAAAAAACGAAGGGTAAAAAACTTACGAGACCCGATTGAGATTCGGGTTGTCCTTTTTGGGCATTAATCTTTCCGTTGACGGCTGAAAGCTTTCAAAGCCGTAGAACTCATCGAGGCCTTCGTTTTGACAGGTTATGGCTCCCGTAACTCTAAACGAGCCAAAAGTTATGGCCGTCCGTGTAATCGATATCTACAGGGTGCAACATCCACTGTGCAAGGTGCAACGTTCGTCCGAAATGGCGAAACAGTGTCGTACGACTTTTAAAAATGCGTGCATGGATTTGAAACGGAACGGTGCCATGGTGCACCACTCTCCAGCGATGGTAAATCGAAGACCAGCCACCGTAATCCCCTTTTACCGTAAAAATCCACGTGTCGAAAAAACGAAGGGTAAAAAACTTATGAGACCCGATTGAGATTCGGGTTGACCTTTTTGGGCATTAATCTATCCATTGACGGCTGAAAGCCGTCAAAGCCTTAGAACTCATCGAGGCCTTCGTTTGGATAGGTTATGGCTCCCGTAACTCTAAACGAGCCAGAAGTTATGGTCGTCCGAATAATCGATATCTACTGGGTGGAACATCCACGGTGCAAGGTGCAACATCCGTCCGAAATGGCGATCAGTGTCGTACGACTTTTAGAAATGCGTGCATGGATTTGAAACGGAACAGAACCATGGTGCACCACTCTCCAGCAATGGTAAATCGAAGACCAGCCACGGTAATCCCGTTTTACCGTAAAAATACACGTGTCAAAAAAACGAAGGGTAAAAAACTTACGAGACCCGATTGAGATTCGGGTTGTCCTTTTTGGGCATTAATCTATCCGTTGACGGCTGAAAGCTGGCAAAGCCGTAGAACTCATCGAGGCCTTCGTTTTGACAGGTTATGGCTCCCGTAACTCTAAACGAGCCAGAAGCTATGGCCGTCCGAATAATCGATATCTACAGGGTGCAACATCCACGGTGCAAGGTACAACATCCGTCCGAAATGGAGAAACATTGCCGTACATCTTTTAGAAATGTGTGCATGGATTTGAAACGGAACAGTGCCATGGTGCACCACTCTCCAGCGATGGTAAATCGAAGACCAGCCACGGTAATCCCGTTTTACCGTAAAAATACACGTGTCGAAAAAACGAAGGATAAAAAACTTACGAGACCCGATTGAGATTTGGGTTGTCCTTTTTGGGCATTAATTTATCCGTTGACGGCTGAAAGCTGTCAAAGCCGTAGAACTCAACGAGGCCTTCGTTTTGACAGGTTATGGCTCCCGTAACTCTAAACGAGCCAGAATTTATGGCCGTTTGAATAATCGATATCTACAGGGTGCAACATCCACGGTGCAAGGTGCAACATCCATCCGAAATGGCGAAACAATGCCGTACGAATTTTAGAATTGCGTGCATGGATTTGAAACGAAAAAGTACCCTGGTGCACCACTCTCCAGCGATGGGAAGTCGAAGACGGGCCACGGTAATCCCGTTTTACCGTAAAAATCCACGTGTCAAAAAAACGAAAGGTAAAAAACTTACGAGACCCGATTGAGATTCGGGTTGCCCTTTTTGGGCATTAATCTATCCGTTGACGGCTGAAAGCGGTCAAAGCCATAGAACTCATCGAGGCCTTCGTTTTGACAGGTTATGGCTCCCGTAACTCTAAACGAGCCAGAAGTTATGGCCATCCGAATAATCGATATATACAGGGTGCAACATCCACGGTGCAAGGTGCAACATCCGTCCGAAATGGAGAAACAGTGTCGTTCGACTTTTAGAAATGCGTGCATGGATTTGAAACGGAACAGTACCATGGTGCACCACTCTCCATCGATGGGAAGTCGAAGACGGGCCACGATAATCCTGTTTTACCGTAAAAATCCACGTGTCGAAAAAACGAAGGGTAAAAAACTTACGAGACCCGATTGAGATTCGGGTTGTCCTTTTTAGGCATTAATCAATCCGTTGATGACTGAAAGCTGTCAAAGCCGTAGAACTCATCGAGTCCTTCATTTTGACAGGTTATGACTCCCGTAACTCTAAACGAGCCAGATGTTATGGCCGTTTGAATAATCGATATCTACAGGGTGCAACATCCACGGTGCAAGGTGCATCATCCGTCCGAAATGGCGAAACAGTGTTGTACGACTTTTAGAAATGCGTGCATGGATTTGAAACGAAACAGTACCGTGGTGCTCCACTCTCCAGTGATGGGAAGTCGAAGACGGGCCACGGTAATCCCGTTTTACCGTAAAAATACACGTGTCAAAAAAACGAAGGGTAAAAAACTTACGAGACCCGATTGAGATTCAGGTTGTCCTTTTTGGGCATTAATCTGTCCGTTGACGACTCAAAGTTGTCAAAGCCGTAGAACGCATCGAGGCCTTCGTTTTGACAGGTTATGGCTCCCGTAACTCTAAACGAGTCAGAAGTTATGGCCGTCCGAATAATCGATATCTACAGGGTGCAACATCCACGGTGCAAGGTGCAACATCCGTCCGAAATGACGAAACAGTGTCGTACAACTTTTAGAAATGCGTGCATGGATTTGAAATGGAAAAGTACCATGGTGCACCACACTCCAGAGATTGTAAATCGAAGGCCAACCACGGTAATCCCGTTTTACCGTAAATATCCACGTGTCGAAAAAACGAAGGGTAAAAAACTTACGAGACCCGATTGAGATTCGGGTTGTCCTTTTTGTGTATTAATCTATCCATTGACGGCTGAAAGCTGTCATAGCCGTAGAACTCATCGAGGCCTTCGTTTTGACAGGTTATGGCTCCCGTAACTCTAAACGAGCCAGAATTTATGGCCGTTTAAATAATCGATATCTATAGGGTGCAACATCCACTGTGCAAGGTGCAACATCCGTCCTAAATGGCGAAACAGTGCCGTTCTACTTTTAGAAAAGCGTGCATGGATTCGAAACGGAACAGTACCATGGTGCACCACTCTCCAGCGATGGGAAGTCGAAGACGGGCCACGGTAATCCCGTTTTACCGTAAAAATACACGTGTCGAAAAAACGAAAGGTAAAAAACTTACGAGACCCGATTGAGATTCGGGTTGTCCTTTTTGGGCATTAATCTATCTGTTGACGGCTGAAAGTTGTCAAAGCCATAGAACTCGTTGAGGCCTTCGTTTTGACAGGTTATGGGTCCCGTAACTCTAAACGAGCCAGAAGTTAAGGCCGTCCGAATAATCGATATCTACTGGGTGCAACATCCACGGTGCAAGGCGCAACATCCATCCGAAATGGCGAAACAGTGCCGTACGACATTTAGAAATACGTGCATGGATTTGAAACGGAACAGTACCATGGTGCACCACTCTCCAGCGATGGGAAGTCGAAGACGGGCCACGGTAATCCTGTTTTACCGTAAAAATCCACGTGTCAAAAAAACGAAGGGTAAAAAACTTACGAGACCCGATTGAGATTCTGGTTGACCTTTTCGAGCATTAATCTATCCGTTGACGGCTGAAAGCTGTCAAAGCCGTAGAACTCATCGAGGCCTTCGTTTTGACAGGTTATGGCTCCCGTAACTCTAAACGAGCCAGAAGTTATGGCCGTTTGAATTATCGATATCTACAGGGTGCAACATCCACGGTGCAAGGTGCAACATCCGTCCGAAATGGTGAAACAGTGTCGTACGACTTTTAGAAATGCGTGCATGGATTTGAAACAGAACAGTACCATGGTGCACCACTCTCTAGTGATGGGAAGTCGAAGACGGGCCACGGTAATCCCGTTTTACCGTAAAAATACACGTGTCGAAAAAACGAAGGGTAAAAACCTACGAGACCCGATTGAGATTCGGGTTGTCCTTTTTGGGCATTAATCTATCCGTTGACGGCTGAAAACTGTCAAAGCCGTAGAACTCAACGTGGCCTTCGTTTTGACAGGTTATGGCTCTCGTAACTTTAAACGAGCCAGAAGTTATGGCCGTCCGAATAATCGATATCTACAGGGTGCAACATCCACGGTGCAAGGTGCAACATCCGTCCGAAATGACGAAACAGTGTCGTACAGCTTTTAGAAATGCGTGCATGGATTTGAAATGGAAAAGTACCATGGTGCACCACACTCCAGAGATTGTAAATCGAAGGCCAACAACGGTAATCCCGTTTTACCGTAAATATCCACGTGTCGAAAAAACGAAGGGTAAAAAACTTACGAGACCCGATTGAGATTCGGGTTGTCCTTTTTGTGTATTAATCTATCCATTGACGGCTGAAAGCTGTCATAGCCGTAGAACTCATCGAGGCCTTCGTTTTGACAGGTTATGGCTCCCGTAACTCTAAACGAGCCAGAATTTATGGCCGTTTAAATAATCGATATCTATAGGGTGCAACATCCACTGTGCAAGGTGCAACATCCGTCCTAAATGGCGAAACAGTGCCGTTCTACTTTTAGAAAAGCGTGCATGGATTCGAAACGGAACAGTACCATGGTGCACCACTCTCCAGCGATGGGAAGTCGAAGACGGGCCACGGTAATCCCGTTTTACCGTAAAAATACACGTGTCGAAAAAACGAAAGGTAAAAAACTTACGAGACCCGATTGAGATTCGGGTTGTCCTTTTTGGGCATTAATCTATCTGTTGACGGCTGAAAGTTGTCAAAGCCATAGAACTCATTGAGGCCTTCGTTTTGACAGGTTATGGGTCCCGTAACTCTAAACGAGCCAGAAGTTAAGGCCGTCCGAATAATCGATATCTACTGGGTGCAACATCCGTGGTGCAAGGCGCAACATCCATCCGAAATGGCGAAACAGTGCCGTACGACATTTAGAAATACGTGCATGGATTTGAAACGGAACAGTACCATGGTGCACCACTCTCCAGCGATGGGAAGTCGAAGACGGGCCACGGTAATCCTGTTTTACCGTAAAAATCCACGTGTCAAAAAAACGAAGGGTAAAAAACTTACGAGACCCGATTGAGATTCTGGTTGACCTTTTCGAGCATTAATCTATCCGTTGACGGCTGAAAGCTGTCAAAGCCGTAGAACTCATCGAGGCCTTCGTTTTGACAGGTTATGGCTCCCGTAACTCTAAACGAGCCAGAAGTTATGGCCGTTTGAATTATCGATATCTACAGGGTGCAACATCCACGGTGCAAGGTGCAACATCCGTCCGAAATGGTGAAACAGTGTCGTACGACTTTTAGAAATGCGTGCATGGATTTGAAACAGAACAGTACCATGGTGCACCACTCTCTAGTGATGGGAAGTCGAAGACGGGCCACGGTAATCCCGTTTTACCGTAAAAATACACGTGTCGAAAAAACGAAGGGTAAAAACCTACGAGACCCGATTGAGATTCGGGTTGTCCTTTTTGGGCATTAATCTATCCATTGACGACTGAAAGCTTTCAAAGCCGTAGAACTCATCGAGGCCTTCGTTTTGACAGGTTATGTCTCCCGTAACTCCAAACGAGCAAGAAGTTATGGCCGTCCGAATAATTGATATCTACACGGTGCAACATTCTAGGTGAAAGGTGCAACATCCGTCCGAAATGGCGAAACAGTGTCGTACGACTTTTAGAAATGCGTGCATGGATTTGAAACGGAACAGTACCATGGTGCACCACTCTCCAGCGATGGAAAATCGAAGACCAGCCACTGTATTCCTGTTTTACCATAAAAATCCACGTGTCGAAAAAACGAAGTGTAAAAAACTTACGAGACCCGATTGACATTCGGGTTGTCCTTATTGAGCATTAATCTATCCGTTGACGACTGAAAGCTTTCAAAGCCGTAGAACTCATCGAGGCCTTTGTTTTGACAGGATATGGCTCCCGTAACTCTAAACGAGCCAGAAGTTATGGCCGTCCGAATAATCGATATCTACAGGGTGCAAAATCCACGGTGCAAGGTGCAACATCCGTCCGAAATGGCGAAACAGTGTCGTACGACTTTTAGAAATGCGTGCATGGATTTGAAACGGAACAGTACCATGGTGCACCACTCTCCAGCGATGGTAAATCGAAGACCAGCCACCGTAATCCCGTTTTACCGTAAAATTCCACGTGTCGAAAAAACGAAGGGTAAAAATTTTTACGAGACCCGATAGAGATTCGGGTTGTCCTTTTTGGGCATTAATCTATCCGTTGACGGCTGAAAGCTTTCAAAGCCGTAGAACTCATCGAGGCCTTCGTTTTGACAGGTTATGGCTCCCGTAACTCTAAATGAGCCAGAAGTTATGGCCGTTTGAATAATCGATATCTACAGGGTGCAACATCCACGGTGCAAGGTGCAACATCCGTCCGAAATGGCGAAACAGTGCCGTACGACTTTTAGAAATGCGTGCATGGTTTTGAAACAGAACAGTACCATGGTGCACCACTCTCCAGCGATGGTAAATTGAAGACCAGCCACCGTAATCCCGTTTTACCGTAAAAATCCACGTGTCGAAAAAACGAAGGGTAAAAAACTTACGATACCCGATTGAGATTCGGGTTGTCCTTTTTGGGCATTAATCTATCCGTTGATGGATGAAAGCTGTCAAAGACGTAGAACTCGTCGAGGCCTTCGTTTTGACAGGTTATGGCTCCCGTAACTCTAAACGAGCCAGAAGTTATGGCCGTTTGAATAATCGATATCTACAGGGTGCAACATCCACGATGCAAGGTGCAACATCCGTCCGAAATGGCGAAACAGTTTCGTACAACTTTTAGAAATGCGTGCATGGATTTGGAACGGAACAGTACCATGGTGCACCACTCTCCAACGATGGTAAATCGAAGGCCAACCTCGGTAATCCCGTTTTACCGTAAATATTCGGGTTGTCCTTTTTGTGTATTAATCCATCCGTTGACGGCTGAAAGCTGTCATAGCCGTAGAACTCATCGAGGCCTTCGTTTTGACAGGTTATGGCTCCTGTAACCCTAAACGAGCCAGAAGTTATGGCCGTTTGAATTATCGATATCTACAGGGTGCAACATCCACGGTGCAAGGTGCAACATCCGTCCGAAATGGTGAAACAGTGTCGTACGACTTTTAGAAATGCGTGCATGGATTTGAAACAGAACAGTACCATGGTGCACCACTCTCTAGTGATGGGAAGTCGAAGACGGGCCACGGTAATCCCGTTTTACCGTAAAAATACACGTGTCGAAAAAACGAAGGGTAAAAACCTACGAGACCCGATTGAGATTCGGGTTGTCCTTTTTGGGCATTAATCTATCCGTTGACGACTGAAAGCTTTCAAAGCCGTAGAACTCATCGAGGCCTTCGTTTTGACAGGTTATGACTCCCGTAACTCTAAACGAGCCAGAAGTTATGGCCGTCCGAATAATCGATATCTACACGGTGCAACATTCTAGGTGAAAGGTGCAACATCCGTCCGAAATGGCGAAACAGTGTCGTACGACTTTTAGAAATGCGTGCATGGATTTGAAACGGAACAGTACCATGGTGCACCACTCTCCAGCGATGGAAAATCGAAGACCAGCCACTGTATTCCTGTTTTACCATAAAAATCCACGTGTCGAAAAAACGAAGTGTAAAAAACTTACGAGACCCGATTGACATTCGGGTTGTCCTTATTGAGCAATAATCTATCCGTTGATGACTGAAAGCTTTCAAAGCCGTAGAACTCATCGAGGCCTTTGTTTTGACAGGATATGGCTCCCGTAACTCTAAACGAGCCAGAAGTTATGGCCGTCCGAATAATCGATATCTACAGGGTGCAACATCCACGGTGCAAGGTGCAACATCCGTCCGAAATGGCGAAACAGTTTCGTACGACTTTTAGAAATGCGTGCATGGATTTGAAACGGAACAGTACCATGGTGCACCACTCTCCAGCGATGGAAAATCGAAGACCAGCCACTGTATTCCTGTTTTACCGTAAAAATCCACGTGTCGAAAAAACGAAGTGTAAAAAACTTACGAGACCCGATTGACATTCGGGTTGTCCTTATTGGGCATTAATCTATCCGTTGACGACTGAAAGCTTTCAAAGCCATAGAACTCATCGAGGCCTTTGTTTTGACAGGATATGGCTCCCGTAACTCTAAACGAGCCAGAAGTTATGGCCGTCCGAATAATCGATATCTACAGGGTGCAACATCCACGGTGCAAGGTGCAATATCCGTCCGAAATGGCGAAACAGTGTCGTACGACTTTTAGAAATGCGTGCATGGATTTGAAACGGAACAGTACCATGGTGCACCACTCTCCAGCGATGGTAAATCGAAGACCAGCCACCGTAATCCCGTTTTACCGTAAAATTCCATGTGTCGAAAAAACGAAGGGTAAAAAATTTTACGAGACCCGATAGAGTTCGGGTTGTCCTTTTTGGGCATTAATCTATCCGTTGACGGCTGAAAGCTTTCAAAGCCGTAGAACTCGTCGAGGCCTTCGTTTTGACAGGTTATGGCTCCCGTAACTCTAAACGAGCCAGAAGTTATGGCCGTTTGAATAATCGATATCTACAGGGTGCAACATCCACGGTGCAAGGTGCAACATCCGTCCGAAATGGCGAAACAGTTTCGTACAACTTTTAGAAATGCGTGCATGGATTTGGAACGGAACAGTACAATGGTGCACCACTCTCCAGCGATGGTAAATCGAAGGCCAGCCTCGGTAATCCCGTTTTACCGTAAATATTCGGGTTGTCCTTTTTGTGTATTAATCTATCCGTTGACGGCTGAAAGCTGTCATAGCCGTAGAACTCATCGAGGCCTTCGTTTTGACAGGTTATGGCTCCCGTAACTCTAAACGAGCCAGAATTTATGGCCGTTTGAATAATCGATATCTATAGGGTGCAACATCCACGGTGCAAGGTGCAACATCCGTCCTAAATGGCGAAACAGTGCCGTTCTACTTTTAGAAAAGCGTGCATGGATTCGAAACGGAACAGTACCATGGTGCACCACTCTTCAGTGATGGGAAGTCGAAGACGGGCCATGGTAATCCCGTTTTACCGTAAAAATACACGTGTCGAAAAAACGAAAGGTAAAAAACTTACGAGACCCGATTGAGATTCGGGTTGTCCTTTTTGGGCATTAATCTATCCGTTGACGGCTGAAAGTTGTCAAAGCCATAGAACTCATTGAGGCCTTCGTTTTGACAGGTTATGGGTCCCGTAACTCTAAACGAGCCAGAAGTTATGGTCGTCCGAATAATCGATATCTACTGGGTGCAACATCCACGGTGCAAGGTGCAACATCCGTCTGAAATGGCGAAATAGCGCCGTACGACTTTTAGAAGTACGTGCATGGATTTGAAACGGAACAGTACCATGGTGCACCACTCTCCAGCGATGGAAAGTCGAAGACGGGCCACGGTAATCCTGTTTTACCGTAAAAATCCACGTGTTAAAAAAACGAAGGGTAAAAAACTTACGAGACCCGATTGAGATTCTGGTTGACCTTTTCGGGCATTAATCTATCCGTTGACGGCTGAAAGCTGTCAAAGCCGTAGAACTCATCGAGGCCTTCGTTTTGACAGGTTATGGCTCCCGTAACTCTAAACGAGCCAGAAGTTATGGCCGTTTGAATTATCGATATCTACAGGGTGCAACATCCACGGTGCAAGGTGCAACATCCGTCCGAAATGGTGAAACAGTGTCGTACGACATTTAGAAATGCGTGCATGGATTTGAAACAGAACAGTACCATGGTGCACCACTCTCCAGTGATGGGAAGTCGAAGACGGGCCACGGTAATCCCGTTTTGCTGTAAAAATACACGTGTCGAAAAAACGAAGGGTAAAAACCTACGAGACCCGATTGAGATTCGGGTTGTCCTTTTTGGGCATTAATCTATCCGTTGACGACTGAAAGCTTTCAAAGCCGTAGAACTCATCGAGGCCTTCGTTTTGACAGATTATGTCTCCCGTAACTCTAAACGAGCCAGAAGTTATGGCCGTCCGAATAATCGATATCTACACGGTGCAACATCCACGGTGCAAGGTGCAACATCCGTCCGAAATGGCGAAACAGTGCCGTACGACTTTTAGAAATGCGTGCATGGATTTGAAATGAAACAGTACCATGGTGCACCACTCTCCAGCGATAGAAAATCGAAGACCAGCCACTGTATTCCTGTTTTACCGTAAAAATCCACGTGTCGAAAAAACGAAGTGCAAAAAACTTACGAGACCCGATTGACATTCGGGTTGTCCTTGTTGAGCATTATTCTATCCGTTGACGGCTGAAAGCTTTCAAAGCCGTAGAACTCATCGAGGCCTTTGTTTTGACAGGATATGGCTCCCGTAACTCTAAACGAGCCAGAAGTTATGGCCGTCCGAATAATCGATATCTACAGGGTGCAACATCCACGGTGCAAGGTGCAACATCCGTCCAAAATGGCGAAATAGTGTCGTACGACTTTTAGAAATGCGTGCATGGATTTGAAACGGAACAGTACCATGGTGCACCATTCTCCAGCGATGGTAAATCGAAGACCAGCCACTGTAATCCCGTTTTACCGTAAAATTCCACGTGTCGAAAAACGAAGGGTAAAAAATTTTACGAGACCCGATAGAGATTCGGGTTGTCCTTTTTGGGCATTAATCTATCCGTTGACGGCTGAAAGGTTTCAAAGCCATAGAACTCATCGAGGCCTTCGTTTTGACAGGTTATGGCTCCCGTAACTCTAAACGAGCCAGAAGTTATGGCCGTTCGAATAATCGATATCTACAGGGTGCAACATCCACGGTGCAAGGTGCAACATCCGTCCGAAATGGCGAAACAGTGTCGTACGTCTTTTAGAAATGCGTGCATGGATTTGAAACGGAACAGTACCATGGTGCACCACTCTCCAGCGATGGTAAATCGAAGACCAGCCACCGTGATCCTGTTTTACCGTAAAAATCCACGTGTCGAATAAAACGAAGGGTAAAAAACTTACGAGACCCGATTGAGATTCGGGTTGTCCTTTTTGGGCATTAATCTATCCGTTGACGGCTGAAAGCTTTCAAAGCCGTAGAACTCATCGAGGCCTTAGTTTTGACAAGTTATGGCTGCCGTAAATCTAAACGAGCTAGAAGTTATGGCCGTCCGAATAATCGATATCTACAGGGTGCAACATCCACGGTGCAAGGTGCAACATCCGTCCGAAATGGCGAAACAGTGTCGTACGACTTTTAGAAATGCGTGCATGGATTTGAAACGGAACAGTACCATGGTGCACCACTCTCCAGCAATGTAAATCGAAGGCCAGCCACGGTATTCCCGTTTTACCGTAAAAACCCTTGTGTCGAAAAAACGAAGGGTAAAAAACTTACGAGACCCGATTGAGATTCGGGTTGTCCTTTTTGGGCATAAATCAATCCGTTGACGGCTGAAAGCTGTCAAAGCCGTAGAACTCATCGCGGCCTTCGTTTTGACAGGTTATGGCTCCCGTAACTCTAAACGACCCAGAAGTTATGGCCGTTTGAATAATCGATATCTACAGGGTGCAACATCCACGGTGCAAGGTGCAACATCCGTCCGAAATGGCGAAACAGTGCCGTACGACTTTCAGAAATGCGTGCATGGATTTGAAACAGAACAGTACCATGGTGCACCACTCTCCAGCGATGGTAAATCGAAGACCAGCCACCGTAATCCAGTTTTACCGTAAAATTCCACGTGTCGAAAAAACGAAGGGTAAAAAACTTACGAGACCCGATTGAGATTCGGGTTGTCCTTTTTGGGCATTAATCTATCCGTTGACGGCTAAAAGCTGTCAAACACGCAGAACTCATCGAGGCCTTCGTTTTGATGGGTTATGGCTTTTGTAACTCTAAACGATCCTTAAGTTATGGCCGTCCGAATAATCGATATATACAGGGTGCAACTTCCACGGTGCAAGGTGCAACATCCGTCCGAAATGGCGAAACAGTGCCGTACGAGTTATAGAAATGCGTGCATGGATTGGAAATGGAACAGTACCATGGTGCACCACTCTCCAACGATGGTAAAACGAAGACCAGCCTCCGTAATCCCGTTTTACCATAAAAATCCACGTGTCGAAAAAACGTAGGGTAAAAAACTTACGAGACCCGATTGAGATTCGGGTTGTCCTTTTTTGGCATTAATCTATCCGTTGACGGCTAAAAGCTATCAAAGCCGTTGAACTCATCGAGGCCTTCGTTTTCACATGTTATGGCTCCCGTAACTCTAAACGAGCCAGAAGTTATGGCCGTCCGGATAATCGATATCTACAGGGTGCAAATCCACGGTGCAAGCTGCAACATCAGTCCGAAATGGCGAAACAGTGCCGTACGACTTTTAGAAATGCGTGCATGGATTTGAAACGGAATAGTACCATGGTGCACCACTCTCCAACAATGGTAAATCGAAGACCAGCCGCCGTAATCCCGTTTTACCGTAAAAATCCACGTGTCGAAAAAACGTAGGGTAAAAAACTTACTAGACCCGATTGAGATTCGGGTTGTCCTTTTTGGGCATTAATCTATCCGTTGACGGCTGAAAGCTATCAAAGCCGTTGAACTCATCGAGGCCTTTGTTTTGACAGGTTATGGCTCCCGTAACTCTAAACGAGCCAGAAGTTATGGCCGTCCGAATAATCGATATCTACAGGGTGCAACATCCACGGTGCAAGGTGCAACATCCGTCCGAAATGGAGAAACAGTGTCGTACGACTTTTAGAAATGCGTGCATGGATTTGAAACGGAACGGTACCACGGTTCACCACTCTCCAGCGATGGTAAATCGAAGACCAGCCACCGTAATTCCGTTTTACCGTAAAATTCCACGTGTCGAAAAAACGAAGGGTAAAAAACTTACGAGACCCGATTGAGATTCGGGTTGTCCTTTTTGGGCATTAATCTATCCGTTGATGGCTGAAAGCTTTCAAAGCCGTAGAACTCATCGAGGCCTTCGTTTTGAAAGGTTATGGCTCCCGTAACTCTAAACGAGCCAAAAGTTATGGCCGTCCGTATAATCGATATCTACAGGGTGCAACATCCATGGTGCAAGGTGCAACATTCGTCCGAAATGGCTAAACAGTGCCGTACGACTTTTAAAAATGCGTGCATGGATTTGAAACGGAACGGTGCCATGGTGCACCACTCTCCAGTGATGGTAGATCGAAGACCAGCCGCCGTAATCCCGTTTTATCGTAAAAATCCACGTGTCGAAAAAACAAAGGGTAAAAAACTTATGAGACCCGATTGAGATTCGGGTTGACCTTTTTGGGCATTAATCTATCCGTTGACGGCTGAAAGCCGTAAAAACCGTAGAACTCATCGAGGCCTTCGTTTTGATAGGTTATGGCTCCCGTAACTCTAAACGATCCAGAAGTTATGGCCGTCCGAATAATCGATATCTACTGGGTGTAACATCCACGGTGCAAGGTGCAACATCCGTCCGAAATGGCGAAACAGTGCCGTACGACTTTTAGAAATGCGTGCATGGATTTGAAACGGAACAGAACCATGGTGCACCACTCTCTAGCAATGGTAAATCGAAGACCAGCCACGGTAATCCCGTTTTACAGTAAAAATACACGTGTCGAAAAAACGAAGGGTAAAAAACTTACGAGACCCGATTGAGATTCGGGTTGTGCTTTTTGGCCATTAATCTATCCGTTGACGCCTGAAAGCTGTCAAAGCCGTAGAACTCATCGAGGCCTTCGTTTTGACAGGTTATGGCTCCCGTAAATCTAAACGAGCCAGAAGTTATGGCCGTCCGAATAATCGATATCTACAGGGTGCAACATCCATGGTACAAGGTCCAACATCCGTCCGAAATGGCAAAACAGTGCCGTACATCTTTTAGAAGTGTGTGCACGGATTTGAAACGGAACAGTACCATGGTGCACCACTCTCCAGCGATGGTAAATCGAAGACCAGCCACTGTAATCCTGTTTCACCGTAAAAATCCACGTGTCGAAAAAACGAAGGGTAAAAAACTTACGAGACCCGATTGAGATTAGGGTTGTCCTTTTTGGGCATTAATCTATCCGTTGACGGCTGAAAGCTGTCAAAGCCGTAGAACTCATCGAGGCCTTCGTTTTGACAGGTTATGGCTCCCGTAACTCTAAACGAGCCAGAAGTTATGGCCGTCCGAATAATCGATATCTACAGGGTGCAACATCCATGGTGCAAGGTGCAACATCCGTCCGAAATAGCGAAACAGTGTCGTACGACTTTTAGAAATTCGTGCATGGATTTGAAACGGAACAGTACCATGGTGCACCACTCTCCAGCGTTGGTAAATCGAACGCCAGCCACGGTAATCCTGTTTTACCGTAAAAATCCACGTGTCGAAAAAACGAAGGGTAAAAAACTTACGAGACCCGATTGAGATTCGGGTTGTCCTTTTTAGGCATTAATCTATCCGTTGACGGCTGAAAGCTGTTAAAACCGTAGAACTCATCGAGGCCTTCGTTTTGACAGGTTATGGCTCCCGTAACTCTAAATGAGCCAGGAGTTATGGCCGTTTGAATAATCGATATCTACAGGGTGCAACATCCACGGTGCAAGGTGCAACATCCGTCCGAAATGGTGAAACAGTGCCGTACGACTTTTAGTAATGCGTGCATGGATTTGAAACGAAACAGTACCCTGGTGCACCACTCTCCAGCGATGGGAAGTCGAAGACGGGCCACGGTAATCCCGTTTTACCGTAAAAATCCACGTGTCAAGAAAACGAAAGGTAAAAAACTTACGAGACCCGATTGAGATTCGGGTTGTCCTTTATGGGCATTAATCTATCCGTTGACGGCTGAAAGCGGTCAAACCTATAGAACTCATCGAGGCCTACGTTTTGACAGGTTATTGCTCCCGTAACTCTAAACGAGCCAGAAGTTATGGCCGTCCGAATAATCGATATCTACAGGGTGCAACATCCACGGTGCAAGGTGCAACATCCGTCCGAAATGGCGAAACAGTGCCGTTCGACTTTTAGAAATGCGTGCATGGATTTGAAACAGAACAGTACTATGGTGTACCACTCTCCATCGATGGGAGGTCGAAGACGGTCCAGAGTAATCCTTTTTTACCGTAAAAATCCACGTGTCGAAAAAATGAAGGGTAAAAAACTTACGAGACCCGATTGAGATTCGGGTTGTCCTTTTTGGGCATTAATCTATCCGTTGACGGCTAAAAGCCGTCAAAGCCGTAGAACTCATCGAGGCCTTCGTTTTGACAGGTTATGGCTCCCATAACTCTAAACGAGCCAGAAGTTATGGCCGTCCGAATAATCGATATCTACAGGGTGCAACATCCACGGTGCAAGGTGCAACATCCGTCCGAAATGGCGAAACAGTGTCGTACGACTTTTAGAAATTCGTGCATGGATTTGAAACGGAACAGTACCATGGTGTACCACTCTCCAGCGTTGGTAAATCGAACGCCAGCCACGGTAATCCTGTTTTACCGTAAAAATCCACGTGTCGAAAAAACGAAGGGTAAAAAACTTACGAGACCCGATTGAGATTCGGGTTGTCCTTTTTAGGCATTAATCTATCCGTTGACGGCTTAAAGCTGTCAAAACCGTAGAACTCATCGAGGCCTTCGTTTTGACAGGTTATGGCTCCCGTAACTCTAAATGAGCCAGGAGTTATGGCCATTTGAATAATCGATATCTACAGGGTGCAACATCCACGGTGCAAGGTGCAACATCCGTCCGAAATGGTGAAACAGTGCCGTACGACTTTTAGTAATGCGTGCATGGATTTGAAACGAAACAGTACCCTGGTGCACCACTCTCCAGCGATGGGAAGTCGAAGACGGGCCACGGTAATCCCGTTTTACCGTAAAAATCCACGTGTCAAAAAAACGAAAGGTAAAAAACTTAAGAGACCCGATTGAGATTCGGGTTGTCCTTTATGGGCATTAATCTATCCGTTGACGGCTGAAAGCGGTCAAAGCTATAGAACTCATCGAGGCCTACGTTTTGACAGGTTATTGCTCCCATAACTCTAAACGAGTCAGAAGTTATGGCCGTCCGAATAATCGATATCTACAGGGTGCAACATCCACGGTGCAAGGTGCAACATCCGTCCGAAATGGCGAAACAGTGCCGTTCGACTTTTAGAAATGCGTGCATGGATTTGAAACGGAACAGTACTATGGTGCACCACTCTCCATCGATGGGAAGTCGAAGACAGGCCAGGGTAATCCTTTTTTACCGTAAAAATCCACGTGTCGAAAAAATGAAGGGTAAAAAACTTACGAGACCCGATTGAGATTCGGGTTGTCCTTTTTGGGCATTAATCTATCCGTTGACGGCTGAAAGCTGTCAAAGCCGTAGAACTCATCGAGGCCTTCGTTTTGACAGGTTATGGATCCCGTAACTCTAAACGAGCCAGAAGTTATGGCCGTCCGAATAATCGATATCTACAGGGTGCAACATCCACGGTGCAAGGTGCAACATCCGTCCGAAATGGCGAAACAGTGTCGTACAACTTTTAGAAATTCGTGCATGGATTTGAAACGGAACAGTACCATGTTGCACCACTCTCCAGCGTTGGTAAATCGAACGCCAGCCACGGTAATCCTGTTTTACCGTAAAAATCCACGTGTCGAAAAAACGAAGGGTAAAAAACTTACGAGACCCGATTGAGATTCGGGTTGTCCTTTTTAGGCATTAATCTATCCGTTGACGGCTGAAAGCTGTCAAAACCGTAGAACTCATCGAGGCCTTCGTTTTGACAGGTTATGGCTCCTGTAACTCTAAAGGAGCCAGAAGTTATGGCCGTTTGAATAATCGATATCTACAGGGTGCAACATCCACGGTGCAAGGTGCAACATCCGTCCGAAATGGCGAAACAGTGCCGTACGACTTTTAGTAATGCGTGCATTGATTTGAAACGAAACAGTACCCTGGTGCACCACTCTCCAGCGATGGGAAGTCGAAGACGGGCCATGGTAATCCCGTTTTACCGTAAAAATCCACGTGTCAAAAAAACGAAAGGTAAAAAACTTACGAGACCCTATTGAGATTCGGGTTGTCCTTTTTGGGCATTAATCTATCCGTTGACGGCTGAAAGCGGTCAAAGCTATAGAACTCATCGAGGCCTTCGTTTTGACAGGTTATTGCTCCCGTAACTCTAAACGAGGCAGAAGTTATGGTCGTCCGAATAATCGATATCTACAGGGTGCAACATCCACGGTGCAAGGTGCAACATCCGTCCGAAATGGCGAAACAGTGTCGTTCGACTTTTAGAAATGCGTGCATGGATTTGAAACGGAACAGTACTATGGTGCACCACTCTCCATCGATGTGAAGTCGAAGACGGGCCACGGTAATCCTGTTTTACCGTAAAAATCCATGTGTCGAAAAAACGAAGGGTAAAAAACTTACGAGACCCGATTGAGATTCGGGTTGTCCTTTTTGGGCATTAATCTATCCGTTGATGGCTGAAAGCTGTCAAAGCCGTAGAACTCATCGAGTCCTTCGTTTTGACAGGTTATGGATCCCGAAACTCTAAACGAGCCAGGTTTTATGGCCGTTTGAATAATCGATATCTACAGGGTGCAACATCCACGGTGCAAGGTGCATCATCCGTCCGAAATGGCGAAACAGTGTCGTACGACTTTTAGAAATGCGTGCATGGATTTGAAACGGAATAGTACCACGTTGCACCACTCTCCAGTGATGGAAAGTCGAAGACGGGCCACGGTAATCCCGTTTTACCGTAAAAATACACATGTCAAAAAAACGAAGGGTATAAAACTTACGAGACCCGATTGAGATTCGGGTTGTCCTTTTTGGGCATTAATCTATCCGTTGACGGCTGAAAGCTATCATAACCGTAGAACTCATCGAGGCCTTCGGTTTGACAGGTAATGGCTCCCGTAACTCTAAACGAGCCAGAAGTTATGGCTGTTTGAATAATCGATATCTACAGGGTGCAACATCCACGGTGCATGGTGGAACATCCGTCCGAAATTGGGAAACAGTGCCGTACGACTTTTAGAAATGCGTGCATGGATTTGAAACGGAACAGTACCATGGTGCACCACTCTCCAGCAATGGAAAGTCGAAGACGGGCCACGGTAATCCCGTTTTACCGTAAAAATCCACGTGTCGAAAAAACGAAGGGTAAAAAACTTACGAGACCCGATTGAGATTCGGGTTGTCCTTTTTGGGCATTAATCTATCCGTTGACGGCTGAAAGCAGTCAAAGCCCTAGAACTCATCGAGGCCTTCGTTTTGACAGGTTATGGCTCTCGTAACTCTAAACGAGCCAGAAGTTATGGCCGTTTGAATAATCGATATCTACAGGGTGCAACATCCACGGTGCAAGGTGCAACATCCGTCCGAAATGGCGAAACAGTGTCGTACGACTTTTAGAAATGCGTGCATGGATTTGAAACGGAATAGTACCATGGTGCACCACTCTCCAGCGATGGTAAATCGAAGACCAGCCACCGTAATCCCGTTTTACCGTAAAATTCCACGTGTCGAAAAAACGAAGGATAAAAAATTTTACGAGACCCGATAGAGATTCGAGTTGTCCTTTTTGGGCATTTGTGACGACCGCCCATGACTCCCGCACCAAAACAAGGAAATAATGCGCTGAAAGGCGTGCCATGCAGCCATGGACGATGGTCAAGGCAAGATAAAACAGCAAAACTCTATCGTAACTCACAGCGCATGGATAAAATACAATAGAGAAATATATAGTAAAGCTCCATAACAGAAAATCATCATATAAGCATCATAGTAGTTTTATACAAACATATGAATCATCCATACATCAAAGTCTCACTACATAACACTCAATCAAATACAGCAGCGGAACATCCAGTACATATAATATGAAATAATATGCAAAAGCCTCCTGCTTGTCTTCGTCATCATTAGCGTAGATCTCCAAGAATAGCACCTGTCACCTACTACCTAGTCTGCCCATCCCAAACAAGGATGGACAGCCCAAGGTAATAAGAGGATACATAAAACCTTTAGTCAGACAAAGTCTTAGTGAGCAGTAAATCAACTATCAAACATACCAAAAGAGCATAAGGGATAAAAGGAATAGGAACCAAACCATCCCACTCCACCTCTTTCTACAGTGATAACCCCCCTCCCCCCAGACACACACTAAGGAGAAGCAAGCATAACTTAGCAGACAATTAAGGTAAAGCAATAATCACTCGAGTCAAGGTCGATGTTTTCCAAATACAAACCCCCAAGGCCTAAACCAAGATCAGATAAGCAACCAGAAAACACCGCTCTTGAGACCGAATGATGATACAACCAAACGTCCATACATCCATGACTCTGGCTATCACTGTTATCATTGCCTTGATTTCACCGTTAGTTGAATGACCACCTGTCAAGGGCTAATGGTAACCCCGGTTCTAGTCATAACTTCGCACGCTACCTGTGCCTAGGACTTATCTACTCTGCCCAGAGTACTCGACTACCTGCTGGTAGTCTTTTGGGTGTCCCGACTACCTACCTGTAGTCGTTTTTGGGCGCCCCATGTACTCTTGCTTTTGAGCATGCTAGAACCTTCAACAACGATGAGATCCAAGCATCCTAGTCATCCTCCTCGACGACTATTCTCATACTAGCCCAAGCTACCTCTCGAGCAGTCCATTATCAACCAACTCGAACCATCCCTCGAGTTATCAACATGCTTGGGATGATCCCTGCCTGGATTACGCCAAGACTCACATCATACTTCGCTTCATCGCATCATAGCAAAGTTCCATCTCAACATCATCCAATCCATATATATGAGCTTCAACATCCGCTACATATGTCTTAAGCAGCTTTCACCATTCAAGAGCCTCTTCCGTAGCTTTTGAATCGTCTTTGACCATACTTGTCCAAATCTATCAACTAGATAACTCATTCACAACAATCAAACAAGGCAAACATTAATCCAAACAAATAAGTAGTCAATCAGGATCTAAATAGACATTTATAAGTAAAATGGCAATTTCGTAAATAAATGAGAATAGATCTAACATACATGGATCATGGGTTTTTAACATAGATCTAACAAATATAAATCATGGGTTTTGTCTCTACAACTTGATGAATGAACTTGCAAAAGTAAACATCTTTATAAGTAATGGATCTACACTTGAATCTAAGGAAAAATGCATAAAACCACTATCTACAACACTCCAACAAACCACCAAACCAATATACTCCTTTGGGTCCGCGTGAGAGATAACCACCACTCACCAAATCACCCAAACACTTCAAAAACTATCAACTTCAGATCTGGACAGCGAAGATTCAAGCTTGATTCGTCGAAATCCCGCTTGAAACGATGAAATCTAGCTTCGTTGGATGAAGATCTTCAACTTTGGCTTTTGGATCTTCAATCTCGATCTTCGATCTTGGATGGATGTTAGAACTAGATTGGAGTGTAGAAAAGAAGATGAAGAAATGTTGTAGTAGAGCTCTCAAAATGGCAGCACTTCGTCGCTTCAAACACCGATGCCAAAAAGTGAAGAAATGGTCGCGTATTTATAGCCCTTAAGTCGCTCTGGCCCTAACCCGTTCGGCTCCTTAAGTCGTTTGCGAGTTAGCGACTTAACCCACACGGCCTAACCCAAACACACACGACCTAACACGCACGCAAGATACGACCTAACTCAACCCCGAGTCAACGATTTATGACTCATGCATGCGCGCGAATCAACACAGAACACATGCCGACTCAACCTAAGCCGGTCACGACTTAACGACCTAACAAAACACAACGCTAACCCCTAACACGTTAACCTGTTAACTCATCCAAGCTTACTAGGTCGCCAACTCGTTCACTACTAACTCGTTAACCCAGTATCTCCACTAACCCGCTAACTCGTTAGCTCGGTAACACGCTATCCCCACTAACTCGGTAGCTCCACTAACTTGCTAACACGCTAACTCGTGCCAGCCCCTAAGCCTTAACTCACTAACTCTTAGGTCAGTCACACCTACCTTAACTCGGCCAACACTTTCCTTAAGTCGTCTAAGCCATAAGTCGGCCGAGCCCAACAAACCGCTTAACCCTTAAGTCGTCACCCTATGAGTCGGTCACTGTCTCAACTAGATCTAACACTAAGTCGGCAACATCACTAACTCGCCTACCACCATAAGTCGGCCCAACTCCTTAAGTCGCTCACACGATCTATCCTCCATACGACTTAAGCTATGGTCGACTCAAACTCCAAATAACTTAACAACGACTTAAAGCAACTATTTTACGATTTTATCGACAAGTAAAATACGGGTCGTTACATTCTCTCCCCCTTAGGAATTTCGCCCCCGAAATTCCAAGCAAACAACAGCAATCAAAGCTATTCTGCATGCATACCATCCATAGCAATCAACAAACCATGCATTCAATTCTAGCCTAGCATGCAGAATTCTAAGACTTAGAACAAGTTACAAATTCATGAGATGTTACGGCACTTTAGGGCCATACCTCAAAGAGTTCAGGATGAGCTGCCTTCATCCTCTCTTCCTCCTCCCACGTACAGTCGTCAACATCATCACTCCATTGTACCTTGAGCAACGTAATCGTCTTCCTCCTAAGCTGTTTCATGTCAGTTCCAATAACACGAAGCGGCTTACGAGGTCTTCTAACCACTGGATCAACCTCTAAATCTTCACAGCTATCAGCAGAAACCACTGTAGTTGGGTCATGCACATACTTCCGTAGATAAGATACATGGAAAACATTGTGCACACCCGCCATCTTTTCCGGTAACTCCAATCTATAAGCGAGCTTTCCAATTTGCTCGATAATCGGAAATGGTCCAACAAATCTCGGAGTTAACTTTCCTTTCTTCCCGAATCGAATAACATTCTTCAGAGGAGAAATCTTCACAAAAACCATATCACCAACGTCGAATTCCAAATCCTTACGACGATTATTGGCATAACTTTTCTGACGATCTTGGGCTGCCTTCATTCGTTGCCGAATGATCCCTATACAATCTGAAGTCTGTCGAATCATCTCTGGCCCAAGTATCAGTTTTTCTCCAGTTTCCAACCAACATGTCGGAGAGTTACACGGTCTTCCATACAGTGCTTCATATGGTGCCATACCAATACTTGATTGATAACCGTTATTATATGCAAATTCCACCAAATGAAGGTGATCTTCCCATGATCCTCCGAAATCCAAAACACAGGCTCTGAGAAGATCTTCCAAAACTCGGTTGACTCTCTCAGTCTGACCATCTGTTTGAGGGTGGTAAGCTGTACTCAAACACAACTTAGTTCCCAAAACTTCCTGGAAGCTCTTCCAAAATCCACTAGTGAACAATGGGTCTCGATCGCTCACTATACTCTTCGGAACACCATGGAATCGAACAATCCACTTCACATACAACTCAGCCAACTTCGATGCAGTCCTAGTTGATCGAACATGAATGAATCTTGCACTCTTGGTCAATCGATCTACTATGACCCAAATCCCTTCATTCCCTGCTCTGGTTCTAGGTAGGCCATCGATAAAATCCATCGACACTTGCTCCCACTTCCATGTAGGAACCTCTAATGGCTGAAGTAATCCACTGGGCTTCTTCTGCTCAGCTTTCACCAACTGGCAGTTCATACACTTGGAAATAAAATTTCCAACATCCTTCTTCATGCCTTCCCAATAATAGGTTCTCTTCATATCCTAATACATCTTATTTCCACCTGGATGAATTGTCAACTTCGAGTGATGACTTTCCCTAAGAACTTCATCTCTCAATCCATCTACATCGGGAACAACTAGTCGTCCTTGCTTTCGAAGCCAACCCTCTCGATCGACTTTAAATCCTTTATCCTTTTCTAGATTCAATCCAGATTCCAAATCTCGGATAATCTTGACAAGCTTATCGTCTCGCTTTTGGCTCTCGCCAATTCTCTCCACAAGAGTAGGCCTTATCGATAAGTTTGCCAACATCTCAGGTTCCAATTCACATCTAGGCCCGAAGTCAAATTCAGCCAAATACTCTAGACTCTTCCATTCCGAAAACATGGCTCCCAATCCTACATGTCTTCGACTTAACGCATCTGCCACTGCGTTGCCTTTTCCCGGAGTATAGGCTATACCAAAATCATACGATGCTAAAAACTCTAGCCATCGTTGCTGCCGAAGATTCAAATCCTTTTGGGAGACAAGATACTTCAACGACTTATGATCTGTAAACAATTCGAATCGAACTCCCAAAAGATAATGTCTCCACATCTTCAAAGCAAATACAATCGCCGCTAACTCCAAATCATGAGTCGGATAATTCCTTTCATGCGGCTTCAGTTTTCGACTAGCATACGCAACAACTTTATCCTTCTGCATCAGCACTGCTCCAAGTCCAGTACCACATGCATCGGTGTAAACCACCATCTCATCATTCCCACTTGGAATAGTCAAAACAGGAGCACTAGTCAGTCGCTCTTTCAGGATTACGAAAGCTTGCTCACACTTATCATCCCAGCTGAACACTTGGTTCTTTTTCATCAATCCTGTTAATGGTGCAGCTATCTTGGAAAAGTCTTTGATAAACCAACGATAATATCCTGCTAATCCAAGAAAACTTCTCACATCATATGCATTCTTAGGTCTAACCCAATCCTGGATTGCTGCCACCTTAGCGGGATCAACCGCGATTCCATTTCCAGAGATAACATGGCCTAAGAACCTCACTTCACCCTTCCAGAAGTGACACATCGAAAACTTAGCCTTTAGCTGATGTTTTCGTAAGATTTCCAAAACAATTCTCAAGTGTCTCTTGTGTTCCTCCTCGATTCTGGAATAAATCAGAATATCATCCACGAACACAAGCACGAACTTATTCAACTGATCTCTAAACACTCTATTCATAAGGTCCACAAAATATGCTGGTGCGTTAGTCAATCCAAACGGCATTACCAGCCACTCATAAAAACCGGATGGTGTCCTAAAAGCAGTCTTCGGCACACTATCCTTCGCCACTCTCAAATGGTGAAATCCCATTGCCAAATCCATCTGAGAAAACACCTTAGCTTCGTGAAGCTGATCAAACAAGTCATCTATTCTCGGCAATGGATACTTGTTCTTCTTAGTCACTTTATTCAGCTCGCGATAATCCACACACAACCTCAACGATCCATCCGCTTTGGTTGCGAACACAACTGGTGCACCCCATTCGGACACACTACGCCGAATGAATCCTTTCTGCAAAAGGTCATCAACTTGCACCTTCAACTCTTGCTGCTCCCTAGGCGCCATCCGCCTAAGAGGCATCACCACAGGTTTGGCTCCTTCAACTAGATCGATACGAAACTCGATCTCCCTATGCGGCGGTAGTCCTTTGACTTCGTCAAAGACATCCTCAAATTCATTCACAATAGGCACCGATGACAGTACATCCCGTGGAACAACCAGCAAATACATGAAGCTCATGAAGACGCCTTCTTCATGCTTACATCGTATCACAACCTTTCGCCCTTCCACATTCCCGACTGTCACCTCAAGCCTCTCACAATCAATCCTTGCCGCATACTTCCTAAGCCAGTCCGTACCCAAAATAATTCCGAACCCCGCAAAGTTTAGAACAAAGCAATCACAAACAAACGAGCAATCATAACTCGATACAACTAGACCACGGCATACCATACACAAACAAGACGAACCCCCAACTGGATTTGTCACAACCAATGGTCTATCAACAATATTCGGTTCCAAACATAACCGGCCTACCAAATCATCACAAACAAAAGAATGCGACGCTCCAGTATCAAACAACACTCTAACTGGAACACCACAAATCGAAAGAGTACCTTGAACCACCACACTCTTCCCCTTCTCTTCAGCAGTAGGAGCTTTTGAAGACGACGGCACAGCTCCCAAAGCATAAGCTTGCACAATCTGCCTGTCCTTCCTCGGCTCTGGACAATTCTTCTTGATATGTCCCAGCTTATCACAGTTGTAACACTTTCCTGGCACCTTGGGATTCTTACAATCTTTGAAGAGATGGCCCTTCTGCTGGCAGTTGTAGCAGGTCACTTCGCCCTTCGGCTTCTTCTGGCCATCCTTACCCCTCTGTTGCTGCTGCTTCCTCTTCTTGTTTCCACTCTGTTGTGGCCTAGATCCTTCCTTGGTTACAGCAACAACAGAACTTTCCCTAGGAAACAAACACTCATGCCTGAGGGCTTTTTCCACAATCTTCTCAAACGGATCGTCCAGATGATCTACCAACTGCCTCCCAAGATAAGCGTCCAAGCCCGTCACAAACTTCTCGTTCTTTTGGTAGGGAGAATCAATATACGATCTGGCATACTTGGACAAAGCCTCAAACTCAGAAACATACTCAAGAACCGATCTTCCACCTTGCTTGAGCTCTACAAACCTCTTAAACAAAACAGATTTCTGAGCCGTAGAGATGAACTTAGCTTCAAATCTGACTTGGAATTGCTCCCAAGTAATCTCTTCCTCTGGAGTATCAATGGTGATAGAATTCCACCAATCAGCAGCTCTTCCCTGAAGCTGTCTCGATGCAAGCTTCCTCTTAGTTGCATCCTCAATCCCCAAGTCACCAAAAATCATTCGACAAGCATCAATCCATATCTGCACCTCAATGGTCGATTCCGTTCCCAAGAAAACTTTTCCTCCAAGAGAAGTATAGTCCTTGCAAAGCTTAGCAAAATCCACCGGTCTTGGAGCTTGAACTTGAACTCCCACATCCACTGATGATCCTGAAGCTGGTATCCTCCTCATGATCGAAGTCATCATGGCCTCAAACATAGGAGCATAATCAACAGCTTCCCTAGCAGCACGGCTTTCCCTCGCAGCTTGTCTCTCGCTTCGACTCATACTTAATATCTGTAAAAAGAATGATTACAACACCTTAAGAAACAACTTCATAAGGAGTTCAAATCCATCTAAACTACTATATTATATATAGTAATCATCCATCAAAATACAATTACGTCTCTCATACGTAATTACGTCAGCGAGCGTTGGCTAAAATCGATTAACCAAAGCTCTAATACCAAATGTGACGACCGCCCATGACTCCCGCACTAAAACAAGGAAATAATGCGCTGAAAGGCGTGCCAGGCAGCCATGGACGATGGTCAAGGCTAGATAAAACAGCAAAACTCTATCGTAACTCACAGCGCATGGATAAAATACAATAGAGAAATATATAGTAAAGCTCCATAATAGAAAATCATCATATAAGCATCATAGTAGTTTCATACAAACATATGAATCATCCATACATCAAAGCCTCACTACATAACACTCAATCAAATACAGCAGCGGAACATCCAGTACATATAATATGAAATAATATGCAAAAGCCTCCTACTCGTCTTCGTCATCATTAGTGTAGATCTCCAAGAACAGCACCTGTCACCTGCTACCTAGTCTGCCCATCCCAAACATGAATGGACAGCCCAAGACAATAAGAGGAGACATAAAATCTTGAGTCAGACAAAGTCTTAGTGAGCAGTAAATCAACTATCAAACATACCAAAAGAGCATAAGGGATAAAAGGAATAGGAACCAAACCATCCCACTCCACCTCTTTCTACAGTGATAGCCCCCCCCCCCCCCAGACACACATTAAGGAGAAGCAAGCATAACATAGCAGACAATTAAGGTAAAGCAATAATCACTCGAGTCAAGGTCGATGTTTTCCAAATACAAACCCCCAAGGCCTAAACCTAGATCAGATAAGCACCTAGAAAACACCGCTCTTGAGACCGAATGATGATACAACCAAACGTCCATACATCCATGACTCTGGCTATCACTGTTATCATTGCCTTGATTTCACCGTTAGTTGAATGACCACCTTTCAAGGGCTAATGGTAACCCCGGTTCTAGTCATAACTCCGCACGCTACCTGTACCTAGGACTTATCTACTCTGCCCAGAGTACTCGACTACCTGCCTGTAGTCTTTTGGGTGTCCGGACTACCTACCTGTAGTCGTTTTTGGGCGCCTATGTACTCTTGCTTTTGAGCATGCTAGAACCTTCAACAACGATGAGATCCAAGCCTCCTAGTCATCCTCCTCGACGACTATTCTCATACTAGCCCAAGCTACCTCTCGAGCAGTCCATTATCAACCAACTCGAACCATCCCTCGAGTTATCAACATGCTTGGAATGATCCCTGCCTGGATTACGCCAAGACTCACATCGTACTTCGCTTCATCGCATCATAGCAAAGTTCCATCTCAACATCATCCAATCCATACATATGAGCTTCAACATCAGCTACATATGTCTTAAGCAGCTTTCACCATTCAAGAGCCTCTTCCGTAGCTTTTGAATCGTCTTTGACCATACTTGTCCAAATCTATCAACTAGATAACTCATTCACAACAATCAAACAAGGCAAACATTAATCCAAACAAATAAGTAGTCAATCAGGATCTAAATAGACATTTATAACTAAAATGGTAATTTCGTAAATAAATGAGAATAGATCTAACATACATGGATCATGGGTTTTTAACATAGATCTAACAAATATAAATCATGGGTTTTGTCTCTACAACTTGATGAATGAACTTGCAAAAGTAAACATCTTTATAAGTAATGGATCTACACTTGAATCTAAGGAAAAATGCATAAAACCACTATCTACAACACTCCAACAAACCACCAAACCAATATACTCCTTTGGATCCGCGTGAGAGGTAACCACCACTCACCAAATCACCCAAACACTTCAAAAACTATCAACATCAGATCTGGCCAGCGAAGATTCAAGCTTGATTCGTCGAAATCCCGCTTGAAACGATGAAATCTAGCTTCGTTGGATGAAGATCTTCAACTTTGGCTCTTGGATCTTCAATCTCGATCTTCGATCTTGGATGGATGTTAGAACTAGATTGGAGTGGAGAAAAGAAGATGAAGAAATGTTGTAGTCGAGCTCTCAAAATGGCAGCACTTCGTCGCTTCAAAAACCGGTGCCAAAAAGTGAAGAAATGGTCGCGTATTTATAGCCCTTAAGTCGCTCTGGCCCTAACCCGTTCGGCTCCTTAAGTCATTCGCGAGTTAGCGACTTAAACACGGCCTAACCCAAACACACACGGCCTAACACGCACGCAAGATACGGCCTAACTCAACCCCGAGTCAACGATTTACGACTCATGCATGCGCGCGACTCAACACAGAACACATGCCGACTCAACCTAAGCCGGTCACGACTTAACGACCTAACAAAACACAACGCTAACCCCTAACACGTTAACTTGTTAACTCGTCCAAGCTTACTAGGTCGCCAACTCGTTCACTACTAACTCGTTAACCTAGTATCTCCACTAACCCGCTAACTCGTTAGCTCGGTAACACGCTATCCCCACTAACTCGGTAGCTCCACTAACTTGCTAACACGCTAACTCCTGCCAGCCCCTAAGCCTTAACTCACTAACTCTTAGGTCGGTCACACCTACCTTAACTCGGCCAACACTTTCCTTAAGTCGTCTAAGCCTTAAGTCGGCCGAGCCCAACAAACCGGTTAACCCTTAAGTCGTCACCCTATGAGTCGGTCACTGTCTCAACTAGATCTAACAATAACTCGGCAACATCACTAACTCGCCTACCACCTTAAGTCGGCCCAACTCCTTAAGTCGCTCCACGAGCTATCCTCCATACGACTTAAGCTATGGTCGACTCAAACTCCAAATAACTTAACAACGACTTAAAGCAACTATTTTACGATTTTATCGACACGTAAAATACGGGTCGTTACAGCATTAATCTATCCGTTGACGGCTGAAAGCTTTCAAAGCCGTAGAACTCATCGAGGCCTTCGTTTTGACAGGTTATGGCTCCCGTAACTCTAAACGAGCCAGAAGTTATGGCCGTCCGAATAATCGATATCTACAGGGTGCAACATCTACGGTGCAAGGTGCAACATCCGTCCGAAATGGCGAAACAGTGCCGTACGACATTTAGAAATGCGTGTATGGATTTGAAACAGAACAGTACCATGGTGCACCACTCTCCAGCGATGGTAAATCGAAGACCAACCACCGTAATCCCGTTTTACCGTAAAATTCCACGTGTCGAAAAAAAGAAGGGTAAAAAATTTTACGAGACCCGATAGAGATTCGGGTTGTCCTTTTTGGGCATTAATCTATCCGTTGATGGCTAAAAGCTGTCAAAGCCGTAGAACTCATCGAGGCCTTTGTTATGACAGGTTTTGGCTTCTGTAACTCTAAAAGAGCCAGAAGTTATGGTCGTCCGAATAATCGATATCTACAGGGTGCAACATCCACAGTGCAAGGTGCAACATCCGTCCGAAATGGCGAAACAGTGCTGTACGACTTTTAGAAATGCGTGCATGGATTTGAAATGGAACAGTACCATGGTGCACCACTCTCCAGCGATGGTAAATCGAAGCCCAGCCACGGTAATCCTGTTTTACCGTAAAAATCCACGTGTCGAAAAAAGAAGGGTAAAAAACATACGAGTCCCGATTGAGATTCTGGTTGTCCTTTTTGGGCATTAATCTATCCGTTGACGGCTGAAAGCTATCAAATCCGTAGAACTCATCGAGGCCTTCGTTTTGACAGGTTATGGCTCCCGTAACTCTAAACGAGCCAGAAGTTATGGCTGTCCGAATAATCGATATCTACAGGGTGCAACATCCACGGTGCAAGGTGCAACATCCGTCCGAAATGGCAAAACAGTGCCGTACGACTTTTAGAAATGCGTGCATGGATTTGAAACGGAACAGTACCATGGTGCACCACTCTCCAGCAATGTAAAGTCAAAGACGGGCCACGGTAATCCTGTTTTACCGTAAAAATCCACTTGTCCAAAAAACGAAGGGTAAAAAACTTACGAGACCTGATTGAGATTCGGGTTGTCCTTTTTGGGCATTAATCTATCCGTTGACGGCTGAAAGCTGTCAAAACCGTAGAACTCATCGAGGCCTTTTTTCTAAAAGGTTATGGCTCCCGTGACTCTAAACGAGCCAGAAGTTATGGCCGTTTGAATAATCGCTATCTACAGGGTGCAACATCCACGGTGCATGGTGCAACATCCGTCCGAAATGGTGAAACAGTGCCGTACGACTTTTAGAAATGCGTGCATGGATTTGAAACGGAACAGTACCCTGGTGCGCCACTCGCCAGCGATGGGAAGTCGAAGACGGGCCACGGTAATCCCGTTTTACCGTAAAAATCCACGTGTCGAAAAAACGAAAGGTAAAAAACTTACGAGACCCGATTGAGATTCGGGTTGTCCTTTTTGGGCATTAATCTATCCGTTGACGGCTGAAAGCTATTAAAGCCATAGAACTCATCGAGGCCTTCATTTTGACAGGTTATGGCTCCCGTAACTCTAAACGAGCCAGAAGTTATGGCTGTCCGAATAATCGATATCTACAGGGTGCAACATCCACGGTGCAAGGTGCAACATCCGTCCGAAATGGCAAAACAGTGCCGTACGACTTTTAGAAATGCGTGCATGGATTTGAAACGGAACAGTACCATGGTGCACCACTCTCCAGCAATGTAAAGTCGAAGACGGGCCACGGTAATCCTGTTTTACCGTAAAAATCCACTTGTCCAAAAAACGAACGGTAAAAAACTTACGAGACCCGATTGAGATTCGGGTTGTCCTTTTTGGGCATTAATCTATCCGTTGACGGCTGAAAGCTGTCAAAACCGTAGAACTCATCGAGGCCTTTTTTCTAAAAGGTTATGGCTCCCGTGACTCTAAACGAGCCAGAAGTTATGGCCGTTTGAATAATCGATATCTACAGGGTGCAACATCCACGGTGCATGTGCAACATCCGTCCGAAATGGTGAAACAGCGCCGTACGACTTTTAGAAATGCGTGCATGGATTTGAAACGGAACAGTACCATGGTGCACCACTCTCCAGCGATAGGAAGTCGAAGACGGGCCACGGTAATACCGTTTTACCGTCAAAATCCACGTGTCGAAAAAACGAAAGGTAAAAAACTTACCAGACCCGATTGAGATTCGGGTTGTCCTTTTTAGGCATTAATCTATCCGTTGACGGCTGAAAGCTGTCAAAGCCATAGAACTCATCGAGGCCTTCGTTTTGACAGGTTATGGGTCCCGTAACTCTAAACGAGCCAGAAGTTATGGCCGTTCGAATAATCGATATCTACTGGGTGCAACATCCACGGTGCAAGGTGCAACATCCGTCCGAAATGGCGAAACAGTGCCGTACGACTTTTAGAAATACATGCATGGATTTGAAACGGAACAGTACCATGGTGCACCACTCTCCAGCGATGGGAAGTCGAAGAGGGGCCACGATAATCCTGTTTTACCGTAAAAATCCACGTGTCGAAAAAACGAACGGTAAAAAACTTACGAGACCCAATTGAGATTCGGGTTGTCCTTTTTGGGCATTAATCTATCCGTTGACGGCTGAAAGCTGTCAAAGCCTTAGAACTCATCGAGGCCTTCGTTTTGACAGGTTATGGCTCTCGTAACTCTAAACGAGCCAGAAGTTATGGCCGTTTGAATTATCGATATCTACAGGGTGCAACATCCACGGTGCAAGGTGCAACATCCGTCCGAAATGGTGAAACAGTGTCGTACGACTTTTAGAAATGCGTGCATGGATTTGAAACAGAACAGTACCATGGTGCACCACTCTCCAGTGATGGGAAGTCGAAGACGGGCCCCGGTAATCCCGTTTTACCGTAAAAATACACGTGTCGAAAAAACGAAGGGTAAAAAACTTACGAGACCCGATTGAGATTCGGGTTGTCCTTTTTGGGCATTAATCTATCCGTTGACGACTGAAAGCTGTCAAAGCCGTAGAACTCATCGAGGCCTTCGTTTTGACAGGTTATGGCTCCCGTAAATCTAAACGAGTCAGAAGTTATGGCCGTCCGAATAATCGATATCTACAGGGTGCAGCCTCCACGGTGCAAGGTGCAACATCCATCCGAAATGGCAAAACAGTGCCGTACGACTTTTAGAAATGCGCGCATGGATTTGAAACGGAACAGTACCACGGTGCACCACTCTCCAGCGACGGTAAATCGAAGACCAGCCACTGTATTCCTGTTTTACCGTAAAAATCCACGTGTCGAAAAAATGAAGGGTACAAAACTTACGAGACCCGATTGAGATTCGGGTTGTCCTTATTGAGCATTAATCTATCCGTTGACGACTGAAAGCTATCAAAGCCATAGAACTCATCGAGGCCTTTGTTTTGACAGGTTATGGCTCCCGTAACTCTAAACGAGCCAGAAGTTATGGCTGTCCGAATTATCGATATCTACAGGGTGCAACATCCACGGTGCAAGGTGCAACATCCGTCCGAAATGGCAAAACAGTGTCGTACGACCTTTAGAAATGCGTGCATGGATTTGAAACGGAACAGTACCATGGTGCACCACTCTCCAGCGATGGTAAATCGAAGGCCAGCCATGGTAATCTTGTTTTACCGTAAAAATCCACGTGTCAAAAAAACGAAGCGTAAAAAGCTTACGAGACCCGATTGAGATTCGGGTTGTCCTTTTTGGCCATTAGTCTATCCGTTGACGGCTGAAAGCTGTCAAAGCCGTAGAACTCATCGAGTCCTTCGTTTTGACAGGTTATGGCTCACGTAACTCTAAATGAGCCAGAAGTTATGGCCGTTTGAATTATCGATGTGACGACCGCCCATGACTCCCGCACCAAATCAAGGAAACTATGCGCTAAAAGGTGTGCCAGGCAGCCATGGACGATAGTCAGGGTAAAACAAAACAGAAGAATCTCTATCGCATAACTCACAGCGCATGGATAAAATACAATAGAGAAATATAATATAGTGAAGCTCCATAGAACAGAACATCATCATATAAGCATCACAGTAGTTTCATACAATCATCTACTCGAATCCATACATGAAAGCCTCACTACAAATCACTCAACCAAATACAGCAGCGGATACCCAGTACATATAGTAAGAAAACTAATATGCAAAGCCTCCTGCTCGTCTTCGTCATCTTCATCGTAGAACTCCTAGCACAGCACCTGTCACCTGCTACCTAGTCTGCCCATCCCAAACATGGATGAACAGCCCAAGGTAATAAGAGGAGACATAAAACCTTGAGTCAGACAAAGTCTTAGTGAGCAGTAAATTAACTATCAAACATACCAAAAGAGCATAAAGGATAAAAGGAATAGGAACCAAACCATCCCACTCCACCTCTTTCTACAGTGATAGCCCCAGACATACACTAAGGAGAAGCAAGCATAACAACATAGACAATTAAGGTAAAGCGAATACCACTCGAGTCAAGGACGATGTTTTCCAAATACAAACCCCCAAGGCCTAAACCAAGATCAGATAAGCACCCAGAAAACACCGCTCTTGAAGCCGAATGATAATACAACCAAACATCCATGACTCTGGCTATCACTGTTATCCTTGCCTCGATTTCACCGTTAGTTGAATGACCATCTGTCAAGGGCTAATGGTAACCCCGGTTCTAACCATAACTCCGCACACTGCCTTGTGCCTAGGACTTATCTACTTTGCCCAGAGTACTCAACTACCTACCTGTAGTCTTTTGGGTGTCCCGACTACCTACCTGTAGTCGTTATGGGCGCCCCATGTACTCTTGCTTTTGAGCATGCTAGAACCTTCAACAACGACGAGATCCAAGCCTCCTAGCCATCCTTCTTGACGACTATCCTCATACAAGCTCAAGCTACCTCTTGAACAATCCATTATCAACCAACTTGAACTACTCTTCAAGTTATCAACATGCTTGGAATGATCCCTGCTTGGATTAAGCCAAGACTCACATCATACTTCGCTTCATCGCATCAAAGCAAAGTCTCAACTCAACAACATGGTTTGCCTCATCAAATCATGGCAAAGTCCCATCTCAACATCATCCAATCTATACATATGAGCTTCAACATCCGCTACATATGCCTTAAGCAGCTTTCACCATTCAAGAGCCTTCTTCCATAGCTTTTGAATCCTCTTTCATCATCTTGTTCCAAATCAACTACTAGCTAACTTGGAAACAATCAAATCAATCATACATTCAAATAATCAATCATTCAAACAAGATCTATTAAGCAATTTAAGCAATATCAACTATAATGGGAATTTCGTAAATAAACGAGCAAAAGTCCAACATATGTGAAATCATGGTTTTTAGCATAGATCTATCAATTATAAAACATGGGTTTTGTCTCTAATGCTTGTTAAACTAACTTGCATAAGTAAACATCTTCAAAAACCATGGATCTAGACTTCGATCTAAGAAAAATGCATGAAATCTCTAACTTTAACACCCAAACATGCCACCAATCCAATATACTCCTTTGGATCCGCGTGAGAGATAACTACCACTCACCAAATCACCCAAACACCTCAAAAACCACACACTTCAGATCTGGACAGCGAAGAACAAGGCTTGATCCGGCAAGATCTCGCTTCAATCGATGAAATCTAGCCCGAACGGATGAAGATCTTCAACTTGGACACTTGAATCTTCGATCCCGATCTTCGATCTTGGATGGATGCTAACACTTGATTGGAATGGAGAAAAGAAGATGAAGAAATGTTGTAGTCGAGTCTTCAAAATGGCAGCACTTCGTCGCTTCAAAAACCGGTGCCAAAAAGTGAGCCAAACCCCTCTATTTATAGGCTGAACAACCCTTAGGTCGTCGCCCTTTAGGTCGTCCCCGACCTAACTATGAGTCGTTGCCGACTCATCAGCCCCTACGACCTACGACCTAACCAACACAACATACAACCAAGGCCGACTTACGACTTAACCCAGACGCGACCTAAAACACAGGCCGACCTAACGACTCAACGCACTGCCGCATTTCCTAAGTCCTAGGTCGCCTGACGACTTAACTAGCATGCCGACCTACGACCTAAGACCCTGCCGACCTAAGTCCTAAACACATAGACCAAGGCCATACGGGACACGACTTAACAGCTTAGCCTTATGGCCGACCTAATATCTCCGACCTAACTTAGGTCGTTTACGACCTAAGTCTAAACAGTACTCACGCGACCTAACTACTCCCACGACCCAAAACTTACACGACCTAACAGCTTACACCTTCTAAGTTAAGTCGTTTACTACTATAGGTCGGACACCTCTAGGTCGATCTACACTAGATCGGTCGCCACTAGCATCATCCTATCTGCTAGGTCGTCCACGACCTAACTTCCTTAGGTCGCTCCAAAACCCTTCCGACCTAACAACCATACGACTCATCGCCTTAACTCGTATACGACTTATCCCCTTAAGTCGTTAACTCGGCAACCTCCCTAACTCGGAAGCCCTCTATTTCATGAGTCGGTCAACTTTCTTAGGTCGGTCACTCTCTTAGGTCGCTCCAGCGACCAAAACTACCTCACGACCTAAGCTAACACGGCAACATGCTAACCCGAGCACCCTCCTAAGTCGTAACTCGAACACGACCTAACTATGAGTCGGTCACGACTCATCACTTAACACACGAGTTATCTCCCAATACGACTCAGGCTAGGAACACCACAAACAACACTAACGACCTGTAAATTCTACGATCCATCGACACGTAAAATACGGGTCGTTACATTCTCTCCCCCTTAGGAATTTCGCCCCCGAAATTCCAAGCAAACAATCAGAAATCAAAGATATTCCGCATGCCTACCATCCAAAGCAATCAACAAACCATGCAACCAATTCTAGCCTAGCATGCAGAATTCTAAGACTCAGAACAAGCTACAAATTCATGAGATGTCACGACACTTTAGGGCCATACCTCGAAGAGTCCGGGATGAGCTGCCTTCATCCTCTCTTCCTCCTCCCATGTACAGTCGTTAACATCATCACTCCATTGTACCTTGAGCAACGTAATCGTCTTCCTCCTAAGCTGTTTCGTATCGGTTTCAACAATACGAAGCGGCTTACGAGGTCTCGAAACAACTGGATAAACCTCCAAGTCTTCACAGTTATCAGCAGAAACCACAGTAGTTGGGTCGTGCACATACTTCCGTAGATAAGATACATGAAAAACATTGTGCACACCCGCCATCTTTTCCGGTAACTCCAATCTATAAGCGAGCTTTCCAATTCGCTCGATAATCGGGAATGGTCCAACAAATCTCGGAGTTAACTTTCCTTTCTTTCCGAATCTAATGACACTCTTCAGAGGAGAAATCTTCACAAAAACCATATCACCTACGTCGAATTCCAAATCCTTACGACGATTATCGGCATAACTTTTCTGACGATCTTGGGCTGCCTTCATTCGTTGCCGAATGATCTCTATACAATCTGAAGTCTGTCGAATCATCTCTGGCCCAAGTATCAGCTTTTCTCCAGTTTCCAACCAACATGTCGGAGAGTTACACGGTCTTCCATATAATGCCTCATATGGTGCCATACCGATACTCGACTGATAACTGTTATTATAAGCAAACTCCACCAAATGAAGGTGATCTTCCCATGATCCTCCGAAGTCCAAAACACATGCTCTAAGAAGATCTTCCAAAACTCGGTTGACTCTCTCAGTCTGACCATCTGTTTGAGGGTGATAGGCTGTACTCAAACACAACTCAGTTCCCAAAACTTCCTGGAAGCTCTTCCAAAATCTACTAGTGAACAATGGATCTCGATCGCTCACTATACTCTTCGGAACACCATGGAAACGAACTATCCACTTCACATATAATTCAGCCAACTTCGATGCAGTCCTAGTCGATCGAACAGGAATGAACCTTGCACTCTTAGTCAAACGATCTACAATGACCCAAATCCCTTCATTTCCTGTCCTGGTCCTAGGTAGACCATCGATAAAATCCATCGATACTTGCTCCCACTTCCATGTAGGAACCTCTAATGGCTGAAGTAATCCACTGGGCTTCTTCTGCTCAGCTTTCACCAACTGGCAGTTCATACATTTGGAAATAAAATTTCCAACATCCTTCTTCATACCTTCCCAGTAGTAAGCTCTCTTCATATCCCGATACATCTTATTTCCACCTGGATGAATTGTCAACTTCGAGTGATGACTTTCCCTCAGAACTTCATCTCTCAATCCATCAATATCGGGAACAACTAATCGTCCTTGCTTTCGAAGCCAACCCTCTCGATCGACCTCGAATCCTTTATCCTTCTCTGGTTCCAATCCGGATTCCAATTCACAAAAAATCTTGACAAGCTTATCATCTCGCCTTTGGCTCTCACCAATTCTTTCCACAAGTGTAGGCCTTATCGATAAGTTTGCCAACATCTCAGGTTCCAATTCACATCTAGGCCTGAAATCAAATCCAGCCAAATACTCAAGACTCTTCCATTCCGAAAACATGGCTCCCAATCCTGCATGTCTTCGACTTAACGCATCAGCCACTGCGTTACCTTTCCCTGGAGTATAGGCTATACCAAAATCATACGATGCTAAGAACTCTAGCCACCTTTGCTGTCGAAGATTCAAATCCTTTTGGGAAAACAGATACTTCAACGACTTATGATCTGTAAGCAGCTCGAATCTAACTCCCAATAGATAGTGTCTCCACATCTTCAAAGCAAACACAATCGCCGCTAACTCCAAATCATGAGTCGGATAGTTCCTTTCATGCGGCTTCAGTTGTCGACTTGCATATGCAACAACTTTATCCTTCTGCATTAGCACTGCTCCAAGTCCAGTACCACATGCATCGGTGTAAACCACCATCTCATCATTCCCACTTGGAATAGTCAAAACAGGAGCACTCGTCAGTCGCTCTTTCAGGATTATGAAAGCTTGTTCACACTTATCATTCCATCTGAACACTTGATTCTTCTTCGTCAATCCTGTCAACGGTGCAGCTATCTTGGAAAAGTCTTTGATAAACCGACGATAATATCCTGCTAATCCAAGAAAACTTCTTACATCAGATGCATTCTTAGGTCTAACCCAATCCTGGATTGCTGCCACCTTAGCGGGATCAACCGCTATTCCATTTCCAGAAATAACATGACCTAAGAACCTCACTTCATTCTTCCAGAAGTGACACTTCGAAAACTTAGCCTTCAGCTGATGTTTCCGTAAGATTCCCAAAACAATCCTCAAGTGCGTCTTGTGCTCTCCCTCAGTTCTGGAATAAATCAGAATATCATCCACGAACACAAGCACGAACTTATTCAACTGATCTCTGAACACTCTATTCATAAGATCCACAAAATATGCTGGCGCGTTAGTCAATCCAAACGGCATTACCAGCCACTCATAAAACCCGGATGGTGTCCTGAAAGCAGTCTTCGGCACACTATCCTTCGCCACTCTCAACTGGTGAAATCCCGTTGCCAAATCCATCTGAGAAAACACCTTAGCCTCGTGAAGCTGATCAAACAAGTCATCTATTCTCGGCAATGGATACTTGTTCTTCTTAGTCACCTTATTCAGCTCACGATAATCCACACACAACCTCAACGATCCATCCGCTTTGGTTGCGAACACAACTGGCGCACCCCATTCGGACACACTTCTCCGAATGAATCCTTTCTGCAAAAGGTCATCAACTTGCACCTTCAGCTCTTGCTGCTCCCTCGGTGCCATCCGCCTAAGAGGCATCACAACAGGTCTGGCTCCCTCAACTAGATCGATACGAAACTCGATCTCCCTATGCGGCGGCAACCCTTTGACTTCCTCAAAGACATTCTCAAACTCATTCACAATAGGCACCAATGACAGTCCATCCCGTGGAACAACTAGCGAATACATGAAGCTCATGAAGACGCCTTCTTCATGCTTACATCGTATCACAACCTTTCGCCCTTCCACATTCCCGACTGTCACCTCAAGCCTCTCACAATCAATCCTTGCCGCATACTTCCTAAGCCAGTCCATACCCAAAATAATTCCGAACCCCGCAAAGTTCAGAACAAAGCAATCACAAACAAACGAGCAATCATGACTCGACACAACTAGACCACGACATAACATACACAAACATGACGAACCCCCTACCGGATTAGTCACAACCAATGGCCTATCAACAATATCCGGTTTCATACCTAACCGGCTTACCAAATCATCACAAACAAAAGAATGCGACGCTCCAGTATCAAACAACACTCTAACTGGAACACCACAAATAGAAAGAGTACCTTGAACCACCACACTCTTCCCCTTCTCCTCAGCAGTAGGAACTCTTGAAGACGACGGCACAGCTTCCAAGGCATAGGCTTGCACAACCTGCCTATCTTTCCTCGGTTCTGGACAATCCTTCTTGATATGTCCCAGCTTATCACAGTTGTAACACTTTCCCGGCACTTTGGGATTCTTACAATCTTTGTAAAGATGGCCCTTCTGCTGGCAGTTATAGCAAGTCACTTCACTCTTCGGCTTCTTCTGGCCATCCCTACCCCTCTGTTGCTGTTGTTTCCTCTTCTTATTGCCACTCTGCTGTGGTTTAGATCCTTCCCTGGTTACAGCAACAACAGATACTTCCTTAGGGAACAAACTCTCGTGCCTAAGAGCTTTTTCCACAAGCTTCTCAAACGGATCGTCCAGATGATCCACCAACTGCCTCCCAAGATAAGCATCCAGACCAGTCACAAACTTTTCATTCTTCTGGTAGGGAGAATCAATATACGATCTGGCATACTTAGACAAAGCTTCGAACTCAGAAATATACTCAAGAACAGGCCTCCCACCCTGCTTGAGCTCCACAAACCTCTTAAACAAGACAGATTTCTGGGAAGTAGAGATGAACTTAGCTTCAAATCTAACTTGGAATTGCTCCCAAGTAATCTCTTCTTCTGGAGTATCGATGGTGATAGAATTCCACCAATCAGCAGCTCTTCCCTGAAGCTGTCTCGATGCAAGCTTCCTCTTAGTTGCATCCTCAATCCCTAAGTCACCAAAGATTCTTTTGCAAGCATCAATCCATCTCTGCACCTCAATAGTCGACTCCGTCCCCAAGAAAACTTTCCCTCCAAGAGCAGTATAATCCTTGCAAAGCTTGGCAAAATCCACCGGTCTCGGAGCTTGGACTTGAACTCCCACATCCACAGATGATCCTGAAGCTGGTATTCTCCTCATGATTGAAGTCATCATGGCCTCAAACATAGGAGCATAATCAACAGCTTCCCTAGTATCACGGCTACCCCTCGCAGCTTGTCTCTCACTTCGACTCATCCTTAATATCTGTAAATAAGAATGATTAGAACACCTTAAGAAACAACTGCATAAGGAGTTCAAACCCTTCTAAACTACTATATTATATATAGTAATCATCCATCAAATTACAATTACGTCTCTCTTACGTAGTTACATCAGCGAGCGTTGGCTAAAATCGATTAACCAAGGCTCTGATACCAAATGTGACGACCGCCCATGACTCCCGCACCAAATCAAGGAAACTATGCGCTAAAAGGTGTGCCAGGCAGCCATGGACGATAGTCAGGGTAAAACAAAACAGAAGAATCTCTATCGCATAACTCACAGCGCATGGATAAAATACAATAGAGAAATATAATATAGTGAAGCTCCATAGAACAGAACATCATCATATAAGCATCACAGTAGTTTCATACAATCATCTACTCGAATCCATACATGAAAGCCTCACTACAAATCACTCAACCAAATACAGCAGCGGATACCCAGTACATATAGTAAGAAAACTAATATGCAAAGCCTCCTGCTCGTCTTCGTCATCTTCATCGTAGAACTCCTAGCACAGCACCTGTCACCTGCTACCTAGTCTGCCCATCCCAAACATGGATGAACAGCCCAAGGTAATAAGAGGAGACATAAAACCTTGAGTCAGACAAAGTCTTAGTGAGCAGTAAATTAACTATCAAACATACCAAAAGAGCATAAAGGATAAAAGGAATAGGAACCAAACCATCCCACTCCACCTCTTTCTACAGTGATAGCCCCAGACATACACTAAGGAGAAGCAAGCATAACAACATAGACAATTAAGGTAAAGCGAATACCACTCGAGTCAAGGACGATGTTTTCCAAATACAAACCCCCAAGGCCTAAACCAAGATCAGATAAGCACCCAGAAAACACCGCTCTTGAAGCCGAATGATAATACAACCAAACATCCATGACTCTGGCTATCACTGTTATCCTTGCCTCGATTTCACCGTTAGTTGAATGACCATCTGTCAAGGGCTAATGGTAACCCCGGTTCTAACCATAACTCCGCACACTGCCTTGTGCCTAGGACTTATCTACTTTGCCCAGAGTACTCAACTACCTACCTGTAGTCTTTTGGGTGTCCCGACTACCTACCTGTAGTCGTTATGGGCGCCCCATGTACTCTTGCTTTTGAGCATGCTAGAACCTTCAACAACGACGAGATCCAAGCCTCCTAGCCATCCTTCTTGACGACTATCCTCATACAAGCTCAAGCTACCTCTTGAACAATCCATTATCAACCAACTTGAACTACTCTTCAAGTTATCAACATGCTTGGAATGATCCCTGCTTGGATTAAGCCAAGACTCACATCATACTTCGCTTCATCGCATCAAAGCAAAGTCTCAACTCAACAACATGGTTTGCCTCATCAAATCATGGCAAAGTCCCATCTCAACATCATCCAATCTATACATATGAGCTTCAACATCCGCTACATATGCCTTAAGCAGCTTTCACCATTCAAGAGCCTTCTTCCATAGCTTTTGAATCCTCTTTCATCATCTTGTTCCAAATCAACTACTAGCTAACTTGGAAACAATCAAATCAATCATACATTCAAATAATCAATCATTCAAACAAGATCTATTAAGCAATTTAAGCAATATCAACTATAATGGGAATTTCGTAAATAAACGAGCAAAAGTCCAACATATGTGAAATCATGGTTTTTAGCATAGATCTATCAATTATAAAACATGGGTTTTGTCTCTAATGCTTGTTAAACTAACTTGCATAAGTAAACATCTTCAAAAACCATGGATCTAGACTTCGATCTAAGAAAAATGCATGAAATCTCTAACTTTAACACCCAAACATGCCACCAATCCAATATACTCCTTTGGATCCGCGTGAGAGATAACTACCACTCACCAAATCACCCAAACACCTCAAAAACCACACACTTCAGATCTGGACAGCGAAGAACAAGGCTTGATCCGGCAAGATCTCGCTTCAATCGATGAAATCTAGCCCGAACGGATGAAGATCTTCAACTTGGACACTTGAATCTTCGATCCCGATCTTCGATCTTGGATGGATGCTAACACTTGATTGGAATGGAGAAAAGAAGATGAAGAAATGTTGTAGTCGAGTCTTCAAAATGGCAGCACTTCGTCGCTTCAAAAACCGGTGCCAAAAAGTGAGCCAAACCCCTCTATTTATAGGCTGAACAACCCTTAGGTCGTCGCCCTTTAGGTCGTCCCCGACCTAACTATGAGTCGTTGCCGACTCATCAGCCCCTACGACCTACGACCTAACCAACACAACATACAACCAAGGCCGACTTACGACTTAACCCAGACGCGACCTAAAACACAGGCCGACCTAACGACTCAACGCACTGCCGCATTTCCTAAGTCCTAGGTCGCCTGACGACTTAACTAGCATGCCGACCTACGACCTAAGACCCTGCCGACCTAAGTCCTAAACACATAGACCAAGGCCATACGGGACACGACTTAACAGCTTAGCCTTATGGCCGACCTAATATCTCCGACCTAACTTAGGTCGTTTACGACCTAAGTCTAAACAGTACTCACGCGACCTAACTACTCCCACGACCCAAAACTTACACGACCTAACAGCTTACACCTTCTAAGTTAAGTCGTTTACTACTATAGGTCGGACACCTCTAGGTCGATCTACACTAGATCGGTCGCCACTAGCATCATCCTATCTGCTAGGTCGTCCACGACCTAACTTCCTTAGGTCGCTCCAAAACCCTTCCGACCTAACAACCATACGACTCATCGCCTTAACTCGTATACGACTTATCCCCTTAAGTCGTTAACTCGGCAACCTCCCTAACTCGGAAGCCCTCTATTTCATGAGTCGGTCAACTTTCTTAGGTCGGTCACTCTCTTAGGTCGCTCCAGCGACCAAAACTACCTCACGACCTAAGCTAACACGGCAACATGCTAACCCGAGCACCCTCCTAAGTCGTAACTCGAACACGACCTAACTATGAGTCGGTCACGACTCATCACTTAACACACGAGTTATCTCCCAATACGACTCAGGCTAGGAACACCACAAACAACACTAACGACCTGTAAATTCTACGATCCATCGACACGTAAAATACGGGTCGTTACAATCGATATCTACAGGGTGCAACATCCACGGTGCAAGGTGCAACATCCGTCCGAAATGGTGAAACAGTGTCGTACGACTTTTAGAAATGCGTGCATCGATTTGAAACAGAACAGTACCATGGTGCACCACTCTCCAGTGATGGGAAGTCGAAGACGGGCCACGGTAATCCCGTTTTACCGTAAAAATACACGTGTCGAAAAAACGAAGGGTAAAAACTTACGAGACCCGATTGAGATTCGGGTTGTCCTTTTTGGGCATTAATCTATCCGTTGACAAATGAAAGCTGTCAAAGCCGTAGAACTCATCGAGGCCTTCGTTTTGACAGGTTATGGCTCCCGTAACTCTAAACGAGCCAGAAGTTATGGCCGTCCGAATAATCGATATCTACAGGGTGCAACATCCACGGTGCAAGGTGCAACATCCGTCCGAAATGGCAAAACAGTGCCGTACGACTTTTAGAAATGCGTGCATGGATTTGAAACGGAACAGTACCATGGTGCACCACTCTCCAGCGACGGTAAATCGAAGGCCAGCCCCCGTATTACTGTTTTAACGTAAAAATCCACGTGTCGAAAAAACGAATGGTAAAAAACTTACGAGACCCGATTGAGATTCGGGTTGTCCTTTTTGGGCATTAATCTATCCGTTGACGCCTGAAAGCTGTCAAAGCCGTAGAACTCATCGAGGCCTTCGTTTTGACAGGTTATGGCTCTCGTAACTCTAAACGAGCCAGAAGTTATGGCCGTTTGAATTATCGATATCTGCAGGGTGCAACATCCACGGTGCAAGGTGCAACATCCGTCCGAAATGGTGAAACAGTGTCGTACGACTTTTAGAAATGCGTGCATGGATTTGAAACGGAACAGTACCATGGTGCACCACTCTCCAGTAATGGGAAGTCGAAGACTGGCCACGGTAATCCCGTTTTACCGTAAAAATACACGTGTCGAAAAAACGAAGGGTAAAAAACTTAGGAGACCCGATTGAGATTCGGGTTGTCCTTTTTGGGCATTAATCTATCCGTTGACGACTGAAAGCTGTCAAAGCCGTAGAACTCATCGAGGCCTTCGTTTTGACAGGTTATGGCTCCCGTAACTCTAAACGAGTCAGAAGTTATGGCCGTCCGAATAATCGATATCTACAGGGTGCAGCCTCCACGGTGCAAGGTGCAACATCCATCCGAAATGGCAAAACAGTGCCGTACGACTTTTAGAAATGCGTGCATGGATTTGAAACGGAACAGTACCATGGTGCACCACTCTCCAGCGACGGAAAATCGAAGACCAGCCACCGTATTCCTGTTTTACCGTAAAAATCCACGTGTCGAAAAAATGAAGGGTACAAAACTTACGAGACCCGATTGAGATTCGGGTTGTCCTTATTGAGCATTAATCTATCCGTTGACGACTGAAAGCTGTCAAAGCCGTAGAACTCATCGAGGCCTTTGTTTTGACAGGTTATGGCTCCCGTAACTCTAAACGAGCCAGAAGTTATGGCTGTCCGAATAATCGATATCTACAGGGTGCAACATCCACGGTGCAAGGTGCAACATCCGTCCGAAATGGCGAAACAGTGTCGTACGACTTTTAGAAATGCATGCATGGATTTGAAACGGAACAGTACGATGGTGCACCACTCTCCAGCGATGGTAAATCGAAGGCCAGCCATGGTAATCTTGTTTTACCGTAAAAATCCACGTGTCGAAAAAACGAAGGGTAAAAAGCTTACGAGACCCGATTGAGATTCGGGTTGTCCTTTTTGGGCATTAGTCTATCCGTTGACGGCTGAAAGATGTCAAAGCCGTAGAACTCATCGAGTCCTTCGTTTTGACAGGTTATGGCTCCCGTTACTCTAAATGAGCCAGAAGTTATGGCCGTTTGAATTATCGATATCTGCAGGGTGCAACATCCACGGTGCAAGGTGCAACATCCGTCCGAAATGGTGAAACAGTGTCGTATGACTTTTAGAAATGCGTGCATCGATTTGAAACAGAACAGTACCATGGTGCACCACTCTCCAGAGATGGTAAGTCGAAGACGGGCCACGGTAATCCTGTTTTACCGTAAAAATACACGTGTCGAAAAAACGAAGGGTAGAAAACTTACGAGACCCGATTGAGATTCGGGTTGTCCTTTTTGGGCATTAATCTATCTGTTGACAAATGAAAGCTGTCAAAGCCGTAGAACTCATCGAGGCCTTCGTTTTGACAGGTTATGGCTCCCGTAACTCTAAACGAGCCAGAAGTTATGGCCGTCCGAATATCGATATCTACAGGGTGCAACATCCAAGGTGCAGGGTGCAACATCCGTTCGAAATGGCAAAACAGTGCCGTACGACTTTTAGAAATGCGTGCATGGATTTGAAACGGAACAGTACCATGGTGCACCACTCTCCAGCGACGGTAAATCGAAGACCAGCCCCCGTATTCCTGTTTTACCGTAAAAATCCACGTGTCGAAAAAACGAAGGGTGAAAAACTTACGAGACCCGATTGAGATTCGGGATGTGCTTTTTGGGCATTAATCTATCCGTTGACGGCTGAAAGCAGTCAAAGCCGTAGAACTCATCGAGGCCTTCGTTTTGACAGGTTATGGCTCCCGTAACTCTAAACGAGCCAGAAGTTATGGCCGTCCGAATAATCGATATCTACAGGGTGCAACATCCACGGTGCAAGGTGCAACATCCGTCCGAAATGGCAAAACAGTGCCGTACGACTTTTAGAAATGCGTGCATGGATATGAAACGGAACAGTACCATGGTGCACCACTCTCCAGCGACGGTAAATCGAAGACCAGCCACCGTATTCCTGTTTTACCGTAAAAATCCACGTGTCGAAAAAACGAAGGGTAAAAAACTTACAAGACCCGATAGAGATTCAGGTTGTCCTTTTTGGGCATTAATCTATCCGTTGACGACTGAAAGCTGTCAAAGCCGTAGAAATCATAGAGGCCTTCGTTTTGACAGGTTATGGCTCCCGTAACTCTAAACGAGTCAGAAGTTATGGCCGTCCGAATAATCGATATCTACAGGGTGCAGCCTCCATGGTGCAAGGTGCAACATCCATCCGAAGTGGCAAAACAGTGCCGTACGACTTTTAGAAATGCGTGCATGGATTTGAAACGGAACAGTACCATGGTGCACCACTCTCCAGCGACAGTAAATCGAGGACCAGCCACCGTATTCCTGTTTTACCGTAAAAATCCACGTGTTGAAAAAATGAAGGGTACAAAACTTACGAGACCCGATTGAGATTCGGGTTGTCCTTATTGAGCATTAATCTATCCGTTGACGACTGAAAGCTGTCAAAGCCGTAGAACTCATCGAGGCCTTTGTTTTGACAGGTTATGGCTCCCGTAACTCTAAACGAGCCAGAAGTTATGGCTGTCCGAATAATCGATATCTACAGGGTGCAACATCCACGGTGCAAGGTGCAACATCCGTCCAAAATGGCGAAACAGTGCCGTACGACTTTTAGAAATGCGTGCATGGATTTGAAACGGAACAGTACCATGGTGCACCACTCTCCAGCGATGGTAAATCGAAGGCCAGCCATGGTAATCTTGTTTTACCGTAAAAATCCACGTGTCGAAAAAACGAAGGGTAAAAAGCTTACGAGACCCGATTGAGATTCGGGTTGTCCTTTTTGGGCATTAGTCTATCCGTTGACGGCTGAAAGCTGTCAAAGCCGTAGAACTCATCGAGGCCTCCGTTTTGACAGGTTATGGCTCCCGTAACTCTAAATGAGCCAGAAGTTATGGCCGTTTGAATTATCGATATCTGCAGGGTGCAACATCCACGGTGCAAGGTGCAACATCCGTCCGAAATGGTGAAACAGTGTTGTACGACTTTTAGAAATACATGCATGGATTTGAAACGGAACAGTACCATGGTGCACCACTCTCCAGTGATGGGAAGTCGAAGACGGGCCACGGTAATCCCGTTTTACCGTAAAAATACACGTGTCGAAAAAACGAAGGGTAAAAAACTTACGAGACCCGATTGAGATTCGGGTTGTCCTTTTTGGGCATTAATCTATCCGTTGACAAATGAAAGCTGTCAAAGCCATAGAACTCATCGTGGCCTTCGTTTTGACAGGTTATGGCTCCCGTAACTCTAAACGAGCCAGAAGTTATGGCCGTCCGAATAATCGATATCTACAGGGTGCAACATACACGGTGCAAGGTGCAACATCCGTCCGAAATGGAAAAACAGTGCCGTACGACTTTTAGAAATGCGTGCGTGTATTTGAAACGGAACAGTACCATGGTGCACCACTCTCCAGTGACGGTAAATCGAAGACCAGCCACCGTATTCCTGTTTTACCGTAAAAATCCACGTGTCGAAAAAACGAAGGGTAAAAAACTTACGAGACCCGATTGAGATTCGGGTTGTGCTTTTTGGGCATTAATCTATCCGTTGACGACTGAAAGCTGTCAAAGCCGTAGAACTCATCGAGGCCTTCGTTTTGGCAGGTTATGGCTCCCGTAACTCTAAACGAGCCAGAAGTTATGGCCATCCGAATAATCGATATCTACAGGGTGCAACATCCACGGTGCAAGGTGCAACATCCGTCCGAAATGGCAAAACAGTGCCGTACGACTTTTAGAAATGCGTGCATGGATATGAAACGGAACAGTACCATGGTGCACCACTCTCCAGCGACGGTAAATCGAAGACCAGCCACCGTATTCCTGTTTTACCGTAAAAATCCACGTGTCGAAAAAACGAAGGGTAAAAAACTTACGAGACCCGATAGAGATTCAGGTTGTCCTTTTTGGGCATTAATCTATCCGTTGATGACTGAAAGCTGTCAAAGCCGTAGAACTCATCGAGGCCTTCGTTTTGACAGGTTATGGCTCCCGTAACTCTAAACGAGTCAGAAGTTATGGCCGTCCGAATAATCGATATCTACAGGGTGCAGCCTCCACGGTGCAAGGTGCAACATCCATCCGAAATGGCAAAACAGTGTCGTACGACTTTTAGAAATGCGTGCATGTATTTGAAACGGAACAGTACCATGGTGCACCACTCTTCAGCGACGGTAAATCGAAGACCAGCCACCGTATTCCTGTTTTACCGTAAAAATCCACGTGTCGAAAAAATGAAGGGTACAAAACTTACGAGACCCGATTGAGATTCGGGTTGTCCTTATTGAGCATTAATCTATCCGTTGACGACTGAAAGCTGTCAAAGCCGTAGAACTCATCGAGGCCTTTGTTTTGACAGGTTATGGCTCCCGTAACTCTAAACGAGCCAGAAGTTATGGCTGTCCGAATAATCGATATCTACAGGGTGCAACATCCACGGTGCAAGGTGCAACATCCGTGCGAAATGGCGAAACAGTGCCGTACGACTTTTAGAAATGCGTGCATGGATTTGAAACGGAATAGTACCATGGTGCACCACTCTCCAGCGATGGTAAATCGAACGCCAGCCATGGTAATCTTGTTTTACCGTAAAAATCCACGTGTCGAAAAAACGAAGGGTAAAAAGCTTACGAGACCCGATTGAGATTCGGGTTGTCCTTTTTGGGCATTAGTCTATCCGTTGACGGCTGAAAGCTGTCAAAGCCGTAGAACTCATCGAGGCCTTCGTTTTGACAGGTTATGGCTCCCGTAACTCTAAATGAGCCAGTAGTTATGGCCGTTTGAATTATCGATATCTGCAGGGTGCAACATCCACGGTGCAAGGTGCAACATCCGTCCGAAATGGTGAAACAGTGTCGTACGACTTTTAGAAATGCGTGCATCGATTTGAAACAGAACAGTACCATGGTGCTCCACTCTCCAGTGATGGGAAGTCGAAGACGGGCCACGGTAATCCCGTTTTACCGTAAAAATACACGTGTCGAAAAAACGAAGGGTAGAAAACTTACGAGACCCGATTGAGATTCGGGTTGTCCTTTTTGGGCATTAATCTATCTGTTGACAAATGAAAGCTGTCAAAGCCGTAGAACTCATCGAGGCCTTCGTTTTGACAGGTTATGGCTCCCGTAACTCTAAACGAGCCAGAAGTTATGGCCGTCCGAATAATCGATATCTACAGGGTGCAACATCCAAGGTGCATGGTGCAACATCCGTTCGAAATGGCAAAACAGTGCCGTACGACTTTTAGAAATGCGTGCATGGATTTGAAACGGAACAGTACCATGGTGCACCACTCTCCAGCGACGGTAAATCGAAGACCAGCCCCCGTATTCCTGTTTTACCGTAAAAATCCACGTGTCGAAAAAACGATGGGTGAAAAACTTACGAGACCCGATTGAGATTCGGGATGTGCTTTTTGGGCATTAATCTATCCGTTGACGGCTGAAAGCAGTCAAAGCCGTAGAACTCATCGAGGCCTTCGTTTTGACAGGTTATGGCTCCCGTAACTCTAAACGAGCCAGAAGTTATGGCCGTCCGAATAATCGATATCTACAGGGTGCAACATCCACGGTGCAAGGTGCAACATCCGTCCGAAATGGCAAAACAGTGCCGTACGACTTTTAGAAATGCGTGCATGGATATGAAACGGAACAGTACCATGGTGCACCACTCTCCAGCGACGGTAAATCGAAGACCAGCCACCGTATTCCTGTTTTACCGTAAAAATCCACGTGTCGAAAAAACGAAGGGTAAAAAACTTACAAGACCCGATAGAGATTCAGGTTGTCCTTTTTGGGCATTAATCTATCCGTTGACGACTGAAAGCTGTCAAAGCCGTAGAACTCATCGAGGCCTTCGTTTTGACAGGTTATGGCTCCCGTAACTCTAAACGAGTCAGAAGTTATGGCCGTCCGAATAATCGATATCTACAGGGTGCAGCCTCCACGGTGCAAGGTGCAACATCCATCCGAAATGGCAAAACAGTGTCGTACGACTTTTAGAAATGCGTGCATGTATTTGAAACGGAACAGTACCATGGTGCACCACTCTTCAGCGACGGTAAATCGAAGACCAGCCACCGTATTCCTGTTTTACCGTAAAAATCCACGTGTCGAAAAAATGAAGGGTACAAAACTTACGAGACCCGATTGAGATTCGGGTTGTCCTTATTGAGCATTAATCTATCCGTTGACGACTGAAAGCTGTCAAAGCCGTAGAACTCATCGAGGCCTTTGTTTTGACAGGTTATGGCTCCCGTAACTCTAAACGAGCCAGAAGTTATGGCTGTCCGAATAATCGATATCTACAGGGTGCAACATCTACGGTGCAAGGTGCAACATCCGTGCGAAATGGCGAAACAGTGCCGTACGACTTTTAGAAATGCGTGCATGGATTTGAAACGGAATAGTACCATGGTGCACCACTCTCCAGCGATGGTAAATCGAAGGCCAGCCATGGTAATCTTGTTTTACCGTAAAAATCCACGTGTCGAAAAAACGAAGGGTAAAAAGCTTACGAGACCCGATTGAGATTCGGGTTGTCCTTTTTGGGCATTAGTCTATCCGTTGACGGCTGAAAGCTGTCAAAGCCGTAGAACTCATCGAGGCCTTCGTTTTGACAGGTTATGGCTCCCGTAACTCTAAATGAGCCAGTAGTTATGGCCGTTTGAATTATCGATATCTGCAGGGTGCAACATCCACGGTGCAAGGTGCAACATCCGTCCGAAATGGTGAAACAGTGTCGTACGACTTTTAGAAATGCGTGCATCGATTTGAAACAGAACAGTACCATGGTGCTCCACTCTCCAGTGATGGGAAGTCGAAGACGGGCCACGGTAATCCCGTTTTACCGTAAAAATACACGTGTCGAAAAAACGAAGGGTAAAAAACTTACGAGACCCAATTGAGATTCGGGTTGTCCTTTTTGGGCATTAATCTATCCATTGACGACTGAAAGCTGTCAAAGCCGTAGAACTCATCGAGGCCTTCGTTTTGACAGGTTATGGCTCCCGTAACTCTAAACGAGCCAGAAGTTATGGCCGTCCGAACAATCGATATCTACAGGGTGCAACATCCACGGTGCAAGGTGCAACATCCGTCCGAAACGGCAAAACAGTGCCGTACGACTTTTAGAAATGCATGCATGGATTTGAAATGGAACAGTACCATGGTGCACCACTCTCCAGCGACGGTAAATCGAAGACCAGCCACCGTATTCCTGTTTTACCGTAAAAATCCACGTGTCGAAAAAATGAAGGGTAAAAAACTTACGAGACCCGATTGAGATTCGGGTTGTCCTTATTGAGCATTAATCTATCCGTTGACGACTGAAAGCTGTCAAAGCCGTAGAACTCATCGAGGCCTTTGTTTTGACAGGTTATGGCTCCCGTAACTCTAAACGAGCCAGAAGTTATGGCTGTCCGAATAATCGATATCTACAGGGTGCAACATCCACGGTGCAAGGTGCAACATCCGTCCGAAATGGCGAAACAGTGCCGTACGACTTTTAGAAATGCGTGCATGGATTTTAAACGGAACAGTACCATGGTGCACCACTCTCCAGCGATGGTAAATCGAAGGCCAGCCATGGTAATCCTGTTTTACCGTAAAAATCCACGTGTCGAAAAAACGAAGGGTAAAAAACTTACGAGACCCGATTGAGATTCGGGTTGTCCTTTTTGGGCATTAATCTATCCGTTGACGGCAGAAAGCTATCACAGCCGTAGAACTCATCGAGGCCTTCGTTTTGACAGGTTATGGCTCCCGTAACTCTAAACGAGCCAGAAGTTATGGCCGTTTGAATAATCGATATCTACAGGGTGCGACATCCACGGTGCAAGGTGCAACATCCGTCCGAAATGGCGAAACAGTGCTGTACGACTTTTAGAAATGCGTGCATGGATTTGAAACGGAACAGTACCATGGTGCACCACTCTCCAGTGATGGGAAGTCGAAGACGGGCCACGGTAATCCCGTTTTACCGTAAAATTACACGTGTCGAAAAAACGAAGGGTAAAAAACTTACGAGACCCGATTGAGATTCGGGTTGTCCTTTTTGGGCATTAATCTATCCGTCGACGGTTGAAAGCTGTCAAAACCGTAGAACTCGTCGAGGCCTTCGTTTTGACAGGTTATGGCTCCCGTAACTCTAAACGAGCCAGAAGTTATGGCCGTTTGAATAATCGATATCTACAGGGTGCAACATCCACGGTGCAAGGTGCAACATCCGTCCGAAATGGCGAAACAGTGCCGTACGACTTTAAGAAATGCGTGCATGGATTTGAAACGGAATAGTACCCTGGTGCACCACTCTCTAGTGATGGGAAGTCGAAGACGGGCCACGGTAATCCCGTTTTACCGTAAAAATACACGTGTCGAAAAAACGAAGGGTAAAAAACTTTCGAGACCCGATTGAGATTCGGGTTGTCCTTTTGGGGCATTAATCTATCCGTTGACGACTGAAAGATGTCAAAGCCGTAGAACTCATCGAGGCCTTCGTTTTGACAGGTTATGGCTCCCGTAACTCTAAACGAGCCAAAAGTTATGGCCGTCCGAATAATCGATTTCTACAGGGTGCAACATCCACGGTGCATGGTGCAACATCCGTCCGAAATAGTGCAACAGTGCCGTACGACTTTTAGAAATGGGATGGATTTGAAACGGAACCTACCATGGTGCACCACTCTCCAGCGATGGGAAGTCGAAGATGGGCCACGGTAATCCCGTTTTACCGTAAAAATCCACGTGTCGAAAAAACGAAGGGTAAAAAACTTACGAGACCCGATTGAGATTCGGGTTGTCCTTTTTGGGCATTAATCTATCCGTTGACGGCTGAAAACTGTCAAATCCATAGAACTCATCGAGGCCATCGTTTTGGCAGGTTATGGCTCCCGTAACTCAAAACGAGCCAGAAGTTACGGCTGTCCGAATAATCGATATCTACAGGGTGCAACATCCACGGTGCAAGGTGCAACATCCGTCCGAAATGGCGAAACAGTGCCGTACGACTTTTAGAAATGCGTGCATGGAATTGAAACAGAACAGTACCTGGTGCACCACTCTCCAGTGATGGGAAGTCGAAGACGGGCCACGGTAATCCCGTTTTACCGTAAAAATACACGTGTCGAAAAAACGAAGGGTAAAAAACTTACGAGACCCGATTGAGATTCGGGTTGTCCTTTTTGGGCATTAATCTATCCGTTGACGACTGAAAGCTTTTAAAGCCGTAGAACTCATCGAGGCCTTCGTTTTGACAGGTTATGGCTTCCGTAACTCTAACCGAGCCAGAAGTTATGGCCGTCCGAATAATCGATATCTACAGCGTGCAACATCCACGGTGCAAGGTGCAACATCCATCCGAAATGGCAAAACAGTGCCGTACGACTTTTAGAAATGCGTGCATGGATTTGAAATGGAACAGTACCATGGTGCACCACTCTCCAGCGACGGTAAATCGAAGACCAGCCACCGTATTCCTGTTTTACCGTAAAAATCCACGTGTCGAAAAAACGAAGGGTAAAAAACTTACGAGACCCGATTGAGATTCAGGTTGTCCTTATTGAGCATTAATATGTCCGTTGACGACTGAAAGCTGTCAAAGCCGTAGAACTCATCGAGGCCTTTGTTTTGACAGGTTATGGCTCCCGTAACTCTAAACGAGCCAGAAGTTATGGCTGTCCGAATAATCGATATCTACAGGGTGCAACATCCACGGTGCAAGGTGCAACATCCGTCCGAAATGGTGAAACAGCGCCGTACGACTTTTAGAAATGCGTGCATGGATTTGAAACAGAACAGTACCATGGTGCACCACTCTCCAGTGATGGGAAGTCGAAGACGGGCCACGGTAATCCCGTTTTACCGTAAAAATCCACGTGTCGAAAAAACGAAGGGTAAAAAACTTACGAGACCCGATTGAGATTCGGGTTGTCCTTTTTGGGCATTAATCTATCCGTTGACGGCTGAAAGCTGTCAAAGCCGTAGAACTCGTCGAGGCCTCGTTTGACAGGTTATGGCTCCCGTAACTCTAAACGAGCCAGAAGTTATGGCCGTCCGAATAATCGTTATCTACAGGGTGCAACATCCACGGTGCAAGGTGCAACATCCGTCCGAAATGGCGAAACAGTGCCGTACAACTTTTAGAAATGCGTGCGTGGATTTGAAACGGAACAGTACCTTGGTGCACCACTCTCCAGTGATGGGAAGTCGAAGACGGGCCACGGTAATCCCGTTTTACAGTAAAAATACACGTGTCGAAAAAATGAAGGGTAAAAAACTTTCGAGACCCGATTGAGATTCGGGTTGTCCTTTTTGGGCATTAATCTATCTGTTGACGACTGAAAGATGTCAAAGCCGTAGAACTCATCGATGCCTTCGTTTTGACAGGTTATGGCTCCCGTAACTCTAAACGAGCCAGAAGTTATGGCCGTCCGAATAATCGATTTCTATAGGGTGCAACATCCACGGTGCATGGTGCTACATCCGTCCGAAATAGTGCAACAGTGCCGTACGACTTTTAGAAATGCGTGGATGGATTTGAAACGGAACCTACCATGGTGCACCACTCTCCAGCGATGGGAAGTCGAAGACGGGCCCCGGTAATCCCGTTTTACCGTAAAAATCCACGTGTCGAAAAAACGAAGGGTAAAAAACTTACGAGACCCGATTGAGATTCGGGTTGTCCTTTTTGGGCATTAATCTATCCGTTGACGGCTGAAAGCTGTCAAATCCGTAGAACTCATCGAGGTCTTCGTTTTGACAGGTTATGGCTCCCGTAACTCTAAACGAGCCAGAAGTTATGGCCGTTTGAATAATCGATATCTACAGGGTGCAACATCCACGGTGCAAGGTGCAACATCCGTCCGAAATGGCGAAACAGTGCCGTACGACTTTTAGAAATGCGTGCATGGATTTGAAACGGAACACTACCATGGTGCACCACTCTCCAGCGATGCTAAATCGAAGACAGCCACCGTAATCCCGTTTTACCGTAAAATTCCACGTGTCGAAAAAACGAAGGGTAAAAAACTTACGAGACCCGATTGAGATTCTGGTTGACCTTTTCGAGCATTAATCTATCCGTTGACGGCTGAAAGCTGTCAAAGCCATAGAACTCATCGAGGCCTTCGTTTTGACAGGTTATGGCTCCTGTAACTCTAAACGAGCCAGAAGTTATGGCCGTCCGAATAATCGATATCTACAGGGTGCAACATCCACGGTGCAAGGTGCAACATCCGTCCGAAATGGCGAAACAGTGCCGTACGACTTTTAGAAATGCGTGCATGGACTTGAAACGGAACAGTACCATGGTGCACCACTCTCCTGCGATGGTAAATCGAAGGCCAGCCACGGTAATCCCGTTTTACCGTAAAAATCCACGTGTCGAAAAAACGAAGGGTAAAAAACTTCCGAGACCCGATTGAGATTCGGATAGTCTTTTTTGGGTATTAAACAATCCATTGACAGCTAAAAGCTGTCAGAGCCGTAGAACTCACGGAGTCCTTCGTTTTGACTAGTTATGGCTCCCGTAACTCTAAACGAGCCAGAAGTTACGGCCGTCCGAATAATCGAAATCTACAGGGTGCAACATCCACGGTGCAAGGTGCAACATCCGTCCAAAATGGCGAAACTGTGTTTTATGACTTTTGAAATGCATGCATGGATTTGAAACGGAACAGTACCATAGTGCACCACTCTCCAGCGATGGTAAATCGAAGACCAGCCACGGTAATCCAGTTTTACCGTAAGAATTCACGTGTCGAAAAAACGAAGGGTAAAAAACTTCCGAGACCCGATTGAGATTCGGATAGTCTTTTTTGGGCATTAAACAATCCATTGACCGCTGAAAGCTGTCAGAGCCGTAGAACTCACCGAGGACTTTGTTTTGACAGGTTTGGCTCATGTAACTCTAAACGAGCCAGAAATTATGGTCATCCGAATAATCGATATCTACAGGGTGCAACATCCACGGTGCAAGGTGCAACATCCGTCCGAAATGGCGAAACAATGTCATACGACTTTTTGAAATGCTGCATGGAATTGAAACGGAATGGTTCCATTGTACACCACTCTCCAGCGATGGTAAATTGAAGACCACCCCCGGTAATCCAGTTTTACCGTAAAAATCCACGTGTCGAAAAAACGAAGGGTAAAAAACTTCCGAGACCCGATTGAGATTCAGATAGTCTTTTTTGGGCATTAAACAATCCATTGATGGCAGAAACATGTCAGAGCCCTAGAACTCACTAAGGCCTTCGTTTTGACTGGTTATGGCTCCCGTAAATTTAAACGAGCCAGAAGTTATGGCCGTCCGAATAGTCGATATCTACATGGTGCAACATCCACGGTGCAAGGTGCAACATCCGTCCGAAATGGCGAAACAGTGTCGTACGACTTTTTGAAACGCGTGCATGGATTTGAAATGAAACGGTACCATGCTGCACCACTCTCCAGCGATGGAAAATCGAAGACCAGCCACGGTAATCCCGTTTTACCGTAAAAATACACTTGTCGAAAAAACGAAGGGTAAAAAACTTCCTAGACCCGATTGAGATTCGGATAGTCTTTTTTGGGCATTAAACAATCCATTGACGGCTGAAATCTGTCAGAGCTGTAGAACTCACGGAGGCCTTCGTTTTGACTGGTTATGGCTCCCGTAGCCCTAAACGAGTCAGAAGTTACGGCCGTCCGAATAATCGATATCTACAGGGTGCAACATCCACGGTGTAAGGTGCAACATCCATCCAAAATGGCGAAACGGTGTCGTACGACTTTTTGAAATGCATGCATGGATTTGAAACGGAACGGTACCATGGTGCACCACTTTCCAGCGATGGTATATCAAAGACCAGCCACGGTAATCCCGTTTTACCGTAAAAATCCACGTGTCGAAAAAACAATGGGTAAAAAACTTCCGAGACCCGATTGAGATTCGGATAGTCTTTTTTAGGCATTAAACAATCCATTGACCGCTGAAATCTGCCAGAGCCCTAGAACTTGCTGAGGGCTTTGTTTTGACTGGTTATGGCTCCCGTAACTTTAAACGAGCCAGAAGTTATGGCCGTCCGAATATTCGATATCTACAGGGTGCAACATCCACGGTGCAAGGTGCAACATCCGTCCGAAATGGCGAAACAGTGTCGTACGACTTTTTGAAATGCGTGCATGGATTTGAAACGGAACGGTACCATGGTGCACCACTCTCCAGCGATGGTAAATCGAAGACCAGCCACGGTAATCCCGTTTTACCGTAAAAATCCACGTGTCGAAAAAACGAAGGGTAAAAAACTTCCGAGACCCGATTGAGATTCGGATAGTCTTTTTTGGGCATTAAACAATCCATTGATGGCTAGAAGCTGTCAGAGCCGTAGAACTCACGGAGGCTTCGTTTTGACTAGTTATAGCTCCCGTAACTCTAAACGAACCAGAAGTTACGGCCGTCCGAATAATCGATATCTACAGGGTGCAACATCCACGGTGCAAGGTGCAACATCCGTCCAAAATGGCGAAACAGTGTCGTACGACTTTTTGAAATGCATGCACGGATTTGAAACGGAACGGTACCATGGTGCACCACTCTCCAGCGATGGTAAATCTGAGACCAGCCACGGTAATCCAGTTTTGCCGTAAAAAACCACGTGTCGAAAAAACGAAGGGTAAAAAACTTTCGAGACCCGATTGACATTCGGATAGTCTTTTTTGGGCATTAAACAATCCATTGATGGCTGAAAGCTATCATAGCCGTAGAACTCACCGAGGACTTCGTTTTGACAGCATATGGCTCCTGTAACTCTAAACGAGCCAGAAGTTATGGCCGTTCGAATAATCGTTATCTACAGGGTGCAACATCCACGGTGCAAGGTGCAACATCCGTCCGAAATGGCGAAACAGCGTCGTACGACTTTTTGAAATGCATGCATGGAATTGAAACGGAACGGTTCCATTGTGCACCACTCTCCAGCGATGGTAAATCGAAGACCAGCCACGGTAATCCAGTTTTACCGTAAAAATCCACGTGTCGAAAAAACGAAGGGTAAAAAACTTCTGAGACCCGATTGAGATTCGGATAGTCTTTTTTGGGCATTAAACAATCCATTGACGGCAGAAAGCTGTCAGAGCCCTAGAACTCACTAAGGCCTTCGTTTTGACTGGTTATGGCTCCCGTAACTCTAAACGAGCCAGAAGTTACGTTCCGTTTGAATAATCGATATCTACAGGGTGCAACATCCACGGTGCAAGGTGCAACATCCGTCCGAAATGGCGAAACAGTGCCGTACGAATTTTAGAAATGCGTGCATGGGTTTGAAACGGAACAGTACCATGGTGCACCACACTCCAGCAATGGTAAATCGAAGACCAGCCACGGTAATCCTGTTTTACCGTAAAAATCCATGTGTCGAAAAACGAAGGGTAAAAAACTTCCTAGACCCGATTGAGATCCGGATAGTATTTTAGGGGCATTAAACAATCCATTGAAGGCTGAAAACTGTCAGAGCCGTAGAACTCACTGATGCCTTCGTTTTGACTGGTTATGGCTCCCGTAACTCTAAACGAGCCAGAAGTTATGGCCGTCCGAATAATCGATATCTACAGGGTGCAACATCCACGGTGCAAGGTGCAACATCCGTCCGAAATGGAGAAACGGTGTCGTACGACTTTTTGAAATGCGTGCATGGATTTGAAACGTAATGGTACCATGATGAACCACTCTCCAGCGATGGTAAATCGAAGACCAGCCACGGTAATCCAGTTTTACCGTAAAAATCCACGTGTCGAAAAAACGAAGGGTAAAAAACTTCCGAGACCTGATTGAGATTCGGATAGTCTTTTTTGGGGCTTAAACAATCCATTGATAGCTAAAAGCTATCAGAGCCGTAGAATTCACCGAGGCCTTCGTTTTGATAGGTTATGGCTCCCGTAACTCTAAACGAGCCAGAAGTTATGACCGTCCAAATAATCGATATCTACAGGGTGCAACATCCACGGTGCAAGGTGCAACATCCGTCCGAAATGGCGAAACAGTGTCGTACGACTTTTTGAAATGCATGCATGGATTTGAAACGGAACGGTACCATGGTGCACCACTCTCCAGCGATGGTAAATCGAAGACCAGCCACGGTAATCCCGTTCTACCGTAAAAATCCACGTGTCGAAAAAATGAAGGGTAAAAAACTTCCGAGACCCGATTGAGATTCGGATAGTCTTTTTTGGGCATTAAACAATCCATTGATGGCTAGAAGTTGTCAGAGCCGTAGAACTCACGGAGGCCTTCGTTTTGACTAGTTATAGCTCCCGTAACTCTAAACGAGCCAGAAGTTACGGCCGTCCGAATAATCGATATCTACAGGGTGCAACATCCACGGTGCAAGGTGCAACATCCGTCCAAAATGGCGAAACAGTGTCGTACGACTTTTTGAAATGCATGCACGGATTTGAAACGGAACGGTACCATGGTGCACCACTCTCCAGCGATGGTAAATCTGAGACGAGCCACGGTAATCCAGTTTTACCGTAAAAATCCACGTGTCGAAAAAACAAAGGGTAAAAAACTTTCGAGACCCGATTGACATTCGGATAGTCTTTTTTGGGCATTAAACAATCCATTGATGGCTGAAAGCTGTCATAGCCGTAGAACTCACCGAGTACTTCGTTTTGACAGCTTATGGCTCCTGTAACTCTAAACGAGCCAGAAGTTATGGCCGTCCGAATAATCGTTATCTACAGGGTGCAACATCCACGGTGCAAGGTGCAACATCCGTCCGAAATGGCGAAACAGTGTCGTACGACTTTTTGAAATGCATGCATGGATTTGAAACGTAATGGTACCATGATGAACCACTCTCCAGCGATGGTAAATCGAAGACCAGCCACGGTAATCCAGTTTTACCGTAAAAATCCACGTGTCGAAAAAACGAAGGGTAAAAAACTTCCGAGACCTGATTGAGATTCGGATAGTCTTTTTTGGGGCTTAAACAATCCATTGATAGCTGAAAGCTATCAGAGCCGTAGAATTCACCGAGGCCTTCGTTTTGATAGGTTATGGCTCCCGTAACTCTAAACGAGCCAGAAGTTATGGCCGTCCGAATAATCGATATCTACAGGGTGCAACATCCACGGTGCAAGGTGCAACATCCGTCCGAAATGGCGCAACAGTGTCGTACGACTTTTTGAAATGCGTGCATGGATTTGAAACGGAACGGTACCATGGTGCACCACTCTCCAGCGATGGTAAATCGAAGACCAGCCACGGTAATCCCGTTTTACCGTAAAAATCCACGTGTCGAAAAAACGAAGGGTAAAAAACTTCCGAGACCCGATTGAGATTCGGATAGTCTTTTTTGGGCATTAAACAATCCACTGATGGCTAGAAGCTGTCAGAGCCGTAGAACTCATGGAGGCCTTCGTTTTGACTAGTTATAGCTCCCGTAACTCTAAACGAGCCAGAAGTTACGGCCGTCCGAATAATCGATATCTACAGGGTGCAACATCCACGGTGCAAGGTGCAACATCCGTCCAAAATGGCGAAACAGTGTCGTACGACTTTTTGAAATGCATGCACGGATTTGAAACGGAACGGTACCATGGTGCACCACTCTCCAGCGATGGTAAATCTGAGACCAGCCACGGTAATCCAGTTTTACCGTAAAAATCCACGTGTCGAAAAAACGAAGGGTAAAAAACTTCCGAGACCTGATTGAGATTCGGATAGTCTTTTTTGGGGCTTAAACAATCCATTGATAGCTGAAACCTATCAGAGCCGTAGAATTCACCGAGGCCTTCGTTTTGATAGGTTATGGCTCCCGTAACTCTAAACGAGCCAGAAGTTATGGCCGTCCGAATAATCGATATCTACAGGGTGCAACATCCACGGTGCAAGGTGCAACATCCGTCCGAAATGGCGCAACAGTGTCGTACGACTTTTTGAAATGCGTGCATGGATTTGAAACGGAACGGTACCATGGTGCACCACTCTCCAGCGATGGTAAATCGAAGACCAGCCACGGTAATCCCGTTTTACCGTAAAAATCCACGTGTCGAAAAAACGAAGGGTAAAAAACTTCCGAGACCCGATTGAGATTCGGATAGTCTTTTTTGGGCATTAAACAATCCACTGATGGCTAGAAGCTGTCAGAGCCGTAGAACTCATGGAGGCCTTCTTTTTGACTAGTTATAGCTCCCATAACTCTAAACGAGCCAGAAGTTACGGCCGTCCGAATAATCGATATCTACAGGGTGCAACATCCACGGTGCAAGGTGCAACATCCGTCCAAAATGGCGAAACAGTGTCGTACGACTTTTTGAAATGCATGCACGGATTTGAAACGGAACGGTACCATGGTGCACCACTCCCCAGCGATGGTAAATCTGAGACCAGCCACGGTAATCCAGTTTTACCGTAAAAATCCACGTGTCGAAAAAACGAAGGGTAAAAAACTTCCGAGACCTGATTGAGATCGGATAGTCTTTTTTGGGGCTTAAACAATCCATTGATAGCTGAAAGCTATCAGAGCCGTAGAATTCACCGAGGCCTTCGTTTTGATAGGTTATGGCTCCCGTAACTCTAAACGAGCCAGAAGTTATGGCCGTCCGAATAATCGATATCTACAGGGTGCAACATCCATGGTGCAAGGTGCAACATCCGTCCGAAATGGCGAAACAGTGTCGTACGACTTTTTGAAATGCGTGCATGGATTTGAAACGGAACGGTACCATGGTGCACTACTCTCCAGCGATGGTAAATCGAAGACCAGCCACGGTAATCCCGTTTTACCGTAAAAATCCACGTGTCGAAAAAACGAAGGGTAAAAAACTTCCGAGACCCAATTGAGATTCGGATAGTCTTTTTTGGGCATTAAACAATCCATTGATGGCTAGAAGCTGTCAGAGCCGTAGAACTCACGGAGGCCTTCGTTTTGACTAGTTATAGCTCCCGTAACTCTAAACGAGCCAGAAGTTACGGCCGTCCGAATAATCGATATCTACAGGGTGCAACATCCACGGTGCAAGGTGCAACATCCGTCCAAAATGGCGAAACAGTGTCGTACGACTTTTTGAAATGCATGCACGGATTTGAAACGGAACGGTACCATGGTGCACCACTCTCCAGCGATGGTAAATCTGAGACCAGCCACGGTAATCCAGTTTTACCGTAAAAATCCACGTGTCGAAAAAACGAAGGGTAAAAAACTTTCGAGACCCGATTGACATTCGGATAGTCTTTTTTGGGCATTAAACAATCCATTGATGGCTGAAAGCTGTCATAGCCGTAGAACTCACCGAGGACTTCGTTTTGACAGCTTATGGCTCCTGTAACTCTAAACGAGCCAGAAGTTATGGCCGTCCGAATAATCGTTATCTACAGGGTGCAACATCCACGGTGCAAGGTGCAACATCCGTCCGAAATGGCGAAACAGTGTCGTACGACTTTTTGAAATGCATGCATGGAATTGAAACGGAACGGTTCCATTGTGCACCACTCTCCAGCGATGGTAAATCGAAGACCAGCCACGGTAATCCAGTTTTACCGTAAAAATCCACGTGTCGAAAAAACGAAGGGTAAAAAACTTCCGAGACCCGATTGAGATTCGGATAGTCTTTTTTGGGCATTAAACAATCCATTGACGGCAGAAAGCTGTCAGAGCCCTAGAACTCACTAAGGCCTTCGTTTTGACTGGTTATGGCTCCCGTAACTCTAAACGAGCCAGAAGTTACGTTCCGTTTGAATAATCGATATCTACAGGGTGCAACATCCACGGTGCAAGGTGCAACATCCGTCCGAAATGGCGAAACAGTGCCGTACGAATTTTAGAAATGCGTGCATGGGTTTGAAACGGAACAGTACCATGGTGCACCACACTCCAGCAATGGTAAATCGAAGACCAGCCACGGTAATCCTGTTTTACCGTAAAAATCCATGTGTCGAAAAACGAAGGGTAAAAAACTTCCTAGACCCGATTGAGATCCGGATAGTATTTTAGGGGCATTAAACAATCCATTGAAGGCTGAAAACTGTCAGAGCCGTAGAACTCACTGATGCCTTCGTTTTGACTGGTTATGGCTCCCGTAACTCTAAACGAGCCAGAAGTTATGGCCGTCCGAATAATCGATATCTACAGGGTGCAACATCCACGGTGCAAGGTGCAACATCCGTCCGAAATGGAGAAACGGTGTCGTACGACTTTTTGAAATGCGTGCATGGATTTGAAACGTAATGGTACCATGATGAACCACTCTCCAGCGATGGTAAATCGAAGACCAGCCACGGTAATCCAGTTTTACCGTAAAAATCCACGTGTCGAAAAAACGAAGGGTAAAAAACTTCCGAGACCTGATTGAGATTCGGATAGTCTTTTTTGGGGCTTAAACAATCCATTGATAGCTAAAAGCTATCAGAGCCGTAGAATTCACCGAGGCCTTCGTTTTGATAGGTTATGGCTCCCGTAACTCTAAACGAGCCAGAAGTTATGGCCGTCCAAATAATCGATATCTACAGGGTGCAACATCCACGGTGCAAGGTGCAACATCCGTCCGAAATGGCGAAACAGTGTCGTACGACTTTTTGAAATGCATGCATGGATTTGAAACGGAACGGTACCATGGTGCACCACTCTCCAGCGATGGTAAATCGAAGACCAGCCACGGTAATCCCGTTCTACCGTAAAAATCCACGTGTCGAAAAAATGAAGGGTAAAAAACTTCCGAGACCCGATTGAGATTCGGATAGTCTTTTTTGGGCATTAAACAATCCATTGATGGCTAGAAGTTGTCAGAGCCGTAGAACTCACGGAGGCCTTCGTTTTGACTAGTTATAGCTCCCGTAACTCTAAACGAGCCAGAAGTTACGGTCGTCCGAATAATCGATATCTACAGGGTGCAACATCCACGGTGCAAGGTGCAACATCCGTCCAAAATGGCGAAACAGTGTCGTACGACTTTTTGAAATGCATGCACGGATTTGAAACGGAACGGTAACATGGTGCACCACTCTCCAGCGATGGTAAATCTGAGACCAGCCACGGTAATCCAGTTTTACCGTAAAAATCCACGTGTCGAAAAAACAAAGGGTAAAAAACTTTCGAGACCCGATTGACATTCGGATAGTCTTTTTTGGGCATTAAACAATCCATTGATGGCTGAAAGCTGTCATAGCCGTAGAACTCACCGAGGACTTCGTTTTGACAGCTTATGGCTCCTGTAACTCTAAACGAGCCAGAAGTTATGGCCGTCCGAATAATCATTATCTACAGGGTGCAACATCCACGGTGCAAGGTGCAACATCCGTCCGAAATGGTGAAACAGTGTCGTACGACTTTTTGAAATGCATGCATGGATTTGAAACGTAATGGTACCATGATGAACCACTCTCCAGCGATGGTAAATCGAAGACCAGCCACGGTAATCCAGTTTTACCGTAAAAATCCACGTGTCGAAAAAACGAAGGGTAAAAAACTTCCGAGACCTGATTGAGATTCGGATAGTCTTTTTTGGGGCTTAAACAATCCATTGATAGCTGAAAGCTATCAGAGCCGTAGAATTCACCGAGGCCTTCGTTTTGATAGGTTATGGCTCCCGTAACTCTAAACGAGCCAGAAGTTATGGCCGTCCGAATAATCGATATCTACAGGGTGCAACATACACGGTGCAAGGTGCAACATCCGTCCGAAATGGCGCAACAGTGTCGTACGACTTTTTGAAATGCGTGCATGGATTTGAAACGGAACGGTACCATGGTGCACCACTCTCCAGCGATGGTAAATCGAAGACCAGCCACGGTAATCCCGTTTTACCGTAAAAATCCACGTGTTGAAAAAACGAAGGGTAAAAAACTTCCGAGACCCGATTGAGATTCGGATAGTCTTTTTTGGGCATTAAACAATCCACTGATGGCTAGAAGCTGTCAGAGCCGTAGAACTCATGGAGGCCTTCGTTTTGACTAGTTATAGCTCCCGTAACTCTAAACGAGCCAGAAGTTACGGCCGTCCGAATAATCGATATCTACAGGGTGCAACATCCACGGTGCAAGGTGCAACATCCGTCCAAAATGGCGAAACAGTGTCGTACGACTTTTTGAAATGCATGCACGGATTTGAAACGGAACGGTACCATGGTGCACCACTCTCCAGCGATGGTAAATCTGAGACCAGCCACGGTAATCCAGTTTTACCGTAAAAATCCACGTGTCGAAAAAACGAAGGGTAAAAAACTTCCGAGACCTGATTGAGATTCGGATAGTCTTTTTTGGGGCTTAAACAATCCATTGATAGCTGAAACCTATCAGAGCCGTAGAATTCACCGAGGCCTTCGTTTTGATAGGTTATGGCTTCCGTAACTCTAAACGAGCCAGAAGTTATGGTCGTCCGAATAATCGATATCTACAGGGTGCAACATCCACGGTGCAAGGTGCAACATCCGTCCGAAATGGCGCAACAGTGTCGTACGACTTTTTGAAATGCGTGCATGGATTTGAAACAGAACGGTACCATGGTGCACCACTCTCCAGCGATGGTAAATCGAAGACCAGCCACGGTAATCCCGTTTTACCGTAAAAATCCACGTGTCGAAAAAACGAAGGGTAAAAAACTTCCGAGACCCGATTGAGATTCGGATAGTCTTTTTTGGGCATTAAACAATCCACTGATGGCTAGAAGCTGTCAGAGCCGTAGAACTCATGGAGGCCTTCGTTTTGACTAGTTATAGCTCCCGTAACTCTAAACGAGCCAGAAGTTACGGCCGTCCGAATAATCTATATCTACAGGGTGCAACATCCACGGTGCAAGGTGCAACATCCGTCCAAAATGGCGAAACAGTGTCGTACGACTTTTTGAAATGCATGCACGGATTTGAAACGGAACGGTACCATGGTGCACCACTCTCCAGCGATGGTAAATCTGAGCCCAGCCACGGTAATCCAGTTTTACCGTAAAAATCCACGTGTCGAAAAAACGAAGGGTAAAAAACTTCCGAGACCTGATTGAGATCGGATAGTCTTTTTTGGGGCTTAAACAATCCATTGATAGCTGAAAGCTATCAGAGCCGTAGAATTCACCGAGGCCTTCGTTTTGATAGGTTATGGCTCCCGTAACTCTAAACGAGCCAGAAGTTATGGCCGTCCGAATAATCGATATCTACAGGGTGCAACATCCATGGTGCAAGGTGCAACATCCGTCCGAAATGGCGAAACAGTGTCGTACGACTTTTTGAAATGCGTGCATGGATTTGAAACGGAACGGTACCATGGTGCACTACTCTCCAGCGATGGTAAATCGAAGACCAGCCACGGTAATCCCGTTTTACCGTAAAAATCCACGTGTCGAAAAAACGAAGGGTAAAAAACTTCCGAGACCCAATTGAGATTCGGATAGTCTTTTTTGGGCATTAAACAATCCATTGATGGCTAGAAGCTGTCAGAGCCGTAGAACTCACGGAGGCCTTCGTTTTGACTAGTTATAGCTCCCGTAACTCTAAACGAGCCAGAAGTTACGGCCGTCCGAATAATCGATATCTACAGGGTGCAACATCCACGGTGCAAGGTGCAACATCCGTCCAAAATGGCGAAACAGTGTCGTACGACTTTTTGAAATGCATGCACGGATTTGAAACGGAACGGTACCATGGTGCACCACTCTCCAGCGATGGTAAATCTGAGACCAGCCACGGTAATCCAGTTTTACCGTAAAAATCCACGTGTCGAAAAAACGAAGGGTAAAAAACTTTCGAGACCCGATTGACATTCGGATAGTCTTTTTTGGGCATTAAACAATCCATTGATGGCTGAAAGCTGTCATAGCCGTAGAACTCACCGAGGACTTCGTTTTGACAGCTTATGGCTCCTGTAACTCTAAACGAGCCAGAAGTTATGGCCGTCCGAATAATCGTTATCTACAGGGCGCAACATCCACGGTGCAAGGTGCAACATCCGTCCGAAATGGCGAAACAGTGTCGTACGACTTTTTGAAATGCATGCATGGAATTGAAACGGAACGGTTCCATTGTGCACCACTCTCCAGCGATGGTAAATCGAAGACCAGCCACGGTAATCCAGTTTTACCGTAAAAATCCACGTGTCGAAAAAACGAAGGGTAAAAAACTTCCGAGACCCGATTGAGATTCGGATAGTCTTTTTTGGGCATTAAACAATCCATTGACGGCAGAAAGCTGTCAGAGCCCTAGAACTCACTAAGGCCTTCGTTTTGACTGGTTATGGCTCCCGTAACTCTAAACGAGCCAGAAGTCACGTTCCGTTTGAATAATCGATATCTACAGGGTGCAACATCCACGGTGCAATGTGCAACATCCGTCCGAAATGGCGAAACAGTGCCGTACGAATTTTAGAAATGCGTGCATGGGTTTGAAACGAAACAGTACCATGGTGCACCACACTCCAGCAATGGTAAATCGAAGACCAGCCACGGTAATCCTGTTTTACCGTAAAAATCCATGTGTCGAAAAACGAAGGGTAAAAAACTTCCTAGACCCGATTGAGATCCGGATAGTATTTTAGGGGCATTAAACAATCCATTGAAGGCTGAAAACTGTCAGAGCCGTAGAACTCACCGTTGCCTTCGTTTTGACTGGTTATGGCTCCCGTAACTCTAAACAAGCCAGAAGTTATGGCCGTCCGAATAATCGATATATATAGGGTGCAACATCCACGGTGTAAGGTGCAACATCCATCCAAAATGGCGAAACGGTGTCGTACAACTTTTTGAAATGCACTCATGGATTTGAAACGTAATGGTACCATGATGAATCACTCTCCAGCGATGGTAAATCGAAGACCAGCCATGGTAATCCAGTTTTACCGTAAAAATCCACGTGTCGAAAAAACGAAGGGTAAAAAACTTCCGAGACCTGATTGAGATTCGGATAGTCTTTTTTGGGGCTTAAACAATCCATTGATAGCTGAAAGCTATCAGAGCCGTAGAATTGACCGAGGCCTTCGTTTTGATAGGTTATGGCTCCCGTAACTCTAAACGAGCCAGAAGTTATGGCCGTCCGAATAATCGATATCTACAGGGTGCAACATCCACGGTGCATGGTGCAACATCCGTCCGAAATGGCGAAACAGTGTCGTACGACTTTTTGAAATGCGTGCATGGATTTGAAACGGAACGGTACCATGGTGCACCACTCTCCAGCGATGGTAAATCGAAGACCAGCCACGGTAATCCCGTTTTACCGTAAAAATCCACGTGTCGAAAAAACGAAGGGTAAAAAACTTCCGAGACCCGATTGAGATTCGGATAGTCTTTTTTGGGCATTAAACAATCCATTGATGGCTAGAAGCTGTCAGAGCCGTAGAACTCACGGAGGCCTTCGTTTTGACTAGTTATAGCTCCCGTAACTCTAAACGAGCCAGAAGTTACGGCCGTCCGAATAATCGATATCTACAGGGTGCAACATCCATGGTGCAAGGTGCAACATCCGTCCAAAATGGCGAAACAGTGTCGTACGACTTTTTGAAATGCATGCACGGATTTGAAACGGAACGGTACCATGGTGCACCACTCTCCAGTGATGGTAAATCTGAGACCAGCCACGGTAATCCAGTTTTACCGTAAAAATCCACGTGTCGAAAAAACGAAGGGTAAAAAACTTTCGAGACCCGATTGACATTCGGATAGTCTTTTTTGGGCATTAAACAATCCATTGATGGCTGAAAGCTGTCATAGCCGTAGAACTCACCGAGGACTTCGTTTTGACAGCTTATGGCTCCTGTAACTCTAAACGAGCCAGAAGTTATGGCCGTCCGAATAATCGTTATCTACAGGGTGCAACATCCACTGTGCAAGGTGCAACATCCGTCCGAAATGGCGAAACAGTGTCGTACGACTTTTTGAAATGCATGCATGGAATTGAAACGGAACGGTTCCATTGTGCACCACTCTCCAGCGATGGTAAATCGAAGACCAGCCACGGTAATCCAGTTTTACCGTAAAAATCCACGTGTCGAAAAAACGAAGGGTAAAAAACTTTCGAGACCCGATTGAGATTCGGATAGTCTTTTTTGGGCATTAAACAATCCATTGACGGCAGAAAGCTATCAGAGCCCTAGAACTCACTAAGGCCTTCGTTTTGACTGGTTATGGCTCCCGTAACTCTAAACGAGCCAGAAGTTACGTTCCGTTTGAATAATCGATATCTACAGGGTGCAACATCCACGGTGCAAGGTGCAACATCCGTCCGAAATGGCGAAACAGTGCCGTACGAATTTTAGAAATGCGTGCATGGGTTTGAAACGGAACAGTACCATGGTGCACCACACTCCAGCAATGGTAAATCGAAGACCAGCCACGGTAATCCTGTTTTACCGTAAAAATCCATGTGTCGAAAAACGAAGGGTAAAAAACTTCCTAGACCCGATTGAGATCCGGATAGTATTTTAGGGGCATTAAACAATCCATTGAAGGCTGAAAACTGTCAGAGCCGTAGAACTCACTGATGCCTTCGTTTTGACTGGTTATGGCTCCCGTAACTCTAAACGAGCCAGAAGTTATGGCCGTCCGAATAATCGATATCTACAGGGTGCAACATCCACGGTGCAAGGTGCAACATCCGTCCGAAATGGAGAAACGGTGTCGTACGACTTTTTGAAATGCGTGCATGGATTTGAAACGGAAATACCATGGTGCACCTCTCTCCAGCGATGGTAAATCGAAGACCAGCCACGGTAATCCCGTTTTACCGTAAAAATCCACGTGTCGAAAAAACGAAGGGTAAAAAACTTCCGAGACCCGATTGAGATTCGGATAGTCTTTTTTAGGCATTAAACAATCCATTGACGGGTGAAAGTTGCCAGTGCCGTAGAACTCACGGAGGCCTTCGTTTTGACTGGTTATGGCACCCGTAACTCTAAACGAGCCAGAAGTTACGGCCGTCCGAATAATCGATATCTACAGGGTGCAACATCCACGGTGCAAGGTGCAACATCCGTCCAAAATGGCGAAACAGTGTCGTACGACTTTTTGAAATGCATGCATGGATTTGAAACGTAATGGTACCATGATGAACCACTCTCCAGCGATGGTAAATCGAAGACCAGCCACGGTAATCCAGGTTTACCGTAAAAATCCACGTGTCGAAAAAACGAAGGGTAAAAAACTTCCGAGACCTGATTGAGATTCGGATAGTCTTTTTTGGGGCTTAAACAATCCATTGATAGCTGAAAGCTATCAGAGCCGTAGAATTCACCGAGGCCTTCGTTTTGATAGGTTATGGCTCCCGTAACTCTAAACGAGCCAGAAGTTATGGCCGTCCGAATAATCGATATCTACAGGGTGCAACATCCACGGTGCAAGGTGCAACATCCGTCCGAAATAGCGAAACAGTGTCGTACGACTTTTTGAAATGCGTGCATGGATTTGAAACGGAACGGTACCATGGTGCACCACTCTCCAGCGATGGTAAATCGAAGACCAGCCACGGTAATCCCGTTTTACCGTAAAAATCCACGTGTCGAAAAAACGAAGGGTAAAAAACTTCCGAGACCCGATTGAGATTCGGATAGTCTTTTTTGGGCATTAAACAATCCATTGATAGCTGAAAGCTATCAGAGCCGTAGAATTGACCGAGGCCTTCGTTTTGATAGGTTATGGCTCCCGTAACTCTAAACGAGCCAGAAGTTATGGCCGTCCGAATAATCGATATCTACAGGGTGCAACATCCACGGTGCATGGTGCAACATCCGTCCGAAATGGCGAAACAGTGTCGTACGACTTTTTGAAATGCGTGCATGGATTTGAAACGGAACGGTACCATGGTGCACCACTCTCCAGCGATGGTAAATCGAAGACCAGCCACGGTAATCCCGTTTTACCGTAAAAATCCACGTGTCGAAAAAACGAAGGGTAAAAAACTTCCGAGACCCGATTGAGATTCGGATAGTCTTTTTTGGGCATTAAACAATCCATTGATGGCTAGAAGCTGTCAGAGCCGTAGAACTCACGGAGGCCTTCGTTTTGACTAGTTATAGCTCCCGTAACTCTAAACGAGCCAGAAGTTACGGCCGTCCGAATAATCGATATCTACAGGGTGCAACATCCATGGTGCAAGGTGCAACATCCGTCCAAAATGGCGAAACAGTGTCGTACGACTTTTTGAAATGCATGCACGGATTTGAAACGGAACGGTACCATGGTGCACCACTCTCCAGTGATGGTAAATCTGAGACCAGCCACGGTAATCCAGTTTTACCGTAAAAATCCACGTGTCGAAAAAACGAAGGGTAAAAAACTTTCGAGACCCGATTGACATTCGGATAGTCTTTTTTGGGCATTAAACAATCCATTGATGGCTGAAAGCTGTCATAGCCGTAGAACTCACCGAGGACTTCGTTTTGACAGCTTATGGCTCCTGTAACTCTAAACGAGCCAGAAGTTATGGCCGTCCGAATAATCGTTATCTACAGGGTGCAACATCCACGGTGCAAGGTGCAACATCCGTCCGAAATGGCGAAACAGTGTCGTACGACTTTTTGAAATGCATGCATGGAATTGAAACGGAACGGTTCCATTGTGCACCACTCTCCAGCGATGGTAAATCGAAGACCAGCCACGGTAATCCAGTTTTACCGTAAAAATCCACGTGTCGAAAAAACGAAGGGTAAAAAACTTTCGAGACCCGATTGAGATTCGGATAGTCTTTTTTGGGCATTAAACAATCCATTGACGGCAGAAAGCTGTCAGAGCCCTAGAACTCACTAAGGCCTTCGTTTTGACTGGTTATGGCTCCCGTAACTCTAAACGAGCCAGAAGTTACGTTCCGTTTGAATAATCGATATCTACAGGGTGCAACATCCACGGTGCAAGGTGCAACATCCGTCCGAAATGGCGAAACAGTGCCGTACGAATTTTAGAAATGCGTGCATGGGTTTGAAACGGAACAGTACCATGGTGCACCACACTCCAGCAATGGTAAATCGAAGACCAGCCACGGTAATCCTGTTTTACCGTAAAAATCCATGTGTCGAAAAACGAAGGGTAAAAAACTTCCTAGACCCGATTGAGATCCGGATAGTATTTTAGGGGCATTAAACAATCCATTGAAGGCTGAAAACTGTCAGAGCCGTAGAACTCACTGATGCCTTCGTTTTGACTGGTTATGGCTCCCGTAACTCTAAACGAGCCAGAAGTTATGGCCGTCCGAATAATCGATATCTAGAGGGTGCAACATCCACGGTGCAAGGTGCAACATCCGTCCGAAATGGAGAAACGGTGTCGTACGACTTTTTGAAATGCGTGCATGGATTTGAAACGGAAATACCATGGTGCACCTCTCTCCAGCGATGGTAAATCGAAGACCAGCCACGGTAATCCCGTTTTACCGTAAAAATCCACGTGTCGAAAAAACGAAGGGTAAAAAACTTCCGAGACCCGATTGAGATTCGGATAGTCTTTTTTAGGCATTAAACAATCCATTGACGGGTGAAAGTTGCCAGAGCCGTAGAACTCACGGAGGCCTTCGTTTTGACTGGTTATGGCACCCGTAACTCTAAACGAGCCAGAAGTTACGGCCGTCCGAATAATCGATATCTACAGGGTGCAACATCCACGGTGCAAGGTGCAACATCCGTCCAAAATGGCGAAACAGTGTCGTACGACTTTTTGAAATGCATGCATGGATTTGAAACGTAATGGTACCATGATGAACCACTCTCCAGCGATGGTAAATCGAAGACCAGCCACGGTAATCCAGTTTTACCGTAAAAATCCACGTGTCGAAAAAACGAAGGGTAAAAAACTTCCGAGACCTGATTGAGATTCGGATAGTCTTTTTTGGGGCTTAAACAATCCATTGATAGCTAAAAGCTATCAGAGCCGTGGAATTCACCGAGGCCTTCGTTTTGATAGGTTATGGCTCCCGTAACTCTAAACGAGCCAGAAGTTATGGCCGTCCGAATAATCGATATCTACAGGGTGCAACATCCACGGTGCAAGGTGCAACATCCGTCCGAAATAGCGAAACAGTGTCGTACGACTTTTTGAAATGTGTGCATGGATTTGAAACGGAACGGTACCATGGTGCACCACTCTCCAGCGATGGTAAATCGAAGACCAGCCACGGTAATCCCGTTTTACCGTAAAAATCCACGTGTCGAAAAAACGAAGGGTAAAAAACTTCCGAGACCCGATTGAGATTCGGATAGTCTTTTTTGGGCATTAAACAATCCATTGATGGCTAGAAGCTGTCAGAGCCGTAGAACTCACGGAGGCCTTCGTTTTGACTAGTTATAGCTCCCGTAACTCTAAACGAGCCAGAAGTTACGGCCGTCCGAATAATCGATATCTACAGGGTGCAACATCCACGGTGCAAGGTGCAACATCCGTCCAAAATGGCGAAACAGTGTCGTACGACTTTTTGAAATGCATGCACGGATTTGAAACGGAACGGTACCATGGTGCACCACTCTCCAGCGATGGTAAATCTGAGACGGGCCACGGTAATCCAGTTTTACCGTAAAAATCCACGTGTCGAAAAAACGAAGGGTAAAAAACTTTCGAGACCCGATTGAGATTCGAGTTGTCCTTTTTGGGCATTAATCTATCTGTTGACGGCTGAAAGCTGTCAAAGCCATAGAACTCATCGAGGCCTTCGTTTTGACAGGTTATGGCTCCCGTAACTCCAAACGAGCCAGAAGTTATGGTCGTCCGAATAATCGATATCTACAGGGTGCAACATCCACGGTGCAAGGTGCAACATCCGTCCGAAGTGGCGAAACAGTGCCGTACGACTTTTAGAAATGCGTGTATGGAGTTGAAACGGAACAGTACCATGGTGCACCACTCTTCAGCGATGGGAAGTCGAAGACGGGCCACGGTAATCCTGTTTTACCGTAAAAATACACGTGTCGAAAAAACGAAGGGTAAAAAACTTACGAGACCCGATTGAGATTCGGGTTGTCCTTTTTGGGCATTAATCTATCCGTCAACGGCTGAAAGCTGTCAAAGCCGTAGAACTCATCGAGGACTTCGTTTTGACCGGTTATGGCTCCCGTAACTCTAAACGAGCCAGAAGTTATGGCCGTTTGAATAATCGATATCTACAGGGTGCAACATCCACGGTGCAAGGTGCAACATCCGTCCGAAATGGCGAAACAGTGCCGTACGACTTTTAGAAATGCGTGCATGGATTTGAAACGGAACAGTACCATGGTGCACCACTCTCCGGTGATGGGAAGTCGAAGACGGTCCACGGTAATCCCGTTTTACCGTAAAAATACACGTGTCGAAAAAACGAATGGTAAAAAACTTACGAGACCCGATTGAGATTCGGGTTGTCCTTTTTGGGCATTAATCTATCCGTTGACGACTAAAAGCTATCAAAGCCGTAGAACTCATCGAGGCCTTCATTTTGACAGGTTATGGCTCCCGCAACTCTAAACGAGCCAGAAGTTATGGCCGTCCGAATAATCGATAACTACAGGGTGCAACATCCACGGTGCTAGGTGCAACATCCGTCCGAAATGGCGAAACAGTGCCGTACGACTTTTAGAAATGCGTGCATGGATTTGAAAGGGAACAGTACCATGGTGTACCACTCTCCAGCGATGGGAGGTCGAAGACGGGCCACAGTAATCCTATTTTACCGTAAAAATCCACGTGTCGAAAAAACGAAGGGTAAAAAACTTTCGAGACCCGATTGAGATTCGGGTTGTCCTTATTGAGCATTAATCTATCCGTTGACGACTGAAAGCTGTCAAGCCGTAGAACTCATCGAGGCCTTCGTTTTGACAGGTTATGGCTCCCGTAACTCTAAACGTGCCAGAAGTTATGGCCGTCCGAATAATCGATATCTACAGGGTGCAACATCCACGGTGCAAGGTGCAACATCCGTCCGAAATGGCGAAACAGTGCCGTACGACTTTTAGAAATGCGTGCATGGATTTGAAATGGAACAATACCATGGTGCACCACTCTCCAGCGATGGTAAATCGAAGGACAGCCACGGTAATCCTGTTTTACCGTAAAAATCCACGTGTCGAAAAAACGAAGGGTAAAAAACTTACGAGACCAGATTGAGATTCGGGTTGTCCTTTTTGGGCATTAATCTATCCGTTGAGGGCAGAAAGCTATCAAAGGTGTAGAACTAATCGAGGCCTTCGTTTTGATAGGTTATGGCTCCCGTAACTCCAAACGAGCCAGAAGTTATGGCCGTCCGAATAATCGATATCTACAGGGTGCAACATCCACGGTGCAAGGTGCAACATCCGTCCGAAATGGCGAAAGAGTGCCGTACGAATTTTAGAAATGCATGCATGGATTTGAAACGGAACAGTACCATGGTGCACCACTCTCCAGCGATGGGAAGTCGTAGACGGGCCACGGTAATCCCGTTTTACCGTAAAAATCCGCGTGTCGAAAAAACGAAGGGTAAAAAACTTACGAGACCCGGTTGAGATTCGGGTTGTCCTTTTTGGGCATTAATCTATCCGTTGACGGCTGAAAGCTGTCAAAACAATAGAACTCATCGTGTCCTTCGTTTTGATAGGTTATGGCTCCCGTAACTCTAAACGAGCCAGAAGTTATGGCCGTCCGAATAATCGATATCTACAAGGTGCAACATCCACGGTGCAAGGTGCAACATCCGTCCGAAATGGCGAAACAGTGTCGTACGACTTTTAGAAATGCGTGCATGGATTTGAAACGGAACAATACCATGGTGTACCACTCTCCAGCGATGGGAAGTCGAAGACGGGCCACGGTAATCCTGTTTTACCGTAAAAATCCACGTGTCGAAAAAACGTAGGGTAAAAAACTTACGAGACCCGATTGAGATTCGGGTTGTCTTTTTTGGGCATTAATATATCCGTTGACGGCTGAATGCTGTCAAAGCCGTAGAACACATCGAGGCCTTCGTTTTGACAGGTTATGGCTCCCGTAACTCTAAACGAGCCAGAAGTTATGGCCGTTTGAATAATCGATATCTACAGGGTGCAACATCCACGGTGCATGGTGCAACATCCGTCCGAAATGGTGAAACAGTGCCATACAACTTTTAGAAATGCATGCATGGATTTGAAACGGAACAGTACCATGGTGCACCACTCTCCAGCGATGGGAAGTCGAAGATGGGCCACGGTAATCCCGTTTTACCGTAAAAATCCACGTGTCGAAAAAACGAAGGGTAAAAAACTTATGAGATCCGATTGAGATTCGGGTTGTCCTTTTTGGGCATTAATCTATCCATTGACGGCTGAAAGCTGTCAAAGCCGTAGAACTTATCGAGGCCTTCGTTTTGACAGGTTATTGCTCCCGTAACTCTAAACGAGCGAGAAGTTATGGCCGTCCGAATAATCGATATCTACAGGGTGTAACATCCACGGTGCAAGGTGCAACATCCGTCCGAAATGGCGAAACAGTGCCGTACGACATTTAGAAATGCATGCATGGATTTGAAACGGAACAGTACCGTGGTGCACCACTCTCCAGTGATGGTAAATCGAAGACCGGCCACCGTAATCCTGTTTTACCGTAAAAATCCACGTGTCGAAAAAACGAAGGGTAAAAAACTTACGAGACCCGATTGAGATTCGGGTTGTCCTTTTTGGGCATTAATCTATCCGTTGACGGCTGAAAGCTGTCAAAGCCGTAGAACTCATCGAGGCCTTCGTTTTGACAGGTTATGGCTCCCGTAACTCTAAACGAGCCAAAAGTTATGGCCGTCCGAATAATCGATTTCTACAGGGTGCAACATCCACGGTGCAAGGTGCAACATCCGTCCGAAATGGCGAAACAGTTTCATACGACTTTTGGAAATGCGTGCACGGATTTGAAACGGAACAGTACAATGGTGCACCACTCTCCAGCGATGGTAAATCGAAGTCCATCCACGGTAATCCTGTTTTACCGTAAAAATACACGTGTCGAAAAAACGAAGGGTAAAAAACTTACGAGACCCGATTGAGATTCGGGTTGTCCTTTTTGGGCATTAATCTATCCGTTGACGGCTGAAAGTGGTCAAAGCCGTAGAACTCACCGTGGCCTTCGTTTTGACAGGTTATGGCTCCCGTAACTCTAAACGGGCCAGAAGTTATGGCCGTCCGAATAATCGATATCTACAGGGTGCAACATCCACGGTGCAAGGTGCAACATCCGTCCGAAATGGCGAAACAGTGCCGTACGACTTTTAAAAATGCGTGCATGGATTTGAAATGGAACAATACCATGGTGCACCACTCTCCAGCGATGGGAAGTCGAAGACGGGCCACGGTAATCCCGTTTTACCGTAAAAATCCACGTGTCGAAAAAACGAAGGGTAAAAAACTTAAGAGACCCGATTGAGATTCGGGTTGTCCTTTTTGGGCATTAATCTATCCGTTGACGGCTGAAAGCTGTCAAAGCCGTAGAACTCATCGAGGCCTTCGTTTTGACAGGTTATGGCTCCCGTAACTCTAAACAAGCCAGAAGTTATGGCCGTCCGAATAATCGATATCTACAGGGTGCAACATCCACGGTGCAAGGTGCAACATCCGTCCGAAACGGCGAAACAGTGTCGTACGACTTTTAGAAATGCGTGCATGGATTTGAAACGGAACAGTACCATGGTGCACCACTCTCCAGCGATCGTAAATCGAAGACCAGCCACCGTAATCCTGTTTTACCGTAAAAATCCACGTGTCGAAAAAACGAAGGGTAAAAAACGTACGAGACCCGATTGAGATTCGGGTTGTCCTTATTAAGCATTAATCTATCCGTTGACGCCTGAAAGCTGTCAAAGCCGTAGAACTCATCGAGGCCTTCGTTTTGACAGGTTATGGCTCCCGTAAATCTAAATGAGCCAGAAGTTATGGCCGTCCGAATAATCGATATCTACAGGGTGCAACATCCACGGTGCAAGGTGCAACATCCGTCCGAAATGGCGAAAGAGTGTCGTACGACTTTTAGAAATGCGTGCATGGATTTGAAACGGAACAGTACCATGGTGCACCACTCTCCAGCGATGGGAAGTCGAAGACGGGCCACGGTAATCCCTTTTACCGTAAAAATCCACGTGTCGAAAAAACGAAGGGTAAAAAATTTACGAGTCCCGGTTGAGATTCGGGTTGTCCTTTTTGGGCATTAATCTATCCGTTGACGGCTGAAAGCTGTCAAAGCCATAGAACTCGTCGAGGCCTTCGTTTTGACAGGTTATGGCTCCCGTAATTCTAAACGAGCCAGAAGTTATGGTCGTCCGAATAATCGATATCTACAGGGTGCAACATCCACGGTGCATGGTGCAACATCCGTCCGAAATGGGGAAACAGTGCCGTACGACTTTTAGAAATGCATGCATGGATTTGAAACGGAACAGTACCATGGTGCACCACTCTCTAGCGATGGAAAGTTGAAGACGGGCCACGGTAATCCCGTTTTACCGTAAAAATCCACGTGTCGAAAAAATGAAGGGTAAAAAACTTACGAGACCCGATTGAGATTCGGGTTGTCCTTTATGGGCATTAATCTATCCGTTGACGGCAGAAAGCTGTCACAGCCGTAGAACTCATCGAGGCCTTCGTTTTGACAGGTTATGGCTCCCGTAACTCTAAATGATCAAGAAGTTATGGTCGTCCGAATAATCGATATCTATAGGGTGCAACATCAATGGTGCAAGGTGCAACATCCATCCGAAATGGCGAAAGAGTGTCGTACGACTTTTAGAAATGCGTGCATGGATTTGAAACGGAATAGTACCATGGTGCAACACTCTCCAGCGATGGGAAGTCGAAGACGGGCCAAGGTAATCCTGTTTTACTGTAAAAATCCACGTGTCGAAAAAAAGAAGGTTAAAAAACTTACGAGACCCGATTGAGATTCGGGTTGTCCTTTTTGGGCATTAATCTATCCGTTGACGGCAGAAAGCTATCAAAGGTGTAGAACTAATCGAGGCCTTCGTTTTGACAGGTTATGGCTCCCGTAACTCTAAACGAGTCGGAAGTTATGGCCGTCCGAATAATCGATATCTACAGGGTGCAACATCCACGGTGCAAGGTGCAACATCCGTCCGAAATGGTGAAAGAGTGTCGTACGACATTTAGAAATGCATGCATGGATTTGAAATGGAACGGTACCATGGTGCACCACTCTCCAGCGATGGGAAGTCGTAGACATGCCACGATAATCCCGTTTTACCGTAAAAATCCGCGTGTCGAAAAAACGAAGGGTAAAAAACTTGCGAGACCCGGTTGAGATTCGGGTTGTCCTTTTTTGGCATTAATCTATCCGTTGATGGCTGAAAGCTGTCAAAACAATAGAACTCATTGTGGCCTTCGTTTTGATAGGTTTTGGCTCCCGTAACTCTAAACGAGCCAGAAGTTATGGCCGTCCGAATAATCGATATCTAAAGAGTGCAACATCCACGGTGCAAGGTGCAACGTCCGTCCGAAATGGCGAAACAATGCCGTACGGCTTTTAGAAATGCGTGCATGGATTTGAAACGGAACAGTACTATGGTGCACCACTCTCCAGTGATGGGAAGTCGAAGACGGGCCACGGTAATCCCGTTTTACCGTAAAAACACACGTGTCGGAATAACGAAGGGTAAAAAACTTACGAGACCCGATTGAGATTCGGGTTGTCCTTTTTGGGCATTAATCTATCCGTTGACGGCTGAAAGCGGTCACAGCCGTAGAACACATCGAGGCCTTCGTTTTGACAGGTTATGGCTCCCGTAAACCTAAACGAGCCAGAAGTTATGGCCATTTGAATAATCGATATCTACAGGGTGCAACATCCACGGTGCATGGTGCAACATCCGTCCGAAATGGTGAAACAGTGCCGTACGACTTTTAGAAATGCGTGCATGGATTTGAAACAGAACAGTACCATGGTGCACCACTCTCCAGCGATGGGAAGTCGAAGACGGGCCACGGTAATCCCGTTTTACCGTAAAAATCCACGTGTCGAAAAAACGAAGGGTAAAACACTTACGAAACCCGATTGAGATTCAGGTTGTCCTTTTTGGGCATTAATCTATCCGTTGATGGCTGAAAGATGTCAAAGCCGTAGAACTCATCGAGGCCTTCGTTTTGACAGGTTATGGCTCCCGTAACTCTAAACGAGCCAGAAGTTATGGCCGTCCGAATAATCGATATCTACAGGGTGCAACATCCACGATGCAAGGTGCAACATCCGTCCGAAATGGCGAAACAGTGCCGTACGACTTTTACAAATGCGTGCATGGATTTGAAACGGAACAGTGCCGTGGTGCACCACTCTCCAGTGATGGTAAATCGAAGACCGGCCACCGTAATCCTGTTTTACCGTAAAAATCCACGTGTCGAAAAAATGAAGGGTAAAAAACTTACGAGACCCGATTGAGATTCGGGTTGTCCTTTTTGGGCATTAATTTATCCGTTGATGGCTGAAAGCTGTCAAAGCCGTAGAACTCATCGAGGCCTTCGTTTTAACAGGTTATGGCTCCCGTAACTCTAAACGAGCCAGAAGTTATGGCCGTCCGAATAATCGATATCTACAGGGTGCAACATCCACGGTGCAAGGTGCAACATCCGTCCGAAATGGCGAAACAGTGTCGTACGACTTTTGGAAATGCATGCATGGATTTCAAACGAAACAGTACCATGGTGACCACTCTCCAGCGATGGTAAATCGAAGCCCATCCACGGTGATCCTGTTTTACCGTAAAAATCCACGTGTCGAAAAAACGAAAGGTAAAAAACTTACGAGACCCGATTGAGATTCGGGTTGTCCTTTTTGGGCATTAATCTATCCGTTGACAGTTGAAAGCTGTCAAAGACATAGAACTCATCGAGGCCTTTGTTTTGACAAGTTATGGCTCCCGTAACTCTAAACGAGCCAGAAGTTATGGCCGTCCGAATAATCGATATCTACAGGGTGCAACATCCATGGTGCAAGTTGCAACATCCGTCCGAAATGGCGAAACAGTGTCGTACGACTTTTAGAAATGCGTGCGTGGATTTTAACCGAACACTACCATGGTGCACTACTCTCCAGTGATGGGAAGTCGAAGACGGGCCACGGTAATCCCGTTTTACCGTAAAAATCCACGTGTCGAAAAAACGAGGGGTAAAAAACTTAAGAGACCCAATTGAGATTCGGGTTGTCTTTTTTGGGCATTAATCCATCCGTTGACGGCTGAAAGCAGTCAGAGCCATAGAACTCATCGAGGCCTTCGTTTTGCAGGTTATGGCTCCCAAAACTCTAAACGAGCCAGAAGTTATGGTCGTTTGAATAATCGATATCTACAGGGTGCAACATCCACGGTGCAAGGTGCAACATCCGTCCGAAATGGATAAATAGTGTCGTACGACTTTTAGAAATGCGTGCATGGATTTGAAACGGAACAGTACTATGGTGCACCACTCTCCAGTGATGGGAAGTCGAAGACGGGCCACGGTAACCCCGTTTTACCGTAAAAATACACGTGTCGGAAAAACGAAGGGTAAAAAACTTACGAGACCCGATTAAGATTCGGGTTGTCCTTTTTGGGCATTAATCTATCCGTTGACGGCTGGAAGCTGTCAAAGCCGTAGAACTCATCGAGGCCTTCGTTTTGACAGGTTATGGCTCCCGTAACTCTAAACGAGCCAGAAGTTATGGCCGTCCGAATAATCGATATTTACAGGGTGCAACATCCGCGGTGCAATGTGCAACATCCGTCCGAAATCGCGAAACAGTGTCGTACGACTTTTAGAAATGCGTGCATGGATTTGAAACGGAACAGTACCATGGTGCACCACTCTCCAGCGATGGGAAGTTGAAGACGGGCCACGGTAATCCCGTTTTACCGTAAAAATCCACGTGTCGAAAAAACGAAGGGTAAAAAACTTACGAGACCCGATTGAGATTCGGGTTATCCTTTGTGGGCATTAATCTATCCATTGATGGCAGAAAGCTATCACAGCCGTAGAACTCATCGAGGCCTTCGTTTTGACAGGTAATGGCTCCCGTAACTCTAAATGAGCCAGAAGTTTTGGCCGTCCGAATAATCGATATCTACAGGGTGCAACATCAACGGTGCAAGGTGCAACATCCGTCCGAAATGGCGAAAGAGTGCCGTACGACTTTTAGAAATGCATGCATGGATTTGAAACGGAATAGTACCATGGTGCACCACTCTCCAGCGATGGGAAGTCGATGACGGGCCACGGTAATCCTGTTTTACCGTAAAAATCCACGTGTCGAAAAAACGAAGGGTAAAAACTTACGAGACCCGATTGAGATTCGGGTTGTCCTTTGTGGGCATTAATCTATCCGTTGACGGCAGAAAGCTATCACAGCCGTAGAACTCATCGAGGCCTTCGTTTTGATAGGTTATGGCTCCCGTAACTCTAAACGAGCCAGAAGTTATGGCCGTCCGAATAATCGATATCTAAAGGGTGCAACATCCACGGTGCAAGGTGCAACATCCGTCCGAAATGGCGAATCAGTGCCGTACGACTTTTAGAAATGCGTGCATGGATTTGAAACGGAACAGTACCATGGTGCACCACTCTCCAGCGATAGTAAATCGAAGACCAGCCACCGTAATCCTGTTTTACCGTAGAAATCCACATGTCGAAAAAACGAAGGGTTAAAAACTTACGAGACCCGATTGAGATTCGGGTTGTCCTTTTTGGGCATTAATCCATCCGTTGACGGCTGAAAGCTGTCAAAGCCGTAGAAATCATCGAGGCCTTTGTTTGGACAGGTTATGGCTCCCGTAACTCTAAACGACCCAGAAGTAATGGCCGTTTGAATAATCAATATCTACAGGGTGCAACATCCATGGTGCAAGGAGCAACATCCGTCCGAAATGGCGAAACAGTGTCGTACGACTTTTAGAAATGCGTGCATGGATTTGAAACAGAACACTACCACGGTGCACCACTCTCCAGCGATGGGAAGTCAAAGACGGGCCACGGTAATCCCGTTTTACCGTAAAAATCCATGTGTCGAAAAAATGAAGGGTAAAAAACTTACGAGACCCGATTGAGATTCAGGTTGTCCTTTTTGGGCATTAACCTATCCGTTGACAGCTGAAAGCCGTCAAAGCCGTAGAACTCATCGATGCCTTCGTTTTGACAGATTATGGCTCCCGTAACTCTAAACGAGCCAAAAGTTATGGCCGTTCGAATAATCGATATCTACAGGGTGCAACATCCACGGTGCAAGGTGCAACATCCGTCCGAAGTCTCGAAACAGTGTCGTACGACTTTTAGAAATGCGTGCATGGATTTAAAACAGAACAGTACCATGGTGCACCACTCTTCGGCGATGGGAAGTCGAAGACGGGCCACGGTAATCCCGTTTTACCGTAAAAATCCACGTGTCGAAAAAACGAAGGGTAAAAAACTTACGAGACCCGATTGAGATTCGGGTTGTCCTTTTAGGGCATTAATCTATCCGTTGATGGCTGAAAGCTGTCAAAGCCGTAGAACTCATTGAGGCCTTCGTTTTGACAGGTTATGGCTCCCGTAACTCTAAACGAGCCAGAAGTTATGGCCGTCCGAATAATCGATATCTACAGAGTGCAACATCCACGATGCAAGGTGCAACATCCGTCCGAAATGGCGACACAGTGCCGTACGACTTTTAGAAATGCGTGCATGGATTTGAAACGGAACAGTACCATGGTGCACCACTGTCCAGCGATGGTAAATCGAATGCCAGCCACCGTAATCCTGTTTTACCGTAAAAATCCACGTGTCGAAAAAACGAAGGGTAAAAAATTTACGAGACCCGATTGAGATTCGGGTTGTCCTTTTTGGGCATTAATCTATCCGTTGATGGCTGAAAGCTGTCAACGCCGTAGAACTTATCGAGACCTTCGTTTTGACAGGTTATGGCTCCCGTAAATCTAAACGAGCCAGAAGTTATGGCCGTCCGAATAATCGATATCTACAGGGTGCAACATCCACGGTGCAAGGTGCACCATCCGTCCGAAATGGCAAAACAGTGCCGTACGACTTTTAGAAATGCGTGCATGGATTTGAAACGGAACAGTACCATGGTGCACCACTCTCCAGCGATGGTAAATCGAAGTCCAGCCACGACAATCCTGTTTTACCGTAAAAATCCACGTGTCGAAAAAACGAAGGTAAAAAACTTACGAGACCCGATTGAGATTCGGGTTGTCCTTTTTGGGCATTAATCTATCCGTTGACGGCTGAAAGCTGTCAAAGCCGTAGAACTCTCCGAGGCCTTCGTTTTGACAGGTTATTGCTCCCGTAACTCTAAACGAGCCAGAAGTTATGGCCGTCCAAATAATGGATATCTACAGGGTGCAACATCCACGGTGCAAGGTGCAACATCCGTCCGAAATGGCGAAACAGAGCCGTACGACTTTTAGAAATGCGTGCATGGATTTGAAATGGAACAGTACCATGGTGCACCACTCTCCAGCGATGGTAAATCGAATGCCAGCCACCGTAATCCTGTTTTACCGTAAAAATCCACGTGTCGAAAAAACGAAGGGTAAAAAACTTACGAGACCCGATTGAGATTCGGGTTGTCCTTTTTGGGCATTAATCTATCCGTCGACGGCTGAAAGCTGTCAAAGCCGTAGAACTCATCGAGACCTTAGTTTTGAAAGGTTATGGCTCCCGTAAATCTAAACGAGCCAGAAGTTATGGCCGTCCGAATAATCGATATCTGCAGGGTGCAACATCCACGGTGCAAGGTGCAACATCCGTCCGAAATGGCGAAACAGTGTCGTACGACTTTTAGAAATGCGTGCATGGATTTTAAACGGAACAGTACCACGGTGCACCACTCTCCAGCGATGGTAAATCGAAGGCCAGCCACGGTAATCCTGTTTTACCGTAAAAATCCACGTTTCGAAAAAACGAAGGTAAAAAACTTACGAGACCCGATTGAGATTAGGCTTGTCCTTTTTGGGCATTAATCTATCCGTTGACGGCTGAAAGCTGTCAAAGCCGTAGAACTCATCGAGGCCTTCGTTTTGACAGGTTGCGGCTCCCGTAACTCTAAACGAGCCAGAAGTTATGGCCGTCCAAATAATCGATATCTACAGGGTGCAACATCCATGGTGCAAGGTGTAACATCCGTCCGAAATGGCGAAACAGTGTCGTACGACATTTAGAAATACGTGCATGGATTTGAAACGGAACAGTACCACAGTGCACCACTCTCCAGCGATGGTAAATCGAAGGCCAGCCACGGTAATCCTGTTTTACCGTAAAAATCCACGTGTCGAAAAAACGAAGGGTAAAAAACTTACGAGACCCGATTGAGATTCGGGTTGCCCTTTTTGGTCATTGATCTATCTGTTGACAGCTGAAAGCTGTCAAAGCCGTAGAACTCATCGAGGCCTTCGTTTTGACAGGTTATGGCTCCCGTAACGCTAAACGAGCCAGAAGTTATGGCCATCCGAATAATCGATATCTACAGGGTGCAACATCCACGGTGCAAGGTGCAACATCCGTCCGAAATGGAGAAACAGTGTTGTACGACTTTTACAAATGCGTGCATGGATTTGAAACGGAATAGTACCATGGTGCACCACTCTCCAGCGATGGGAAGTCGAAGACGGGCCACGGTAATCCTGTTTTACCGTAAAAATCCACGTGTCGAAAAAACGAAGGGTAAAAAACTCACGAGACCCGATTGAGATTTGGGTTGTCCTTTTTGGGCATTAATCTATCCGTTGACGGCTGAAAGCCGTCAAAACCGTAGAAATCATCGAGGCCTTCGTTTTGGCAGGTTATGGCTCCCGTAACTCTAAACGAGCCAGAAGTTATGGCCGTTTGAATAATCGATATCTACAGGGTGCAACATCCACCGTGCAAGGTGCAACATCCGTCCGAAATGGTGAAATAGTGTCGTATGACTTTTAGAAATGCGTGCATGGATTTGAAATGGAACAGTACCATGGTGCACCACTCTCCAGTGATGGGAAGTCGAAGACGGGCCGCGGTAATCCCGTTTTACCGTAAAAATCCACGTGTCGAAAAAACGAAGGGTAAAAACTTACGAGACCCGATTGAGATTCGGGTTGTCCTTTTTGGGCATTATTCTATCCGTTGATGGCTGAAAGCTGTCAAACCCATAGAACTCATCGAGGCCTTCGTTTTGACGGGTTGTGGCTCCCGTAACTCTAAACGAGTCAGAAGTTATGGCCGTCCGAATAATCGATATCTACAGGGTGCAACATCCACGGTGCAAGGTGCAACATCCGTCCGAAATGGCGAAACACTGCCGTACGACTTTTAGAAATGCGTGCTTGGATTTGAAAAGGAACAGTACCATAGTGCACCACTCTCCAGCGATGGAAAGTCGAAGACGGGCCACGGTAATCCTGTTTTAACGTAAAAATCCACGTGTCGAAAAAACGAAGGGTAAAAAACTTACGAGATCCGATTGAGATTCGGGTTGTCCTTTTTGGGCATTAATCTATCCGTTGACGTCTGAAAGCTGTCAAAGCCATAGAACTCATCGAGGCCTTCGTTTTGACAGGTTACGGCTCCCGTAACTCTAAACGAGCCAGAAGTTATGGTCGTCCGAGTAATCAATATCTACAGGGTGCAACATCCGTCCGAAATGGCGAAACAGTGCCGTACGACTTTTAGAAATGCGTGTATGGATTTGAAACGGAACAGTACCATGGTGCACCACTCTCCAGCGATGGGAAGTCAGAGACCAGCCACCGTAATCCTGTTTTACCGTAAAAATCCACGTGTCGAAAAAACGAAGGGTAAAAAACTTACGAGATCCGATTGAGATTCGGGTTGTCCTTTTTGGGCATTAATCTATCCGTTGACGACTGAAAGCTGTCAAAGCCGTAGAACTCATCGAGGCCTTCGTTTTGACAGGTTATGGCTCCCGTAACTCTAAACGAGCCAGAAGTTATGGCCGTCCGAATAATCGATATCTATGGGGTGCAACATCCACGGTGCAAGGTGCAACATCCGTCCGAAATGGTGAAACAGTGCTTTACGACTATTAGAAATGCGTGCATGGATTTGAAACGGAACAGTACCATGGTGCACCAATCTCCAGCGATGGTTAATCGAAGGCCAGCCATGGTAATCCTATTTTACCGTAAAAATCCACGTGTCGAAAAAACGATGGGTAAAAAAATTACGAGACCCGATTGGGATTCGGGTTGTCATTTTTGGGCATTAATCTATCCGTTGACGGCTGAAAGCGGTCAAAGCCGTAGAACTCATCGATGCCTTCGTTTTGACAGATTGTGGCTCCCGTAACTATAAACGAGCCAGAAGTTATGGTCGTCCGTATAATCGATATCTACAGGGTGCAACATCCACGGTGCAAGGTGCAACATCCGTCCAAAATGGCGAAACAGTGCCGTACGACTTTTAGAAATGTGTGCATGGATTTGAAACGGAACAATACCATGGTGCACCACTCTCCAGCGATGGTAAATCGAAGGCCATCCACGGTAATCCTGTTTTACCGTAAAAATCCACGTGTCGAAAAAACGAAGGGTAAAAAACTTACGAGACCTGATTGAGATTCGGCTGGTCCTTTTTGGGCATTAATCTATCCGTTGACGGCTGAATGCCGTCAAAGACGTTGAACTCATCGAGGCCTTCGTTTTGACAGGTTATGGCTCCCGTAATCCTAAATGAGCCAGAAGTTATGGCCGTCCGAATAATCGATATCTACATGGTGCAACATCCATGGTGCATGGTGCAACATCCGTCCGAAATGGCGAAACAATGCCGTACGACTTTTAGAAATGCGTGCATGGATTTGAAACGGAAAACTACCATGGTGCACCACTCTCCTGCGATGGGAAGACGAAGACGGGCCACGGTAATCCCGTTTTACCGTAAAAATCCACGTGTCGAAAAAAAGGAAGGGTAAAAAACTTACGAGACCCGATTGAGATTCAGGTTGTCTTTTTTGGGCATTAATCTATCCATTGACGGCTGAAAGCTATCAAAGCCGTAGAACTCATCGATGCCTTCGTTTTGACAGGTTGTGGCTCTCGTAACTCTAAACGAGCCAGAAGTTATGGTCGTCCGTATAATCGATATCTACAGGGTGCAACATCCACGGTGCAAGGTGCAACATCCGTCCGAAATGGCGAAACAGTGCCGTACGACTTTTAGAAATGCGTGCATGGATTTGAAACGGAACAGTACCATGGTGCACCACTCTCCAGCGATGGTAAATCGAAGGCCAGCCACGGTAATCCTGTTTTACCGTAAAAATCCACGTGTCGAAAAAACGAAGGGTAAAAAATTTACGAGACCCGATTGAGATTCGGGTTGTCCTTTTTGGGCATTAATCTATCCGTTGACGGCTGAATGCCGTCAAAGCTGTTGAACTCATCGAGGCCTTCGTTTTGACAGGTTATGGCTCCCGTAACTCTAAACGAGCCAGAAGTTATGGCCGTCCGAATAATCGATATCTACATGGTGCAACATCCACGGTGTATGGTGCAACATCCGTCCGAAATGGCGAAACAGTGTCGTACGACTTTTAGAAATACGTGCGTGGATTTGAAATGGAAAACTACTATGGTGCACCACTCTCCAGCGATGGGAAGTCGAAGACGGGCCACGGTAATCCCGTTTTACCGTAAAAATCCACGTGTCGAAAACACGAAGGGTAAAAACTTACGAGGCCCGATTGAGATTCGGGTTGTCCTTTTTGGGCATTAATCTATCCGTTGACGGCTGAAAGCCATCAAAGCCATAGAACTCATCGAGGCCATTGTTTTGACAGGTTATGGCTCCCGTAACTCTAAACGAGCCAGAAGTTATGGCCGTCCGAATAATCGATATCTACAGGGTGCAACATCCACGATGCAAGGTGCAACATCCGTCGGAAATGGTGAAACAGTGTCGTACGACTTTTAGAAATGCGTGCATGGATTTGAAATGGAGCAGTACCATGGTGCACCACTCTCCAGCGATGGGAAGTCGAAGACGGGCCACGGTAATCCCGTTTTACCGTTAAAATCCACGTTTCGAAAAAACGAAGGGTAAAAAACTTACGAGACCCTATTGAGATTCGGGTTGTCCTTTTTGAGCATTAATCTATTCGTTGACGGCTGAAAGCTGTCAAAGTCGTAGAACTCATCGAGGCCTTCGTTTTGACAGGTTATGGCTCCCGTAACTCCAAACGAGCCAGAAGTTATGACCGTCCGAATAATCGATATCTACATGGTGCAACATCCACGGTGCAAGGTGCAACATCCGTCCGAAATGGCGAAACAGTGCCGTACGACTTTTAGAAATGCGTGCATGGATTTGAAACGGAACACTACCATGGTGCATCACTCTCCAGCGATGGGAAGTCGAAGACGGGCCACGGTAATCCCATTTTACCGTAAAAATCCACGTCTCGAAAAAACGATGGATAAAAAACTTAGGAGACCCGATTGAGATTCGGGTTGTCCTTTTTGGGCATTAATCTATCCGTTGACGGCTGAAAGCTGTCAAAGCCGTAGAACTCATCGAGGCCTTCGTTTTGACAGGTTATGGCTCCCGTAACTCTAAACGAGCCAGAATCTATGGCCGTCCGAATAATCGATATCTACAGGGTGCAACTTCTACGGTGCGTGGTGCAGCATCCGTCTGAAATGGCGAAACAGTGCCGTACGACTTTTAGAAATGCGTGCATGGATTTGAAACGGAACAGTACCATGGTGCACCACTCTCCAGCGATGGTTAATCGAAGGCCAGCCACGGTAATCCTGTTTTACCGTAAAAATCCACGTGTCGAAAAAACGAAGGGTAAAAAACTTACGAGACCCGATTGAGATTCGGGTTGTCCTTTTAGGGCATTAATCTATCCGTTGACGGCTGAAAGCTGTCAAAGCCGTAGAACTCATCGATGCCTTCGTTTTGACAGGTTGTGGCTCCCGTAACTCTAAACGAGCCAGAAGTTATGGTCGTCCGTATAATCGATATCTACAGGGTGCAACATCCACGGTGCAAGGTGCAACATCCGTCCGAAATGGGAAACAGTGTCGTACGACTTTTAGAAATGCATGCATGGATTTGAAATGGAACAGTACCATGGTGCACCACTCTCCAGCGATGGTAAATCGAAGGCCAACCACGGTAATCCCGTTTTACCGTAAAAATCCACGTGTCGAAAAAACGAAGGGTAAAAAACTTACAAGACCCGATTGAGATTCGGGTGGTCCTTTTTGGGCATTAATCTATCCGTTGATGGCTGAAAGCTGTCAATGCCGTAGAATTCACCGAGGCCTTCGTTTTGACAGGTTATCGCTCCCATAGCTCTAAACGAGCCAGAAGTTATGGCCGTCCGAATAATCGATATCTACAGGGTGCAACATCCACGGTGCAAGGTGCAACATCCGTCCGAAATGGCGAATCAGTGCCGTACGACTTTTAGAAATGCATGCATGGATTTGAAACGGAACAGTACCATGTGCACCACTCTCCAGCGATGGTAAATCGAAGACCAGCCACCGTAATCCTGTTTTACCGTAAAAATCCACGTGTCGAAAAAACGAAGGGTTAAAAACTTACGAGACCCGATTGAGATTCGGGTTGTCCTTTTTGGGCATTAATCTATCCGTTGACGGCTGAAAGCCGTCAAAGCCGTAGAACTCATCGAGGCCTTCGTTTTGACAGGTTATGGCTCCCATAACTCTAAACGAGCCAGAAGTTATGGCCGTTTGAATCATCAATATCTACAGGGTGCAACATCCACGGTGCAAGGTGCAACATCCGTCCGAAATGGGAAACAGTGTCGTACGACTTTTAGAAATGCGTGCATGGATTTGAAACGGAACAGTACCATCGTGCACCACTCTCCAGTGATGGGAAGTCGAAGACGGGCCACGGTAATCCTGTTTTACCGTAAAAATCCACGTGTTGAAAAAACGAAGGGTAAAAAACTTACGAGACCCGATTGAGATTCCGGTTGTCCTTTTTGGGCATTAATCTATCCGTTGACGGCTGAAAGCTGTTGTTATCCCGCTTTTTGGCAAAGCCGTGATACCAAAAGATTGGTCGAAAACGGGAAACAGTTCATCTCAGAGATTGGATATACTTCACTTAGCTATGGATATCGATGAATTTTGCCCGAGTCCGGATCAGGCCACAATTGATAGGACACGACAAGAAAGGTTGTAGGAGCCATCATTTCAAATTTCAAGTCAATCCGAGTTCGTATGCTCAAGATATGATGGATTCAGTGTGAAGAGAAATAGTCATTGTCTGGTTCGAAACCATGAAGTTCGAACCCATCCTTTTCGAACCCATGCTGTTCGAAACCATCCACGCCCTCTCCTTCGAAACCACCTAGTTCGAACCCATCCACGTCCTTGCCTTCGAACCCATGATGTTCGAACCCATCAGCTAGTACCCAGCCTCGACTCCATCGCCTTCGACTCCATTACCTTCGAATCCACCACAGTGACCTACCTTCGAATCCACGACTTCACTCGGCCTCACATCCTCACTTCGAACCCATCGAATAACCCAGTTCGAACCGATCGATTTCGAACCCATAAGAATTCCTGGATTCGAATGTCACGTTCGAAACCAAGAATGCTTCCTATTTCGAATCCACCGAGTCAATTGGTTTGGATGACGTGTTCGCCGTAGTTCACGGAGTCGAAGCGGTCCATTCGGAGATAAGTTAGGATCGATTCGAATATTGCGCGCCACGTCACTGCAAGCTCACGTGCACTGATGGATTCGAAACGAAGGGTTCGAAATAATGGGTTCGAACGCCTCAGCCAATCGAAGATGTCGATTTCGAACCGAGCATATCTCCTTAACCATAGATCCAAATGCAACCAAATTTTCACAGTATCTTCCATGTGAGGTAAAGATTGTTCCTGCCAAGTTTCAGCTCGATTGGACCATTTCTTGATGGGTTCGAAATCACTTCGAACCGATGTCAGATCGAGACGAAACTTGGTGGGGTCGGTCGCGTGGGCCCACTCACGTGCCAGAGGGAGTCTCACGAAGTTTCAGCAAGATCTGGGCCTCCAACGCCTATAAATAGCACCCTGAAGCCTTCAGAAAAGGGGATCTTCCCCGCCATTGAACGCCAAGACTCTGCCGGATTCAAGTTTGACTATCAGAATCGCTGTTGTATTCAGATTTCAAAGCAATTGTCCGCTGTAATCCATTGTAATCGATTGAATCGAACAAGGCAATAAAGAGAAATCCTTCAGAGTGGACGTAGGCGCGAACGCCGAACCACTATAAATCCTGTGTTTGTGATTGTTGTTTGTGAATTACTGCGATTTGTTACTTAGAGCTGAATTATATATTGATTGTTGCTGAGTTCTGTGTTGAATATTATCGAATTGAACACGTAAACGGGTGCTTTCACGATTTTGGGTGTTTGTGACCAATTTTGGCGCAAACAGCTGTCAAAGCCATAGAACTCATCGAGGCCTTCGTTTTGGAAGGTTATGGCTCCCGTAACTCTAAACGAGCCAGAAGTTATGGCCGTCCGAATAATCGATATCTACAGGGTGCAAAATCCACGGTGCAAGGTGCAACATCCGTCCGAACTGGCGAAACAGTGCCGTACGACTTTTAGAAATGCGTGCATGGATTTGAAACGGAACAGTACCATGGTGCACCACTCTCCAGCGATGGGAAGTTGAAGACGGGCCACGGCAATCCTGTTTTACCGTAAAAATCTACGTGTCGAAAAAACGAAGGGTAAAAAACTTACGAGACCCGATTGAGATTCGGGTTGTCCTTTTTGGGCATTAAACTATCCGTTGACAGCAGAAAGCGGTCAACGCCGTAGAACTCATCGAGGCCTTCATTTTGACAGGTTATGGCTCCCGTAACTCTAAACGAGCCAGAAGTTATGGCCGTTTGAATAATCGATATCTACAGGGTGCAACATCCACGGTTCAAGGTGCAACATCCGTCCGAAATGGTGAAACAGTGTCGTACGACTTTTAGAAATGCGTGCATGGATATGAAGCGGAACAGTACCATGGTGCACCACTCTCCAGCGATGTGAAGTCGAAGACGGGCCACGGTAATCCCGTTTTACCGTAAAAATACACGTGTCGAAAAAATGAAGGGTAAAAAATTTACGAGAGCCGATTGAGATTCGGGTTGTTCTTTTTGGGCATTAATCTATCCATTGATGGCTGAAAGCTGTCAAACCCATAGAACTCATCGAGGCCTTCGTTTTGACGGGTTGTGGCTCCCGTAACTCTAAACGAGTCAGAAGTTATGGCCGTCCGAATAATCGATATCTACAGGGTGCAACATCCACGGTGCAAGGTGCAACATCCGTCCGAAATGGCGAAACAGTGCCGTACGACTTTTAGAAATGCGTGCTTGGATTTGAAAAGGAACAGTACCATAGTGCACCACTCTCCAGCGATGGTTAATCGAAGGCCAGCCACGGTAATCCTGTTTTACCGTAAAAATCCACGTGTCGAAAAAACGAAGGGTAAAAAACTTACGAGACCCGATTGAGATTCGGGTTGTCCTTTTAGGGCATTAATCTATCCGTTGACGGCTGAAAGCTGTCAAAGCCGTAGAACTCATCGATGCCTTCGTTTTGACAGGTTGTGGCTCCCGTAACTCTAAACGAGCCAGAAGTTATGGTCGTCCGTATAATCGATATCTACAGGGTGCAACATCCACGGTGCAAGGTGCAACATCCGTCCGAAATGGGAAACAGTGTCGTACGACTTTTAGAAATGCATGCATGGATTTGAAACGGAACAGTACCATGGTGCACCACTCTCCAGCGATGGTAAATCGAAGGCCAACCACGGTAATCCCGTTTTACCGTAAAAATCCACGTGTCGAAAAAACGAAGGGTAAAAAACTTACAAGACCCGATTGAGATTCGGGTGGTCCTTTTTGGGCATTAATCTATCCGTTGATGGCTGAAAGCTGTCAATGCCGTAGAATTCACCGAGGCCTTCGTTTTGACAGGTTATCGCTCCCATAGCTCTAAACGAGCCAGAAGTTATGGCCGTCCGAATAATCGATATCTACAGGGTGCAACATCCACGGTGCAAGGTGCAACATCCGTCCGAAATGGCGAATCAGTGCCGTACGACTTTTAGAAATGCATGCATGGATTTGAAACGGAATAGTACCATGTGCACCACTCTCCAGCGATGGTAAATCGAAGACCAGCCACCGTAATCCTGTTTTACCGTAAAAATCCACGTGTCGAAAAAACGAAGGGTTAAAAACTTACGAGACCCGATTGAGATTCGGGTTGTCCTTTTTGGGCATTAATCTATCCGTTGACGGCTGAAAGCCGTCAAAGCCGTAGAACTCATCGAGGCCTTCGTTTTGACAGGTTATGGCTCCCATAACTCTAAACGAGCCAGAAGTTATGGCCGTTTGAATCATCAATATCTACAGGGTGCAACATCCACGGTGCAAGGTGCAACATCCGTCCGAAATGGGAAACAGTGTCGTACGACTTTTAGAAATGCGTGCATGGATTTGAAACGGAACAGTACCATCGTGCACCACTCTCCAGTGATGGGAAGTCGAAGACGGGCCACGGTAATCCTGTTTTACCGTAAAAATCCACGTGTTGAAAAAACGAAGGGTAAAAAACTTACGAGACCCGATTGAGATTCCGGTTGTCCTTTTTGGGCATTAATCTATCCGTTGACGGCTGAAAGCTGTTGTTATCCCGCTTTTTGGCAAAGCCGTGATACCAAAAGATTGGTCGAAAACGGGAAACAGTTCATCTCAGAGATTGGATATACTTCACTTAGCTATGGATATCGATGAATTTTGCCCGAGTCCGGATCAGGTCACAATTGATAGGACACGACAAGAAAGGTTGTAGGAGCCATCATTTCAAATTTCAAGTCAATCCGAGTTCGTATGCTCAAGATATGATGGATTCAGTGTGAAGAGAAATAGTCATTGTCTGGTTCGAAACCATGAAGTTCGAACCCATCCTTTTCGAACCCATGCTGTTCGAAACCATCCACGCCCTCTCCTTCGAAACCACCTAGTTCGAACCCATCCACGTCCTTGCCTTCGAACCCATGATGTTCGAACCCATCAGCTAGTACCCAGCCTCGACTCCATCGCCTTCGACTCCATTACCTTCGAATCCACCACAGTGACCTACCTTCGAATCCACGACTTCACTCGGCCTCACATCCTCACTTCGAACCCATCGAATAACCCAGTTCGAACCGATCGATTTCGAACCCATAAGAATTCCTGGATTCGAATGTCACGTTCGAAACCAAGAATGCTTCCTATTTCGAATCCACCGAGTCAATTGGTTTGGATGACGTGTTCGCCGTAGTTCACGGAGTCGAAGCGGTCCATTCGGAGATAAGTTAGGATCGATTCGAATATTGCGCGCCACGTCACTGCAAGCTCACGTGCACTGATGGATTCGAAACGAAGGGTTCGAAATAATGGGTTCGAACGCCTCAGCCAATCGAAGATGTCGATTTCGAACCGAGCATATCTCCTTAACCATAGATCCAAATGCAACCAAATTTTCACAGTATCTTCCATGTGAGGTAAAGATTGTTCCTGCCAAGTTTCAGCTCGATTGGACCATTTCTTGATGGGTTCGAAATCACTTCGAACCGATGTCAGACCGAGACGAAACTTGGTGGGGTCGGTCGCGTGGGCCCACTCACGTGCCAGAGGGAGTCTCACGAAGTTTCAGCAAGATCTGGGCCTCCAACGCCTATAAATAGCACCCTGAAGCCTTCAGAAAAGGGGATCTTCCCCGCCATTGAACGCCAAGACTCTGCCGGATTCAAGTTTGACTATCAGAATCGCTGTTGTATTCAGATTTCAAAGCAATTGTCCGCTGTAATCCATTGTAATCGATTGAATCGAACAAGGCAATAAAGAGAAATCCTTCAGAGTGGACGTAGGCGCGAACGCCGAACCACTATAAATCCTGTGTTTGTGATTGTTGTTTGTGAATTACTGCGATTTGTTACTTAGAGCTGAATTATATATTGATTGTTGCTGAGTTCTGTGTTGAATATTATCGAATTGAACACGTAAACGGGTGCTTTCACGATTTTGGGTGTTTGTGACCAATTTTGGCGCAAACAGCTGTCAAAGCCATAGAACTCATCGAGGCCTTCGTTTTGGAAGGTTATGGCTCCCGTAACTCTAAACGAGCCAGAAGTTATGGCCGTCCGAATAATCGATATCTACAGGGTGCAAAATCCACGGTGCAAGGTGCAACATCCGTCCGAACTGGCGAAACAGTGCCGTACGACTTTTAGAAATGCGTGCATGGATTTGAAACGGAACAGTACCATGGTGCACCACTCTCCAGCGATGGGAAGTTGAAGACGGGCCACGGCAATCCTGTTTTACCGTAAAAATCTACGTGTCGAAAAAACGAAGGGTAAAAAACTTAAGAGACCCGATTGAGATTCGGGTTGTCCTTTTTGGGCATTAAACTATCCGTTGACAGCAGAAAGCGGTCAACGCCGTAGAACTCATCGAGGCCTTCATTTTGACAGGTTATGGCTCCCGTAACTCTAAACGAGCCAGAAGTTATGGCCGTTTGAATAATCGATATCTACAGGGTGCAACATCCACGGTTCAAGGTGCAACATCCGTCCGAAATGGTGAAACAGTGTCGTACGACTTTTAGAAATGCGTGCATGGATATGAAGCGGAACAGTACCATGGTGCACCACTCTCCAGCGATGTGAAGTCGAAGACGGGCCACGGTAATCCCGTTTTACCGTAAAAATACACGTGTCGAAAAAATGAAGGGTAAAAAATTTACGAGAGCCGATTGAGATTCGGGTTGTTCTTTTTGGGCATTAATCTATCCATTGATGGCTGAAAGCTGTCAAACCCATAGAACTCATCGAGGCCTTCGTTTTGACGGGTTGTGGCTCCCGTAACTCTAAACGAGTCAGAAGTTATGGCCGTCTGAATAATCGATATCTACAGGGTGCAACATCCACGGTGCAAGGTGCAACATCCGTCCGAAATGGCGAAACAGTGCCGTACGACTTTTAGAAATGCGTGCTTGGATTTGAAAAGGAACAGTACCATAGTGCACCACTCTCCAGCGATGGAAAGTCGAAGACGGGCCACGGTAATCCTGTTTTAACGTAAAAATCCACGTGTCGAAAAAACGAAGGGTAAAAAACTTACGAGATCCGATTGAGATTCGGGTTGTCCTTTTTGGGCATTAATCTATCCGTTGACGTCTGAAAGCTGTCAAAGCCATAGAACTCATCGAGGCCTTCGTTTTGACAGGTTACGGCTCCCGTAACTCTAAACGAGCCAGAAGTTATGGTCGTCCGAATAATCAATATCTACAGGGTGCAACATCCGTCCGAAATGGCGAAACAGTGCCGTACGACTTTTAGAAATGCGTGTATGGATTTGAAATGGAACAGTACCATGGTGCACCACTCTCCAGCGATGGGAAGTCGGAGACCAGCCACCGTAATCCTGTTTTACCGTAAAAATCCACGTGTCGAAAAAACGAAGGGTAAAAAACTTACGAGATCCGATTGTGATTCGGGTTGTCCTTTTTGGGCATTAATCTATCCGTTGACGTCTGAAAGCTGTCAAAGCCATAGAACTCATCGAGGCTTTCGTTTTGACAGGTTACGGCTCCCGTAACTCTAAACGAGCCAGAAGTTATGGTCGTCCGAATAATCAATATCTACAGGGTGCAACATCCGTCCGAAATGGCGAAACAGTGCCGTGCGACTTTTAGAAATGCGTGTATGGATTTGAAACGGAACAGTACCATGGTGCACCACTCTCCAGCGATGGGAAGTCGGAGACCAGCAACCGTAATCCTGTTTTACCGTAAAAATCCACGTGTCGAAAAAACGAAGGGTAAAAAACTTAGGAGATCCGATTGAGATTCGGGTTGTCCTTTTTGGGCATTAATCTATCCGTTGACGACTGAAAGCTGTCAAAGCCATAGAACTCATCGAGGCCTTCGTTTTGACAGGTTATGGCTCCTGTAACTCTAAACGAGCCAGAAGTTATGGCCGTCCGAATAATCGATATCTATGGGGTGCAACATCCACGGTGCAAGGTGCAACATCCGTCCGAAATGGTGAAACAGTGCTTTACGACTATTAGAAATGCGTGCATGGATTTGAAACGGAACAGTACCATGGTGCACCAATCTCCAGCGATGGTTAATCGAAGGCCAGCCATGGTAATCCTATTTTACCGTAAAAATCCACGTGTCGAAAAAACGATGGGTAAAAAAATTACGAGACCCAATTGAGATTCGGGTTGTCCTTTTTGGGCATTAATCTATCCGTTGACGGCTGAAAGCGGTCAAAGCCGTAGAACTCATCGATGCCTTCGTTTTGACAGATTGTGGCTCCCGTAGCTATAAACGAGCCAGAAGTTATGGTCGTCCGTATAATCGATATCTACAGGGTGCAACATCCACGGTGCAAGGTGCAACATCCGTCCAAAATGGCGAAACAGTGCCGTACGACTTTTAGAAATGTGTGCATGGATTTGAAACGGAACAATACCATGGTGCACCACTCTCCAGCGATGGTAAATCGAAGGCCATCCACGGTAATCCTGTTTTACCGTAAAAATCCACGTGTCGAAAAAACGAAGGGTAAAAAACTTACGAGACCTGATTGAGATTCGGCTGGTCCTTTTTGGGCATTAATCTATCCGTTGACGGCAGAATGCCGTCAAAGACGTTGTACTCATCGAGGCCTTCGTTTTGACAGGTTATGGCTCCCGTAATCCTAAATGAGCCAGAAGTTATGGCCGTCCGAATAATCGATATCTACATGGTGCAACATCCATGGTGCATGGTGCAACAACCGTCCGAAATGGCGAAACAATGCCGTACGACTTTTAGAAATGCGTGCATGGATTTGAAACGGAAAACTACCATGGTGCACCACTCTCCTGCGATGGGAAGACGAAGACGGGCCACGGTAATCCCGTTTTACCGTAAAAATCCACGTGTCGAAAAAAAGGAAGGGTAAAAAACTTACGAGACCCGATTGAGATTCAGGTTGTCCTTTTTGGGCATTAATCTATCCATTGACGGCTGAAAGCTATCAAAGCCGTAGAACTCATCGATGCCTTCGTTTTGACAGGTTGTGGCTCTCGTAACTCTAAACGAGCCAGAAGTTATGGTCGTCCGTATAATCGATATCTACAGGGTGCAACATCCACGGTGCAAGGTGCAACATCCGTCCGAAATGGCGAAACAGTGCCGTACGACTTTTAGAAATGCGTGCATGGATTTGAAACGGAACAGTACCATGGTGCACCACTCTCCAGCGATGGTAAATCGAAGGCCAGCCACGGTAATCCTGTTTTACCGTAAAAATCCACGTGTCGAAAAAACGAAGGGTAAAAAATTTACGAGACCCGATTGAGATTCGGGTTGTCCTTTTTGGGCATTAATCTATCCGTTGACGGCTGAATGCCGTCAAAGCCGTTGAACTCATCGAGGCCTTCGTTTTGACAGGTTATGGCTCCCGTAACTCTAAACGAGCCAGAAGTTATGGCCGTCCGAATAATCGATATCTACATGGTGCAACATCCACGGTGTATGGTGCAACATCCGTCCGAAATGGCGAAACAGTGCCGTACGACTTTTAGAAATGCGTGCATGGATTTGAAACGGAAAACTACTATGGTGCACCACTCTCCAGCGATGGGAAGTCGAAGACGGGCCACGGTAATCCCGTTTTACCGTAAAAATCCACGTGTCGAAAAAACGAAGGGTAAAAACTTACGAGGCCCGATTGAGATTCGGGTTGTCCTTTTTGGGCATTAATCTATCCGTTGACGGCTGAAAGCCATCAAAGCCATAGAACTCATCGAGGCCATTGTTTTGACAGGTTATGGCTCCCGTAACTCTAAACGAGCCAGAAGTTATGGCCGTCCGAATAATCGATATCTACAGGGTGCAACATCCACGATGCAAGGTGCAACATCCGTCGGAAATGGTGAAACAGTGTCGTACGACTTTTAGAAATGCGTGCATGGATTTGAAATGGAGCAGTACCATGGTGCACCACTCTCCAGCGATGGGAAGTCGAAGACGGGCCACGGTAATCCCGTTTTACCGTTAAAATCCACGTGTCGAAAAAAGAAGGGTAAAAAACTTACGAGACCCGATTGAGATTCGGGTTGTCCTTTTTGAGCATTAATCTATTCGTTGACGGCTGAAAGCTGTCAAAGCCGTAGAACTCATCGAGGCCTTCGTTTTGACAGGTTATGGCTCCCGTAACTCCAAACGAGCCAGAAGTTATGACCGTCCGAATAATCGATATCTACATGGTGCAACATCCACGGTGCAAGGTGCAACATCCGTCCGAAATGGCGAAACAGTGCCGTACGACTTTTAGAAATGCGTGCATGGATTTGAAACGGAACACTACCATGGTGCACCACTCTCCAGCGATGGGAAGTCGAAGACGGGCCACGGTAATCCCGTTTTACCGTAAAAATCCACGTCTCGAAAAAACGATGGATAAAAAACTTAGGAGACCCGATTGAGATTCGGGTTGTCCTTTTTGGGCATTAATATATCCGTTGACGGCTGAAAGCTGTCAAAGCCGTAGAACTCATCGAGGCCTTCGTTTTGACAGGTTATGGCTCCCGTAACTCTAAACGAGCCAGAATCTATGGCCGTCCGAATAATCGATATCTACAGGGTGCAACTTCTTCGGTGCGTGGTGCAGCATCCGTCTGAAATGGCGAAACAGTGCCGTACGACTTTTAGAAATGCGTGCATGGATTTGAAACAGAACAGTACCATGGTGCACCACTCTCCAGCGATGGTTAATCGAAGGCCAGCCACGGTAATCCTGTTTTACCGTAAAAATCCACGTGTCGAAAAAACGAAGGGTAAAAAACTTACGAGACCCGATTGAGATTCGGGTTGTCCTTTTAGGGCATTAATCTATCCGTTGACGGCTGAAAGCTGTCAAAGCCGTAGAACTCATCGATGCCTTCGTTTTGACAGGTTGTGGCTCCCGTAACTCTAAACGAGCCAGAAGTTATGGTCGTCCGTATAATCGATATCTACAGGGTGCAACATCCACGGTGCAAGGTGCAACATCCGTCCGAAATGGGAAACAGTGTCGTACGACTTTTAGAAATGCATGCATGGATTTGAAACGGAACAGTACCATGGTGCACCACTCTCCAGCGATGGTAAATCGAAGGCCAACCACGGTAATCCCGTTTTACCGTAAAAATCCACGTGTCGAAAAAACGAAGGGTAAAAAACTTACAAGACCCGATTGAGATTCGGGTGGTCCTTTTTGGGCATTAATCTATCCGTTGATGGCTGAAAGCTGTCAATGCCGTAGAATTCACCGAGGCCTTCGTTTTGACAGGTTATCGCTCCCATAGCTCTAAACGAGCCAGAAGTTATGGTCGTCCGAATAATCGATATCTACAGGGTGCAACATCCACGGTGCAAGGTGCAACATCCGTCCGAAATGGCGAATCAGTGCCGTACGACTTTTAGAAATGCGTGCATGGATTTGAAACGGAACAGTACCGTGTGCACCACTCTCCAGCGATGGTAAATCGAAGACCAGCCACCGTAATCCTGTTTTACCGTAAAAATCCACGTGTCGAAAAAACGAAGGGTTAAAAACTTACGAGACCCGATTGAGATTCGGGTTGTCCTTTTTGGGCATTAATCTATCCGTTGACGGCTGAAAGCCGTCAAAGCCGTAGAACTCATCGAGGCCTTCGTTTTGACAGGTTATGGCTACCGTAACTCTAAACGAGCCAGAAGTTATGGCCGTTTGAATCATCAATATCTACAGGGTGCAACATCCACGGTGCAAGGTGCAACATCCGTCCGAAATGGGAAACAGTGTCGTACGACTTTTAGAAATGCGTGCATGGATTTGAAACGGAACAGTACCATCGTGCACCACTCTCCAGTGATGGGAAGTCGAAGACGGGCCACGGTAATCCTGTTTTACCGTAAAAATCCACGTGTCGAAAAAACGAAGGGTAAAAAACTTACGAGACCCGATTGAGATTCCGGTTGTCCTTTTTGGGCATTAATCTATCCGTTGACGGCTGAAAGCTGTCAAAGCCATAGAACTCATCGAGGCCTTCGTTTTGGAAGGTTATGGCTCCCGTAACTCTAAACGAGCCAGAAGTTATGGCCGTCCGAATAATCGATATCTACAGGGTGCAAAATCCACGGTGCAAGGTGCAACATCCGTCCGAACTGGCGAAACAGTGCCGTACGACTTTTAGAAATGCGTGCATGGATTTGAAACGGAACAGTACCATGGTGCACCAATCTGCAGCGATGGGAAGTTGAAGACGGGCCACGGCAATCCTGTTTTACCGTAAAAATCTACGTGTCGAAAAAACGAAGGGTAAAAAACTTACGAGACCCGATTGAGATTCGGGTTGTCCTTTTTGGGCATTAAACTATCCGTTGACAGCAGAAAGCGGTCAACGCCGTAGAACTCATCGAGGCCTTCATTTTGACAGGTTATGGCTCCCGTAACTCTAAACGAGCCAGAAGTTATGGCCGTTTGAATAATCGATATCTACAGGGTGCAACATCCACGGTTCAAGGTGCAACATCCGTCCGAAATGGTGAAACAGTGTCGTACGACTTTTAGAAATGCGTGCATGGATATGAAGCGGAACAGTACCATGGTGCACCACTCTCCAGCGATGTGAAGTCGAAGACGGGCCACGGTAATCCCGTTTTACCGTAAAAATACACGTGTCGAAAAAACGAAGGGTAAAAAATTTACGAGAGCCGATTGAGATTCGGGTTGTTCTTTTTGGGCATTAATCTATCCATTGATGGCTGAAAGCTGTCAAACCCATAGAACTCATCGAGGCCTTCGTTTTGACGGGTTGTGGCTCCCGTAACTCTAAACGAGTCAGAAGTTATGGCCGTCCGAATAATCGATATCTACAGGGTGCAACATCCACGGTGCAAGGTGCAACATCCGTCCGAAATGGCGAAACAGTGCCGTACGACTTTTAGAAATGCGTGCTTGGATTTGAAAAGGAACAGTACCATAGTGCACCACTCTCCAGCGATGGAAAGTCGAAGATGGGCCACGGTAATCCTGTTTTAACGTAAAAATCCACGTGTCGAAAAAACGAAGGGTAAAAAACTTACGAGATCCGATTGAGATTCGGGTTGTCCTTTTTGGGCATTAATCTATCCGTTGACGTCTGGAAGCTGTCAAAGCCATAGAACTCATCGAGGCCTTCGTTTTGACAGGTTATGGCTCCCGTAACTCTAAACGAGCCAGAAGTTATGGTCGTCCGAATAATCAATATCTACAGGGTGCAACATCCGTCCGAAATGGCGAAACAGTGCCGTACGACTTTTAGAAATGCGTGTATGGATTTGAAACGGAACAGTACCATGGTGCACCACTCTCCAGCGATGGGAAGTCGGAGACCAGCCACCGTAATCCTGTTTTACCGTAAAAATCCACGTGTCGAAAAAACGAAGGGTAAAAAACTTACGAGATCCGATTGAGATTCGGGTTGTCCTTTTTGGGCATTAATCTATCCGTTGACGACTGAAAGCTGTCAAAGCCGTAGAACTCATCGAGGCCTTCGTTTTGACAGGTTATGGCTCCCGTAACTCTAAACGAGCCAGAAGTTATGGCCGTCCGAATAATCGATATCTATGGGGTGCAACATCCACGGTGCAAGGTGCAACATCCGTCCGAAATGGTGAAACAGTGCTTTACGACTATTAGAAATGCGTGCATGGATTTGAAACGGAACAGTACCATGGTGCACCAATCTCCAGCGATGGTTAATCGAAGGCCAGTCATGGTAATCCTATTTTACCGTAAAAATCCACGTGTCGAAAAAACGATGGGTAAAAAAATTACGAGACCCGATTGAGATTCGGGTTGTCCTTTTTGGGCATTAATCTATCCGTTGACGGCTGAAAGCGGTCAAAGCCGTAGAACTCATCGATGCCTTCGTTTTGACAGATTGTGGCTCCCGTAACTATAAACGAGCCAGAAGTTATGGTCGTCCGTATAATCGATATCTACAGGGTGCAACATCCACGGTGCAAGGTGCAACATCCGTCCAAAATGGCGAAACAGTGCCGTACGACTTTTAGAAATGTGTGCATGGATTTGAAACGAAACAATACCATGGTGCACCACTCTCCAGCGATGGTAAATCGAAGGTCATCCACGGTAATCCTGTTTTACCGTAAAAATCCACGTGTCGAAAAAACGAAGGGTAAAAAACTTACGAGACCCGATTGAGATTCGGGTGGTCCTTTTTGGGCATTAATCTATCCGTTGACGGCTGAATGCCGTCAAAGACGTTGAACTCATCGAGGCCTTCGTTTTGACAGGTTATGGCTCCCGTAATCCTAAATGAGCCAGAAGTTATGGCCGTCCGAATAATCGATATCTACATGGTGCAACATCCATGGTGCATGGTGCAACATCCGTCCGAAATGGCGAAACAATGCCATACGACTTTTAGAAATGCGTGCATGGATTTGAAACGGAAAACTACCATGGTGCACCACTCTCCAGCGATGGGAAGACGAAGACGGGCCACGGTAATCCCGTTTTACCGTAAAAATCCACGTGTCGAAAAAAAGGAAGGGTAAAAAACTTACGAGACCCGATTGAGATTCAGGTTGTCCTTTTTGGGCATTAATCTATCCATTGACGGCTGAAAGCTATCAAAGCCGTAGAACTCATCGATGCCTTCGTTTTGACAGGTTGTGGCTCTCGTAACTCTAAACGAGCCAGAAGTTATGGTCGTCCGTATAATCGATATCTACAGGGTGCAACATCCACGGTGCAAGGTGCAACATCCGTCCGAAATGGCGAAACAGTGCCGTACGACTTTTAGAAATGCGTGCATGGATTTGAAACGGAACAGTACCATGGTGCACCACTCTCCAGCGATGGTAAATCGAAGGCCAGCCACGGTAATCCTGTTTTACCGTAAAAATCCACGTGTCGAAAAAACGAAGGGTAAAAAATTTACGAGACCCGATTGAGATTCGGGTTGTCCTTTTTGGGCATTAATCTATCCGTTGACGGCTGAATGCCGTCAAAGCCGTTGAACTCATCGAGGCCTTCGTTTTGACAGGTTATGGCTCCCGTAACTCTAAACGAGCCAGAAGTTATGGCCGTCCGAATAATAGATATCTACATGGTGCAACATCCACGGTGTATGGTGCAACATCCGTCCGAAGTGGCGAAACAGTGCCGTACGACTTTTAGAAATGCGTGCATGGATTTGAAACGGAAAACTACTATGGTGCACCACTCTCCAGCGATGGGAAGTCGAAGACGGGCCACGGTAATCCCGTTTTACCGTAAAAATCCACGTGTCGAAAAAACGAAGGGTAAAAACTTACGAGGCCCGATTGATATTCGGGTTGTCCTTTTTGGGCATTAATCTATCCATTGACGGCTGAAAGCCATCAAAGCCATAGAACTCATCGAGGCCATTGTTTTGACAGGTTATGGCTCCCGTAACTCTAAACGAGCCAGAAGTTATGGCCGTCCGAATAATCGATATCTACAGGGTGCAACATCCACGATGCAAGGTGCAACATCCGTCGGAAATGGTGAAACAGTGCCGTACGACTTTTAGAAATGCGTGCTGTTGGGCGAATTTTCACCCAGAGGACCTCAAGACCAAGAAGCCGCAGTTTCACTCGGGCTCGCAAGCAACCTCTACTTCGTTCAACAGCCAAGAAGCTCAATACTAACCTAGAGGGCCTTCCAATATTCTCCATGAAGAAGCTCACTCGGCCCCCACTTCATTCGGTTCCACAACACTCGGCCCCCACTTCATTCGGCTCCACTTCACTCGGCCCCCACTTCATTCGGCCCCATCTCACTCGGCTCCTTTATACCACCACTCCAACTCCCCTGCCGAACCAACCTTGCCACCGAACCACCTACATAACCGGACCAAACGACTACCGGTCCACATTCTCACACTCCTACTACCGGACCAGGCAAGCACCGAACCAACCCTCTCCAGGCAAGCACCGAACCAACCCTCTCCTTTCCCCTGCCGGTCCACATGCACACCTACCACCGGTCCAAGCTCATAGCCGAATGAAGCCTTGCCGAACCAGAAGATTGCCAGTCCAGATTGCTTCAGCCCGGGCCCACCAGCAGCTATATGCTTCCAAGGCCCCTGCCCTCAACCTCATTCTATAAATAGAGGGGCAGGGGTACAACAATGGCAGACAAGTTTGAGAGCTCAAGCAAGGAAGGAACTTTCAAACTACTTTCATATACTGATATACGAAGCATTGTACTTGTAATCTGAAAGAAAGAAGATAATAACATATAAAGTGGACGTAGGCACATTCTGGCCGAACCACTATAAATCTGTGTGTCTTTTACATTTCAGCCCCTACTTCTTTCATATTTACATACTCATCTAAAATCATTGAAAATCACATATAATCAACTAAATAATACGACTTGGAGGTGTTTGTCCATTTTTTGTGCAAACATTTTTGGTGCTTTCACTGAGAATTGAACTCAGACTTCATCTTCAGAACTCAAGCTTCATCTTCTCCCACTCAACCTTCTTCCTAACAACATCGCTCGTTGCTTAGAAATCATGCCTTCCAAACAGAGAAGGGATGTTAACAAAGGAAAGAACATCGCAACTAGCAGCCTTCCAGATCCAGCAATCACAGATCAGCCCACTTCAACAGCAGTACCAGATGAAAATCAGGAAAATCCAACTGGTCCCGCAACGGAACAACCAATCACTAGGGAAGATCTGGACAGGGTTGTGGCTGAAGTAACTAACCGCTTCACATCCCAACAAGAAACTTTGGTGGACCAACTCATGATACGCTTAAGGGATGCTGAAGAGTCCAACCGCAACACTGAATCATGGGGTGAATCCCAATCCGGAGGATCCCGGAGGCAACAAAGGTCTTCACTCTTCGAACAAGCTATCAACAGGAACAACGATGATAGGGGCCGCGCCCGGACTCAGCCCGAATTCCGACTCGAGGAAGCCCTTGGAACCGAACCTAGCGGGGGAGGCACCAGGCGAGGGTCGGATGTAGCTGAGCCAGTCATGCCACCTAATCATAGAAACCCCGCTGAACGGAGCCGAGCTAGAACCCAGCCCGAAGTTGACCCCATGGATGTGCTCGAAACAGAACCCCACAGGGGAAGATCAAGGCAGGGGGCAACTGTAGCTGGTCCTAGCGTGCATCCAAGCAGCCAAAGACAACCACTGGATAATGCTAGAAGTGATAGACTGTACCATCCCTACAGGTCATCTGGACGAGATAGATCCCGCAGGGAAGAACCGAGCTCATTTTTGTCCGCTCCAAGTTCTGACGAACGAATGGCACGATTATTCAGAGAATGTGTCCAACGGAAGCAAAGGGACCGGGGAATAGGCGCTAGGGTCACCAGTCCCTTTACCCGAAATATCGAAACTGCCATCACTCCCCGGGAATGGAAAATGCCAACCATGGAACCTTACAAAGGAACTTCCGACCCCATCGTACACCTGCAGAGATACATCCAGCATATGCTCATGAGTGGAGCAACAGAAGGAGTATTATGTAAATGCTTTCCGCTATTCCTATCAGATCTAGCTACCTCCTGGTTCTGCCATCTACCCCAAGGATCCATCAGCTCATGGGAGATGTTAAAAGAAAGGTTTATTAGCCAGTTCCGCATCCATGTGGAACAACCCAAGGATGCTTATTCTCTATCCAATGTCAAACAGAAATCCGGAGAGACGCTGCAACAATATCTAACACGGTTCAACGCCGCAGCGGCAGCAGTTCAAGATGCCGATGAAAAACTCACTCTAATGGCCCTCTGTAGTGGTGTACATCCAGACACCAAGTTTGCCAGAAGATTAACTAAGGAAAAACCAGCTACCTTGCCTGATTTCTTCCATGAAGCTGGAAAGTATATGAGACTTGAAGACGCTGCTACGGAGAGGCAGTCAGGGCAACAAGGCAAGATAGTTCAGGACAAGGTTCCCACTGCAGCTAAGGACGCTCGAAGAAATGAATCTAGAGACAATGCTGGGGGCAGAAAGGTTGAGAAGCGCCAATATCGACCAGGGCCAAGATTTGACTCCTACACTCCTTTGAATGAAACAATCGAAAACATCTACCTAGCCACTCAGGGCGAACTCGGATACAAGCGCCCCCCGCACAAGAAAGAATCAGATAACGCACTCAAGTCCGGAAAGTTCTGTCGCTTCCACGAATCCCACGGACATGACACCAATGAATGCCACCATCTTCGGGACTTGATCGAAGAACACATTAGAAGAAGAAGACTGGAACGTTATGTGAAAGGTCAGAACAGGACTCCAACTCCTGCCAATGAGAACTCAAAGCAACCCCTCCCAGAAGTAGGCGGAGGGAATCGCAACAATCACAACACCAGTGGCTCTAGTCAAGAGAAGATAGTGGTCCTTACCATCTCAGGAGGACCACACATCGCCGACAGAAGTTGGGCAGAGATGGAAAGGTATGGCAAGTCGCTTAGAAATGCCGAAGGATATGTTAACTCCATTACGGAGGAACGCCACCCGAAACGAAAAGAAAACAATGACATTGTATTCAGTAGGCATGATTTGGAAGGAAGACAGTACCCACATATGGATCCCATGGTCATCTCTGCCTGGTTTGGTCCAGCTAAAGTTTTTCGGATTCTAATAGACACGGGAAGCTCCGTAAATATCCTGTTCAAACATGCTTTCGACAAAATGAAGTTATCAATGAAGGATGTATCCCCCTGTGACAAACCACTGCACGGTTTCACTGGAGATGCAAAAATGCCCCTCGGGCAACTTGACCTCTTCGTCGAAACAGGAAGTCATCCCCGCTCCGTTGTGCGAAAACAAACGTTCGTACTAATAGAAAACCACTCGGCTTACAACGCTTTCTTGGGAAGACCAGCCTTGTCTGACTTTCAGATTGTATTAGCCCCCTGGTGCCTGAAAATGAAATTTCCAACAGACAACGGAGTAGGAGAAGTAGAAGGAGATCAAGATGCTGCCCGAGACTGCTACGTAACTGAACTTCGCAATAACCGCAGAAAGAATAAAGGAAAAGATGAAGAGACTACTCTCTGCATGAAAAGCTTGGAGGCATAGCAACTAAAGAAAGCCCCTCCTCTTCGATACACAAGCGATCCCTTCAATGAACTAGACCCCAGGGATAAAGAGGAGGAGGCTACCGCCGAGCCTGCAGAGGCTATGGAATTCGTATCGGTAGATAAGCATGATTCAAGTAGACTATTAAAAATCGGATCTCAGCTGGAAACGGAATTGAAGGATCAACTCATTGACTTTCTCCGCCACAACTTAGATGTATTTGCGTGGACCCATGCCGATATGACAGGAATCGCCCCAGACATAGCATGCCACATGTTGAACATCGATCCCACCAAGGTACCAGTAAAGCAGAAAAAGAGGAGCATGGGGGCAGAGCGATCGGCAGCCCTTGATGAGGAAGTAAAGAATCTACTTGCTAATGGCTTCATACGGGAAGCCATCTACCCAGAATGGATCACTAACCCAGTGCTAGTAAAAAAGGCCAATGGAAAGTGGCGAACATGTATTGACTTCTCCAATCTGAATGACGCTTGCCCAAAAGATTGCTTCCCACTTCCCCGAATTGACCAACTTGTGGATAGCACAGCCGGACACGAACTCCTATCTTTTATGGATGCATACTCCGGATATAACCAGATTCCCATGCACGCTCCCGATCAGGACCACACTAGCTTCATCACCGACCGCGGATTATATTGTTACAAAGTCATGCCTTTTGGACTCAAAAATGCTGGAGCTACCTATCAACGCCTCGTCAACAAAATGTTCGCAGAATTGATAGGACGAACTATGGAGGTATATGTGGATGACATGTTGGTAAAGTCCAAGAAAGCCAACGACCATGTAAGCCATCTGGACGATACGTTTCGGGTACTTCGCCGATATGGAATGAAGCTGAATCCTCTAAAGTGCTCCTTCGGAGTATCATCGGGAAAATTCTTAGGATTCATCGTCCACGCCAGAGGAATCGAAGCAAACCCTGAACAAATCCGGGCTTTAAAAGAAATAAGGATACCTTCCACTCGAAAAGAAATGCAGAGCCTAAACGGAAAGGTGGCCGCCCTAAGCAGATTCATTTCCAAGGCAACTGACAAGTGTGTCCCTTTCTTCGAAGCACTCAAGAAAGACAAAGGGAAGTTCGAGTGGACCGACGAATGCTTAAAAGCCTTCCTCAACCTAATCGAACACCTTCAGAGACCACCAGTACTCTCAACTCCAAATGAAGGTGAAGTGTTATACCTATACCTCGCTGTATCATCTCATGCTCTAAGCGCCGCCTTGGTAAGAGAGGAAGACCGCACACAACGCCCGGTTTACTTTGTAAGTAAGAGATTTACAGGGGCAGAAGCCAGATATCCTAAACTTGAGAAATTAGCATATTGTTTATTGATCGCGTCACGAAAACTGCGACACTACTTCCAGTCTCACTCCATCAGGGTTCTAACCGATCAACCACTAAGACAAGTGCTCCATCGTCCTGACACTTCTGGGCGACTCCTCAAATGGTGCATCGAACTAAGTCAGTATGATATCACCTACCATCCCCGCACCGCTATCAAAGGGCAAGCCATGGCTGATTTCATTGCCGAATTCACTACCAACGAAGGCAAGGAACAATCCGAAGTAGCAAAAAACATCAAGTGGAACCTCTTTGTAGACGGAGCATCAAACGAACAAGGCTCGGGGGCAGGTATTGTGATCATCACCCCCAGGGGAAGAAAGTTGTACTATGCATTAAGATTGGAGTTCACGGCCACTAACAACGATGCTGAATATGAAGCAGTAATAGCGGGATTGGAACTGGCCCTAGAAATTGGAATCAATTCCTTATGTATTCATAGTGATTCTCAGCTTGTCGTAAACCAGGTACTAGGAGAATTCCAGACTCGAGGAGAACGACTCACAGCATACCTAAAGAAAACCAGGCTGCTGCTCGATCGATTGGACCATTATCTAATCAAACACATTCCTCGAGAGGAAAACCAAGAGGCAGATGAACTTGCAAAGCAAGCTAGTATGAAGAACAACACCATTTCCGGAGCACTAGCAATCTCAAGGCAGCTAGCCCCGAGTTTCGAACAAGCGAATCTGATAACTGCAATCGAAGAAGGAACCTGGATGACTCCTATCCGGAAATATTTGCAAGATGGCATACTACCCGACAGGCGTGACGAAGCCAAGAAGATCTTGAGGAAAGTTCCCCACTACACAATACAAGAAGGCATCCTCTACCGGCGTGGCTTCTCTAGCCCCTTATTAAGATGCGTCGCCGGAAGGGAAGCCAAGGAGATATTAACAAACATCCATCAGGGAGGATGCGGAGATCACACTGGAGGACAGACTTTGGCAAGAAAGATACTCCGATATGGATATTACTGGCCCACACTAAACAAAGATGCCCTAGACTTCGTTAAGAAATGAGACAGATGTCAGAAGTTCGCCAAGATTCCTCGACTGCCCACAAACGAAATTACTCAAATGACTAGCCCTTGGCCCTTTGCTGTATGGGGAATTGACTTAGTTGGCGAACTGCCAACGGGCCGAGGCGGAGCCAAATATGCTATAGTGGCAGTCGATTATTTCACCAAATGGGTGGAAGCGGAACCTTTAAATAAAATATCTTCAGCAAAAGTTATCAACTTCTTGATCAAAAACATTCTGTGCAGGTATGGAGTCCCACTCAAGATCGTATCCGACAACGGACTCCAGTTTGACAGCGAAGAATTTGCCGACTGGTGCCAAGAACATGGAATTCATAAAAGCTTCTCATCAGTAGCTTACCCTCAGGCAAACGGACAAGTTGAAGCTGTCAACAAAATTCTCAAAACCCTAATCAAGAAGAAACTTGAAAGGTCAAAAGGCGCTTGGGTGGACGAACTTCCTACGGCACTATGGGCATACCGCACATCTTTCAGAACATCAACGGGACATACTCCTTTCTCTTTGGCATATGGATCGGAGGCAATGCTCCCAGTTGAGACTATTGTGCCTTCCCACCGTAGGATCCACTACAACCCAGAAGAAAACGAAGAACTCCTCCTCATGTCTCTGGATCTGATCGAGGAAAGGAGAAACGATGCAGCACTCAAAGCAGCAGCTCACAAACAGAAAGTGGCAGCACAATACAATTCCAAAGTCAAGCATCGCAGCTTACAAGAAGGAGATCTTGTCCTCAGGCGAATCTTTCCGCGCCCCGGGGCACTGGACCCCATCTGGGACGGACCATATGTAATTCATAAAGATCTCCACAACGGAGCTTACATTTTGTCAAGAGTGGACGGAGAGGTGTTCCAGAGGGCATGGAACATCCGACACCTCCGTCGATACTTTTCTTAACTTGTACTGCCCATATGAAGTGAATTAACAAAGAGAATCAGTGGACGTAGGCATTTCCGTGCCGAACCACTTTAAAAAATCTTGTCCCTTTTTAACTTGTTCCTTTATGTCTTGGCTGCTCGTTAAGTTTTATCCCTTTCTGTTGAACAAAATCCTATGGCATCTCCACCCAAGACGCACCACGGCCTCATCTGGACTAGGCCTAACAGGTACGCTACGATTCTATGCACTCGCCAATGAGACACTTTTGCTCCAGCATCCCTCTGCTGCGGGTTAACTCATTGCGCGCCTGCCCTCAAAGCCAACTGTAATGAGCCGATTATAAGTCATCATAAAGGCCGACTATAGCCGATGGCAGCTCATTACGGCGTTCGGCTCGCCGGCAACTGTGAACCTACTTTAAGCCCCAACATAAGGTGTGGCCAGCCAGGGGTAGTTCACGGCCAACGGCACCCACGCTAGCCGGCCACGGTAAATCGAATAATACCCACGATTACGGACCATAATGGTTCGGGTAGTTACCGTGCGCGATCTCGGCTCCGATGTGTCTTAAGTGCGGCTGTGGTAAAAAAGAAAACTCCCCGCAGAGGCGTAAGATGGGTGACAAATGTCTCCAAGACCCACAGCTAGGGAAAGTGACTACAAAACCCGTTTGCCACGAACTTAAGCACATCGACGGCCTTCCGTGACTGGAAGTTTTACATTTACTATATTTCCATTCCATTTAAATATTTTTCCCCTATCCTGTATAACAAACTCTAAAGTACAGAAAACCGAATAGGAAGCATTCACTCATAAGGCTCTAAGCCTGCGTACTGCGTGGCAGGGCGCTCAGCTATACCCGTGAACGGTTACACAAGACACTCAAAGCTACCGCCTGCGAATAAAACATAAAGGGCGGTACTCTCTTCTCTTGTACATAAATGCGTAACTATAGCTTATTCATACACTGACATTGCAAAACGTGAAATTATATTTCAAGCAAAAACTTAACATCAAACACAACTAGAATCACAGGCATATACATAATTATACTTCTCACACGGCACATAAAGATAGCAACAACATTTAAACATGACAGAATCAGCTTATATTATAAGATCACACGAAGTTATTCTTTGCAAATAATTTTATTACAGTTGCATATCAAAGACTAACATAAACAGTGATAAAAAAGAAACAAAAAGATGGCAGATGCCTCCACACTCCATTACCAACTTCCCCAGTCTACTTAGCCGCAGGATCAGAGCCCCCAGCATGCGGATCAGAAGTCCCGCCTGTCCAATTCGGAAGAAGAATTCATTAAACGAACAACCAAGTTATGGAAACACGGGAAGAAAAGAAAGGGAAGAAGAATAACTCACCAGCATCCGCCGCTTGATCCTCATCATCCAACTGCACGCCCGCTTCCTCTGCAGCAAGCAGCCGCATCCCCTCTTTCACCGCCGCTTGCTCCTCCTTTGAGAACTGAGCAGTAACCGCATTCAAGTTGAAAGCCTCTCCGCCTTCCTTACCCGCGTTCACCCTGGCCTCCTCTAAAGCCTGGAGATACACCTTGGCCATGACCCGAGGGTAATCGTCCATCCAAGACAAGCCGCCCTCCTTCCAAGTGTGGAAGTACATATCCTGCAGCATCTCATCCATCATCCCCTCGTTTTCCTCAAACTCCCTCACCCGGGCCTCGGAAGCTTGCAACTTGGCGACGGCGACGTCCCTCTCTGACCGGTATCTCAAGCAGTCAGCCTGGAGTGACCTCCTCATTTCCTCTTCCTTCAACCTGAGGGACCTCCTCATCTCCTCCATCTCCTCCTTCAACTCGGCCTGAGCCATCTCCGCAGCCTCGAGCCTCCCCGACAACTCCTCTACCCGCTCGAGATCCGCATTTCGAACCTCATCCACCGTTGCGATAGCTATGTTAATCCGTTCCCTGCAAGCGACCTCCATCTTCCGTAATTCCGCCCTACTGGCCTTCTCCATGGTCTCTTTCAGCCGCTTGGAGGCTTCCTCATGCTGGGAAATCTGGATGGCTTGGTCGGCGAGCTGCTTGGCCTGATCGGCAACCTTTAACCTCAACCGAATGTTAGCACTCCCGATCTCTTCCCCGGCCTTGACCAACTTAGCATGATGCTCCATTAACTTCCTGGTCTCTGCGGCCACCCGGTCGATATTAGCCTTGGCCTCATCCCCCATGGTGACTACCCGTGTAGTAAGTAAATCAAGATCTAAAGATTTGGCCTCGTCCAGCACCCTTACCATGGGGTTGCGGGGAAGGAGGTGCTCGCCCGTGGTCTCATCGAATGAAATGTCCCGAAAGCTTGGGTCTAAATCAGGATGACCAGCAAAAGGGTCACGAGGCACGGGGCGAGGCACATCGGGACGCCTTATATGAATGACAGTAGGACTCTTGGAAGGAGGAGGAGGGGGGCCGGGCTCCGTGCTCTCCTCCGTAGTATCACGAGGAGGCTGAGTAGGGGGAGGCTGAGTAGGAAGCTGCGAAGCAGAAGAAGACTCAAATAAGGAAAGGCTCCGCTTCCTTTTCTGAATACCCTCTTCGATGACCCCAAGAAGAGGGCGGTAACTGACTACATCCCCAGTGCGATCAGTAGAAGGTTTCGCGGAAGCTCTCCTCGACTTAAATTGTTCAAGGCGGTGTCGAACATCCGACGTTTTACCCGCCTGGCCTGCCCCTGGAATAAAGAACAAGTGTTACGAACATACAATAATCCGCAATTCAAAAAATGTGCTAAGTTAAAAAGAAAGAAAAGTGAGGAGACACATCTATTATACAAACCCGGCGGAGGAGTGGGATACTGCAATAAGTCCTGGATCTCATTCCAGGACGGAAGTGAACCGTAAAAAATTTCTAAGTCCCTATCGAAAATGGAATCGGCAGAAGACAAAAGTTCACCTTGCATCGCCGGAGTCACCCTAGCTGAAGCCACAGCTTTGCCGGTTTCCTTTGCCTTCTCCGTTTCCTTCTCCTTTTCCTTCTCCGTTTCCGACTCTCCCTCCGACTCCCCGAAGGCCCGACGGAGAGCCTCATCCAGTTCGAGGTCTTGCTCAGAGGTTGGAGCAGCAACCCCACTACCACCTTGACCATCGCCATCTCCTCCACCCTCCGACCCTTCTCCAACTTCGCCTCCTTCCTCCTCTTCTACACCTTCCTCCTCCGGGACAGTCGGGCAAATACTTGGAGAAGGGCCATCAGACTTCTTCAGTTCCTTCCCCCCGACCACGGGACGCTCTGCGAAAGGCTCCCTCTTACCGCTCTTTACTGTAGCCCCCTCCTTAGCTTTGGCAGCCCTCTCCTCAGCCGTATCCCTTTGCTTAACTACGGACTGGCGCGGTAAGATCAAGTTATACTCCAAGAGGGTTGCGTTCCTGATCAAGAAAGAGGCCGACCGGTCCCGTGCCGGAATAGCCTTTAGTTCAGCAGCCATTCGCACTAAGGAATCATCCTCCACGACTGCAACACCACTTGTCGCTAGCCAGAAATAAAAGCATGTCAGAAAAAACACTACCGTCAAAACACATGAAAAATATAAATGAAATCAATCTTACAGCCGGAAGTGAAAAGGCGGAAAGAAACAGCATCGTCCTTGACGAAGAACCACTCTTTCTTGAACATGGTGAACTTGGAATACAAGTCCAGAACTGGTTTGAAGGGCACGGCCGCCTCCAGACTAATATACGGAGACCCCTTCTTATAGCCTCTCAGGTTGTACAAGTATCGGATTTCCCGGTTAGAAGGAGGACGCCCGTACCTCCTCTGGAAGATAACAAAGAGGCTCACCAGGATGGCATATGAGTTAGGCTGGAGCTGGAAGGGAGCCACCTTCAAATATGTGGTGAAGCTTACTATCCAAGCGTTGATAGGGGGGATAGCGCCGCACATGCAATGGTATCTGCTAAAAGCGAAGTAGCCCTCGGGAGGATTATATGGCATCACTCCATCTCCCGGAAGCAGCATAAGCGTCCTGTCAATCCCAAAGGAACGGGATATGGCGTCGAGTTGCTCCTCTTTCAGAGAGCTAGAATAGCAATCAGGGGGGGATATGAGAAGCTCCTGGGGACCATACCCGTCGACTAGTGACCTCGGAGCGGGTACGTGCTGTGCTGGATCTGGCTGGGCTGGGGGCACGGCAGAAGTTTCTCCACTATCCCTGGATTTCCTCTTGCCCGATCGAGTTTCTACCTTGCGAGACATTTAACTACAACACAAGGAAAGCATGGCATTAGAACAAGGAACATAGAAAAGTAAACAAACAAATGCGTGCAAGTGTGGGATTTCATTCGCAAACTAAAGTTTTCAAGTTCACAAGTTCATTCGGTTTCCATCTCATTCGGTTTCCATCTCATTCGGTTTTCATCTCATTCGGTTTCCATCTCGTTCGGTTTCCATCTCATTCGGTTTCCATCTCATTCGGTTTTCATCTCGTTCGGTTTCCATCTCATTCGGCCCCAAGGCCGTAGTCCCATTCGGTGAAGTGAAAACTTTCGTATGTATTCGGCAAAAGGGAACATACCTGGTTCGGTACTAAATTGGTCCGGCGCTTGATTGATTCGGTATTTGATCCGGTACTTAACTGGTTCGGTGCTCAATATGACTCGGCTCTACTCGTTCGGTAAAGAAAAACAAGGGGGGTACGGCCTCTATATATAGGCGAACTCACTACCACCGAACCAAACAATTCGCCCAACCGGACCAATAATACCGGACCACCAGAAGCCGAATGGGAATAGCCGGACCAACCAAGAACCGAATGAAACTCTCTCTCTACAGACCAAGACCAGGAACTAGTGGCGTGCAAAGCGCCTCCCTCAGATAAGTACCGAACTCCAGAACTAACTAACAAAATAAGATTATGATAGCGATGAATAAGTCGTAAAATCCCCACCGACGTGGATTAAATCGTTTACACATGTACGCGACCTCGAATGGTCCATAGGCACGCTCTGAATGGTTATTAACCCTACCATCGTGGGAATTTACACTTTGACACGCATTTTTAAGCCCATCGGTCATATGGATATTTGATAATTATGAAATGGCTAAGCTACTTACACACGTACGGGGTTGCGAACGATCCCTAGGCATGCTCTGAGCTGGCAATAAACCATCTTCACAAACATAAACCGGGCATCGACGATGCCGAGCCCCTTCGGGGCTCACTCTCTCGTCCTGAACGGCACAGTCCACTTCATCTCGAATATTTCGATCATGAACAGCCGTTATTCGAAATCACACTAAAACTGTAAATTCCTTTGCAGGACATTAACAGAATACGAACGTCCAATCGCTGGCGTTACAAAGCCAATCTTCCTGCCACAAGAAAAACAAAGCGCGACACATGCAAGCACGTGCCCCACTTTGGGGGGCAAATGTTGGGCGAATTTTCACCCAGAGGACCTCAAGACCAAGAAGCCGCAGTTTCAATCGGGCTCGCAAGCAACCTCTACTTCGTTCAACAGCCAAGAAGCTCAATACTAACCTAGAGGGCCTTCCAATATTCTCCATGAAGAAGCTCACTCGGCCCCCACTTCATTCGGTTCCACAACACTCGGCCCCCACTTCATTCGGCTCCACTTCACTCGGCCCCCACTTCATTCGGCCCCATCTCACTCGGCTCCTTTATACCACCACTCCAACTCCGCTGCCGAACCAACCTTGCCACCGAACCACCTACATAACCGGACCAAACGACTACCGGTCCACATTCTCACACTCCTACTACCGGACCAGGCAAGCACCGAACCAACCCTCTCCTTTCCCCTGCCGGTCCACATGCACACCTACCACCGGTCCAAGCTCATAGCCGAATGAAGCCTTGCCGAACCAGAAGATTGCCAGTCCAGATTGCTTCAGCCCGGGCCCACCAGCAGCTATATGCTTCCAAGGCCCCTGCCCTCAACCTCAGTCTATAAATAGAGGTGCAGGGGTACAACAATGGCAGACAAGTTTGAGAGCTCAAGCAAGGAAGGAACTTTCAAACTACTTTCATATACTGATATACGAAGCATTGTACTTGTAATCTGAAAGAAAGAAGATAATAACATATAAAGTGGACGTAGGCACATTCTGGCCGAACCACTATAAATCTGTGTGTCTTTTACATTTCAGCCCCTACTTATTTCATATTTACATACTCATTTAAAATCATTGAAAATCACATATAATCAACTAAATAATACGACTTGGAGGTGTTTGTCCATTTTTTGTGCAAACACGTGCATGGATTTGAAATGGAGCAGTACCATGGTGCACCACTCTCCAGCGATGGGAAGTCGAAGACGGGCCACGGTAATCCCGTTTTACCGTTAAAATCCACGTGTCGAAAAAACGAAGGGTAAAAAACTTACGAGACCCGATTGAGATTCGGGTTGTCCTTTTTGAGCATTAATCTATTCGTTGACGGCTGAAAGCTGTCAAAGCCGTAGAACTCATCGAGGCCTTCGTTTTGACAAGTTATGGCTCCCGTAACTCCAAACGAGCCAGAAGTTATGACCGTCCGAATAATCGATATCTACATGGTGCAACATCCACGGTGCAAGGTGCAACATCCGTCCGAAATGGCGAAACAGTGCCGTACGACTTTTAGAAATGCGTGCATGGATTTGAAACGAAACACTACCATGGTGCACCACTCTCCAGCGATGGGAAGTCGAAGACGGGCCACGGTAATCCCGTTTTACCGTAAAAATCCACGTCTCGAAAAAACGATGGATAAAAAACTTAGGAGACCCGATTGAGATTCGGGTTGTCCTTTTTGGGCATTAATCTATCCGTTGACGGCTGAAAGCTGTCAAAGCCGTAGAACTCATCGAGGCCTTCGTTTTGACAGGTTATGGCTCCCGTAACTCTAAACGAGCCAGAATCTATGGCCGTCCGAATAATCGATATCTACAGGGTGCAACTTCTACGGTGCGTGGTGCAGCATCCGTCTGAAATGGCGAAACAGTGCCGTACGACTTTTAGAAATGCGTGCATGGATTTGAAACGGAACAGTACCATGGTGCACCACTCTCCAGCGATGGTTAATCGAAGGCCAGCCACGGTAATCCTGTTTTACCGTAAAAATCCACGTGTCGAAAAAACGAAGGGTAGAAAACTTACGAGACCCGATTGAGATTCGGGTTGTCCTTTTAGGGCATTAATCTATCCGTTGACGGCTGAAAGCTGTCAAAGCCGTAGAACTCATCGATGCCTTGGTTTTGACAGGTTGTGGCTCCCGTAACTCTAAACGAGCCAGAAGTTATGGTCGTCCGTATAATCGATATCTACAGGGTGCAACATCCACGGTGCAAGGTGCAACATCCGTCTGAAATGGGAAACAGTGTCGTACGACTTTTAGAAATGCATGCATGGATTTGAAACGGAACAGTACCATGGTGCACCACTCTCCAGCGATGGTAAATCGAAGGCCAACCACGGTAATCCCGTTTTACCGTAAAAATCCACGTGTCGAAAAAACGAAGGGTAAAAAACTTACAAGACCCGATTGAGATTCGGGTTGTCCTTTTTGGGCATTAATCTATCCGTTGACGGCTGAAAGCCGTCAAAGCCGTAGAACTCATCGAGGCCTTCGTTTTGACAGGTTATGGCTCCCGTAACTCTAAACGAGCCAGAAGTTATGGCCGTTTGAATCATCAATATCTACAGGGTGCAACATCCACGGTGCAAGGTGCAACATCCGTCCGAAATGGGAAACAGTGTCGTACGACTTTTAGAAATGCGTGCATGGATTTGAAACGGAACAGTACCATCGTGCACCACTCTCCAGTGATGGGAAGTCGAAGACGGGCCACGGTAATCCTGTTTTACCGTAAAAATCCACGTGTCGAAAAAACGAAGGGTAAAAAACTTACGAGACCCGATTGAGATTCCAGTTGTCCTTTTTGGGCATTAATCTATCCGTTGACGGCTGAAAGCTGTCAAAGCCATAGAACTCATCGAGGCCTTCGTTTTGGAAGGTTATGGCTCCCGTAACTCTAAACGAGCCAGAAGTTATGGCCGTCCGAATAATCGATATCTACAGGGTGCAAAATCCACGGTGCAAGGTGCAACATCCGTCCGAACTGGCGAAACAGTGCCGTACGACTTTTAGAAACGCGTGCATGGATTTGAAACGGAACAGTACCATGGTGCACCACTCTCCAGCGATGGGAAGTTGAAGACGGGCCACGGCAATCCTGTTTTACCGTAAAAATCTACGTGTCGAAAAAACGAAGGGTAAAAAACTTACGAGACCCGATTGAGATTCGGGTTGTCCTTTTTGGGCATTAAACTATCCGTTGACAGCAGAAAGCGGTCAACGCCGTAGAACTCATCGAGGCCTTCATTTTGACAGGTTATGGCTCCCGTAACTCTAAACGAGCCAGAAGTTATGGCCGTTTGAATAATCGATATCTACAGGGTGCAACATCCACGGTTCAAGGTGCAACATCCGTCCGAAATGGTGAAACAGTGTCGTACGACTTTTAGAAATGCGTGCATGGATAAGAAGCGGAACAGTACCATGGTGCACCACTCTCCAGCGATGTGAAGTCGAAGACGGGCCACGGTAATCCCGTTTTACCGTAAAAATACACGTGTCGAAAAAACGAAGGGTAAAAAAATTTACGAGAGCCGATTGAGATTCGGGTTGTTCTTTTTGGGCATTAATCTATCCATTGATGGCTGAAAAGCTGTCAAACCCATAGAACTCATCGAGGCCTTCGTTTTGACGGGTTGTGGCTCCCGTAACTCTAAACGAGTCAGAAGTTATGGCCGTCCGAATAATCGATATCTACAGGGTGCAACATCCACGGTGCAAGGTGCAACATCCGTCCGAAATGGCGAAACAGTGCCGTACGACTTTTAGAAATGCGTGCTTGGATTTGAAAAGGAACAGTACCATAGTGCACCACTCTCCAGCGATGGAAAGTCGAAGACGGGCCACGGTAATCCTGTTTTAACGTAAAAATCCACGTGTCGAAAAAACGAAGGGTAAAAAACTTACGAGATCCGATTGAGATTCGGGTTGTCCTTTTTGGGCATTAATCTATCCGTTGACGTCTGAAAGCTGTGAAAGCCATAGAACTCATTGTGGCCTTCGTTTTGACAGGTTACGGCTCCCGTAACTCTAAACGAGCCAGAAGTTATGGTCGTCCGAATAATCAATATCTACAGGGTGCAACATCCGTCCGAAATGGCGAAACAGTGCCGTACGACTTTTAGAAATGCGTATATGGATTTGAAACGGAACAGTACCATGGTACACCACTCTCCAGCGATGGGAAGTCGGAGACCAGCCACCGTAATCCTGTTTTACCGTAAAAATCCACGTGTCGAAAAAACGAAGGGTAAAAAACTTACGAGATCCGATTGAGATTCGGGTTGTCCTTTTTGGGCATTAGTCTATCCGTTGACGACTGAAAGCTGTCAAAGCCGTAGAACTCATCGAGGCCTTCGTTTTTACAGGTTATGGCTCCCGTAACTCTAAACGAGCCAGAAGTTATGGCCATCCGAACAGTTGATATCTATGGGGTGCAACATCCACGGTGCAAGGTGCAACATCCGTCCGAAATGGTGAAACAGTGCCTTACGACTATTAGAAATGCGTGCATGGATTTGAAACGGAACAGTACCATGGTGCACCACTCTCCAGCGATGGTTAATCGAAGGCCAGCCATGGTAATCCTGTTTTACCGTAAAAATCCACGTGTCGAAAAAACGATGGGTAAAAAACTTACGAGACCCGATTGAGATTCGGGTTGTCCTTTTTGGGCATTAGCTATCCGTTGACGGCTGAAAGCTGTCAAAGCTGTAGAGCTCATCGATGCCTTCGTTTTGACAGATTGTGTCTCCCGTAAATATAAACGAACCAGAAGTTATGGTCGTCCGTATAATCGATATCTACAAGGTGCAACATCCACGGTGCAAGGTGCAACATCCGTCCAAAATGGCGAAACAGTGCCGTACGACTTTTAAAAATGCGTGCATGGATTTGAAACGGAACAATACCATGGTGCATCACTCTCCAGCGATGGTAAATCGAAGGCCAGCCACGGTAATCCTGTTTTACCGTAAAAATCCACGTGTCGAAAAAACGAAGGGTAAAAAACTTACGAGACCCGATTGAGATTCGGGTGGTCCTTTTTGGGCATTAATCTATCCTTTAACGTCTGAATGCCGTCAAAGACGTTGAACTCATCGAGGCCTTCGTTTTGACAGGTTATGGCTCCCATAATCCTAAATGAGCCAGAAGTTATGGCCGTCCGAATAATCGATATCTACATGGTGCAACATCCATGTAGCATGGTGCAACATCCGTCCGAAATGGCGAAACAATGCCGTACGACTTTTAGAAATGCGTGCATGGATTTGAAACGGAAAACTACCATGGTGCACCACTCTCCAGCGATGGGAAGTCGAAGACGGGCCACGGTAATCCCGTTTTACTGTAAAAATCCACGTGTCGAAAAAACGAAGGGTAAAAAACTTACGAGACCCGATTGAGATTCGGGTTGTCCTTTTTGGGCATTAATCTATCCGTTGACGGCTGTATGCTATCAAAGCCGTAGAACTCATCGAGGCCTTCATTTTGACAGGTTATGGCTCCCGTAACTCTAAACGAGCCAGAAGTTATGGCCATCCGAATAATCGATATCTACAGGGTGCAACATACACGGTGCAAGGTGCAACATCCGTCCGAAATGGCGAAACAGTGCCGTACGACTTTTAGAAATGCATGCATTGATTTGAAATAGAACAGTACCATGGTGCAACACCTTCAGCGATGGGAAGACGAAGACGGGCCACGGTAGTCCCGTTTTACCGTTAAAATCCACGTGTCGAAAAAAAGGAAGGGTAAAAAACTTACGAGACCCGATTGAGATTCAGGTTGTCCTTTTTGGGCATTAATCTATCCGTTGACGGCTGAAAGCTATCAAAGCCGTAAAACTCATCGATGCCTTCGTTTTGACAGGTTGTGGCTCTCGTAACTCTAAACGAGCCAGAAGTTATGGTCGTCCGTATAATCGATATCTGCAGGGTGCAACATCCACGGTGCAAGGTGCAACATCCGTCCGAAATGGCGAAACAGTGCCGTACGACTTTTAGAAATGCGTGCATGGATTTGAAACGGAACAGTACCATGGTGCACCACTCTCCAGCGATGGTAAATCGAAGGCCAGCCACGGTAATCCTGTTTTACCGTAAAAATCCACGTGTCGAAAAAATGAAGGGTAAAAAATTTACGAGACCCGATTGAGATTCGGGTTGTCCTTTTTGGGCATTAATCTATCCGTTGACGGCTGAATGCCGTCAAAGCCGTTGAACTCATCAAGGCCTTCGTTTTGACAGGTTATGACTCCCGTAACTCTAAACGAGCCAGAAGTTATGGTCGTCCGAATAATCGATATCTACATGGTGCAACATCCACGGTGCAAGGTGCAACATCCGTCGGAAATGGTGAAACAGTGCCGTACGACTTTTAGAAATGCGTGCATGGATTTGAAATGGAGCAGTACCATGGTGCACCACTCTCCAGCGATGGGAAGTCGAAGACGGGCCACGGTAATCCCGTTTTACCGTTAAAATCCACGTGTCGAAAAAACGAAGGGTAAAAAACTTACGAGACCCGATTGAGATTCGGGTTGTCCTTTTTGAGCACTAATCTATTCGTTGACGGCTGAAAGCTGTCAAAGCCGTAGAACTCATCGAGGCCTTCGTTTTGACAGGTTATGGCTCCCGTAACTCCAAACGAGCCAGAAGTTATGACCGTCCGAATAATCGATATCTACATGGTGCAACATCCACGGTGCAAGGTGCAACATCCGTCCGAAATGGCGAAACAGTGCCGTACGACTTTTAGAAATGCGTGCATGGATTTGAAACGGAACACTACCATGGTGCACCACTCTCCAGCGATGGGAAGTCGAAGACGGGCCACGGTAATCCCGTTTTACCGTAAAAATCCACGTCTCGAAAAAACGATGGATAAAAAACTTACGAGACCCGATTGAGATTCGGGTTGTCCTTTTTGGGCATTAATCTATCCGTTGACGGTTGAAAGCTGTCAAAGCCGTAGAACTCATCGAGGCCTTCGTTTTGACAGGTTATGGCTCCCGTAACTCTAAACGAGCCAGAATCTATGGCCGTCCGAATAATCGATATCTACAGGGTGCAACTTCCACGGTGCGTGGTGCAGCATCCGTCTGAAATGGCGAAACAGTGCCGTACGACTTTTCGAAATGCGTGCATGGATTTGAAACGGAACAGTACCATGGTGCACCACTCTCCAGCGATGGTTAATCGAAGGCCAGCCACGGTAATCCTGTTTTACCGTAAAAATCCACGTGTCGAAAAAACGAAGGGTAAAAAACTTTCGAGACCCGATTGAGATTCGGGTTGTCCTTTTAGGGCATTAATCTATTCGTTGACGGCTGAAAGCTGTCAAAGCCGTAGAACTCATCGATGCCTTCGTTTTGACAGGTTGTGGCTCCCGTAACTCTAAACGAGCCAGAAGTTATGGTCGTCCGTATAATCGATATCTACAGGGTGCAACATCCACGGTGCAAGGTGCAACATCCGTCCGAAATGGGAAACAGTGTCGTACGACTTTTAGAAATGCGTGCATGGATTTGAAATGGAACAGTACCATGGTGCACCACTCTCCAGCGATGGTAAATCGAAGGCCAACCACGGTAATCCCGTTTTACCGTAAAAATCCATGTGTCGAAAAAACGAAGGGTAAAAAACTTACAAGACCCGATTGAGATTCGGGTTGTCCTTTTTGGGCATTAATCTATCCGTTGATGGCTGAAAGTTGTCAATGCCGTAGAATTCACCGAGGCCTTCGTTTTGACAGGTTATGGCTCCCATAACTCTAAACGAGCCAGAAGTTATGGCCGTCCGAATAATCGATATCTACAGGGTGCAACATCCGTCCGAAATGGCGAATCAGTGCCGTACGACTTTTAGAAATGCGTGCATGGATTTGAAACGGAATAGTACCATGTGCACCACTCTCCAGCGATGGTAAATCGAAGACCAGCCACCGTAATCCTGTTTTACCGTAAAAATCCACGTGTCGAAAAAACGAAGGGTTAAAAACTTACGAGACCCGATTGAGATTCGGGTTGTCCTTTTTGGGCATTAATCTATCCGTTGACGGCTGAAAGCTGTCAAAGCCGTAGAACTCATCGAGGCCTTCGTTTTGACAGGTTATGGCTCCCGTAACTCTAAACGAGCCAGAAGTTATGGCCGTTTGAATAATCAATATCTATAGGGTGCAACATCCACGGTGCAAGGTGCCACATCCGTGCGAAATGGGAAACAGTGTCGTACGACTTTTAGAAATGCGTGCATGGATTTGAAACGGAACAGTACCATCGTGCACCACTCTCCAGTGATGGGAAGTTGAAGACGGGCCACGGTAATCCTGTTTTACCGTAAAAATCCACGTGTCGAAAAAACGAAGGGTAAAAAACTTACGAGACCCGATTGAGATTCCTGTTGTCCTTTTTGGGCATTAATCTATCCGTTGACGGCTGAAAGCTGTCAAAGCCATTGAACTCATCGAGGCCTTCGTTTTGGAAGGTTATGGCTCCCGTAACTCTAAACGAGCCAGAAGTTATGGCCGTCCGAATAATCGATATCTACAGGGTGCAAAATCCACGGTGCAAGGTGCAACATCCGTCCGAACTGGCGAAACAGTGCCGTACGACTTTTAGAAATGCGTGCATGGATTTGAAACGGAACAGTACCATGTGCAACTCTCTCCAGCGATGGTAAATCGAAGACCAGCCACCGTAATCCCGTTTTACCGTAAAAATCCACGTGTCGAAAAAACGAAGGGTTAAAAACTTGCGAGACCCGATTGAGATTCGGGTTGTCCTTTTTGTGCATTAATCTATCCGTTGATGGCTGAATGCTGTCAAAGCCGTAGAACTCATCGAGGCCTTCGTTTTGACAGGTTATGTCTCCCATAACTCTAAACGAGCCAGAAGTTATGGTCGTTTGAATAATCGATATCTACAGGGCGCAACATCCGCGGTGCAAGGTGCAACATCCGTCCAAAATGGTGAAACAGTGTCGTACGACTTTTAGAAATGCGTGTATGGATTTGAAACGGAACAGTACCATAGTGCACCACTCTCCAGCGATGGGAAGACGAAGACGGGCCACGGTAATCATGTTTTACCGTAAAAATCCACGTGTCGAAAAAACGAAGGGTAAAAAACTTACGAGACCCTACTGAGATTCTGGTTGTCCTTTTTGGGCATTAATCTATCCGTTGAAGGCTGAAAGCTGTCAATGCCGTAGAATTCATCGAGGCCTTCATTTTGACATGTTATGGCTCCCGTAACTCTAAACGAGCCAGAAGTTATGGCCGTCCGAATAATCGATATCTACAGGGTGCAACATCCACGGTGCAAGGTGCAACATCCGTCCGAAATGGTGAAACAGTGTCGTACGACTTTTAGAAATGCGTGCATGGATTTGAAACGGAACAGTACCATGTGCACCACTCTCCAGCGATGGTAAATCGAAGACCTGCCACTGTAATCTCGTTTTACCGTAAAAGTCCACGTGTCGAAAAAACGAAGGGTTAAAAACTTACGAGACCCGATTGAGATTCGGGTTGTCCTTTATGGGCATTAATCTATCCGTTGACGGCTGAAAGCTGTCAAAGCCGTAGAACTCATCGAGGGCTTCGTTTTGACAGGTTATGGCTCCCGTAACTCTAAACGAGCCAGAAGTTATGGCCGTTTGAATAATCGATATCTACAGGGTGCAACATCCACGGTGCAAGGTGCCACATTCGTCCGAAATGGCGAAACAGTGTCGTACGACTTTTAGAAATGCGTGCATGCATTTGAAACGGAACAGTACCACGGCGCACCTCTCTCCAGCGATGGGAAGTCGAAGACGGGCCACGGTAATCCTGTTTTACCGTAAAAATCCACGTGTCGAAAAAACGAAGGGTAAAAAACTTACGAGACCCGATTGAGATTCGGGTTGTCCTTTTTGGGCATTAATCTATCTGTTGACAGCAGAAAGCTGTCGAAGCCGTAGAACTCATCGAGGCCTTCATTTTGACAGGTTATGGCTCCCGTAACTCTAAACGAGCCAGAAGTTATGGCCGTTTGAATAATCGATATCTACAGGGTGCAACATCCACGGTGCAAGGTGCAACATCCGTCCGAAATGGCGAAACAGTGCCGTACGACTTTTAGAAATGCATGCATTGATTTGAAATAGAACAGTACCATGGTGCAACACCTTCAGCGATGGGAAGACGAAGACGGGCCACGGTAGTCCCGTTTTACCGTTAAAATCCACGTGTCGAAAAAAAGGAAGGGTAAAAAACTTACGAGACCCGATTGAGATTCAGGTTGTCCTTTTTGGGCATTAATCTATCCGTTACGGCTGAAAGCTATCAAAGCCGTAAAACTCATCGATGCCTTCGTTTTGACAGGTTGTGGCTCTCGTAACTCTAAACGAGCCAGAAGTTATGGTCGTCCGTATAATCGATATCTGCAGGGTGCAACATCCACGGTGCAAGGTGCAACATCCGTCCGAAATGGCGAAACAGTGCCGTACGACTTTTAGAAATGCGTGCATGGATTTGAAACGGAACAGTACCATAGTGCACCACTCTCCAGCGATGGGAAGTCGAAGACGGGCCACAGTAATCCTGTTTTACCGTAAAAATCCACGTGTCGAAAAAATGAAGGGTAAAAAACTTACGAGACCCGATTGAGATTCGGGTTGTCCTTTTTGGGTATTAATCTATCCGTTGACGGCAGAAAGCTGTCAAAGCCGTAGAACTCATCGAGGCCTTCATTTTGACAGGTTATGGCTCCCGTAACTCTAAACGAGCCAGAAGTTATGGCCGTTTGAATAATCGATATCTACGGGGAGCAACATCCACGGTGCAAGGTGCAACATCCGGCCGAAATGGCGAAACAGTGCCGTAAGACTTTTAGAAATGCATGCATGGATTTGAAACGGAACAGTACCACGGTGCACCACTCTCCAGCGATGGAAAGTCGAAGACGGGCCACGGTAATCCTGTTTTACCGTAAAAATCCACGTGTCGAAAAAACGAAGGGTAAAAAACTTACGAGACCCGATTGAGATTCGGGTTGTCCTTTTTGGGCATTAATCTATCCGTTGACGGCAGAAAGCTGTCAAAGCCGTAGAACTCATCGAGGCCTTCATTTTGACAGGTTATGGCTCCCGTAACTCTAAACGAGCCAGAAGTTATGGCCGTTTGAATAATCGATATCTACGGGATGCAACATCCACAGTGCAAGGTGCAACATCCGTACGAAATGGCGAAACAGTGTCGTACGACTTTTAGAAATGCGTGCATGGATTTGAAACGGAACAGTACCATGGTGTACCACTCTCCAGTGATGGGAAGTGGAAGACGGGCCACGGTAATCCCGTTTTACCGTAAAAATCCACGTGTCGAAAAAACGAAGGGTAAAAAACTTACGAGACCCGATTGAGATTCGGGTTGTCCTTTTTGGGCATTAATCCATCCGTTGACGGCTGAAAGCTGTCAAAGCCATAGAACTCATCGAGGCCTTCGTTTTGACAGGTTATGGCTCCCGTAACTCATAACGAGCCAGAAGTTATGGCCGTCCGAATAATCGATATCTACAGGGTGCAACATCCCCGGTGCAAGGTGCAACATCCGTCCGAAATGGCAAAACAGTGCCGTACGACTTTTAGAAATGCATGCATGGATTTGAAACAGAACAGTACCATGGTGCACCACTCTCCAGCGATGGTAAATCGAAGGCCAGCCACGGTAATCCTGTTTTACCGTAAAAATCCACGTGTCGAAAAAACGAAGGATAAAAAAACTTACGAGATCCGATTGAGATTCGGGTTGTCCTTTTTGGGCATTAATCTATCCATTGACGGCTTAAAGCTATCAAAGACGTAGAACTCATCGAGGCCTTCGTTTTGACAGGTTGTGGCTCCCGTAACTCTAAACGAGCCAAAAGTTATGGTCGTCCGTATAATCGATATCTACAGGGTGCAATATCCACGGTGCAAGGTGCAACATCCGTCCGAAATGGCGAAACAGTGCCGTACGACTTTTAGAAATGTGTGCATGGATTTGAAACGGAACAGTACCATGGTGCACCACTCTCCAGCGATGGTAAATCGAAGGCCAGCCATGGTAATCCTGTTTTACCGTAAAAATCCATGTGTCGAAAAAAACGAAGGGTAAAAAACTTACGAGACCCGACTGAGATTCGGGTTGTCCTTTTTGGGCATTAATCTATCCGTTGACGGATGAAATCTGTCAAAGCCGTAGAACTCATCGAGGCCTTCGTTTTGACAGGTTATGGCTCCCGTAACTCTAAGCGAGCCAGAAGTTATGGCCGTCCAAATAATCGATATCTACATGGTGCAACATCCACGGTGCAAGGTGCAACATCCGTCCGAAATGGCGAAACAGTGCCGTACGACTTTTAGAAATGCGTGCATGGATTTGAAACGGAACACTACCATGGTGCACCACTCTCCAGCGATGGGAAGTCGAAGACGGGCCACGGTAATCCCGTTTTACCGTAAAAATCCACGTGTCGAAAAAACGAAGGATAAAAAACTTACGAGACCCGATTGAGATTCGGGTTGTCCTTTTTGGGCATTAATCTATACGTTGACGGCTGAAAGCTGTCAAAGCCGTAGAACTCATCGAGGCCTTCGTTTTGACAGGTTATGGCTCCTGTAATTCTAAACGAGCCAGAAGTTATAGCCGTCCGAATAATCGATATCTACAAGGTGCAACATCCACGGTGCAAGGTGCAACATCCGTCTGTAATGGCGAAACAGTGCCGTACGACTTTTAGAAATGCGTGCATGGATTTGAAACGGAACATTACCATGGTGCACCACTCTCCAGCGATGGAACGTCGAAGACGGGCCACGGTAATCCCGTTTTACCGTAAAAATCCACGTGTCGAAAAAACGAAAGGTAAAAAACTTACGAGACCCGATTGAGATTCGGGTTGTCCTTTTTGGGCATTAATCTATCCGTTGACGGCTGAAAACTGTCAATGCCGTAGAATTCATCGAGGCCTTCGTTTTGACAGGTTATGGCTCCCGTAACTCTAAACGAGCCAGAAGTTATGGCCGTTTGAATAATCGATATCTACGGGATGCAACATCCACAGTGCAAGGTGCAACATCCGTACGAAATGGCGAAACAGTGTCGTACGACTTTTAGAAATGCGTGCATGGATTTGAAACGGAACAGAACCATGGTGTACCACTCTCCAGCGATGGGAAGTGGAAGACGGGCCACGGTAATCCCGTTTTACCGTAAAAATCCACGTGTCGAAAAAAACGAAGGGTAAAAAACTTACGAGACCCGATTGAGATTCGGGTTGTCCTTTTTGGGCATTAATCCATCCTTTGACGGCTGAAAGCTGTCAAAGCCATAGAACTCATCGAGGCCTTCGTTTTGACAGGTTATGGCTCCCGTAACTCATAACGAGCCAGAAGTTATGGCCGTCCGAATAATCGATATCTACAGGGTGCAACATCCACGGTGCAAGGTGCAACATCCGTCCGAAATGGCAAAACAGTGCCGTACGACTTTTAGAAATGCATGCATGGATTTGAAACAGAACAGTACCATGGTGCACCACTCTCCAGCGATGGTAAATCGAAGGCCAGCCACGGTAATCCTGTTTTACCGTAAAAATCCACGTGTCGAAAAAACGAAGGGTAAAAAACTTACGAGAGCCGATTGAGATTCGGGTTGTCCTTTTTGGGCATTAATCTATCCGTTGACGGCTGAAAGCTGTCAAAGCTATAGAACTCATCGAGGCCTTCATTTTGACAGGTTATGGCTCTCGTAACTCTAAACGAGGCAGAAGTTATGGCCGTCCGAATAATCGATATCTACAGGGTGCAACATCCACGGTGCAAGGTGCAACATCGGTCCGAAATGGCGAAACAGTGCCGTACGACTTTTGGAAATGCGTGCATGGATTTGAAACGGAACAGTACCATGTGCACCACTCTCCAGCGATGGGAACTCGAAGATGGGCCAAGGTAATCCTGTTTTACCGTAAAAATCCACGTGTCGAAAAAACGAAGGGTAAAAAACTTACGAGACCCGATTGAGATTCTGGTTGTCCTTTTTGGGCATTAATCTATCCGTTGACGGCTGAAAGCTGTCAAAGATATAGAACTCATCGAGGCCTTCGTTTTGGCAGGTTATGGCTCCCGTAACTCTAAACGAGCCAGAAGTTATGCAGTCCGAATAATCGATATCTACAGGGTGCAACATCCACGGTGCAAGGTGCAACATCCGTCCGAAATGGTGAAACGGTGTCGTACGACTTTTAGAAATGCGTGCATGGATTTGAAACGGAACAGTACCATGGTGCACCACTCTCCAGCGATGGGAAGTCGAAGACGGGCCACGGTAATCCCGTTTTACTGTAAAAATCCACGTGTCGAAAAAACGAAGGGTAAAAAATATACGAGACCCGATTGAGATTCGGGTTGTCCTTTTTGGGCACTAGTCTATCCGTTGATGGCGGAAAGCTGTCTAAGCCATCGAACTAATCGAGGCCTTCGTTTTGACAGGTTATGGCTCTCGTAACTCTAAACAAGTCAGAAGTTATGGCCGTTTGAATAATCGATATCTACAGGGTGCAACATCCACGGTGCAAGGTGCAACATCCGTTCTAAAGTGCCGTACGACTTTTAGAAATGCGTGCATGGATTTGAAACGGAACAGTACCATGGTGCACCACTCTCCAGCGTTGGGAAGTCGAAGACGGGCCACGATAATCCCGTTTTACCGTAAAAATCCACGTGTCGAAAAAACGAAGGGTAAAAAACTTACGAGACCCGATTGAGATTCAGGTTGTCCTTTTTGGGCATTAATCTATCCGTTGACGGCTGAAAGAAGTCAAAGCCATAGAACTCATCGAGGCCTTCGTTTTGACAGGTTATGGCTCCCGTAACTCTAAACGAGCCAGAAGTTATGGCCGTTTGAATAATCGATATCTACAGGGTGCAACATCCACGGTGCATGGTGCAACATCTGTCCGAAATGGCGAAACAGTGCCGTACGACTTTTAGAAATGCGTGCATGGATTTGAAACGGAACAGTACCTTGGTGCACCACTCTCCAGCGATGGGAAGTCGAAGACGGGCCACGCTAATCCTGTTTTACCGTAAAAATCCACGTGTTGAAAAAACGAAGGGTAAAAAACTTACGAGACCCGATTGAGATTCGGGTTGTCCTTTTTGGGCATTAATCTATCCGTTGACGGCTGAAAGCTGTCAAAGCCATAGAACTCATCGAGGCCTTCGTTTTGACAGGTTATGGCTCCCGTAGCTCTAAACGAGGCAGAAGTTATGGCCGTCCGAATAATCGATATCTACAGGGTGCAACATCCACGGTGCAAGGTGCAACATCCGTCCGAAATGGCGAAAGAGTGCCGTACGACTTTTAGAAATGCGTGCATGGATTTGAAATGAAACAGTACCATGGTGCACCACTCTCCAGCGGTGGGAAGTCGAAGACGGGCCACGGTAATCCTGTTTTACCGTAAAAATCCACGTGTCGAAAAAACGAAGGGTAAAAAACTTACGAGACGCGATTGAGATTCGGGTTGTCCTTTTTGGGCATTAATCTATCCGTTGACGGCTGAAAGCTATCAACGCCGTAGAACTCATCGAGGCCTTCATTTTGACAGGTTATGGCTCCCGTAACTCTAAACGAGCAAGAAGTTATGGCCGTTTGAATAATCGATATCTACAGGGTGCAACATCCACGGTGCAAGGTGCAACATCCGTCCGAAATGGCGAAACAGTGCCGTACGACTTTTAGAAATGCGTGCATGGATTTGAAACGGAACAGTACCATGGTTTCACCTCTCTCCAGCGATGGTAAATCGAAGGCCAGCCACGGTAATCCCGTTTTACCGTAAAAATCAACGTGTCGAAAAAACGAAGGGTAAAAAACTTACGAGACCCGATTGAGATTCGGGTTGTCCTTTTTGGGCATTAATCTATCCGTTGACGGCTGAAAGCTATCAAAGCCGTAGAACTCATTGCGGCCTTCGTTTTGACATGTTATTGCTCCCGTAACTCCAAACGAGCCAAAAGTTATGGCCGTCCGAATAATCGATATCTACAGGGTGCAACATCAACGGTGCAAGGTGCAACATCCGTCCGAAATGGCGAAACTGTGCCGTACGACTTTTAGAAATGCATGCATGGATTTGAAACGGAATAGTACCATGGTGCAACACTGTCCAGCGATGGTAAATCGAAGGCCAGCAACCGTAATCCTGTTTTACCGTAAAAATCCACGTGTTGAAAAAACGAAGGATAAAAAACTTACGAGACCCGATTGAGATTCGGGTTGTCCTTTTTGGGCATTAATCTATCCGTTGACGGCTGAAAGCTGTCAAAGCCGTAGAACTCATCGAGGCCTTCGTTTTGACAGGTTATGGATCCCGTAACTCTAAACGAGCCAGAAGTTATGGTCGTTTGAATAATCGATATCTATAGGGTGCAACATCCACGGTGCAAGGTGCAACATCAGTCCGAAAAGGTGAAACAGTGTCGTACGACTTTTAGAAATGCGTGCATGGATTTGAAATGGAACAGTACCATGGTGCACCGCTCTCCAGCGATGGGAAGTCGAAGACGGGCCACGGTAATCCCGTTTTACCGTAAAAATCCACGTGTCGAAATAACGAAGGGTAAAAAACATACGATACCCGATTGAGATTCGGGTTGTCCTTTTTGGGCATTAGTCTATCCGTTGACGGCTGAAAGCTGTCAAAGCCATCGATCTCATCGAGGCCTTTGTTTTGACAGGTTATGGCTCCCGTAACTCTAAACAAGTCAGAAGTTATGGCCGTTTGAATAATCGATATCTACAGGGTGCAACATCCACGGTGCAAGGTGCAACATCCGTTCGAAATGGCGAAACAGTGCCGTACGACTTTTAGAAATGCGTGCATGGATTTGAAACGGAATAGTACCATGGTGCAACACTGTCCAGCGATGGTAAATCGAAGGCCAGCAACCGTAATCCTGTTTTACCGTAAAAATCCACGTGTTGAAAAAACGAAGGATAAAAAACTTACGAGACCCGATTGAGATTCGGGTTGTCCTTTTTGGGCATTAATCTATCCGTTGACGGCTGAAAGCTGTCAAAGCCGTAGAACTCATCGAGGCCTTCGTTTTGACAGGTTATGGATCCCGTAACTCTAAACGAGCCAGAAGTTATGGTCGTTTGAATAATCGATATCTATAGGGTGCAACATCCACGGTGCAAGGTGCAACATCAGTCCGAAAAGGTGAAACAGTGTCGTACGACTTTTAGAAATGCGTGCATGGATTTGAAATGGAACAGTACCATGGTGCACCGCTCTCCAGCGATGGGAAGTCGAAGACGGGCCACGGTAATCCCGTTTTACCGTAAAAATCCACGTGTCGAAATAACGAAGGGTAAAAAACATACGATACCCGATTGAGATTCGGGTTGTCCTTTTTGGGCATTAGTCTATCCGTTGACGGCTGAAAGCTGTCAAAGCCATCGATCTCATCGAGGCCTTTGTTTTGACAGGTTATGGCTCCCGTAACTCTAAACAAGTCAGAAGTTATGGCCGTTTGAATAATCGATATCTACAGGGTGCAACATCCACGGTGCAAGGTGCAACATCCGTCCGAAATGGCGAAACTGTGCCGTACGACTTTTAGAAATGCATGCATGGATTTGAAACGGAATAGTACCATGGTGCAACACTGTCCAGCGATGGTAAATCGAAGGCCAGCAACCGTAATCCTGTTTTACCGTAAAAATCCACGTGTTGAAAAAACGAAGGATAAAAAACTTACGAGACCCGATTGAGATTCGGGTTGTCCTTTTTGGGCATTAATCTATCCGTTGACGGCTGAAAGCTGTCAAAGCCGTAGAACTCATCGAGGCCTTCGTTTTGACAGGTTATGGATCCTGTAACTCTAAACGAGCCAGAAGTTATGGTCGTTTGAATAATCGATATCTATAGGGTGCAACATCCACGGTGCAAGGTGCAACATCAGTCCGAAAAGGTGAAACAGTGTCGTACGACTTTTAGAAATGCGTGCATGGATTTGAAATGGAACAGTACCATGGTGCACCGCTCTCCAGCGATGGGAAGTCGAAGACGGGCCACGGTAATCCCGTTTTACCGTAAAAATCCACGTGTCGAAATAACGAAGGGTAAAAAACATACGATACCCGATTGAGATTCGGGTTGTCCTTTTTGGGCATTAGTCTATCCGTTGACGGCTGAAAGCTGTCAAAGCCATCGATCTCATCGAGGCCTTTGTTTTGACAGGTTATGGCTCCCGTAACTCTAAACAAGTCAGAAGTTATGGCCGTTTGAATAATCGATATCTACAGGGTGCAACATCCACGGTGCAAGGTGCAACATCCGTCCGAAATGGCGAAACTGTGCCGTACGACTTTTAGAAATGCATGCATGGATTTGAAACGGAATAGTACCATGGTGCAACACTGTCCAGCGATGGTAAATCGAAGGCCAGCAACCGTAATCCTGTTTTACCGTAAAAATCCACGTGTTGAAAAAACGAAGGATAAAAAACTTACGAGACCCGATTGAGATTCGGGTTGTCCTTTTTGGGCATTAATCTATCCGTTGACGGCTGAAAGCTGTCAAAGCCGTAGAACTCATCGAGGCCTTCGTTTTGACAGGTTATGGATCCCGTAACTCTAAACGAGCCAGAAGTTATGGTCGTTTGAATAATCGATATCTATAGGGTGCAACATCCACGGTGCAAGGTGCAACATCAGTCCGAAAAGGTGAAACAGTGTCGTACGACTTTTAGAAATGCGTGCATGGATTTGAAATGGAACAGTACCATGGTGCACCGCTCTCCAGCGATGGGAAGTCGAAGACGGGCCACGGTAATCCCGTTTTACCGTAAAAATCCACGTGTCGAAATAACGAAGGGTAAAAAACATACGATACCCGATTGAGATTCGGGTTGTCCTTTTTGGGCATTAGTCTATCCGTTGACGGCTGAAAGCTGTCAAAGCCATCGATCTCATCGAGGCCTTTGTTTTGACAGGTTATGGCTCCCGTAACTCTAAACAAGTCAGAAGTTATGGCCGTTTGAATAATCGATATCTACAGGGTGCAACATCCACGGTGCAAGGTGCAACATCCGTCCGAAATGGCGAAACTGTGCCGTACGACTTTTAGAAATGCATGCATGGATTTGAAACGGAATAGTACCATGGTGCAACACTGTCCAGCGATGGTAAATCGAAGGCCAGCAACCGTAATCCTGTTTTACCGTAAAAATCCACGTGTTGAAAAAACGAAGGATAAAAAACTTACGAGACCCGATTGAGATTCGGGTTGTCCTTTTTGGGCATTAATCTATCCGTTGACGGCTGAAAGCTGTCAAAGCCGTAGAACTCATCGAGGCCTTCGTTTTGACAGGTTATGGATCCCGTAACTCTAAACGAGCCAGAAGTTATGGTCGTTTGAATAATCGATATCTATAGGGTGCAACATCCACGGTGCAAGGTGCAACATCAGTCCGAAAAGGTGAAACAGTGTCGTACGACTTTTAGAAATGCGTGCATGGATTTGAAATGGAACAGTACCATGGTGCACCGCTCTCCAGCGATGGGAAGTCGAAGACGGGCCACGGTAATCCCGTTTTACCGTAAAAATCCACGTGTCGAAATAACGAAGGGTAAAAAACATACGATACCCGATTGAGATTCGGGTTGTCCTTTTTGGGCATTAGTCTATCCGTTGACGGCTGAAAGCTGTCAAAGCCATCGATCTCATCGAGGCCTTTGTTTTGACAGGTTATGGCTCCCGTAACTCTAAACAAGTCAGAAGTTATGGCCGTTTGAATAATCGATATCTACAGGGTGCAACATCCACGGTGCAAGGTGCAACATCCGTTCGAAATGGCGAAACAGTGCCGTACGACTTTTAGAAATGCGTGCATGGATTTGAAACGGAACAGTACCATGGTGCACCACTCTCCAGTGATGGGAAGTCGAAGACGGGCCACGGTAATCCTGTTTTACCGTAAAAATCAACGTGTCGAAAAAACGAAGGGTAAAAAACTTACGACACCCGATTGAGATTCGGGTTGTCCTTTTTGGGCATTAATCTATCCGTTGACGGCTGAAAGCAGTCAAAGCCGTAGAACTCATCGAGGCCTTCATTTTGACAGGTTATGGCTCACGTAACTCTAAACGAGCCAGAAGTTATGGCCGTTTGAATAATCGATATCTACAAGGTGTAACATCCACGGTGTAAGGTGCAACATCCGTCCGAAATGATGAAACAGTGTCGTACGACTTTTGGAAATGAGTGCATGGGTTTGAAACGGAACAGTACCATGGTGCACCACTCTCCAGCGATGGAAAGTCGAAGACGGGCCACGGTAATCCCGTTTTACCGTAAAAATCCACGTGTCGAAAAAACGAAGGGTAAAAAACTTACGAGACCTGATTGAGATTCGGGTTGTCCATTTTGGGCATTAATCTTTACGTTGGCGGCTGAAAGCTGTCAAAGCCATAGAACTCATCGAGGCCTTTGTTTTGACAGGTTATGGCTCACGTAACTCTAAACGAGTCAGAAGTTATGGCCGTCCGAATAATCGATATCTATAGGGTGCAACATCCACGGTGCAAGGTGCAACATCCGTCCGAAATGGCGAAACAGTGCCGTATGACTTTTAGAAATGCGTGCATGGATTTGAAACGGAACAGTACCATAGTGCACCACTCTCTAGCGATGGGAAGTCGAAGACGGGCCACGGTAATCCTGTTTTACTGTAAAAATCCACGTGTCGAAAAAACGAAGGGTAAAAAACTTACGAGACCCGATTGAGATTCCGGTTGTCCTTTTTTGGCATTAATCTATCCGTTGACGGTTGAAAGCTGTCAAAGCCATAGAACTCATCGAGGCATTCGTTTTGGCAGGTTATGGCTCCCGTAACCCCAAACGAGTCAGAAGTTATGGCCGTCCGAGTAATCGATATCTACAGGGTGCCACATCCACGGTGCAAGGTGCAACATCCGTCCGAAATGGAGAACCAGTGCCGTACGACTTTTAGAAATGCGTGCATGGATTTGAAACAGAACAGTACCATAATGCACCACTCTCCAGCGATGGGAAGTCGAAGACGGGCCACGGTAATCCCGTTTTACCGTAAAAATCTACGTGTCGAAAAAACGAAGGGTAAAAAACTTACGAGACCCGATTGTGGTTCGGGCCGATGGGAAGTCGAAGACGGGCCACGGTAATCCTCTTTTACCGTAAAAATCCACGTGTCGAAAAAACGAAGGGTAAAAAACTTACGAGACACGATTGAGATTCGGGTTGTCCTTTTTGGGCATTAATCTATCCGTTGACGGCTGAAAGCTGTCAAAGCCGTAGAACTCATCGCGGCCTTCATTTTGACAGGTTATGGCTCCCGTAACTCTAAACGAGCCAGAAGTTATGGCCGTTTGAATAATCGATATCTATAGGGTGCAACATCCACGGTGCAAGGTGCCACATCCGTCCGAAATGGCGAAACAGTGCCGTACGACTTTTAGAAATGCGTGCATGGATTTGAAACGGAACAGTACCATGGTGCACCACTCTCCAGTGATGGTAAATCGAAGGCCAGCCACGGTAATCCCGTTTTACCGTAAAAATCCACGTGTCGAAAAAACGAAGGGTAAAAAACTTACGAGACCCGATTGAGATTCGGGTTGTCCTTTTTGGTCATTAATCTATCCGTTGACGGCTGAAAGCTGTCAAAGCCGTAGAACTCATCGCGGCTTCGTTTTGACATGTTATTGCTCCCGTAACTCTAAACGAGCCAAAAGTTATGGCCGTCCGAACAATCGATATCTACAGGGTGCAACATCAATGGTGCAAGGTGCAACATCCGTCCGAAATGGCAAAACAGTGCCGTACGACTTTTAGAAATGCATGCATGGATTTCAAACGGAACAGTACCACGGTGCACCACTGTCCAGCGATGGTAAATCGAAGGCCAGCAACCGTAATCCTGTTTTACCGTAAAAATCCATGTTTCGAAAACACGAAGGATAAAAAACTTACGAGACCCGATTGAGATTCGGGTTGTCCTTTTTGGGCATTAATCTTTCCGTTGATGGATGAAAGCTGTCAAAGCCGTAGAACTCATCGAGGCCTTCGTTTTGACCGGTTATGGCTCCCGTAACTCTAAACGAGCCAGAAGTTATGGCCGTTTGAATAATCGATATCTACAGGGTGCAACATCCACGGTGCAAGGTGCAACATCCGTCCGAAATGGTGAAACAGTGTCGTACGACTTTTAGAAATGCGTGCATGGATTTGAAACGGAATAGTACCATGGTGCACCGCTCTCCAGCGATGGGAAGTCAAAGACGGGCCACGGTAATCCCGTTTTACCGTAAAAATCCACGTGTCGAAAAAATGAAGGGTAAAAAACTTACGAGACCCGATTGAGATTCGGGTTGTCCTTTTTGGGCATTAATCTATCCGTTGATGGATGAAAGCTATCAAAGCCGTAGAACTCATCGAGGCCTTCGTTTTGACAGGTTATGGCTCCCATAACTCTAAACGAGCCAGAAGTTATGGCCGTCCGAATAATCGATATCTACAGGGTGCAACATCCACGGTGCATGGTGCAACATACGTCCGAAATGTCGAAACAGTGCCGTAAGACTTTTAGAAATGCGTGCATGGATTTGAAACGGAACAGTACCATGGTGCACCACTCTCCAGCGATGGGAAGTCCAAGACGGGCCACGGTAATCCTGTTTTACCGTAAAAATCCACGTGTCGAAAAAACGAAGGGCAAAAAACCTACGAGACCCGATTGAGATTCGGGTTGTCCTTTTTGGGCATTAATCTATCCGTTGAGGGTTGAAAGCTATCAAAGCCGTAGAACTCATCAAGGCCTTCGTTTTGACAGGTTATGGCTCCCGTAACTCTAAACGAGCCAGAAGTTATGGCCGTCCGAATAATCGAAATCTACAGGGTGCAACATCCACGGTGCAAGGTGCAACATCCGTCCGAAATGGCGAAACAGTGGCGTACGACTTTAAGAAATGCGTCCATGGTTTTGAAACGGAACAGTACCATGGTGCACCACTCTCCAGCGATGGGAAGTCGAAGACGGGCAACGGTAATCCTGTTTTACCGTAAAAATCCACGTGTCGAAAAAACGAAGGGTAAAAAACTTACGAGACCCGATTGAGATTCGGGCTGTCCTTTTTGGGCATTAATCTATCCGTTGGCGGCTGAAGGCTGCCAAAGCCGTAGAACTCATCGAGGCCTTCGTTTTGACAGGTTATGGCTCCCGTAACTCTAAACGAGCCAGAAGTTATGGCCGTTTGAATAATCGATATCTACAGGGTGCAACATCCACGGTGCAAGGTGCAACATCCGTCCGAAATGGCGAAACAGTGTCGTAACTCTAAACCAGCCAGAAGTTATGGCCGTTTGAATAATCGATATCTACAGGGTGCAACATGCACGGTGCAAGGTGCAACATCCGTCCGAAATGGCGAAACAGTGCCGTACGACTTTTAAAAATACGTGCATGGATTTGAAACGGAACAGTACCATGGTGCACCACTCTCCAGCGGTGGGAAGTCGAAGACGGGCCACGGTAATCCTGTTTTACCGTAAAAATCCACATGTCGAAAAAATGAAGGGTAAAAAACTTACGAGGCCTGATTGAGATTCGGGTTGTCCTTTTTGGGCATTAATCTATCCGTTGACGGTTTAAAGCTGTCAAAGCCGTAGAACTAATCGAGGCCTTCATTTTGACAGGTTATGGCTCCCGTAACTCTAAACGAGCCAGAAGTTATGGCCGTTTGAATAATCGATATCTACAGGGTGCAACATCCACAGTGCAAGGTGCAACATCCGTCCGAAATGGCGAAACAGTGCCGTGCGACTTTTAGAAATGCGTGCATGGATTTGAAACGGAACAGTACCATGGTGCACCACTCTCCAGTGATGGTAAATCGAAGGCCAGCCACGGTAATCCCGTTTTACCGTAAAAATCCACGTGTCGAAAAAACGAAGGGTAAAAAACTTACGAGACCCGATTAAGATTCGGGTTGTCCTTTTTGGACATTAATCTATCCGTTGACGGCTGAAAGCTGTCAAAGCCGTAGAACTCATCGCGGCTTCGTTTTGACATGTTATTGCTCCCGTAACTCTAAACGAGCCAAAAGTTATGGCCGTCCGAATAATCGATATCTACAGAGTGCAACATCAACGGTGCAAGGTGCAACATCCGTCCGAAATGGCGAAACAGTGCCGTACGACTTTTAGAAATGCATGCATGGATTAGAAACGGAACAGTACCATGGTGCACCACTGTCCAGCGATGGTAAATCGTAGGCCGGCAACCGTAATCCTGTTTTACGGTAAAAATCCACGTTTCGAAAAAACGAAGGATAAAAAACTTACGAGACCCGATTGAGATTCGGGTTGTCCTTTTCGGCCATTAATCTTTCCGTCGACGGCTGAAAGCTTTCAAAGCCGTAGAACTCATCGAGGCCTTCGTTTTGACAGGTTATGTCTCCCGTAACTCTAAACGAGCCAGAAGTTATGGCCGTTTGAATAATCGATATCTACAGGGTGCAACATCCACGGTGCAAGGTGCAACATCCGTCAGAAATGGTGAAACAGTGTCGTACGACTTTTAGAAATGCATGCATGGATTTGAAACGGAACAGTACCATGGTGCACCGCTCTCCAGCGACGGGAAGTCGAAGACGGGCCACGGTAATCCCGTTTTACCGTAAAATCCACGTGTCGAAAAAACGAAGGGTAAAAAACTTACGAGACCCGATTGAGATTCGGGTTGTCCTTTTTGGGCATTAATCTATCCGTTGACGTATGAAAGCTGTCAAAGCCGTAGAACTCATCGAGGCCTTCGTTTTGACAGATTATGGCTCCCATAACTCTAAACGAGCCAGAAGTTATGGTCGTCCGAATAATCGATATCTACAGGGTGCAACATCCACGGTGCAAGGTGCAACATCCGTCCGAAATGGTGAAACAGTGCCGTACGACTTTTAGAAATGCGTGCATGGATTTGAAACGGAACAGTACCTTGGTGCACCACTCTCCAGCGATGGGAAGTCGAAAACGGGCCACGGTAATCCTGTTTTACCGTAAAAATCCACGTGTCGAAAAAACGAAGGTTTAAAAACTTACGAGACCCGATTGAGATTCGGGTTGTCCTTTTTGGGCATTAATTTATCCGTTGACGGTTGAAAGCTGTCAAAGCCGTAGAACTCATCGAGGCCTTCGTTTTGACAGGTTATGGCTCCCGTAACTCTAAACGAGTCAGAAGTTATGGCCGTCAGAATAATCGATATCTACAGGGTGCAACATCCACGGTGCAAGGTGCAACATCGGTTCGAAATGGAGAAACAGTGTCGTACGACTTTTAGAAATGCATGCATGGATTTGAAACGGAACAGTACCATGTGCACCACTCTCCAGCGATGGGAAGTCGAAGACGGGCCACGGTAATCCTGTTTTACCGTAAAAATCCACGTGTCGAAAAAACGAAGGGTAAAAAACTTACGAGACCCGATTGAGATTCCGGTTGTCCTTTTTGGGCATTAATCTATCCGTTGACGGCTGAAAGCTGTCGAAGATATAGAACTCATCGAGGCCTTCGTTTTGGCAGGTTATGGCTCCCGTAACTCTAAACGAGCCAGAAGTTATGCAGTCCGAATAATCGATATCTACAAGGTGCAACATCCACGGTGCAAGGTGCAACATCCGTCCGAAATGGTGAAACGGTGTCGTACGACTTTTAGAAATGCATGCATGGATTTGAAACGGAACAGTACCATGGTGCACCGCTCTCCAGCGATGGGAAGTCGAAGACGGGCCACGGTAATCCCATTTTACCGTAAAAATCCACGTGTCGAAAAAACGAAGGGTAAAAAATATACGAGACCCGATTGAGATTCGGGTTGGCCTTTTTGGGCATTAGTCTATCCGTTGACGGCTGAAAGCTGTCAAAGCCATCGAACTAATCGAGGCCTTCGTTTTGACAGGTTATGGCTCCCGTAACTCTAAACAAGTCAGAAGTCATGGCCGTTTGAATAAACGATATCTACAGGGTGCAACATCCACGGTGCAAGGTGCAACATCCGTTCGAAATGGCGAAACAGTGCCGTACGACTTTTAGAAATGCATGCATGGATTTGAAACGGAACAGTACCATGGTGCACCACTCTCCAGCGATGGGAAGTCGAAGACGGGCCACGGTAATCCTGTTTTACCGTAAAAATCCACGTGTCGAAAAAACGAAGGGTAAAAAACTTACGAGGCCCGATTGAGATTCGGGTTTTCCTTTTTGGGCATTAATCTATCCGTTGACGGCTGAAAGCAGTCAAAGCCATAGAACTCATCGAGGACTTCGTTTTGACAGGTTATGGCTCCCATAACTCTAAACGAGCCAGAAGTTATGGCCGTTTGAATAATCGATATCTACAGGGTGCAACATCCACGGTGCATGGTGCAACATCTGTCCGAAATGGCGAAACAGTGCCGTACGACTTTTAGAAATGCGTGCATGGATTTGAAACGGAACAGTACCATGGTGCACCACTCTCCAGCGATGGGAAGTCGAAGACGGGCCACGCTAATCCTGTTTTACCGTAAAAATCCACGTGTCGAAAAAATGAAGGGTAAAAAACTTACGAGACCCGATTGAGATTCGGGTTGTCCTTTTTGGGCATTAATCTATCCTTTGATGGCTGAAAGCCGTCAAACCCATAGAACTCATCGAGGCCTTCGTTTTGACAGGTTATGGCTCCCGTAACTCTAAACGAGCCAGAAGTAATGGCCGTCCGAATAATCGATATCTATAGGGTGCAACATCCACGGTGCAAGGTGCAACATCCGTCCGAAATGGCGAAACAGTGCCGTACGACTTTTAGAAATGCGTGCATGGATTTGAAATGAAACAGTACCATGGTGCACCACTCTCCAGCGGTGGAAAGTCGAAGACGGGCCACGGTAATCCTGTTTTACCGTAAAAATCCACGTGTCGAAAAAACGAAGGGTAAAAAACTTACGAGACGCGATTGAGATTCGGGTTGTCCTTTTTGGGCATTAATCTATCCGTTGACGGCTGAAAGCTGTCAAAGCCGTAGAACTCATCGAGGCCTTCATTTTGATGGGTTATGGCTCCCGTAACTCTAAACGAGCCAGAAGTTGTGGCCGTTTGAATAATCGATATCTACAGGGTGCAACATCCACGGTGCAAGGTGCAACATCCGTCCGAAATGGCGAAACAGTGCCGTACGACTTTTAGAAATGCGTGCATGGATTTGAAACGGAACAGTACTATGGTGCACCTCTCTCCAGCGATGGTAAATCGAAGGCCAGCCACGGTAATCCCGTTTTACCGTAAAAATCCACGTGTCGAAAAAACGAAGGGTAAAAAACTTACGAGACCCGATTGAGATTCGGGTTGTCCTTTTTGGGCATTAATCTATCAGTTGACGGCTGAAAGCTATCAAAGCCGTAGAACTCATCGCGGCCTTCGTTTTGACATGTTATTGCTCCCGTAACTCTAAACGAGCCAAAAGTTATGGCCGTCCGAATAATCGATATCTACAGAGTGCAACATCAACGGTGCAAGGTGCAACATCCGTCCGAAATGGCGAAACAGTGCCGTACGACGTTTAGAAATGCATGCATGGATTTGAAACGGAACAGTACCATGGTGCACCACTGTCCAGCGATGGTAAATCGAAGGCCAGCAACCGTAATCCTGTTTTACCGTAAAAATCCACGTGTCGAAAAAACGAAGGATAAAAAACTTACGAGACCCGATTGAGATTCGGGTTGTCCTTTTTGGGCATTAATCTATCCGTTGACGGCTGAAAGCTGTCAAAGCCGTAGAACTCATCGAGGCCTTCGTTTTGACAGGTTATAGATCCCGTAACTCTAAACGAGCCAGAAGTTATGGCCGTTTGAATAATCGATATCTACAGGGTGCAACATCAACGGTGCAAGGTGCAACATCCGTCCGAAATGGCGAAACAGCGCCGTACGACTTTTAGAAATGCATGCATGGATTTGAAACGGAACAGTACCATGGTGCACCACTGTCCAGTGATGGTAAATCGAAGGCCAGCAACCGTAATCCTGTTTTACCGTAAAAATCCACGTGTCGAAAAAACGAAGGATAAAAAACTTACGAGACCCGATTGAGATTCGGGTTGTCCTTTTTGGGCATTAATCTATCCGTTGACGGCTGAAAGCTGTCAAAGCCGTAGAACTCATCGAGGCCTTCGTTTTGACAGGTTATAGATCCCGTAACTCTAAACGAGCCAGAAGTTATGGCCGTTTGAATAATCGATATCTACAGGGTGCAACATCCACGGTGCAAGGTGCAACATCCGTCCGAAATGGTGAAACAGTGTCGTACGACTTTTAGAAATGCGTGCATGGATTTGAAACGGAACAGTACCATGGTGTACCGCTCTCCAGCGATGGGAAGTCGAAGACGGGCCACAGTAATCCCGTTTTAACGTAAAAATCCACGTGTCGAAATAACGAAGGGTAAAAAACATACGATACCCGATTGAGATTCGGGTTGTCCTTTTTGGGTATTAGTCTATCCGTTGACGGCTGAAAGCAGTCAAAGCCATCGAACTCATCGAGGCCTTCGTTTTGACAAGTTATGGCTCCCGTAACTCTAAACAAGTCAGAAGTTATGGCCGTTTGAATAATCGATATCAACAGGGTGCAACATCCACGGTGCAAGGTGCAACATCCGTTCGAAATGGCGAAACAGTGCCGTACGACTTTTAGAAATGCGTGCACGGATTTGAAACGGAACAGTACCATGGTGCACCACTCTCCAGCGATGGGAAGTCGAAGACGGGCCACGGTAATCCTGTTTTACCGTAAAAATCAACGTGTCGAAAAAACGAAGGGTAAAAAACTTACGAGACCCGATTAAGATTCGGTTGTCCTTTTTGGGCGTAAATCTATCCGTTGACGGCTGAAAGCAGTCAAAGCCGTAGAACTCATCGAGGCCTTCATTTTGACAGGTTATGGCTCCCGTAACTCTAAACGAGCCAGAAGTTATGGCCGTTTGAATAATCGATATCTACAAGGTGCAACATCCACGGTGCAAGGTGCAACATCCGTCCGAAATGATGAAACAGTGTCGTACGACTTTTGGAAATGAGTGCATGGGTTTGAAACGGAACATTACCATGGTGCACCACTCTCCAGCGATGGAAAGTCGAAGACGGGCCACGGTAATCCCGATTTACCGTAAAAATCAACGTGTCGAAAAAACGAAGGGTAAAAAACTTACGAGACCCGATTGAGATTCGGGTTGTCCTTTTTGGGCATTAATCTTTACATTGACGGCTGAAAGCTGTCAAAGCCATAGAACTCATCGAGGCCTTTGTTTTGACAGGTTATGGCTCACGTAACTCTAAACGAGTCAGAAGTTATGGCCGTCCGAATAATCGATATCTACAGGGTCCAACATCCACGGTGCAAGGTGCAACATCCGTCCGAAATGGCGAAACAGTGCCGTATGACTTTTAGAAATACGTGCATGGATTTGAAACGGAACAGTACCATAGTGCACCTCTCTTTAGCGATGGGAAGTCGAAGACGGGCCACGGTAATCCTGTTTTACTGTAAAAATCCACGTGTCGAAAAAACGAAGGGTAAAAAACTTACGAGACCCGATTGAGATTCTGGTTGTCCTTTTTGGGCATTAATCTATCCGTTGACGGTCGAAAGCTGTCAAAGCCATAGAACTCATCGAGGCCTTCGTTTTGGCAGGTTATGGCTCCCGTAACTCCAAACGAGTCAGAAGTTATGGCCGTCCGAGTAATCGATATCTACAGGGTGCAACATCCACGGTGCAAGGTGCAACATCCGTCCGAAATGGAGAAACAGTGCCGTACGACTTATAGAAATGCGTGCATGGATTTGAAACAGAACAGTACCATAATGCACCACTCTCCAGCGATGGGAAGTCGAAGACGGGCCACGGTAATCCCGTTTTACCGTAAAAATCTACGTGTCGAAAAAACGAAGTGTAAAAAACTTACGAGACCCGATTGTGATTCGGGTTGTCCTTTTTGGGCATTAATCTATCCGTTGATGGCTGAAAGCTGTCAAAGCCATAGAACTCATCGAGGCCTTCGTTTTGACAGGTTATGATTCCCGTAACTCTAAACGAGCCAGAAGTTATGGCCGTCCGAATAATAGATATCTACAGGGTGCAACATCCACGGTGCAAGGTGCAACGTCCGTCCGAAATGACGAAACAGTGCCGTATGACTTTTAGAAATGCGTGCATGGATTTGAAATGGAACAGTACCATGGTGCACCACTCTCTAGCGATGGGAAGTCGAAGACGGGCCACGGTAATCCTCTTTTACCGTAAAAATCCACGTGTCGAAAAAACGAAGGGTAAAAAACTTACGAGACCCGATTGAGATTCGGGTTGTCCTTTTTGGGCATTAATCTATCCATTGACGGCTGAAAGCTGTCAAAGCCGTAGAACTCATCGCGGCCTTCATTTTGACAGGTTATGGCTCCCGTAACTCTAAACAAGCCAGAAGTTATGGCCGTTTGAATAATCGATATCTACAGGGTGCAACATCCACGGTGCAACATACGTCTGAAATGGCAAAACAGTGTCGTACCACTTTTAGAAATGCATGCATGGATTTGAAACGGAAAAGTACCATGGTGCACCACTCTCCAGTGATGGTAAATCGAAGGCCAGCCACGGTAATCCCGTTTTACCGTAGAAATCCACGTGTCGAAAAAACGAAAGGTAAAAAACATACGAAACCGGATTGAGATTCGGGTTGTCCTTTTTGGGCATTAATCTATCCGTTGACGGCTGAAAGCTGTCAAAGCCGTAGAACTCATCGCGGCTTCGTTTTGATATGTTATTGCGCCCGTAACTCTAAACGAGCCAAAAGTTATGGCCGTCCGAACAATCGATATCTACAGGGTGCAACATCAACGGTGCAAGGTGCAACATCCGTCGGAAATGGCGAAACAGTGCCGTACGACTTTTAGAAATGCATGCATGGATTTGAAACGGAACAGTACCACGGTGCACCACTGTCCAGCGATGGTAAATCGAAGGCCAGCAACCGTAATCCTGTTTTACCGTAAAAATCCACGTTTCGAAAAAACGAAGGATAAAAAACTTACGAGACCCGATTGAGATTCGGGTTGTCCTTTTTGGGCATTAATCTTTCCGTTGACGGCTGAAAGCTATCAAAGCCGTAGAACTCATCGAGGCCTTCGTTTTGACAGGTTATGGCTCCCGTAACTCTAAACGAGCCAGAAGTTATGGCCGTTTGAATAATCGATATCTACAGGGTGCAACATCCACGGTGCAAGGTGCAACATCCGTCCGAAATGGCGAAACAGTGCCGTACGACTTTTAGAAATGCGTGCATGGATTTGAAACTGAACAGTACCATGGTGCACCTCTCTCCAGCGATGGTAAATCGAAGGCCAGCCACGGTAATCCCGTTTTACCGTAAAAATCCACGTGTCGAAAAAACGAAGGGTAAAATACTTACGAGACCCTATTGAGATTCGGGTTGTCCTTTTTGGGCATTAATCTATCCGTTGACGGATGAAAGCTGTCAAAGCCGTAGAACTCATCGAGGCCTTCGTTTTGACAGGTTATAGCTCCCATAACTCTAAACGAGCCAGAAGTTATGGCCGTCCGAATAATCGATATCTACAGGGTGCAACATCCACGGTGCAAGGTGCAACATACGTACGAAATGTCGAAACAGTGACGTATGACTTTTAGAAATGCGTGCATGGATTTGAAACGGAACAGTACCATGGTGCACCACTCTCCAGCGATGGGAAGTCGAAGACGGGCCACGGTAATGCTGTTTTACCGTAAAAATCCACGTGTCGAAAAAACGAAGGGCAAAAACCTACGAGACCCGATTGAGATTCGGGTTGTCCTTTTTGGGCATTAATCTATCCGTTGAGGGTTGAAAGCTGTCAAAGCCGTAGAACTCATCGAGGCCTTCGTTTTGACAGGTTATGGCTCCCGTAACTCTAAACGAGCCAGAAGTTATGGCCGTCCGAATAATCGAAATCTACAGGGTGCAACATCCACGGTGCAAGGTGCAACACCCGTCCGAAATGGCGAAACAGTGGCGCACGACTTTTAGAAATGCGTGCATAGTTTTGAAACGGAACAGTACCATGATGCACCACTCTCCAGTGATGGGAAGTCGAAGACGGGCAACGGTAATCCTGTTTTACCGTAAAAATCCACGTGTCGAAAAAACGAAGGGTAAAAAACTTACGAGACCCGATTGAGATTCGGGCTGTCCTTTTTGGGCATTAATCTATCCATTGGCGGCTGAAAGCTGTCAAAGCCGCAGAAATCATCGAGGCCTTCATTTTGATAGGTTATGGCTCCCGTAACTCTAAACCAGCCAAAAGTTATGGCCGTTTGAATAATCGATATCTACATGGTGCAACATCCGTGGTGCAAAGTGCAACATCCGTCCGAAATGGCGAAACAGTGCCGTACGACTTTTAGAAATGCATGCATGGATTTGAAACGGAACAGTACCATGGTGCACCACTGTCCAACGATGGTAAATCGAAGGCCAGCAACCGTAATCCTGTTTTACCGTAAAAATCCACGTGTCGAAAAAACGAAGGATAAAAAACTTACGAGACCCGATTGAGATTCGGGTTGTCCTTTTTGGGCATTAATCTATCCGTTGACGGTTGAAAGCTTTCAAAGCCGTAGAACTCATCGAGGCCTTCGTTTTGACAGGTTATAGATCCCGTAACTCTAAACGAGCCAGAAGTTATGGCCGTTTGAATAATCGATATCTACAGGGTGCAACATCCACGGTGCAAGGTGCAACATCCATCCGAAATGGCGAAACAGTGCCGTACGACTTTTAGAAATGCGTGCATGGATTTGAAACGGAACAGTACCATGGTGTACCGCTCTCCAGTGATGGTAAATCGAAGGCCAGCCACGGTAATCCCATTTTACCGTAAAAATCCACGTGTCGAAAAAACGAAGGGTAAAAAACTTACGAGACCCGATTAAGATTCGGGTTGTCCTTTTTGGGCATTAATCTATCCGTTGACGGCTGAAAGCTGTCAAAGCCGTAGAACTCATCGCGGTTTCGTTTTGACATGTTATTGCTCCCGTAACTCTAAACGAGCCAAAAGTTGTGGCCGTCCGAATAATCGATATCTACAGGGTGCAACATCAACGGTGCAAGGTGCAACATCCGTCCGAAATGGCGAAACAGTGCCGTACGACTTTTAGAAATGCATGCATGGATTAGAAACGGAACAGTACCATGGGGCACCACTATCCAGCGATGGTAAATCGAAGGCCAGCAACCGTAATCCTGTTTTACGGTAAAAATCCACGTTTCGAAAAAACGAAGGATAAATAACTTACGAGACCCGATTGAGATTCGGGTTGTCCTTTTCGACCATTAATCTTTCCGTTGACGGCTGAAAGCTGTCAAAGCCGTAGAACTCATCGAGGCCATCGTTTTGACAGGTTATGTCTCCCGTAACTCTAAACGAGCCAGAAGTTATGGCCCTTTGAATAATCGATATCTACAGGGTGCAACATCCACGGTGCAAGGTGCAACATCCGTCCGAAATGGGGAAACAGTGTCGTACGACTTTTAGAAATGCATGCATGGATTTGAAACGGAACAGTACCATGGTGCACCGCTCTCCAGCGATGGGAAGTCGAAGACGGGCCACGGTAATCCCGTTTTACCGTAAAAATCCACGTATCGAAAAAACGAAGGGTAAAAAACTTACGAGACCCGATTGAGATTCGGGTTGTCCTTTTTGGGCATTAATCTATCCGTTGACGGATGAAAGCTGTCAAAGCCGTAGAACTCATCGAGGCCTTCGTTTTGACAGATTATGGCTCCCATAACTCTAAACGAGCCAGAAGTTATGGCCGTCCGAATAATCGATATCTACAGGGTGCAACATCCACGGTGCAAGGTGCAACATCCATCCGAAATGGTGAAACAGTGCCGTACGACTTTTAGAAATGCGTGCATGGATTTGAAACGGAACAGTACCATGGTGCACCACTCTCCAGCGATGGGAAGTCGAAAACGGGCCACGGTAATCCTGTTTTACCGTAAAAATCCACGTGTCGAAAAAACGAAGGTTAAAAAACTTACGAGACCCGATTGAGATTCGGGTTGTCCTTTTTGGGCATTAACAAAGCCGTAGAACTCATCGAGGCCTTCGTTTTGACAGGTTATGGCTCCCGTAACTCTAAAAGAGCCAGAAGTTATGGCCGTCCGAATAATCGAAATCTACAGGGTGCAACATCCACGGTGCAAGGTGCAACATCCGTCCGAAATGGCGAAACATTGTCGTACGACTTTTAGAAATGCGTGCATGGATTTGAAACGGGACAGTACCGTGGTGCACCACTCTCCAGTGATGTGAAGTCGAAGACGGGAAACGGTAATCCTGTTTTACCGTAAAAATCCACGTGTCGAAAAAACGAAAGGTAAAAAACTTACGAGACCCGATTGAGATTCGGGTTGTCCTTTTTGGGCATTAATCTATCCGTTGACGGCTGAAAGCTGTCAAAGCCGTAGAACTCATCGAGGCCTTCATTTTGACAGGTTATGGCTCCCGTAACTCTAAACCAGCCCGAAGTTATGGCCGTTTGAATAATCGATATCTACAGGGTGCAACATCCACGGTGCAAGGTGCAACATCCGTCCGAAATGGCGAAACAGTGCCGTACGACTTTTAGAAATGCGTGCATGGATTTGAAACGGAATAGTACCATGGTGCACCTCTCTCCAGCGATGGGTAGTCGAAGACGGGCAACGGTAATCCTGTTTTACAGTAAAAATCCACGTGTCGAAAAAATGAAGGGTAAAAAACTTACGAGACCCGATTGAGATTCGGGTTGTCCTTTTTGGGCATTAATCTATCCGTTGACGGCTGAAAGCTGTCAAAGCCGTAGAACTCATCGAGGCCTTCGTTTTGACAGGTTATGGCTCCCGTAACTCTAAACAAGTCAGAAGTTATGGCCGTTTGAATAATCGATATCTACAGGGTGCAACATCCACGGTGCAAGGTGCAACATCCGTCCGAAATGGCGAAACAGTGTCGTACGACTTTTAGAAATGCGTGCATGGATTTGAAACGGAACAGTACCATGGTGCACCACTCTCCAGCGATGGGAAGTCGAAGACGGGCCACGGTAATCCTGTTTTACCGTAAAAATCAACGTGTCGAAAAAACGAAGGGTAAAAAACTTACGAGATCCGATTGAGATTCGGGTTGTCCTTTTTGGGCATTAATCTATCCGTTGACGGTTGAAATCAGACAAAGCCGTAGAACTCATCGAGGCCTTCGTTTTGACAGGTTATGGCTCCCGTAACACTATACGAGCCAGAAGTTATGGCCGTTCGAATAATCGATATCTACAAGGTGCAACATCCACGGTGCAAGGTGCAACATCCGTCCGAAATGATGAAACAGTGTCGTACGACTTTTGGAAATGCGTGCATGGATTTGAAACGGAACAGTACCATGGTGCACCACTCTCCAGCGATGGAAAGTCGAAGACGGGCCATGGTAATCCCGTTTTACCATAAAAATCCACGTGTCGAAAAAACGAAGGGTTAAAAACTTACGAGACCCGATTGAGATTCGGGTTGTCCTTTTTGGGCATTAATCTATCCGTTGACGGTTGAAAGTGGTCAAAGCCGTAGAACTCATCGAGGCCTTCGTTTTGACAGGTTATGGCTCCCGTAACTCAAAACGAGCCAGAAGTTATGGCCGTCCGAATAATCGATATCTACAGGGTGCAACATCCACGGTGCAAGGTGCAACATCCGTCCGAAATGGCGAAACAGTGCCGTACGACTTTTAGAAATGCGTGCATGGATTTGAAAAGGAACAGTACCATCGTGCACCACTCTCCAGTGATGGGAAGTTGAAGACGGGCCACGGTAATCCTGTTTTACCGTAAAAATCCACGTGTCGAAAAAACGAAGGTTAAAAAACTTACGAGACCCGATTGAGATTCCGGTTGTCCTTTATGGGCATTAATCTATCCGTTGACGGTTGAAAGCTGTCAAAGCCATAGAACTCATCGAGGCCTTCGTTTTGGCAGGTTATGGCTCCCGTAACTCTAAACGAGCCGGAAGTTATGGTCGTCCGAATAATCGATATCTACAGGGTGCAACATCCACGGTGCTAGGTGCAACATCCGTTCGAAATGGCGAAACAGTGCCGTACGACTTTTAGAAATGCGTGCATGGATTTGAAACGGAACAAGGCCATAGTGCACCACTCTCCAGCGATGGGAAGTCGAAGACGGGCCACGGTAATCCTGTTTTACCGTAAAAATCCACGTGTCGAAAAAACGAACGGTAAAAAACTTACGAGACCCGATTGGGATTCCGGTTGTCCTTTTTGGGCATTAATATATCCGTTGACGGTTGAAAGCTGTCAAAGCCATAGAACTCATCGAGGCCTTCGTTTTGGCAGGTTATGGCTCCCGTAACTCTAAACGAGCCGGAAGTTATGGCCGTCCGAATAATCGATATCTACAGGGTGCAACATCCACGGTGCTAGGTGCAACATCCGTTCGAAATGGCGAAACAGTGCCGTACGACTTTTAGAAATGCGTGCATGGATTTGAAACAGAACAGTGCCATAGTGCACCACTCTCCAACGATGGAAAGTCGAAGACCGGCCACGGTAATCCCGTTTTACCGTAAAAATCCACGTGTCGAAAAAACGAAGGGTAAAAAACCTACGAGACCCGATTGAGATTCGGGCTGTCCTTTTTGGGCATTAATCTATCCATTGACGGCTGAAAGCTATCAAAGCCGTAGAACTCATCGAGGCCTTCGTTTTGACATGTTATGGCTCCCGTAACTCTAAACAAGCCAGAAGTCTTGGCCGTTTGAATAATCGATATCTACAGGGTGCAATATCCACGGTACAAGGTGCAACATCCGTCCGAAATGGCGAAACAGTGCCGTACGACTTTTAGAAATGCGTGCATGTATTTGAAACGGAACAGTACCATGGTGCACCACTCTCCAGCGATGGGAAGTCGAAGACGGGCCACGGTAATCCTGTTTTACAGTAAAAATCCACGTGTCGAAAAAACGAAGGGTAAAAAACTTACGAGACCCGATTGAGATTTGGGTTGTCCTTTTTGGGCATTAATCTATCCGTTGACGGCTGAAAGCTATCAAAGCCGTAGAACTCATCGAGGCCTTCATTTTGACAGGTTATGGCTCCCGTAACTCTAAACGAGCCAGAAGTTATGGCCGTTTGAATAATCGATATCTACAGGGAGCAACATCCACGGTGCAAGTGCAACATCCGTCCGAAATGGCGAAACAGTGTCGTACGACTTTTAGAAATGCGTGCATGGGTTTGAAACGGAACAGTACCATGGTGCACCACTCTCCAGCGATGGAAAGTCGAAGACGGGCCACGGTAATCCCATTTTACCGTAAAAATCCACGTGTCGAAAAAACGAAGGGTAAAAAACCTACGAGACCCGATTGAGATTCGGGTTGTCCTTTTTGGGCATTAATATATCCGTTGACGGATGAAAGCTGGCAAAGCCATAGAACTCGTCGAGACCTTCGTTTTGACAGGTTTTGGCTCCCGTAACTCTAAACGAGGCAGAAGTTATGGCCGTCCGAATAATTGATATCTATAGGGTGCAACATCCACGGTGCAAGGTGCAACATCCGTCCGAAATGGCGAAACAGTGCCGTACGACTTTTAGAAATGCGTGCATGGATTTTAAACGGAATAGTACCATAGTGCACCACTCTCCAGCGATGGGAAGTCGAAGACGGGCCACGGTAATCCTGTTTTACCGTAAAAATCCACGTGTCGAAAAAACGAAGGATAAAAAACTTACGAGACCCAATTGAGATTTGGGTTGTCCTTGTTGGGCATTAATCTATCCGTTGACGGCTGAAAGCTGTCAAAGCCATAGAACTCATCGAGGCCTTCGTTTTGACAGGTTATGGCTCCCGTAACTCTAAACGAGCCAGAAGTTATGGCCGTCCGAATAATCGGTATCTACAGGGTGCAACATCGACGGTGCAAGGTGCAACATCCGTCCGAAATGGCGAAACAGTGCCGTACGACGTTTAGAAATGCATGCATGGATTTGAAACGAAACAGTGCCATGGTGCACCACTCTCCAGCGGTGGGAAGTCGAAGACGGGCCACGGTAATCCAGTTTTACCGTAAAAATCCACATGTCGAAAAAACGAAGGGTAAAAAACTTACGAGACCCTATTGAGATTCGGGTTGTCCTTTTTGGGCATTAATCTATCCGTTGACGGCTGAAAGCTGTCAAAGCCGTAGAACTCATCGAGGCCTTCATTTTGACAGGTTATGGCTCCAGTAACTCTAAACGAGCCTGAAGTTATGGCCGTTTGAATAATCGATATCTACAGGGTGCAACATCCACGGTGCAAGGTGCAACATCCGTGTGAAATGGCGAAACAGTGTCGTACGACTTTTAGAAATGCGTGCATGGATTTGAAACGGAACAGTACCATGGTGCACCACTCTCCGGTGATGGTAAATCGAAGGCCAACCACGGTAATCCGGTTTTACCGTAAAAATCCACGTGTCGAAAAAACGAAGGGTAAAAAACTTACGAGACCCGATTGAGATTCGGGTTGTCCTTTTTGGGCATTAATCTATCCGTTGACGGCAGAAAGCTGTCAAAACTGTAGAACTCATCGCGGCTTCGTTTTGACATGTTATTGCTCCCATAACTCTAAACGAGCCAAAAGTTATGGCCGTCCGAATAATCGATATCTACAGGGTGCAACATCAACGGTGCAAGGTGCAACATCCGTTCGAAGTGGCGAAACAGTGCCGTACGACTTTTAGAAATGCATGCATGGATTTGAAACGGAACAGTACCATGGTGCACCACTGTCCAGCGATGGTAAATCGAAGGCCAGCAACCGTAATCTTGTTTTACCGTAAAAATCCACGTTTCGAAAAAACGAAGGATAAAAAACTTACGAGACCCGATTGAGATTCGGGTTGTCCTTTTTGGGCATTAATCTTTCCGTTGACGGCTGAAAGCTGTCAAAGCCGTAGAACTCATCGAGGCCTTCGTTTTGACAGGTTATGGCTCCCGTAACTCTAAACGAGCCACAAGTTATAGCCGTTTGAATAATCGATATCTACAGGGTGCAACATCCACGGTGCAAGGTGCAACATCCGTCTGAAATGGTGAAACAGTGTCGTACGACTTTTAGAAATGCGTGCATGGATTTGAAACGGAACAGTACCATCGTGCACCGCTCTCCAACGATGGGAAGTCGAAGACGGGCCACGGTAATCCCGTTTTACCGTAAAAATCCACGTGTCGAAAAAACGAAGGGTAAAAAACTTACGAGACCCGATTGAGATTCGGGTTGTCCTTTTTGGGCATTAATCTATCCATTGACGGATGAAAGCTGTCGAAGCCGTAGAACTCATCGAGGCCTTCGTTTTGACACGTTATGGCTCCCATAACTCTAAACGAGCCATAAGTTATGGCCGTCCGAATAATCGATATTTACAGGGTGTAACATCCACGGTGCAAGGTGCAACGTCCGTTCGAAATGGCGAAACAGTGCCGTACGACTTTTAGAAATGCGTGCATGGATTTGAAACGGAACAGTACCGTGGTGCACCACTCTCCAGCGATGGGAAGTCGAAGACGGGCCACGGTAATCCTGTTATACCGTAAAAACCACGTGTCGAAAAAACGAAGGGTAAAAAACTTACAAGACCCGATTGAGATTCGGGTTGTCCTTTTTGGGCATTAATCTATCCGTTGACGGCTGAAAGCCGTCATAGCCGTAGAACTCATCGAGGCCTTCGTTTTGACAGGTTATGGCTCCCGTAACTCTAAACGAGCCAGAAGTTATGGCCGTCCGAATAATCGAAATCTACAGGGTGCAACATCCACGGTGCAAGTGCAACATCCGTCCGAAATGGCGAAACAGTGCCGTACGACTTTTAGAAATGCGTGCATGGATTTGAAACGGAACAGTACCATGGTGCACCACTGTCCAGCGATGGTAAATCGAAGGCCAGCAACCGTAATCCTGTTTTACCGTAAAAATCCACGTGTCGAAAAAACGAAGGATAAAAAATTTACGAGGCCCGATTGAGATTCGGGTTGTCCTTTTTGGGAATTAATCTATCCGTTGACGGCTGAAAGCGGTCAAAGCCATAGAACTCATCGAGGCCTTCGTTTTGACAGGTTTTGGCTCCCGTAACTCTAAACGAGCCAGAAGTTATGGCCGTTTGAATAATCGATATCTACAGGGTGCAACATCCACGGTGCAACGTGCAACATCCGTCCGAAATAGTGAAAAAGTGTCGTACGACTTTTAGAAATGCGTGCATAGATTTGAAACGGAACAGTACCATGGTGCACTGCTCTCCAGCGATGGGAAGTCGAAGACGGGCCACGGTAATCCCGTTTTACCGTAAAAATCCACGTGTCGAAAAAACGAAGGGTAAAAAACTTACGAGACCCGATTGAGATTCGGGTTGTCCTTTATGGCCATTAGTCTATCCGTTGACGGCTGAAAGCTGTCAAAGCTGTAGAACTCATCGAGGCCTTCGTTTTGATAGGTTATGGCTCCCGTAACTCTAAACGAGCCAGAAGTTATGGCCGTCCGAATAATCGATATCTACAGGGTGCAACATCCACGGTGCAAGGTGCAACATCCGTCCGAAATGGCGAAACAATGCCGTACGACTTTTAGAAATGCGTGCATGGATTTGAAACGGAACAGTACCATGGTGCACCGCTCTCCAGCGATGGGAAGTCGAAGACGGGCCACGGTAATCCTGTTTTACTGTAAAAATCCACGTGTCGAAAAAACGAAGGGTAAAAAACTTACGAGACCCGATTGAGATTCAGGTTGTCCTTTTTGGGCATTAATCTATCCGTTGACGGCTGAAAGCTGTCAAAGCCGTAGAACTCATCGAGGTCTTCGTTTTGACAGGTTATGGCTCCCGTAACTCTAAACGAGCCAGAAGTTATGGCTGTCCGAATAATCGATATCTACAGGGTGCAACATCCACGGTGCAAGGTGCAACATCCGCCCGAAATGGCGAAACAGTGCCGTACGACTTTTAGAAATGCGTGCATGGATTTGAAACGGAACAGTACCATGGTGCGCCACTCTCCAGTGATGGGAAGTCGAAGACGGGCCACGGTAATCCTGTTTTACCGTAAAAATGCACGTGTCAAAAAAACGAAGGGTAAATACTTACGAGACCCGATTGAGATTCGGGTTGTCCTTTTTGGCCATTAATCTATCCGTTGACGGCTGAAAGCCGTCAGAGCCGTAGAACTCATCGAGGCCTTCGTTTTGACAGGTTATTGCTCCCGTAACTCAAAACGAGCCAGAAGTTATGGCCGTCCGAATAATCGATATCTACAGGGTGCAACATCCACGGTGCAAGGTGCAACATCCGTCCGAAATGGAGAAACAGTGTCGTACGACTTTTAGAAATTCGTGCATGGATTTGAAATGGAATAGTACCATGGTGCACCACTCTCCAGCGATGGAAAGTCGAAGACGGGCCACGGTAATCCTGTTTTACCGTAAAAATCCACGTGTCGAAAAAACGAAGGGTAAAAAACTTACGAGACCCGATTGAGATTCTGGTTGTCCATTTTGGGCATTAATCTATCCGTTGACGGCTGAAAGCTGTCAAAGCCGTAGAACTCATCGAGGCCTTTATTTTGACAGGTTATAGCTCCTGTAACTCTAAACGAGCCAGAAGTAATGGCCGTTTGAATAATCGATATCTACAGGGTGCAACATCCACGGTGCAAGGTGCAACATCCGTCCGAAATGGCGAAGCAGTGTCGTACGACTTTTAGAAATGCGTGCATGGATTTGAAACGGAACAGTACCATGGTGCACCACTCTCCAGCGATGGAAAGTCGAAGACGGGCCACGGTAATCCCGTTTTACCGTAAAAATCCACGTGTCGAAAAAACGAAGGGTAAAAAACCTACGAGACCCGATTGAGATTCGGGTTGTCCTTTTTGGACATTAATCTATCCGTTGACGGTTGAAAGCTGTCAAAGCCATAGTACTCATCGAGGCCTTCGTTTTGACAGGTTTTGGCTCCCGTAACTCTAAACGAGTCAGAAGTTATGGCCGTCCGAATAATCGATATCTACAGGGTGCAACATCCACAGTGCATGGTGCAACATCCGTCCGAAATGGCGAAACAGTGCCGTACGACTTTTAGAAATGCGTGTATGGATTTGAAACGAAACAGTACCATAGTGCAACACTCTCCAGCGATGGAAAGTTGAAGACGGGCCACGGTAATCCTGTTTTACCGTAAAAAACCACGTGTCGAAAAAACGAAGGGTAAAAAACTTATGAGACCCAATTGAGATTCGGGTTGTCCTTTTTGGGCATTAATCTATCCGTTGAAGGCTGAAAACTGTCAAAGCCCTAGAACTCATCGAGGCCTTCGTTTTGGCAGGTTATGGCTCCCGTAACTCTAAACGAGCCAGAAGTTATGGCCGTCCGAATAATCGATATCTACAGGGTGCAACATCCACGGTGCAAGGTGCAACATCCGTCCGAAATGGCGAAACAGTGCCGTACGACTTTTAGAAATGCGTACATTGATTTGAAACGAAACAGTACCATGGTGCACGACTCTCCAGCGGTGGGAAGTCGAAGACGGGCCACGGTAATCCTGTTTTACCGTAAAAATCCACGTGTCGAAAAAACGAAGGGTAAAAAACTTACGAGACCCGATTGAGATTCGGGTTGTCCTTTTTGGGCATTAATCTATACGTTGACGGCTGAAAGCTGTCAAAGCCATAGAACTCTTCGAGTTCTTCATTTTTACAGGTTATGGCTCCCGTAACTCTAAACAAGCCAAAAGTTATGGTCGTTTGAATAATCGATATCTACACGGTGCAACATCCACAGTGCAAGGTGCAACATCCGTCCGAAATGGCGAAACAGTGCCGTACGACTTTTAGAAATGCATGCGTGGATTTGAAACGGAACAGTACCTTGGTGCACCTCTCTCCAGCGATGGTAAATCGAAGGCCAGCCACGGTAATCCCGTTTTACCGTAAAAATCCACGTGTCGAAAAAACGAAGGGTAAAAAACTTACGAGACCCGATTGAGATTCGGGTTGTCCTTTTTGGGCATTAATCTATCCGTTGACGGCTGAAAGCTGTCAAAGCCGTAGAACTCATCGAGGCCTTCATTTTGACAGGTTATGGCTCCAGTAACTCTAAACGAGCCTGAAGTTATGGCCGTTTGAATAATCGATATCTACAGGGTGCAACATCCACGGTGCAAGGTGCAACATCCGTGTGAAATGGCGAAACAGTGTCGTACGACTTTTAGAAATGCGTGCATGGATTTGAAACGGAACAGTACCATGGTGCACCACTCTCCGGTGATGGTAAATCGAAGGCCAACCACGGTAATCCAGTTTTACCGTAAAAATCCACGTGTCGAAAAAACGAAGGGTAAAAAACTTACGAGACCCGATTGAGATTCGGGTTGTCCTTTTTGGGCATTAATCTATCCGTTGACGGCAGAAAGCTGTCAAAACTGTAGAACTCATCGCGGCTTCGTTTTGACATGTTATTGCTCCCATAACTCTAAACGAGCCAAAAGTTATGGCCGTCCGAATAATCGATATCTACAGGGTGCAACATCAACGGTGCAAGGTGCAACATCCGTCCGAAGTGGCGAAACAGTGCCGTACGACTTTTAGACGGGCCACGGTATTCCTGTTTTACCGTAAAAATTCACGGGTCGAAAAAACGAAGGGTAAAAAACTTACGAGGCCCGATCGAGATTCGGGTTGTCCTTTTTGGGCATTAATCTATCCGTTGACGGCTGAAAGCTGTCAAAGCTGTAGAACTCATCGAGGCCTTCGTTTTGACAGGTTGTGGCTCCCGTAACTCTAAACGAGCCAGAAGTTATGGCCGTCCGAATAATCGATATCTACAGGGTGCAACATCCACGGTGCAAGGTGCAACATCCGTCCGAAATGGCGAAACAGTGCCGTACGACTTTTAGAAATGCGTGCATGTATTTGAAACGGAACAGTACCATGGTGCACCACTGTCCAGCGATGGTAAATCGAAGACCAGCCACCGTAATCCTGTTTTACTGTAAAAATCCACGTGTCGAAAAAACGAAGGGTAAAAAACTTACGAGACCCGATTGAGATTCGGGTTGTCCTTTTTCGGCATTAATCTATCCGTTGAGGGCTGAAAGCTATCAAAGCCGTAGAACTCAACGAGGTCTTCGTTTTGACAGGTTGTGGCTCCCGTAACTCTAAACGAGCCAGAAGTTATGGCCGTCCGAATAATCGATATCTACAGGGTGCAACATCCACGGTGCAAGGTGCAACATCCGTCCGAAATGGCGAAACAGTGTCGTACGACTTTTAGAAATGCATGCATGGATTTGAAACGGAACAGTACCATGGTGAACCACTATTCAGCGATGGTAAATCGAAGGCCAGCAACCGTAATCCTGTTTTACCGTAAAAATCCACCTGTCGAAAAAACGAAGGGTAAAAAACTTACGAGACCCGATTGAGATTCGGGTTGTCCTTTTTGGGCATTAATCTATCAGTTGACCGCTGAAAGCAGTAAAAGCCGTAGAACTCATCGAGGCCTTCATTTTGATAGTTTATGGCTCCCGTAACACTAAACGAGCCAGAAGTTATGGCCGTCCAAATAATCGATATCTACGGGGTGCAGCATCCGCGGTGCAAGGTGCAACATCCATCCGAAATGGCGAAACAGTGCCGTACGACTTTTAGAAATGCGTGCATGGATTTGAAACAGAACAGTACCATGGTGCACCACTCTCCAGCGATGGTAAATCCAAGGCCAACCACGATAATCCCGTTTTACCATAAAAATCCACATGTCGAAAAAACGAAGGGTAAAAAACTTACGAGACCCGATTGAGATTCGGGTAGTCCTTTTTGGGCATTAATCTATCCGTTGACGGCTGAAAGCAGTCAAAGCCATAGGATTCATCGAGGCCTTCGTTTTGACGGGTTATGGCTCCCGTAACTCTAAACGAGCCAGAAGTTATGGCCGTCCGAATAATCGATATCTACAGGGTGCAACATCCACGGCGCAAGGTGCAACATCCATCCGAAATGGCGAAACAGTGTCGTACGACTTTTAGAAATGCATGCATGTATTTGAAATGGAACAGTACCATGGTGCACCACTGTCCAGCGATGGTAAATCGAAGGCCAGCCACCGTAATCCTGTTTTACCGTAAAAATCCACGTGTCGAAAAAACGAAGGGTAAAAAACTTACGAGACCCGATTGAGATTCGGGTTGTCCTTTTTGGGCATTAATCTATCCATTGACGGCTGAAAGCTGTCAAAGCCGTAGAACTCATCGAGGCCTTCTTTTTGACAAGTTATGGCTCCCGTAACTCTAAACGAGCCTGAAGTTATGGCCGTCCGAATAATCGATATCTACAGGGTGCAACATCCACGGTGCAAGGTGCAACATCCGTCCGAAATGGCGAAACAGTGCCGTACGACGTTTAGAAATGCGTGCATGGATTTGAAACGGATCAGTACCATGGTGCACCACTCTCCAGCGATGGGAAGTGGAAGACGGGCCACGGTAAACCTGTTTTACCGTAAAAATCCACGTGTCGAAAAAACGAAGGGTAAAAAACATACGAGACCCGATTGAGATTCGAGTTGTCCTTTTTGGGCAGTAATCTATCCGTTGACAGCTAAAAGCTATCAAAGCCGTAGAACTCATCGAGGCCTTCGTTTTGACAGGTTATGGCTCCCGTAACTCTAAACGAGGCAGAAGTTATGGCCGTCCGAATAATCGATATCTACACGGTGCAACATTCGATGTGCAAGGTGCAACATCCGTCCGAAATGGCGAAACAGTGCCGTACGACTTTTAGAAATGCATGCATGGATTTGAAACGGAATAGTACCATGGTGCACCACTGTCCAGCGACGGTAAATCGAAGGCCAGCAACCGTAATCCTGTTTTACCGTAAAAAATCCACGTGTCGAAAAAACGAAGGATAAAAAACTTACGAGACCAGATGAGATTCGGGTTGTCCTTTTTGGTCATTATCGATCCGTTGACAGCTGGAAGCTGTCAAAGCCGTAGAACTCATCGAGGCCTTCATTTTGACAGGTTATGGCTCCCGTAAGTCTAAACGAGCCAGAAGTTATGGCCGTTTGAATAATAGATATCTACTGGGTGCAACAGCCACGGTGCAAGGTGCAACATCCGTCCGAAATGGTGAAACAGTGTTGTACGACTTTTAGAAATGCGTGCATGGATTTGAAACGGAACAGCACCATGGTGCACCGCACTCCAGCGATGGGAAGTCGAAGACGGGCGACGGTAATGCCGTTTTACCGTAAAAATCCACGTGTCGAAAAAACGAAGGGTAAAAAACTTACGAGACCCAATTGAGATTCGGGTTGTCCTTTTTAGGCATTAATCTGTCCGTTGACGGATGAAAGCTGTCAAAGCCGTAGAACTCATCGAGGCCTTCGTTTTGACAGGTTATGGCTCTCGTAATTCTAAAGGAGCCAGAAGTTGTGGCCGTCCGAATAATCGATATCTGCCGGGTGCAACATCCACGGTGCAAGGTGCAACATCCGTCCGAAATGGCGAAACAGTGCCGTACGACTTTTGGAAATGCGTGCATGGATTTGAAACGGAACAGTACCATGGTGCACCACTGTCCAGCAATGGTAAATCGAAGGCCAGCCACCGTAATCCTGTTTTACCGTAAAAATCCACGTGTCGAAAAAACGAAGGGTAAAAAACTTACGAGACCCGATTGAGATTCGGGTTGTCCTTTTTGGGCATTAATCTGTCCGTTGACAGATGAAAGCTGTCAAAGCCGTAGAACTCATCGAGGCCTTCGTTTTGACAGGTTATGGCTCCCGTAACTCTAAAGGAGCCAGAAGTTGTGGCCGCGAATAATCGATATCTGCAGGGTGCAACATCCACGGTGCAGGGTGCAACATCCGTCCGAAATGGCGAAACAGTGCCGTACGACTTTTGGAAATGCGTGCATGGATTTGAAACGGAACAGTACCATGGTGCACCACTGTCCAGCGATGGTAAATCGAAGGCCAGCCACCGTAATCCTGTTTTACCGTAAAAATCCACGTGTCGAAAAAACGAAGAGTAAAAAACTTACGAGACCCGATTGAGATTCGGGTTGTCCTTTTTGGGCATTAATCTATCCGTTAACGGCTGAAAGCCGTCAAAGCCGTAGAACTCATCGAGGCCTTCGTTTTGAAAGGTTATGTCTCCCGTAACTCTAAACGAGCCAGAAGTTATGGCCGTCCGAATAATCGATATCTACAGGGTGCAACATCCACGGTGCAAGGTGTAACATCCGTCCGAAATGGCGAAACAGTGCCGTACGACTTTTAGAAATGCGTGCATGGATTTGAAACGGAACAGTACCATGGTGCACCACTCTCCAGCGATGGGAAGTCGAAGACGGGCCACGGTATCCCGTTTTACCATAAAAATCCACATGTCGAAAAAACGAAGGGTAAAAAATTTATGAGACCCGATTGAGATTCGGGTTGTCCTTTTGGGCATTAATCTATCCGTTGACGGCTGAAAGCAGTCAAAGCCATAGGATTCATCGAGGCCTTCGTTTTGACAGGTTATGGCTCCCGTAACTCTAAACGAGCCAGAAGTTATGGCCGTCCGAATAATCGATATCTACAGGGTGCAACATCCACGGTACAAGGTGCAACATCCGTCCGAAATGGCGAAACAGTGCCGTACGACGTTTAGAAATGCGTGCATGGATTTGAAACGGATCAGTACCATGGTGCACCACTCTCCAGCGATGGGAAGTCGAAGACGGGCCACGGTAATCCTGTTTTACCGTAAAAATCCACGTGTCGAAAAAACGAAGGGTAAAAAACTTACGAGACCCGATTGAGATTCGGGTTGTCCTTTTTGGGCATTAATCTATCCATTGACGGCTGAAAGCTGTCAAAGCCGTAGAACTCATCGAGGCCTTCTTTTTGACAAGTTATGGCTCCCGTAACTCTAAACGAGCCTGAAGTTATGGCCGTCCGAATAATCGATATCTACAGGGTGCAACATCCACGGTGCAAGGTGCAACATCCGTCCGAAATGGCGAAACAGTGCCGTACGACGTTTAGAAATGCGTGCATGGATTTGAAACGGATCAGTACCATGGTGCACCACTCTCCAGCGATGGGAAGTGGAAGACGGGCCACGGTAAACCTGTTTTACCGTAAAAATCCACGTGTCGAAAAAACGAAGGGTAAAAAACATACGAGACCCGATTGAGATTCGAGTTGTCCTTTTTGGGCAGTAATCTATCCGTTGACAGCTAAAAGCTATCAAAGCCGTAGAACTCATCGAGGCCTTCGTTTTGACAGGTTATGGCTCCCGTAACTCTAAACGAGGCAGAAGTTATGGCCGTCCGAATAATCGATATCTACACGGTGCAACATCCGATGTGCAAGGTGCAACATCCGTCCGAAATGGCGAAACAGTGCCGTACGACTTTTAGAAATGCATGCATGGATTTGAAACGGAATAGTACCATGGTGCACCACTGTCCAGCGACGGTAAATCGAAGGCCAGCAACCGTAATCCTGTTTTACCGTAAAAAATCCACGTGTCGAAAAAACGAAGGATAAAAAACTTACGAGACCAGATGAGATTCGGGTTGTCCTTTTTGGTCATTATCGATCCGTTGACAGCTGGAAGCTGTCAAAGCCGTAGAACTCATCGAGGCCTTCATTTTGACAGGTTATGGCTCCCGTAAGTCTAAACGAGCCAGAAGTTATGGCCGTTTGAATAATAGATATCTACAGGGTGCAACAGCCACGGTGCAAGGTGCAACATCCGTCCGAAATGGTGAAACAGTGTTGTACGACTTTTAGAAATGCGTGCATGGATTTGAAACGGAACAGCACCATGGTGCACCGCACTCCAGCGATGGGAAGTCGAAGACGGGCGACGGTAATGCCGTTTTACCGTAAAAATCCACGTGTCGAAAAAACGAAGGGTAAAAAACTTACGAGACCCAATTGAGATTCGGGTTGTCCTTTTTAGGCATTAATCTGTCCGTTGACGGATGAAAGCTGTCAAAGCCGTAGAACTCATCGAGGCCTTCGTTTTGACAGGTTATGGCTCTCGTAATTCTAAAGGAGCCAGAAGTTGTGGCCGTCCGAATAATCGATATCTGCCGGGTGCAACATCCACGGTGCAAGGTGCAACATCCGTCCGAAATGGCGAAACAGTGCCGTACGACTTTTGGAAATGCGTGCATGGATTTGAAACGGAACAGTACCATGGTGCACCACTGTCCAGCAATGGTAAATCGAAGGCCAGCCACCGTAATCCTGTTTTACCGTAAAAATCCACGTGTCGAAAAAACGAAGGGTAAAAAACTTACGAGACCCGATTGAGATTCGGGTTGTCCTTTTTGGGCATTAATCTGTCCGTTGACAGATGAAAGCTGTCAAAGCCGTAGAACTCATCGAGGCCTTCGTTTTGACAGGTTATGGCTCCCGTAACTCTAAAGGAGCCAGAAGTTGTGGCCGCGAATAATCGATATCTGCAGGGTGCAACATCCACGGTGCAGGGTGCAACATCCGTCCGAAATGGCGAAACAGTGCCGTACGACTTTTGGAAATGCGTGCATGGATTTGAAACGGAACAGTACCATGGTGCACCACTGTCCAGCGATGGTAAATCGAAGGCCAGCCACCGTAATCCTGTTTTACCGTAAAAATCCACGTGTCGAAAAAACGAAGAGTAAAAAACTTACGAGACCCGATTGAGATTCGGGTTGTCCTTTTTGGGCATTAATCTATCCGTTAACGGCTGAAAGCCGTCAAAGCCGTAGAACTCATCGAGGCCTTCGTTTTGAAAGGTTATGTCTCCCGTAACTCTAAACGAGCCAGAAGTTATGGCCGTCCGAATAATCGATATCTACAGGGTGCAACATCCACGGTGCAAGGTGTAACATCCGTCCGAAATGGCGAAACAGTGCCGTACGACTTTTAGAAATGCGTGCATGGATTTGAAACGGAACAGTACCATGGTGCACCACTCTCCAGCGATGGGAAGTCGAAGACGGGCCACGGTATCCCGTTTTACCATAAAAATCCACATGTCGAAAAAACGAAGGGTAAAAAATTTATGAGACCCGATTGAGATTCGGGTTGTCCTTTTGGGCATTAATCTATCCGTTGACGGCTGAAAGCAGTCAAAGCCATAGGATTCATCGAGGCCTTCGTTTTGACAGGTTATGGCTCCCGTAACTCTAAACGAGCCAGAAGTTATGGCCGTCCGAATAATCGATATCTACAGGGTGCAACATCCACGGTACAAGGTGCAACATCCGTCCGAAATGGCGAAACATTGCCGTACGACGTTTAGAAATGCGTGCATGGATTTGAAACGGATCAGTACCATGGTGCACCACTCTCCAGCGATGGGAAGTCGAAGACGGGCCACGGTAATCCTGTTTTACCGTAAAAATCCACGTGTCGAAAAAACGAAGGGTAAAAAACTTACGAGACACGATTGAGATTCGGGTTGTCCTTTTTGGGCATTAATCTATCCGTTGACGGCTAAAAGCTGTCAAAGCCGTATAACTCATCGAGGCCTTCATTTTGACAGGTTATGGCTCCCGTAACTCTAAACGAGCCAGAAGTCTTGGCCGTTTGAATAATCGATATCTACAGGGTGCAACATCCACGGTGCAAGGTGCAACATCCGTCCGAAATGGCGAACCAGTGCCGTACGACTTTTAGAAATGCGTGCTTGGATTTGAAACGGAACAGTACCATGGTGCACCACTCTCCAGCGATAGTAAATCGAAGGCCAGCCTCCGTAATCCTATTTTACCGTAAAAATCCACGTGTCGAAAAAACGAAGGGTAAATAACTTACGAGGCCCGATTGAGATTCAGGTTGTCCTTTTTGGGCATTAATCTATCCGTTGACAGCTGAGAGCTGTCAAAGCTGTAGAACTCATCGAGGCCTTCGTTTTGACAGGTTGTGGCTCCCGTAACTCTAAACGAGCCAGAAGTCGTGGCCATCCGAATAATCGATATCCACAGGGTGCAACATCCACGGTGCAAGGTGCAACATCCGTCCGAAATGGCGAAACAGTGCCGTACGACTTTTAGAAATGCATGCATGGATTTGAAACGGAACAGTACCATGGTGCACCACTGTCCAGCGATGGTAAATCGAAGGCCAGCAACCGTAATCCTGTTTTACCGTAAAAATCCACGTGTCGAAAAAACGAAGGATAAAAAACTTACGAGACCTGATTGAGATTCGGGTTGTCCTTTTTGGGCATTAATCTATCCATTGACGGCTGAAAGCTGTCAAAGCCGTAGAAATCATCGAGGCCTTCGTTTTGACAGGTTATGGCTCCCGTAACTCTAAACGAGCCAGAAGTTATGGCCGTTTGAATAATCGATATCTACAGGGTGCAACATCCACGGTGCAAGGTCCAACATCCGTCCGAAATGGGGAAACAGTGTTGTACGACTTTTAGAAATGCGTGCATGGATTTGAAACGGAACAGTACCATGGTGCACCGCTCTCCAGCAATGGGAAGTCGAAGACGGGCCACGGTAATCCCGTTTTACCGTAAAAATCCACGTGTCGAAAAAACGAAGGGTAAAAAACTTACGAGACCCGATTGAGATTCGGGTTGTCCTTTTTGGGCATTAATCTATCCGTTGACGGCTAAAAGCCGTCAAAGCCGTAGAACTCATCGAGGCCTTCGTTTTGACAGGTTATGGCTCCCGTAACTCTAAACGAGCCAGAAGTTATGGCCGTCCGAATAATCGATATCTACAGGGTGCAACATCAACGGTGCAAGGTGTAACATCCGTCCGAAATGGCGAAACAGTGCCGTACGACTTTTAGAAATGCGTGCATGGATTTGAAACGGAACAGTACCATGGTGCACCACTCTCCAGCGATGGTAAATCGAAGGCCAGCCACCGTTATCCCGTTTTACGTAAAAATCCACGTGTCGAAAAAATGAAGGGTAAAAAACTTACGAGACCCGATTGAGATTCGGGTTGTCCTTTTTGGGCATAAATCTATCAGTTGACGGCTGAAAGCTGTCAAAGCCGTAGAACTCATTGATGCCTTCGTTTTGACAGGTTATGGCTCCCGTAACTCTAAACGAGCCAGAAGTTTTGCCGTCCGAATAATCGATATCTACAGGGTGCAACATCCACGGTGCAAGGTGCAACATCCGTCCGAAATGGCGAAACAGTGTCGTACGACTTTTAGAAATGCGTGCATGGATTTGAAACGGAACAGTACCATGGTGCACCACTGTCCAGCGGTGGTAAATCGAAGGCCAGCCACCGTAATCCTGTTTTACGTAAAAATCCACGTGTCGAAAAAATGAAGGGTAAAAAACTTACGAGACCCGATTGAGATTCGGGTTGTCCTTTTTGGGCATTAATCTATCCGTTGACGGCTGAAAGCCGTCAAAGCCGTAGAACTCATCGAGGCCTTCGTTTTGACAGGTTATGGCTCCCGTAACTCTAAACGAGCCAGAAGTTATGGCCGTCCGAATAATCGATATCTACAGGGTGCAACATCCACGGTGCAAGGTGTAACATCTGTCCGAAATGGCGAAACAGTGCCGTACTACTTTTAGAAATGCGTGCATGGATTTGAAACGGAACAGTACCATGGTGCACCACTCTCCAGCGATGGGAAGTCGAAGACGGGCCACGGTATCCCGTTTTACGATAAAAATCCACATGTCGAAAAAACGAAGGGTAAAAAACTTACGAGACCCGATTGAGATTCGGGTTGTACTTTTTGGGCATTAATCTATCCGTTGACGGGTGAAAGCTGTCAAAGCCAAAGAACTCATCGAGGCCTTCGTTTTGACAGGTTATGGCTCCCGTAACTCTAAACGAGCCAGAAGTTATGGCCGTTTGAATAATCGATATCTACAGGGTGCAACATCCACGGTGCAAGGTGCAACATCCGTCCGTAATGGTGAAACAGTGTTGTACGACTTTTAGAAATGCGTGCATGGATTTGAAACGGAACAGTACCATGGTGCACCGCTCTCCAGCGATGGGAAGTCGAAGACGGGCCACGGTAATCCCGTTTTACCGTAAAAATCCACGTGTCTAAAAAAGGAAGGGTAAAAAACTTACGAGACCCAATTGAGATTCGGGTTGTCCTTTTTGGGCATTAATCTGTCCGTTGACGGCTGAAAGCTGTCAAAGCCGTAGAATTCATCGAGGCCTTCGTTTTGACAGGTTATGGCTCCCGTAATTATAAACGAGCCAGAAGTTGTGGTCGTCCGAATAATCGATATCTAAAGGGTGCAACATCCACGGTGCAAGGTGCAACAACCGTCCGAAATGGCAAAACAGTGCCGTACGACTTTTAGAAATGCGTGCATGGATTTGAAACGGAACAGTACCATGGTGCACCACTGTCCAGCGATGGTAAATCGAAGGCCAGCCACCGTAATCCTGTTTTACTGTAAAAATCCACGTGTCGAAAAAACGAAGGGTAAAAAACTTACGAGATCCGATTGAGATTCGGGTTGTCCTTTTTGGGCATTAATCTATCCGTTGACGGCGGAAAGCCGTCAAAGCCGTAGAACTCATCGAGGCCTTCGTTTTGACAGGTTATGGCTCCCGTAACTCTAAACGAGCCAGAAGTTATGGCCCTCCGAATAATCGATATATACAGGGTGCAACATCCACGGTGCAAGGTGTAACATCCGTCCGAAATGGCGAAACAGTGCCGCACGACTTTTAGAAATGCGTGCATGGATTTGAAATGGAACAGTACCATGGTGCACCACTCTCCAGCGATGGGAAGTCGAAGACGGGCCACGGTATCCCGTTTTACCATAAAAATCAACGTGTCGAAAAAACGAAGGGTAAAAAACTTACGAGACCCGATTGAGATTCGGGTTGTCCTTTTTGGGCATTAATCTATCCGTTGACGGCTGAAAGCTATCAAAGCCATAGAACTCATTGAGGCCTTCGTTTTGACAGGTTATGGCTCCCGTAACTCTAAACGAGCCAGAAGTTATGGCCGTCCGAATAATCGATATCTACAGGGTGCAACATCCACGGTGTAAGGTGCAACATCCGTCCGAAATGGAGAAACAGTGCCGTATGACGTTTAGAAATGCGTGCATGGATTTGAAACGGATCAGTACCATGGTGCACCACTCTCCAGCGATGGGAAGTGGAAGACGGGCCACGGTAATCCTGTTTTACCGTAAAAATCCACGTGTGGAAAAAACGATGGGTAAACAACTTACGAGACACGATTGAGATTCGGGTTGTCCTTTTTGGGCATTAATCTATCCGTTGACGGCTGAAAGCTATCAAAGCCGTAGAACTCATCGAGGCCTTCATTTTGACAGGTTATGGCTCCCGTAACACTAAACGAGCCAAAAGTCTTGGCCGTTTGAATAATCGATATCTACAGGGTGCAACATCCACTGTGCAAGGTGCAACATCCGTCCGAAATGGCGAAACAGTGTCGTACGACTTTTAGAAATGCGTGCATGGATTTGAAACGGAACAGTACCATGGTGCACCACTCTCCAGCGATGGTAAATCGAAGGCCAGCGTCGGTAATCCTGTTTTACCGTAAAAATCCACGTGTCGAAAAAACGAAGGGTAAAAAACTTACGAGACCCGATTGAGATTCGGGTTGTCCTTTTTGGGCATTAATCTATCCGTTGACGGCTGAAAGCTGACGAAGCCGTAGAACTCATCGAGGCCTTCGTTTTTACAGGTTGTGGCTCCCGTAACTCTAAACGAGCCAGAAGTTATGGCCGTCTGAATAATCGATATCTACAGGGTGCAACAACCACGGTGCAAGGTGCAACATCCGTCCGAAATGGCGAAACAGTGTCGTACAATTTTTAGAAATGCGTGCATGGATTTGAAACGGAACAGTACCATGGTGCACCGCTCTCCGGCAATGGGAAGTCGAAGACGGGCCACGGTAATCCCGTTTTACCGTAAAAATCCACGTGTAGGAAAAACGAAGGGTAAAAAACTTGTGAGACCCGATTGAGATTCGGGCTGTCCTTTTTGGGCATTAATCTATCAGTTGACGGCTGAAAGCTGTCAACGCCGTAGAAATCATTGAGGCCTTCGTTTTGACATGTTATGGCTCCTGTAACTCTAAACGAGCCAGAAGTTATGGCCGTCCGAATAATCGATATCTATAGGGTGCAACATCCACGGTGCAAGTTGCAACATCCGTCCGAAATGGCAAAACAGTGCCGTACGACTTTTAGAAATGCGTGCATGGATTTGAAACGGAACATTACCATGGTGCACCACTGTCCAGCGATGGTAAATCGAAGACCAGCCACCGTAATCCTGTTTTACGTAAAAATCCACGTGTCGAAAAAACGAAGGGTAAAAAACTTACGAGACCCGATTGAGATTCGGGTTGTCCTTTTTGGGCATTAATCTATCCTTTGACGGCTGAAAGCTGTCAAAGCCATAGAACTCATCGAGGCCTTCGTTTTGACGGGTTATAGCTCCCGTAACTCTAAACGAGCCAGAAGTTATGGCCGTCCGAATAATCGATATCTACAGGGTGCAACATCCACGGTTCAAGGTGCAACATCCGTCCGAAATGGCGAAATAGTGCCATACGACTTTTAGAAATGCGTGCATGGATTTGAAACGGAAAAGTACCATGGTGCACCACTCTCCAGCGACGGTAAATCGAAGGCCAACCACGGTAATCCTGTTTTACCGTAAAAATCCACGTGTCGAAAAAACGAAGGGTAAAAAACTTACGATACCCGATTGAGATTCGGGTTGTCCTTTTTGGGCATTAATCTATCCTTTGACGGCTGAAAGCGGTCAAAGCCATAGAACTCATCGTGGCCTTCTTTTTGACAGGTTATGGCTCCCGTAACTCTTAACGAGCCAGAAGTTATGGCCGTCCGAATAATCGATATCTACAGGGTGCAACATCTACGGTGCAAGGTGTAACATCCGTCCGAAATGGCGAAACAGTGCCGTACGACTTTTAGAAATGCGTGCATGGATTTGAAATGGAACAGTACCATGGTGCACCACTCTCCAGCGATGGGAAGTCGAAGACGGGCCACGGTATCCCGTTTTACCATAAAAATCCACGTGTCGAAAAAACGAAGGGTAAAAAACTTACGAGACCCGATTGAGATTCGGGTTGTCCTTTTTGGGCATTAATCTATCCGTTGACGGCTGAAAGCTGTCAAAGCCATAGAACTCATCGAGGCCATCGTTTTGACAGGTTATGGCTCCCGTAACTCTAAACGAGCCAGAAGTTATGGCCGTCCGAATAATCGATATCTACAGGGTGCAACATCCACGGTGCAAGGTGCAACATCCGTCCGAAGTGGCGAAACAGTGCCGTACGACGTTTAGAAATGCGTGCATGGATTTGAAACTGATCAGTACCATGGTGCACCACTCTCCAGCGATGGTAAGTCGAAGACGGGCCACGGTATCCCGTTTTACCATAAAAATCCACGTGTCGAAAAAACGAAGGGTAAAAAACTTACGAGACCCGATTGAGATTCGGGTTGTCCTTTTTGGGCAGTAATCTATCCGTTGACAGCTGAAAGCTATCAAAGCCGTAGAACTCATCGAGGCCTTCGTTTTGACAGGTTATGGCTCCCGTAACTCTAAACGAGGCAGAAGTTATGGCCGGCCGAATAATCGATATCTACAGGGTGCAACATGCGATGTGCAAGGTGCAACATCCGTCCGAAATGGCGAAACAGTGCCGTACGACTTTTAGAAATGCATGCATGGAATTGAAACGGAACAGTACCATGGTGCACCACTGTCCAGCGATGGTAAATCGAAGGCCAGCAACCGTAATCCTGTTTTACCGTAAAAAATCCACGTGTCGAAAAAACGAAGGATAAAAAACTTACGAGACCAGATGAGATTCGGGTTGTCCTTTTTGGTCATTATCGATCCGTTGACAGCTGGAAGCTGTCAAAGCCGTAGAACTCATCGAGGCCTTCATTTTGACAGGTTATGGCTCCCGTAAGTCTAAACGAGCCAGAAGTTATGGCCGTTTGAATAATAGATATCTACAGGGTGCAACATCCACGGTGCAAGGTGCAACATCCGTCCGAAATGGTGAAACAGTGTTGTACGACTTTTAGAAATGCGTGCATGGATTTGAAACGGAACAGCACCATGGTGCACCGCACTCCAGCGATGGGAAGTCGAAGACGGGCCACGGTAATCCCGTTTTACCGTAAAAATCCACGTGTCGAAAAAACGAAGGGTAAAAAACTTACGAGACCCAATTGAGATTCGGGTTGTCCTTTTTAGGCATTAATCTGTCCGTTGACGGATGAAAGCTGTCAAAGCCGTAGAACTCATCGAGGCCTTCGTTTTGACAGGTTATGGCTCCCGTAATTCTAAAGGAGCCAGAAGTTGTGGCCGTCCGAATAATCGATATCTGCAGGGTGCAACATCCACGGTGCAAGGTGCAACATCCGTCCGAAATGGCGAAACAGTGCCGTACGACTTTTGGAAATGCATGCATGGATTTGTAACGGAACAGTACCATGGTGCACCACTGTCCAGCGATGGTAAATCGAAGGCCAGCCACCGTAATCCTGTTTTACCGTAAAAATCCACGTGTCGAAAAAACGAAGGGTAAAAAACTTACGAGACCCGATTGAGATTCGGGTTGTCCTTTTTGGGCATTAATCTGTCCGTTGACGGATGAAAGCTGTCAAAGCCGTAGAACTCATCGAGGCCTTAATTTTGACAGGTTATGGCTCCCGTAACTCTAAAGGAGCTAGAAGTTGTGGCCGTCCGAATAATCGATATCTGCAGGGTGCAACATCCACGGTGCAGGGTGCAACATCCGTCCGAAATGGCGAAACAGTGCCGTACGACTTTTGGAAATGCGTGCATGGATTTGAAACGGAACAGTACCTTGGTGCACCACTGTCCAGCGATGGTAAATCGAAGGCCAGCCACCGTAATCCTGTTTTACCGTAAAAATCCACGTGTCGAAAAAACGAAGAGTAAAAAACTTACGAGACCCGATTGAGATTCGGGTTGTCCTTTTTGGGCATTAATCTATCCGTTAACGGCTGAAAGCCGTCAAAGCCGTAGAACTCATCGAGGCCTTCGTTTTGAAAGGTTATGTCTCCCGTAACTCTAAACGAGCCAGAAGTTATGGCCGTCCGAATAATCGATATCTACAGGGTGCAACATCCACGGTGCAAGGTGTAACATCCGTCCGAAATGGCGAAACAGTGCCGTACGACTTTTAGAAATGCGTGCATGGATTTGAAACGGAACAGTACCATGGTGCACCACTCTCCAGCGATGGGAAGTCGAACACGGGCCACGGTATCCCGTTTTACCATAAAAATCCACATGTCGAAAAAACGAAGGGTAAAAAATTTATGAGACCCGATTGAGATTCGAGTTGTCCCTTTGGGCATTGATCTATCCGTTGACGGCTGAAAGCAGTCAAAGCCATAGGATTCATCGAGGCCTTCGTTTTGACAGGTTATGGCTCCCGTAACTCTAAACGAGCCAGAAGTGTTGGCCGTCCGAATAATCGATATCTACAGGGTGCAACATCCACGGTACAAGGTGCAACATCCGTCCGAAATGGCGAAACAGTGTCGTGCGACGTTTAGAAATGCGTGCATGGATTTGAAACGGATCAGTACCATGGTGCACCACTCTCCAGCGATGGGAAGTCGAAGACGGGCCACGGTAATCCTGTTTTACCGTAAAAATCCACGTGTCGAAAAAACGAAGGGTAAAAAACTTACGAGACACGATTGAGATTCGGGTTGTCCTTTTTGGGCATTAATCTATCCGTTGACGGCTAAAAGCTGTCAAAGCCGTAGAACTCATCGAGGCCTTCATTTTGACAGGTTATGGCTCCCGTAACTCTAAACGAGCCAGAAGTCTTGGTCGTTTGAATAATCGATATCTACAGGGTGCAACATCCACGGTGCAAGGTGCAACATCCGTCCGAAATGGCGAACCAGTGCCGTACGACTTTTAGAAATGCGTGCTTGGATTTGAAACGGAACAGTACCATGGTGCACAACTCTCCAGCGATAGTAAATCGAAGGCCAGCCTCCGTAATCCTATTTTACCGTAAAAATCCACGTGTCGAAAAAACGAAGGGTAAATAACTTACGAGGCCCGATTGAGATTCAGGTTGTCCTTTTTGGGCATTAATCTATCCGTTGACAGCTGAGAGCTGCCAAAGCCGTAGAACTCATCGAGGCCTTCGTTTTGACAGGTTGTGGCTCCCGTAACTCTAAACGAGCCAGAAGTCGTGGCCATCCGAATAATCGATATCTATAGGGTGCAACATCCACGGTGCAAGGTGCAACATCCATCCGAAATGGCGAAACAGCGCCGTACGACTTTTAGAAATGCATGCATGGATTTGAAACGGAACAGTACCATGGTGCACCACTGTCCAGCGATGGTAAATCGAAGGCCAGCAACCGTAATCTTGTTTTACCGTAAAAATCCACGTGTCGAAAAAACGAAGGATAAAAAACTTACGAGACCTGATTGAGATTCGGGTTGTCCTTTTTGGGCATTAATCTATCCATTGACGGCTGAAAGCTGTCAAAGCCGTAGAAATCATCGAGGCCTTCGTTTTGACAGGTTATGGCTCCCGTAACTCTAAACGAGCCAGAAGTTATGGCCGTTTGAATAATCGATATCTACAGGGTGCAACATCCACGGTGCAAGGTGCAACATCCGTCCGAAATGGTGAAACAGTGTTGTACGACTTTTATAAATGCGTGCATGGATTTGAAACGGAACAGTACCATGGTGCACCGCTCTCCAGCAATGGAAAGTCGAAGACGGGCCACGGTAATCCTGTTTTACCGTAAAAATCCACGTGTCGAAAAAACGAAGGGTAAAAAACTTACGAGACCCGATTGAGATTCGGGTTGTCCTTTTTGGGCATTAATCTATCCGTTGACGGCTAAAAGTCGTCAAAGCCGTAGAACTCATCGAGGCCTTCGTTTTGACAGGTTATGGCTCCCGTAACTCTAAACGAGCCAGAAGTTATGGCCGTCCGAATAATCGATATCTACAGGGTGCAACATCCACGGTGCAAGGTGTAACATCCGTCCGAAATGGCGACACAGTGCCGTACGACTTTTAGAAATGCGTGCATGGATTTGAAACGGAATAGTACCATGGTGCACCACTCTCCAGCGATGGTAAATCGAAGGCCAGCCACCGTTATCCCGTTTTACGTAAAAATCCACGTGTCGAAAAAACGAAGGGTAAAAAACTTACGAGACCCGATTGAGATTCGGGTTGTCCTTTTTGGGCATAAATCTATCAGTTGACGGCTGAAAGCTGTCAAAGCCGTAGAACTCATTGATGCCTTCGTTTTGACAGGTTATGGCTCCCGTAACTCTAAACGAGCCAGAAGTTTTGCCGTCCGAATAATCGATATCTACAGGGTGCAACATCCACGGTGCAAGGTGCAACATCCGTCCGAAATGGCGAAACAGTGTCGTACGACTTTTAGAAATGCGTGCATGGATTTGAAACGGAACAGTACCATGGTGCACCACTGTCCAGCGGTGGTAAATCGAAGGCCAGCCACCGTAATCCTGTTTTACGTAAAAATCCACGTGTCGAAAAAATGAAGGGTAAAAAACTTACGAGACCCGATTGAGATTCGGGTTGTCCTTTTTGGGCATTAATCTATCCGTTGACGGCTGAAAGCCATCAAAGCCGTAGAACTCATCGAGGCCTTCGTTTTGACAGGTTATGGCTCCCGTAACTCTACAAGAGCCAGAAGTTATGGCCGTCCGAATAATCGATATCTACAGGGTGCAACATCCACGGTGCAAGGTGTAACATCTGTCCGAAATGGCGAAACAGTGCCGTACTACTTTTAGAAATGCGTGCATGTATTTGAAACGGAACAGTACCATGGTGCACCACTCTCCAGCGATGGGAAGTCGAAGACGGGCCACGGTATCCCGTTTTACGATAAAAATCCACATGTCGAAAAAACGAAGGGTAAAAAACTTACGAGACCCGATTGAGATTCGGGTTGTACTTTTTGGGCATTAATCTATCCGTTGACGGCTGAAAGCTGTCAAAGCCAAAGAACTCATCGAGGCCTTCGTTTTGACAGGTTATGGCTCCCGTAACTCTAAACGAGCCAGAAGTTATGGCCGTTTGAATAATCGATATCTACAGGGTGCAACATCCACGGTGCAAGGTGCAACATCCGTCCGTAATGGTGAAACAGTGTTGTACGACTTTTAGAAATGCGTGCATGGATTTGAAACGGAACAGTACCATGGTGCACCGCTCTCCAGCGATGGGAAGTCGAAGACGGGCCACGGTAATCCCGTTTTACCGTAAAAATCCACGTGTCTAAAAAAGGAAGGGTAAAAAACTTACGAGACCCAATTGAGATTCGGGTTGTCCTTTTTGGGCATTAATCTGTCCGTTGACGGCTGAAAGCTGTCAAAGCCGTAGAATTCATCGAGGCCTTCGTTTTGACAGGTTATGGCTCCCGTAACTATAAACGAGCCAGAAGTTGTGGTCGTCCGAATAATCGATATCTAAAGGGTGCAACATCCACGGTGCAAGGTGCAACAACCGTCCGAAATGGCAAAACAGTGCCGTACGACTTTTAGAAATGCGTGCATGGATTTGAAACGGAACAGTACCATGGGGCACCACTGTCCAGCGATGGTAAATCGAAGGCCAGCCACCGTAATCCTGTTTTACTGTAAAAATCCACGTGTCGAAAAACAAAGGGTAAAAAACTTACGAGATCCGATTGAGATTCGGGTTGTCCTTTTTGGGCATTAATCTATCCGTTGACGGCTGAAAGCCGTCAAAGCCGTAGAACTCATCGAGGCCTTCGTTTTGACAGGTTATGGCTCCCGTAACTCTAAACGAGCCAGAAGTTATGGCCCTCCAAATAATCGATATCTACAGGGTGCAACATCCACGGTGCAAGGTGTAACATCCGTCCGAAATGGCGAAACAGTGCCGCACGACTTTTAGAAATGCGTGCATGGATTTGAAATGGAACAGTACCATGGTGCACCACTCTCCAGCGATGGGAAGTCGAAGACGGGCCACGGTATCCCGTTTTACCATAAAAATCAACGTGTCGAAAAAACGAAGGGTAAAAAACTTACGAGACCCGATTGAGATTCGGGTTGTCCTTTTTGGGCATTAATCTATCCGTTGACGGCTGAAAGCTATCAAAGCCATAGAACTCATTGAGGCCTTCGTTTTGACAGGTTATGGCTCCCGTAACTCTAAACGAGCCAGAAGTTATGGCCGTCCGAATAATCGATATCTACAGGGTGCAACATCCACGGTGCAAGGTGCAACATCCGTCCGAAATGGAGAAACAGTGCCGTACGACGTTTAGAAATGCGTGCATGGATTTGAAACGGATCAGTACCATGGTGCACCACTCTCCAGCGATCGAAAGTGGAAGACGGGCCACGGTAATCCTGTTTTACCGTAAAAATCCACGTGTGGAAAAAACGATGGGTAAAAAACTTACGAGACACGATTGAGATTCGGGTTGTCCTTTTTGGGCATTAATCTATCCGTTGACGGCTGAAAGCTGTCAAAGCCGTAGAACTCATCGAGGCCTTCATTTTGACAGGTTATGGCTCCCGTAACACTAAACGAGCCAAAAGTCTTGGCCGTTTGAATAATCGATATCTACAGGGTGCAACATCCACTGTGCAAGGTGCAACATCCGTCCGAAATGGCGAAACAGTGCCGTACGACTTTTAGAAATGCGTGCATGGATTTGAAACGGAACAGTACCATGGTGCACCACTCTCCAGCGATGGTAAATCGAAGGCCAGCCTCGGTAATCCTGTTTTACCGTAAAAATCCACGTGTCGAAAAAACGAAGGGTAAAAAACTTACGAGACCCGATTGAGATTCGGGTTGTCCTTTTTGGGCATTAATCTATCCGTTGACGGCTGAAAGCTGACGAAGCCGTAGAACTCATCGAGGCCTTCGTTTTGACAGGTTGTGGCTCCCGTAAATCTAAACGAGCCAGAAGTTATGGCCGTCTGAATAATCGATATCTACAGGGTGCAACAACCACGGTGCAAGGTGCAACATCCGTCCGAAATGGCGAAACAGTGCCGTACAATTTTTAGAAATGCGTGCATGGATTTGAAACGGAACAGTACCATGGTGCACCGCTCTCCGGCAATGGGAAGTCGAAGACGGGCCACGGTAATCCCGTTTTACCGTAAAAATCCACGTGTAGGAAAAACGAAGGGTAAAAAACTTGTGAGACCCGATTGAGATTCGGGCTGTCCTTTTTGGGCATTAATCTATCAGTTGACGGCTGAAAGCTCTCAACGCCGTAGAAATCATTGAGGCCTTCGTTTTGACATGTTATGGCTCCCGTAACTCTAAACGAGCCAGAAGTTATGGCCGTCCGAATAATCGATATCTATAGGGTGCAACATCCACGGTGCAAGGTGCAACATCCGTCCGAAATGGCAAAACAGTGCCGTACGACTTTTAGAAATGCGTGCATGGATTTGAAACGGAACAGTACCATGGTGAAGCACTGTCCAGCGATGGTAAATCGAAGACCAGCCACCGTAATCCTGTTTTACGTAAAAATCCACGTGTCGAAAAAACGAAGGGTAAAAAACTTGCGAGACCCGATTGAGATTCGGGTTGTCCTTTTTGGGCATTAATCTATCCTTTGACGGCTGAAAGCTGTCAAAGCCATAGAACTCATCGAGGCCTTCGTTTTGACAGGTTATAGCTCCCGTAACTCTAAACGAGCCAGAAGTTATGACCGTCCGAATAATCGATATCTACAGGGTGCAACATCCACGGTTCAAGGTGCAACATCCGTCCGAAATGGCGAAATAGTGCCATACGACTTTTAGAAATGCGTGCATGGATTTGAAACGGAAAAGTACCATGGTGCACCACTCTCCAGCGACGGTAAATCGAAGGCCAACCACGGTAATCCTGTTTTACCGTAAAAATCCACGTGTCGAAAAAACGAAGGGTAAAAAACTTACGATACCCGATTGAGATTCGGGTTGTCCTTTTTGGGCATTAATCTATCCTTTGACGGCTGAAAGCTGTCAGAGCCATAGAACTCATCGTGGCCTTCTTTTTGACAGGTTATGGCTCCCGTAACTCTTAACGAGCCAGAAGTTATGGCCGTCCGAATAATCGATATCTACAGGGTGCAACATCCACGGTGCAAGGTGTAACATCCGTCCGAAATGGCGAAACAGTGCCGTACGACTTTTAGAAATGCGTGCATGGATTTGAAACGGAACAGTACCATGGTGCACCACTCTCCAGCGATGGGAAGTCGAAGACGGGCCACGGTATCCCGTTTTACCATAAAAATCCACGTGTCGAAAAAACGAAGGTTAAAAAACTTACGAGACCCGATTGAGATTCGGGTTGTCCTTTTTGGGCATTAATCTATCCGTTGACGGCTGAAAGCTGTCAAAGCCATAGAACTCATCGAGGCCTTCGTTTTGACAGGTTATGGCTCCCGTAACTCTAAACGAGCCAGAAGTTATGGCCGTCCGAATAATCGATATCTACAGGGTGAAACATCCACGGTGCAAGGTGCAACATCCGTCCGAAGTGGCGAAAGATTGCCGTACGACGTTTAGAAATGCGTGCATGGATTTGAAACTGATCAGTACCATGGTGCACCACTCTCCAGCGATGGTAAAATGAAGACCAGCCACCGTAATCCTGTTTTACCGTAAAAATCCACGCGTCGAAAAAACGAAGGGTAAAAAACTTACGAGACACGATTGAGATTCGGGTTGTCCTTATTTAACATTAATCTATCCGTTGACGGCTGAAATCTGTCAAAGCCGTAGAACTCATCGAGGCCTTCATTTTGACAGGTTATGGCTTCCGTAACTCTAAACGAGCCAGAAGTCTTGGCCGTTTGAATAATCGATATCTACAGGGTGCAACATCCACGGTGCAAGGTGCAACATCCGTCCGAAATGGCGAAACAGTGCCGTACGACTTTTAGAAATGCGTGCATGGATTTGAAACGGAACAGTACCATGGTGCACCACTCTCCAGCGATGGTAAATCGAAGGCCAGCCTCGGTAATCCTATTTTACCGTAAAAATCCACGTTTCGAAAAAACGAAGGGTAAAAAACTTACGAGACCCGATTGAGATTCAGGTTGTCCTTTTTGGGCATTAATCTATCCGTTGACGGCTGAAAGCAGTCAAAGCCGTAGAACTCATCGAGGCCTTCGTTTTGACAGGTTGTGGCTCCCGTAACTCTAAACGAGCCAGAAGTTATGGTCGTCCGAATAATCGTTATCTACAGAGTGCAACATCCACGGTGCAAGGTGCAACATCCGTCCGAAATGGCGAAACAGTGCCGTACAATTTTTAGAAATGCATGCATGTATTTGAAACGGAACAGTACCATGGTGCACCACTGTCCATCGATGGTAAATCAAAGACCAGCAACCGTAATCCTGTTTTACCGTAAAAATCCACGTGGCGAAAAAACGAAGGATAAAAAACTTACGAGACCCGATTGAGATTCGGGTTGTCCTTTTTGGGCATTAATCTATCCGTTGACGGCTGAAAGCTGTCAATGCCGTAGAACTCATCGAGGCCTTCGTTTTGACAGGTTATGGCTCCCGTAACTCTAAACGAGCCAGAAGTTATGGCCGTTTGAATAATCGATATCTACAGGGTGCAACATCCACGGTGCAAGGTGCAACATCCGTCCGAAATGGTGAAACAGTGTTGTACGACTTTTAGAAATGCGTGCATGGATTTGAAACGGAACAGTACCATGGTGCACCGCTCTACAGCAATGGAAAGTCGAAGACGGGCCACGGTAATCCCGTTTTACCGTAAAAATCCACGTGTCGAAAAAACGAAGGGCAAAAAACTTACGAGACCCGATTGAGATTCGGGCTGTCCTTTTTGGGCATTAATCTATCCGTTGACGGCTGAAAGCTGTCAAAGCCATAGAAATCATCGAGGCCTTCGTTTTGACAGGCTATGGCTCCCGTGACTCTAAACGAGCCAGAAGTTGTGGCCGTCCGAATAATCGATATCTACAGGGTGCAACATCCACGGTGCAAGGTGCAACATCCGTCCGAAATGGCGAAACAGTGCCGTACGACGTTTAGAAATGCGTGCATGGATTTGAAACGGATCAGTACCATGGTGCACCACTCTCCAGCGATGGGAAGTCGAAGACGGGCCACGGTAATCCTGTTTTACCGTAAAAATCCACGTGTCGAAAAAACGAAGGGTAAAACACTTACGAGACACGATTGAGATTCGGGTTGTCCTTTTTGGGCATTAATCTATCCATTGACGGATGAAAGCTGTCAAAGCCGTAGAACTTATCGAGGCCTTCATTTTGACGTGTTATGGCTCCCGTAACACTAAACGAGCCAGAAGTCTTGGCCGTTTGAATAATCGATATCTACAGGGTGCAACATCCACTGTGCAAGGTGCAACATCCGTCCGAAATGGCGAAACAGTGCCGTACGAATTTTAGAAATGCGTGCATGGATTTGAAACGGAACAGTACCTTGGCGCACCACTCTCCAGCGATGGTAAATCGAAGGCCAGCCTCGGTAATCCTGTTTTACCGTAAAAATCCACGTGTCGAAAAAACGAAGGGTAAAAAACTTACGAGACCCGATTGAGATTCGGGTTGTCCTTTTTGGGCATTAATCTATCTGTTGATGGCTGAAAGCTGTCAAAGCCGTAGAACTCATCGAGGCCTTCGTTTTGACAGGTTGTGGCTCCCGTAACTCTAAACGAGCCAGAAGTTATGGCCGTCCGAATAATCGATATCTACAGGGTGCAACATCCACGGTGCAAGGTGCAACATCCGTCTGAAATGGCGAAACAGTGCCGTACAATTTTTAGAAATGCATGCATGGATTTGAAACGGAAAAGTACCATGGTGCACCACTGTCCAGTGATGGTAAATCGAAGGCCAGCAACCGTAATCCTGTTTTACCGTAAAAATCCACGTGCGAAAAGACGAAGGAAAAAAAATTTACGAGACCCGATTGAGATTCGGGTTGTCCTTTTTGGGCATTAATCTATCCGTTGACGGCTGAAAGCTGTCAAAGCCGTAGAACTCATCGAGGCCTTCGTTTTGACAGGTTATGGCTCCCGTAACTCTAAACGAGCCAGAAGTTATGGCCGTTTGAATAATCGATATCTACAGGGTGCAACATCCACGGTGCAAGGTGCAACATCCGTCCGAAATGGTGAAACAGTGTTGTACGACTTTTAGAAATGCGTGCATGGATTTGAAATGGAACAGTACCATGGTGCGCC